>JANAVB010039620.1:21610537-22308037 GCA_029216955.1 Iris pallida | reverse complement strand
CGGCAATAATTAACAACGGGGACGAACGTTGCCGACTTGGGGCATGACAAATTGGTATCAGAGCACAGTTATGTTTCCTCGGATTTTCGAAATATGTTTCATTGTTGGAATGTCCGTTGCAATGGCTTGATTGAATGCTTGTCGGCATGCTGCATGAAATACAAGTTCCATACAGGTAAGCCCGTAGATATTTTTGAAAAATACTAACGGGTTTACACTGTTTGTAGGAATGACTAAACGAGATAAGAAAATCGCCGGCCCAACAACCCAAACTGTAGATAGTACGTCGAGCACAAAAAGCACTGAGCCTAGCGAGACGACTATGCAGAAGATGCTACAGTTGATAGAACTGCAGCAGCAGTAGCTTCAGACACAATTCAAAGCCCAATTTGAGGCGCAACAAAAACAGATGAATGCCCTGACTCAGATAGTGAGCCGAATGGCAGGCAATACCAAGACGACGGACGAAGAGACCGAAGAAAAGCAAGGTGATCAAGAAGAAGACGAGGAGGAAGAAGGCTCCCCGCAAATGATGAACTCTCCTTCCATGTTCAAAGTGAAGGAGTTTCGCAAAATGAACCGGCCAAAGTTCAACGGCCGAGCAGAGCCCGACGTGATAGTAGGATGGCTCGCAGAGATGGAGGACTTGTTCGATCTCCTCTGCATCGAAGGGTCCCAGAGGGTGGCCTGTGCGGCACTGCAGTTATAACTTAGAGCACATGACTGGTGGGCGGCGAAGAAATAAGAGATCTGTGAAACCGATTCCAACAAAAAGATTTCTTAGGAAATGTTCAAGACAGCCTTCCTTGAGCAGTACGTTCCTCGCGCCATCCGTCGACAGAAGGCGGATGAGTTCATGATGTTGAGACAGGGAAATATGAGTGTCGAAGATTATGATGCAAGCTTCTCGAAACTTGTAAAATTTGCCGGCGCCTTCCTGCCCAACAAAGAAGAATGGTGCGAGCGTTTTTAGCAAGGCCTCAACGAAGAACTGCGTAGGGACGTCATGAACCAACGATGCCAAACTTATTGTGAATCCTATGAAGCCGTACTTGATAGTGAGCAAATTTTTGGCCGTATGTCACAAAGGGGCGTGCCTGTCGTTCGCAACAACTTCAACAAGCGTCCTAATGACGCTGGAGGATCGGGAGTACAAAAGCGCCCAAATACGTCTAAGAATTGTGGTCACTTTGCCGCAGTAAATTGCAACAGATGCGGCAAGCGTGGACACCGAGCACCCGATTGTAGACTGAGAACATGCTTCAAGTGTGGCGAGCTAGGCCACTTCAGTCAATATTGTCAGGCGGGGAAGCCGAATCAACACAACCCACCAAGGAACACTCCGAATCCATATAAAGCGCCTACACTACAAGGCACAAATGCGGTGCCGGTGACCCCGCAGAATCAACGCCACGGAGCTCAAGACCGAGTTTATGCCTTAACTCGGGACGAGGCGTACGCGTCCGATACGGTTGTAACAGGTATATTACTTTACAAAGATATACCTGCTCGAGTCCTATTCGATTCGGGTGCGACGCATAGCTTTATATCTGCTGATTATGTGAAAGAAAATAAAATAACCATGCAATCACTAGATATAAATATTAGCGTTAGCACTCCGTCGGGAGTCGATATGCCTGCAAACTTTATTTGTAGGAATGGCTACATTTGCGTCGGGGGAAGATATCTATCCTTGGATGCCGTCGTGCTAGACATCAAAGATTACGACATAATCCTGGACAAGGATTGGTTGGGCGCTTGTCGTGCAACGATCGAGTACGCGGAGAAGAGAGTGGTGTTTCGCCTTCCTGGCGAGAGAGAGTTCTCATATTCGTGTGGTACGGCCTCGAAGACGGCGATGATGGTGTCGGCAATCTCGGCAAGGCGTATGCTGTGTTCCGGCTGTACGGGATACTTGGCATCAGTTCGAGACACGCGGACGGATAATACAAACACAATGTAGACTGATGTTGTGGCAGATTTTTCTGACATTTTTTCTGACGAGATACCCGGGATGCGCCGGATCGAGAAATTGAATTCAGCATCGACACCTTTCCGGATACACGGTCGATATCAAAGGCGCCTTACCGAATGGCTCCAGCAGAACTGAAGGAGCTAAAGGTGAAATTATAAGAGTTGCTAGACCGCGGATTTATTCGCCCTAGCGTCTCTCCGTGGGGAGCTCCCGTACTGTTCGTGAAGAAGAAGGATGGGTCGTTGCGGCTATGCATCGACTATCGGGAACACAATAAGGCGACCGTACAAAACAAGTATCCTTTGCCGCGAATCGACGACTTGTTTGACCAACTGCAAGGTGCAGCAATATTTTCAAAAATTGATCTTCGTTCAGGCTATCATCAATTGAAGATCAAGTCCGACGACATATCGAAGTCTGCCTTCCGCACTCGATATGGTCATTACGAATTCCTCGTCATGCCGTTCGATTTGACGAATGCACCAGCCACATTCATGGATCTGATGAATCGAGTCTTCCGACCTTAAATAGATAAATTTGTAGTCGTATTCATCGACGATATCCTTGTCGACTCAAAGAATCGTGAAGAACATGCGGAACATTTGAAGACGGTATTGCAGATTCTGCGTGAAAACAAATTGTACGCCAAGCAGAGTAAGTGCGAGTTCTGGATGAGTAGCGTGACATTCCTCGGGCACGTAATCTCTGCCGAAGGTGTCGCGGTGGACCCAAAGAAGATTGATGCGGTGGTGGATTGGAAACGACCCGCCTCGGCTAGCGACATTCGGAGTTTTCTGGGCTTAGCGGGCTACTATCGTAGATTCGTGCGAAGCTTCTCAAAACTAGCGTCGCCTCTGACTCGCCTCACCCAGAAGGGAGTAGTATTTGAATGGAGCAACGACTGTGAATCCAGCTTCCAAGAGTTGAAGCAACGGCTCGTCTCAGCTCCAATCCTTGCACTTCCAGACGGTCCAGAAGGCTTTCAGATATTCAGCGACGCATCGGGAACTGGCCTCGGGTGCGTACTCATGCAGAGAGACAAAGTCATCTCCTACGCTTCATGACAGTTGAAGCAGCACGAGAAAAACTACCCGACGTACGACCTAGAATTGGCGGCGATCGTCTTTGCATTGAAGTTATGGCGGCACTACCTCTATGGTGTGGCATGCAGAATCTACACCGATCACAAAAGCCTGAAGTACTTATTTACGCAACAGGAGCTCAACCTACGACAGCGACGTTGGCTCGAACTCATAAAAGATTACGAGCTAACGATCGAGTATACACTGGGCAAGGGAAACATGGTGGCCGACGCACTCAGCAGAATGTTTATGGGAACACTGGCCATAAACAAGAAAATAAAGCGAGACCTTGAAGCGATGGGTATCGAACTCAGAATTAAGTATCGACACCTGCACCTAGCTCAACCGAAGTTAGGATCGAGCCTACTTAGCAAGATAAAGACCGCACAGGGGGACGACTCATTCCTGAAGAAAATGTACGAGCTGATTTCAACGGAAAGGGCGACTGACTTTGCGGAAGACGGAGACGGGACGATGCGACTAAAGGGAAGGCTCTGTATTCCTGAAACTGCCAAACTCAGAAAAGAAATTCTGACGGAGGTGCATTATACGAAGTATTCGTTACATCCTGGAAGTACCAAGATGTACAAGGACTTGCGCACAAACTTTTGGTGGCACGGCATGAAGAAAGACGTGGCTACGTTTGTATCACAATGCATGGCGTGTCGGCAGGTGAAGGCGGAACACCAACGGCCAGGCGACGAGCTGCAGAACATCTCCATTCTCGAGTGAAAGTGGGACAATATCTTGATGGATTTCATTGTGGGATTTCCGAAGATGCCGCGGAGGAATGACGCGATTTGGATCATTGTTGATAGATTGACCAAGTCGGCTCACTTCATCGCAATTAAAGTAGGATGGAGCGTCGATCGGTTAGCACAAATCTACGTCGATGAGATTGTTCGACTGCACGGGGTACCGGCCTCTATAATTTCGGACAGAGACGGGCAATTCCTATCGCATTTCTGGACGAGCCTCCAAGCGGCGATGGGGACCAAACTAAACTTTAGTTCTACGTACCATCCCCAAACAGACGGTCAGACAGAGAGGGTCAATCAGATCTTAGAAGATATGTTGCGTCTGTGTGCGATCGACCTAAAGACTAGTTGGGATACGCATTTGCCGCTTGCGGAGTTTGCGTATAACAATAGTTATCAGTCGAGCATTCAGATGGCTCCATACGAAGCGCTCTACGGGAGGAAGTGCCGTTCGCCAATATGCTGGGATGAAGTCGGAGAGCGACAAGTGCTTGGACCAGAACTGGTGGAGCAGGCCGTCGAAAAGGTCCGCTTGATTCGAGATAGACTCCGTATCGCGCAAAATCGACAAAAGAGCTACGCAGATCTTCATCGGCGACCGCTAGAGTTCTTGGTAGGGGACCATGTGTTTCTAAAAGTAACACCCATGCGCGGTGTGATGCGGTTCGGCGTTAAAGGCAAGTTGAACCCGAGATTTGTAGGCCCCTTCGAGATCATTGAGCGAGTTGCGACGGTTGCTTATCGGATCGCACTACCTCCTGCCTTAGCTGATGTGCATGATATTTTCTACATTTCACAACTTCGAAAATACGTGCACGATCCAAGTCATGTGGTTAGCTTCGATCAGTTGGAGCTACGTACTGACTTGTCTTACTCGGAGGAGCCTATTCAAATTTTGGACCGCAAGGAGAAGGTGCTGCAAAATCGGTCGATGTCCTTGGTCCGCGTGCTTTGGCGGAACCATTCAGTCGAGGAGTCGACGTGGGAGATGGAGGCGGAGATGAAAGAGAAGTATCCCGCATTGTTTGTCTAAATTAAGGTCAGACCCTTATTCTTAAGTTTCGGGATGAAACTTTTTCTTAGTGGTATATTATGTAGCGCCCCGCTTTCGATAGGCGACGAAACTTCATAATATGCTAGCGCCGAGTCAGATCGGCCAGAAACTTAGATGGCCATCTGACTAGATCGCTAAGCTTGGTAAACGTTAACGCCTTGCGGCATCGATTCAAATCGATTTGGACGGAAGTTACGAGAATCGATCCAACTAATGGAACGACTTCTGTTGGAATAAGTCCTAGATGCAGCGGGCTGCGTCTCGGTGAGTGAGCTCTCTATAAGAGTCCCTTCGACGGGACCGGACCGCTGTATGTTTTCTTGGAGCTTTGCCGCTGGGCTTGATGAAGTGCTTTCGCGTCATTTTCATGGATGCAATTACAATTTTGATGCAAGGGGAAAAGAAAGAATTCTAACAAAGCGTTGGTGCCATTGCAGGAGCTCGTGTTAAGGATTGACGTTGCGTAGCGCTTGGACGATTGGCACGAAACAAAGTAATCGGTGGGTGATTAGACCCTTCTTTTCTACTCTGTTCCGCAAACTTATTCCTTACAAGTTAATAAGATGTAATGTTCTATGTTAACACAAATCCTATATTACCTCATGTACCCCTTACACTATGTTGACACTATCAAACTTGACACTTTGTTCACTTATACTTTGACACTCTTTGATATGTATACACTATGTATGTCCATTTAACCCTCACTTGTCCCTTTTTTATGTTCACATACACACACATAGCCTCTTAAATAAGTATTTATGAATACAGTTAACTTAGCTATGTATGTATATTATATATATGTTAGCATATTGTGTTGTAATATATAAGTTTATATAACCATTTGAAATGCCATGATTATAGACCTAATGTTGAATACCAATATATGCATGTGTATATATGTGTAGACATATATAGCTTAAAGTAATAGATTACCTAGTGTATATCCAATGTGAATTCTTGCCCATTTGAGTATTGAATAATTGCATGCTATATAGAGTTGGGTGTATATTGGCTTGTATAGCCTTGTATTGATGTGTGCTTGCTAGGATAGTCTTGGTTAGGCCTAGTAAGACTTGCTGGGTTAGGACATGACGTAGTTTGACTAGTGCAGTTGACCAGAGTTGACCAAGGGTTGACTTTGGCCTAGTTTGACCTAGATTCATGTAGAATGCATTGTAGTGCTTTATATTACCCTACTGGACATGTTGTGACCTGTGCTGTTCTAATTAGGAGCCAGACACCTCTTCTCGGACAGTATCTTTACCTTGGACATTCAGATATCAGGCGAGTACATTCTCTGATCATTTCATATCCTGCTTAGAATTATTTTCTGCAGTAGATTACTTTACTTGTACTGTCACGATGGTCACACAGATTGGTACTATATGGATCCTTTCTTGAGATGTTATCCTTAGGGAGCATCGGGTACTACATGTTCTGTGTGTTTCACTTACATGGCGTATCACTATCCTTCATTGGTTCTTTGATCACTTACGACATATGCTCTTATGATCGTAGAGTCTTCCTGGAATCTTACACTGTTGGGTTACCCCCAGAATCCCTATTTATGGGACTTACAATGTTGGGTTACCCCCAGAATCCCCATTTATGGGACTTACACTGCTGGGTTACCCCCAGAATCCCTATTTATGGGACTACTATGTACCACCCTTCGGGGGCTACCACCCTTCGGGGGCTTACCACCCTTCAGGGGATGTTACATAACATCATATAACATAACCTGGCTGGATCCTTGTGTATTGATTGGGGGTACGGGGGAGTATTACATGTTCATATTGTACTCTGACTCACAAGTCACTGCTAGTTCTCTATGTATAGTAGATATTTCTATTACAGTTCTCTCTCTGTTTATATACTATTTTCCTTCAGTACTTGTATCTTACTTTACTGCATGATTATATTTTCTAACCTGCTATAATCTGTTGAGATGTACTGTTGTAGCGTCCCGCTTTCGATAGGCGACGGAACTTCATAATATGCTAGCGCCGAGTCAGATCGGCCGGAAACTTAGATGGCCATCTGACTCGATCGCTAAGCTTGGTAAACGTTAACGCCTTGCGGCATCGATTCAAATCGATTTGGACGGAAGTTACGAGAATCGATCCAACTAATAGAACGACTTCTGTTGGAATAAGTCCTAGATGCAGCGGGCTGCGTCTCGGCGAGTGAGCTCTCTATAAGAGTCCCTTCGACGGGATCGGACCGCTGTATGGTTTTCTTGGAGCTTTGCCGCTGGGCTTGATTGAAGTGCTTTCGCGTCGTTTTCGTGGATGCAATTACAAATTTCGATGCAAGGGGAAAAGAAGGAAATCTAACAAAGTGTTGATGCATTGCAAGAGCTCGCGTAACTAAGGATTGACGTTGCGTAGCGCTTCGACGACCTGCACAAAGCAAAGTGATCAGTGGGTGATTCGGCCCCTTCTTTTCTACTCTGTCCCGCAAACTTATTCCTTGCTTCGAATTCATTCAAATCGAACGATGCCAAGTTAATTGCATGCCAATCCACTAAGTCAAGAACTCGGAAAAAACGCATCAATTTTGAGTAATCTACTCGGAAAAATGCAAGTTTCTCACATAACTGGAAAAGTTTAAGGTTCTAGTAAAAAGATAGACTATTTTATGTGCTGTAAAATAATATGAAACGTCGATCATGGGTTATGATGCCTCGGACAATTTGGTACCCACGGGACGCTAAATCGGTGTACGGCTTTGGGAAAAATGAATCGTTGCATGAGTTGCGAGAAATGATAATGCTGTTCGATACTATCCGCGCTATACGAAACTGTTTGCATATATGAAACTGTTCGCACATAGGCATGGTCATGGACAGCTTGTGCACAAGTTCGTTTTTCTCGAAACGGTATCCGGGGCATCGGAACCGATTCGTCCTAGGGGGAATAATTTATCGTGCTTCGGCGCGAGTCATGCGGGACCTTCAGTAAGGCTTGCAACCTAGGCTGAACGGGTTGCGTCACATGCCAACTTCGATTAAGTCCCTAGTGGTGCGTAGCACCAATGACCGCATATAAGATAGTTGCATGCTCACCTATTGTCTTATGCAGGTGTAAATATTATCTCTATTTTTCATGCAGGGACGAGCACGGCCGTGGTAAGAAATATGATAAACTGCGATGTTATGTTGTATGCTTTAATACTCAAAGACGGCTATCGAATATGAACTGAATTCATTTAGTTCTAATAGAAAGACAACTCTAAAGCATGCCTATCCTAACAATCAGAGTCAGTTTAGACGAGTTGGTTCGTCTCGTCCACTTAGCAAGTGTGCTAATCCCCTTCCCCAATTTTCCCAGGTGCGGCGGGCGCTCCAACCTAAAACGAAGCTGAAGTGCGGAGAGGCATTTTGAAGCTCTTTCTATACTGAAGTATTTTGAAGCCAATTCAAGTCGACGGCTTCTGTATAAAGGGGCGAATGTATGGGACGGCAAGCGTAGTTCAGGCAACTTGTCGAATGTATTCTCTTTATGTTTTCAATCAATGTAGCCGCAACGGCATCCAATGTAATTACGACTTGCACTTCGTTGCAAGCTATGAATGAAAAGCATTTCTATCTTCCTATACTGCGTCTTAAATTCTGATGTGATTTGTGAAGTTTCAACTTGGCGTATTTATATCAAATGCAACGTAACTTTCTGCCTTGTACGAGTGCAATTCCAGACTCGTACGGCATCACGCCTTTGCGAGGACGATCGAATCGGCAATAATTAACAATGGGGATGAACGTTGCCGACTCGGGGCGTGACAACAATGATCCCAGAAGAAATTACAGAAGATCTGCTCGATCGAAGAAAGCACCTTCAAAGGCGGAGAGCATGCAGCCAAGGTATGAATGGGAAAAGAGTTGAGCACGTGTTTGATGAGAATCATCTTGCTGTCAGGGGATAAAGTAGCGTTGTGCCACCCGCTAAGTTTATTCTTGATTCTGGTGATCAATTTCTCAAAGGTGCCAACGTTGGATTTACCGTACACCAGAGGGCACCCGAGATAGTTAAATGGAGGATGGTCAACCGTAAAGGATGTTAAGTTGGAGAGCTCGATGGCGTGCTCTCTTTTGGTATTGTGGTGGGCATAGATGACGCTCTTGGAGGGGTTGATCTTCTGGTCGAAACAAGTGGAGTACCTCTGCAGGGTGTTGTGGACGATCGCCACCGCCCCTTCGTCCCCAGATGAGAAAATAAGTAAATCGTCAGCAAAGGCCAGATGGGTGATGATCGGACATCCGCTGGATATGTGGTAATGCTGGAAGTTCAGCGTGTTGGTCATGTTGTTAAGGTTCCTGCTGAGGGCATCAGCCACGATGATGAAGATAGTGGATGATAGTGGGTCGCCTTGCCTAACCCCTCGAGTGGATTTGAGAAATCCTTCGGTTTGGCCATTTATGACTGTAGAGAACCACGAATTACTAATCGATCTCCACATGATGTTGGTCCAATTTTTGGAGAAACCAATAGCCCTGAAGACCCAGATCATAAACTGCCAGTCCAGTCTGTCATAGGCTTTCTCCATATCGATTTTGATGATGGTGTTGCCCCCCTGACAGGGAACTTCATGCAGGTAATTAATTCTTGTGCCAGCATAATGTTGTCCTGGATGTTCCTCCCTCGGACAAATCCTCTTTGCTCCTCGGAGATAATCTTGGGGAGTAACCCAGCCATTCTCGTAGCTATGATTTTAGAGATGATCTTGTTGGTAAAATTGCATAGACTGATGGGACGGAAGTCCCGAAATGACTCCGAGTTGTCTTTTTGCGGTATAAGGATGAGCTTGGCGCTGGAGATGGCTTTAGGGTATGTGGCTGCTTCGAAGAATGCAATAGCTGCTTTGGTGATATCCTGCTTGATAATATCCCAGCACGAGCGGAAGAAAACCCCCGAAAAGCCGTCCGTCCCGGGAGCACTGTGCTCATTCAGAGCCCATACCGCATCTTTCACCTCATGGGCAGTGGGAGACCGATCCAGCTGAGCGTTGTCGTTGTCGTTGATGAGATGGGGGATTTGCTCCAGGAAGGCGTTGTCTTTGTGAACCGTCTCTTTGGAGAATAATTTGGAATAAAATTCCGTAGCGGCCTTCTGGATGCTCTTTTGGTCAGCGATGATGTTCCCGTTGTCGTCCATAGTATGGTGAATCGCCAACTTCTGTCTGCAACCGTTGACACAGGCATTGTAATGCCTGTAGTTCGTATTACGTATCTTGGAATACGTGTACGTATTTTATTTTGTATTGCATATCTCTTGGCTTGGCTCGGTTTATTTTGGGTTGGTTCGGCTAGGCTTGGGTTGCCTTGGTTCATCATGAACCAAAAGGTGAACCCTCCTACCTACCACCACCCTCCTTTATTAACCCATTCCTTCATTCTCTCTCTTCATTATTCTTCTTCTTCTCCACATTTACTTCTACACCTACCAGGAAGGAGAGAGAGAGAGAGAGAGAGCTTAGGCAAGTGCAAACTTGCTTCATGATGGATCTCATGTTTTATTGTTCTATTCTCTTCCTTACTAGATTCTAAGCCTTTTTAGAACTGGAAGTTTTCGGTTTTGATGGTTATATTTTTGTAGATCTAAGTTTTAAGTTCCTTCTTATTTAGTTTTCTTGGTTTGGATCTCTAAAACTTGGTTATTTTGAAAACTAATAGTTCTATGTTGTAGAGAATTCAATTTCATTTAGTTTTGGCTTTTGTTTCGCTTGATTTCGACTCCGGATGAGTAAGTTATGGCCATTACAAGTTTTCGGAACTTTCATGGCTGAACTTGCTGTTTGGGGACGATGAACCCCATGCGCCGGGAACCTCATGCGCCCGGGAGGCCATGCGCCGGGAGGCCATGCGCCGTGAAGTCCCGGCAACGCATTCCTTAACTCCGAGCGTGTCATGCGCGTAGGTTTCTTACGCGCATGTATTGAAGACGCAACGTGAGTTTCCCATGCGCCGATTGGTGCAGGAATCCCATGCGCCGATTGGTGCAGGAATCCCATGCGCCGATTGGTGCAGGAATCCCATGCACCGATTCGTGCAGGAATCTTATGCGCCGATTCGTGCAGGAATCTCATGCGCCGATTGGTGCAGGAATCCCATGCGCCGATTCGTGCAGGAATCTCATGCGCCGATTGGTGCAGGAATCCCATGCGCCGATTTGCGCAGGAATCCCATGCACCGATTCGTGCAGGAATCTCATGCGCCGATTTGTGCAGGAATTCTATGCGCCGATTCATGCAGGAATCTCATGCGCCTATTCGTGCAGGAATCTCATGCGCCGATTCGTGCAGAAATCTCATGCGCCAATTTGTACAGGAATCCCATGCGCCGATTTGTGCAGGAATTCTATGCGCCGATTCGTGCAGGAATCCCATGCGCCGATTGTGCAGGAATTTACTGTTTTTGCCTGTTTAAGTTGTTTTGTAGCTAGAATCTTGAAAAACTCAAAACATGAAAGTTGTAGATCTTTTCCTTGGCTTCAAGAATATGTCATTAGTTATTTTATACAATCTTTCTCATTCATGATAATGTAAGAATAGAACACGATAGTGGCCCGCGGTGGCGCACTCTTGACAAGTAAACTGATATGACAAGTATGAAAGGTCTGGACACCGTGGGCGATTGCGTTTGTACAAATAAACCAGTACTGTCTTACATCATGTCTAGGATGGGGATCCCTGAGTACCACGGTCAGGGGTACCTACTGAAATTGACTAAGGCTAATTAACTAGAATGATTCAGTAGTCATGAAGAGATTCCCAGCTACAAGCAATCCCGTTATCTGGGCGCATTAAGTGGACTTGTAGCCTACCGACGAGTAGGGCACATTTCCAGCACACAGTCACGTGTTGCATTCTTCATAACGGACATTCGACCCGGATAACCGGATGGTCTGCAGGGCTTGTGGCTGTTGGGATAATCTCATTGCATCTTGCTAGTAACTAGGCCTGTGATAACCCTAGTTAGTTAAAAGTATCAAGCCGTACTCTTGATTGGCCGTGATTGATTGGATGAAGTTTATTCCAGCTTAGTCTTATCCTGATCCTGTACAAGATTGTATCATGACGTGATTTCTTGTATCGATAAATGATGGGATACCAAGTTCTGTTCAGATGAAGGGTTACAACCCCGGTCCTTGTTTGGTTTAAGGGTTGTAACTTGGCTATCTGAATAGTTTCATGGTTATCTTATCATATATCGTCCTGCTTATTGTGCCCGCCTTAACAATAAAGATCAGGGGTCCAGTTCTGTTCAGGCGAAGGGTTACAACCCCGGTCCTTGTTTGGTTTAAGGGTTGTAACCTGGCTCCCGGAGCAGTTCTGTGTCCTCTCTTCGTTTATTATCTTATTGTAACCCCCTGTCATGCTCGTCATGTTTTACCTTTACTTCAATACCATGATTATTATGCTGGCCTTAACAATAAAGATCAGGGGTCCAGTTCTGTTCAGGCGAAGGGTTACAACCCCGGTCCTTGTTTGGTTTAAGGGTTGTAACCTGGCTTCCGGAGCAGTTCTGTGTCCTCTCTTCGTTTATTGTCTTGTTACCTTATCAATAGTAATTGAGGCGGGTTTCTATTCAGGCGAAGGATTGCAACCCCGATCCTTGTTTGGTTTAAGGGTTGCTGTCTGGCTACTTGAATGGTTTCTCCGTGCTTAATATGTTATTGTTATCTCAGTTATTATTAGTATCTTTTAATTACCTTAACTATTTATTTATGATATGCTGGTTTTAGTTCCTAAGTGAAGCCTCCTTTGTGGCACTTGCTCTTTCTGGGGTCTGACCCAGCTGGTTTTGTGTGGCCAGATATCGGAGCAGCACCAGAGGATCTACCTACTGTCTTCCAGCCAGATGGTGACCACCAGGCGTAACCCTGGCAACGAGTGGGTTTCTTTTTGTCCTCCCACTTTATTGTAAAATTATTCTTTTAAGGCGTTTAGCCGGCGAGCACGTGTTAGCTCGATTGTACCTTACTTACTGTCTGCCTACGGGCTGTAACATGATTGACAGATCCTAGGGTTGATCATGTATGACTGAACTCTTGCTAGTCCTGACATTTTGTACGACTAGCTTCATGATCATCCAATATATAATGTATGGGACGCCTTGCTATTATATATTTGGTGCTCTGACATCTTGTAACTACTATTACTTGCTTGTGATTGAGACAATAGGCTTGTTCATGACCATAGAAGACTGTTGGCTTGTAGTTAAACCCTCATGTATCTAGACAGCCGTGACCATATAGCGAGGTGGGTTGTACTTCAATATACGTAGCTGGCTATGTACGCCCCCGCTCTCCAGTATTCTGGTTCTGGGGCGTGACTTGGTTTTAGTGGTGGCCCATACAGGTCTTGTAATTCAAGATATGTGAGGGTTTACCGAATAGATGTCTCAATCAGTACTCGCCCTTGATCTCTACTCGTATCCTCTTGATCCCTGAAAATCTTGACCTGATCACATGCTTGTATCGTTGATCTGTCCTGGTCCTTCCTTATTGTTCCCTATGTCGTCTTCTTCAGCGGCATTGTTCCTGGACCTGCCGATCAGCAAGGCGGAGTACCTCCCGCGGACCAGCAGCATCCTGGAGATCAAGTCCAGCATTCAGGAGTAGCCTCCAGAGTCATGCCTACCGAAGGAGAACCACCAGTTCAGCCCGTCCAACCAGCAGAGCATGATGATGGCACTTTGGTGGGTCTCATCAGGACGCTATTAGCTTCCCAGGATCGTCGCGAAGATGCCTTGCACCAGGCGGTGGCAGATGCCTTGACCAGAGGAGGTCATCAGGGTAATAGCGCGGCCAACAGCTTCAAGCGCTTGAACCCTCCCTTCTTCGACGGCAGTGAAGATGCGATCGCTGCAGATGCATGGCTTCAGGACACAGAGGTGATTCTAGAAGCAGCCAAGACTCCAGAGAACGAGAAGGTGGCCGTAGTGCGCCTGCAGTTACTAGATCTTGCCCGCAGCTGGTGGGCAGCGCAGGCCGATGGATTAGTGGCCCCTATTTCATGGGCAATATTCAGGGAGAGATTCCAGACCAAGTATTTTGATGCTGTAGCTCGGTATGATCTACAGATGAGGTTCACCAATCTGAAGCAGATGGGCAGGACGGTCGATGGATATGCGGCCGAGTTTTCGAGACTTAGTCAGTTTGCTCCTACCTTGGTGGCGACCGAGTTCGATAGAGCCCAGCGGTTCCAGCAGGGGCTTCATCTGGAGATTTTATTGGCGGTGGAGCAGTTTGAGCATCAGACTTTTGATGCAGTGTTGAGAGCAGCCCGGAGGCATGAGTATACATCCCAGAGGATCGTGGATAGGACCGGAGGTCGGAAGCGATCTCATGGCCAGATGAACCAGTCATCAGCACCAGCCCCGACAGCCAGGGCCTTGACCATTGGAGCTCCGAGGCGGGCGGCCTCAGTGACGTCGGTTCAGCATTCTACCCCGACGCACCCTCAGCAGCAGAAGCAGAAGCAGTCTTCCGCAGTGGGATGTTCACACTGCGGGAAGCCAGGGCATGTGGTGTCAGAGTGTCGCAGAGCACAAGGTTTGTGCTTGGTTTGTGGTGCCCCAGACCACAGGGTTAGGAACTGCCCGAACAGAGGGAGTTTATCCGCCTTCTCTAGTCCTTCAGTTAGAGGACCAGCCCCAGTCCAGCAGTAGCAGCAGCTGCAGTACCCGCTCCCGAGGGCATTGCCGACGCAGGCCCAGGCGTTCCAGCAGCAGAGGCCGCAGCAGTATGCCCAAGCCCAAGCCCTGATCCAGAGCAGGCAGAGAAATTTTCAGCAGAGGGGACCCGCACCCAGAGGACATGGTCAAGTGCTGGCTTTGACCATGGGAGAAGAAGGAATAGCACCAGGTGAGGTGGTAGCAGGTACTATTCTCGTCAACACCTTTCCAGCTTCAGTATTATTTGATTCTGGTGCCTCACATTCATTTATGTCTGCACGATTCGCGACACGGGTAGGATTGGAGCCCGAGTCATTATCAGTAAGGCTCAATATACTTACTGGTAACGGACTTGTGGGGGTAGATAGAGTATTTTCCTCGTGTCGGATCGTAGTTAGCGGTAGAGAATTTCCTGCTAGATTGATAGAGTTCCCGATGGCCGATTATGATGTGGTCTTAGGGATGGATTGGTTGAGGGACCAGTATGCTAGGATAGACTGCCACATTGGCAGGGTTATTTTTGGCATTCCAGGCGAGCCGGAGTTTTCCTTCTCCCAAGGCAAAGTTGAACCTTCTCCTCCAGTATTGCGGATGGCAGTAGCAGCAGTGCAGTTGCCTCGGATAGTCGAAGAGTTTCCAGATGTTTTCCCAGAAGAGCTTCCAGGGATACCGCCAGAGCGAGAGATCGAGTTTACCATCGACTTGATTCCCGGAACAGCCCCAGTGTCAGAGAGAGTCTACAGGATGGCGCCGTCAGAGCTAGAGATATTGTACAAGATGATTGAAGAACTCAGAACCAAGGGATTCATTCGTGCTAGTGGATCGCCTTGGGGAGCCCCGATGCTTCTTGTGAAAAAGAAGGATGGTACATCCAGATTGTGTGTTGATTATCGTACCTTGAACTCAGTGACAATCAAGAACAGATACCCTCTCCCGAGGATAGATGACTTGTTTGATCAACTCAAAGGGGCATCAATATTTTCGAAGATTGACTTGCGGTCAGGATACCATCAGATCAGAGTCAGAGAGCAGGACATCCCGAAGACAGCTTTCAGATCTAGATATGGGCATTGGGAGTTCCTTGTGATGCCATTTGGAGCAACCAATGCGCCGGCAGTATTCATGGACCTCATGAATCGTATCTTCATGCCTTACTTGGATCAGTTCGTGATTGTGTTCCTAGACGACATCCTGGTCTACAGCAAGAGTGAGGCGGAGCATGAGCATCATCTCAGAATTGTCCTCCAGATTCTCAGAGAGCACCAGTTGTATGCCAAGTTTAGTAAATGCGAGTTCTGGCTCGATCGCATTTCGTACTTGGGCCATATCATCACCCGAGGAGGAGTAGAAGTGGATCCCCAGAAGATCGTGGCCATTGAGTCGTTGCCAGTGCCCAGCACAGTTGCAGAAGTTCGCAGTTTTCTTGGATTGGCCGGCTACTACCGGGGATTTGTTTCAGACTTTGCTCGGATTTTAGCGCCATTGACCCAGTTGACCCGCAAGGATGTGCAGTTTGCTTGGACAGCAGAATGCCAGGATTCTTTTGAGAGGTTGAAGCGAGGCTTGATGACAGCTCCTATTCTCACGCTTCCAGATGGAACTGGAGGATTCTCAGTGTATTGTGATGCTTCGGGCAGAGGTTTAGGATGTGTTCTGATGCAGCATGGGAAGGTAATAGCTTATGCGTCACGACAACTTCGTGATCATGAGAGAAATTACCCAACCCATGACTTGGAGCTGGCAGCAGTAGTGTTTGCACTTAAGTTGTGGAGGCACTACCTATACGGAGATAGGGTGGAAATTTTCACCGACCACAAGAGCCTGAAGTATGTTTTCACCCAGAAGGATCTCAACATGCGTCAGAGGAGATGGCTAGAGCTGCTTGTGGATTATGATGTCAACCTGCAGTATCACCCAGGGAAGGCCAACGTTGTTGCAGATGCATTGAGCAGGAGAGCCGGAGTTTATTTCCTAACAGCGCAACCAGAGCTGTTAGCCGATCTTCAGAAGATGGGTATAGAAGTTGTCCTTCCTTCCAGTGTGGCATTGATGGCCAGCATGCAAGTTCAGTCCATTATAGTCGAGAGGATCCGGATGGCGCAGTCAGCAGATTCCAAGCTTCAGCGACTCAGAGCAGAGTGTGAGGCAGGACGAAGACCAGAGTTATGTATCCATGAAGACGGTACACTTCGACATGGGAAGCGTCTTTGTGTACCCAGTGGAGATATCAGACAGGAGATCATGACGGAGGCTCACAGTTCGCAGTATTCTATTCATCCCGGCGGTACGAAGATGTACCGTGATATCCGTCAGCACTTTTGGTGGAATGGCATGAAGAGGGAGATAGCCCGGTTTGTCTCTCGTTGTTTAGTCTGCCAATAAGTTAAGGCTGAACATCAGAGACCAGCTGGACTACTTCAACCGTTGCCGATTCCAGAGTGGAAATGGGAGCACATAACCATGGACTTTGTGACTGGATTGCCTAGAACCCCGGCTGGCAGAGACGCTATTTGGGTTATTATAGACAGGCTCACGAAGGTGGCTCACTTTCTCCCGTTCAGAGTTGGTCAGTCGACGGCTCAGCTAGCGGAGATGTATCTCCGGCAGATTGTCAGGTTGCACGGTGTACCAGTCAGTATCACTTCAGACAGAGATTCAAGATTTACGTCGCACATTTGGCGTAGCTTGCAAGAAAGTTTGGGAACTCACCTCCAGTTCAGTTCAGCTTATCACCCGCAGACAGATGGCCAGTCGGAGCGCACGATCCAGACTCTCGAAGATATGTTGAGATCTTGTATGCTCGACTTCGGTGGTTCGTGGGAAGATCACCTGCACCTGGTGGAGTTCTCGTATAATAATAGTTTCCAAGCTAGTATCCAGATGGCACCATTCGAGGCACTGTATGGTAGGAAGTGCCGATCCCCGTTAGCATGGGACGATGTCGGAGAAAGGCAGATGCTCGGTCCAGAAATGATTGCTCAGACCGTTGAAGTGGTCAGGAGAGTCAGAGATCATCTTCGAGTTGCCCAAGATCGCCAGCGTCATTGGGCCGATTCTCATCGGCGCCCTCTTGAGTTTTCTGTCGGCGACCATGTATTCCTGAGGATTTTGCCTAACCGCGGCGTCATTCGTTTCGGCGTACGAGGAAAGCTTAGTCCTAGGTATATAGGGCCGTTCGACATTCTGGAGCGAGTAGGAGATGTATCCTATCGTCTCGCTCTTCCACCGTCGCTACGTGAGGTGCATGACATATTCCATGTATCCCAACTGCGACGGTATATCCCGGACCCGAGCCATATCCTGGATCATTCGGAATTGGTTGTTGGTACCAACCTTTCGTATGAGGAGAGGCCCGTGTCTATATTGGACCGGAGAGAGAAGATACTTAAGAACAAGACTATTAGTTTAGTCCGTGTTGCTTGGGGTCATCACTCTTTTGGTGAGTCAATGTGGGAGCGTGAGGATGATATCCGATCGCGATATCCCGACCTGTTTGACTCGTAAGGTATAATGTCTTCCTTTTGTCTTATACTTTCAATTCCTTGCTTGAATAAATGACTGCATGATAGACTGCTTGTTATAGCTTACGATTATTATAGCTTGTCATTGCAATTCTAGCCTCTTGATTAAATTCCGAGGACGAAATTCTTTTAAGGTGGGTAGAGTTGTAATGCCTGTAGTTCGTATTACGTATCTTGGAATACGTGTACGTATTTTATTTTGTATTGCATATCTCTTGGCTTGGCTCGGTTTATTTTGGGTTGGTTCGGCTAGGCTTGGGTTGCCTTGGTTCATCATGAACCAAAAGGTGAACCCTCCTACCTACCACCACCCTCCTTTATTAACCCATTCCTTCATTCTCTCTCTTCATTATTCTTCTTCTTCTCCACATTTACTTCTACACCTACCAGGAAGGAGAGAGAGAGAGAGAGGAGAGAGAGAGAGAGAGAGAGAGAGAGCTTAGGCAAGTGCAAACTTGCTTCATGATGGATCTCATGTTTTATTGTTCCATTCTCTTCCTTACTAGATTCTAAGCCTTTTTAGAACTGGAAGTTTTCGGTTTTGATGGTTATATTTTTGTAGATCTAAGTTTTAAGTTCCTTCTTGTTTAGTTTTCTTGGTTTGGATCTCTAAAACTTGGTTATTTTTGAAAACTAATGGTTCTATGTTGTAGAGAATTCAATTTCATTCAGTTTTGGCTTTTGTTTCGCTTGATTTCGACTCCGGATGAGTAAGTTATGGCCATTACAAGTTTTCGGAACTTTCATGGCTGAACTTGCTGTTTGGGGACGATGAACCCCATGCGCCGGGAACCTCATACGCCTGGGAGGCCATGCGCCGGGAGGCCATGCGCCGTGAAGTCCCGGCAACGCTTTCCTTAACTCCGAGCGTGTCATGCGCGTAGGTTTCTTACGCACATGTATTGAAGACGCAACGTGAGTTTCCCATGCGCCGATTGGTGCAGGAATCCCATGCGCCGATTGGTGCAGGAATCCCATGCGCCGATTCGTGCAGGAATCTCATGCGTCGATTCGTGCAGGAATCTCATGCGCCGATTGGTGCAGGAATCCCATGCACCGATTCGTGCAGGAATCTCATGCGCCGATTGGTGCAGGAATTCCATGCGCCGATTTGCGCAGGAATCCCATGCGCCGATTCGTGCAGGAATCTCATGCGCCAATTTGTGCAGGAATCCCATGCGCCGATTCGTGCAGGAATCTCATGCGCCGATTCGTGCAGGTATCTCATGCGCCGATTCGTGCAGAAATCTCATACGCCGATTTGTGCAGGAATCCCATACGCCGATTTGTGCAGGAATCCCATGCGCCGATTCGTGCAGGAATCCCATGCGCCGATTGTGCAGGAATTTACTGTTTTTGCCTGTTTAAGTTGTTTTGTAGCTAGAATCTTGAAAAACTCAAAACATGAAAGTTGTAGATCTTTTCCTTGGCTTCAAGAATATGTCATTAGTTATTTTATACAATCTTTCTCATTCATGATAATGTAAGAATAGAACACGATAGTGGCCCGCGGTGGCGCACTCTTGACAAGTAAACTGATATGACAAGTATGAAAGGTCTGGACACCGTGGGCGATTGCGTTTGTACAAATAAACCAGTACTGTCTTGCATCATGTCTAGGATGGGGATCCCTGAGTACCACGGTCAGGGGTACCTACTGAAATTGACTAAGGCTAATTAACTAGAATGATTCAGTAGTCATGAAGAGATTCCCAGCTACAAGCAATTCCGTTATCTGGGCGCATTAAGTGGACTTGTAGCCTACCGACGAGTAGGGCACATTTCCAGCACACAGTCACGTGTTGCATTCTTCATAACGGACATTCGACCCGGATAACCGGATGGTCTGCAGGGCTTGTGGCTGTTGGGATAATCTCATTGCATCTTGCTAGTAACTAGGCCTGTGATAACCCTAGTTAGTTAAAAGTATCAAGCCGTACTCTTGATTGGCCATGATTGATTGGATGAAGTTTATTCCAGCTTAGTCTTATCCTGATCCTGTACAAGATTGTATCATGACGTGATTTCTTGTATCGATAAATGATGGGATACCAAGTTCTGTTCAGATGAAGGGTTACAACCCCGGTCCTTGTTTGGTTTAAGGGTTGTAACTTGGCTATCTGAATAGTTTCATGGTTATCTTATCATATATCGTCCTGCTTATTGTGCCCGCCTTAACAATAAAGATCAGGGGTCCAGTTCTGTTCAGGCGAAGGGTTACAACCCCGGTCCTTGTTTGGTTTAAGGGTTGTAACCTGGCTCCCGGAGCAGTTCTGTGTCCTCTCTTCGTTTATTATCTTATTGTAACCCTCTGTCATGCTCGTCATGTTTTACCTTTACTTCAATACCATGATTATTATGCTGGCCTTAACAATAAAGATCAGGGGTCCAGTTCTGTTCAGGCGAAGGGTTACAACCCCGGTCCTTGTTTGGTTTAAGGGTTGAAACCTGGCTTCCGGAGCAGTTCTGTGTCCTCTCTTCGTTTATTGTCTTGTTACCTTATCAATAGTAATTGAGGCGGGTTTCTATTCATGCGAAGGATTACAACCCCGGTCCTTGTTTGGTTTAAGGGTTGCAGTCTGGCTACTTGAATGGTTTCTCCGTGCTTAATATATTATTGTTATCTCAGTTATTATTAGTATCTTTTAATTACCTTAACTATTTATTTATGATATGCTGGTTTTAGTTCCTAAGTGAAGCCTCCTTTGTGGCACTTGCTCTTTCTGGGGTCTGACCCAGCTGGTTTTGTGTGGCCAGATATCGGAGCAGCACCAGAGGATCTACCTACTGTCTTCCAGCCAGATGGTGACCACCAGGCGTAACCCTGGCAACGAGTGGGTTTCTTTTTGTCCTCCCATTTTATTGTAAAATTATTCTTTTAAGGCGTTAAGCCGGCGAGCACGTGTTAGCTCGATTGTACCTTACTTACTGTCTGCCTACGGGCTGTAACATGATTGACAGATCCTAGGGTTGATCATGTATGACTGAACTCTTGCTAGTCCTGACATTTTGTACGACTAGCTTCATGATCATCCAATATGTAATGTATGGGATGCCTTGCTATTATATATTTGGTGCTCTGACATCTTGTAACTACTATTACTTGCTTGTGATTGAGACAATAGGCTTGTTCATGACCATAGAAGACTGTTGGCTTGTAGTTAAACCCTCATGTATCTAGACAGCCGTGACCGTATAGCGAGGTGGGTTGTACTTCAATATACGTAGCTGGCTATGTACGCCCCCGCTCTCCAGTATTCTGGTTCTGGGGCGTGACTGGCATGGAAATACTTAGAGTTTTTATCCCCATCGTTATCCAATTTCAATCTCGTTCCTGCTTCCAGAAGTTAGTTTCCACTCTGATTCTGAATTTAAGCATGGCCTTGGTGAAATTCAGGGCAGTCCTGGCCGCCGGAGAACGATATATATATATATATATATATATATATATATATATATATATATATATATATATATATATATATATATATATATATATATATATATATACACCATAATCTATTAAAATCCAATAACAATTTAAATGTCACATATCCAATATTTAATATATTTAAACATATCTATGTATATATAAATTCATTCAACTCAAAATAATAACAACATATCAATAAACATATTTATTAAATGTTCACAAAATAACTTGAATATTAATAAAATAATAAAAATTCCTCCAATGGGTGAACTGTACCACACACCCTTATCCGGGTCCAGAAAATATACAATTTTATAAAATATTATTATAATAATAAAAATACCAATAATTCTACAAATAATTAAATAATTAGAAATTGTACATAAAATTCTAAAATAATTTAGAAAATATTTTTACGTACATAAAATATGTCTACATGGCCACCTTGGTCCCACCACATGCCTATCTGGACTTAAATTTGGTCCGGGCCCAGTTCGGACTGGTTTGGCCCAACCGGGTCATCTAAAAATTAATATATAAAATAATATCATATTAAAATAATTTAAATGAGTTAATTCACAACTTGGTCTGGTTTTTCTACTTAGGACATTGCTATGGCTAGGCTTCCCCCGACATGGCTAGTACACTCGTCAAGGCACACTGCTACATCTTCCGTGCCAAAATTCATGGTAGTCTAGTGCTCCAAAACTAAAAAATGGCTAAGGTCATTTCTACCAACAAAAATCATAAATTGCATAAATTCATTTTTAAGTCTTTTTAATAATAAAAAATATAATTATAATTTTTTTAGGGTTTTACAACAGGCGAACCTTAATAACTGCCACGTGTCGGCTCACCCGTAGTCCAATAGTACAGTTACAACAAATTCGGTCCTACTCTCATGCACACAGCGCCCCTGTGTCCAACAGATCATGTGTGTAGCATTCCTATACGCCTGAGTGGATCATTTCATAAAACAACTATAAACGGAAAGATCATTCCTTCTTTTCACAGACAGTGAAGGTCAAAGACGGTCATACAGACATTCTGAGAGTCAGAGCACACTTCAGAGAGCCGAATTGTCGTCCCTCGCAATTACACAGGAAGACTTATAATTTTCTCTCAATCGTCGTCGGATCGTCAACGGAGTAAAGGAAGTATTATTCGATCTTTATCGTCACACGCCCCCTAAAAACGAACTGTACCCAAAGGATCCCATAGCGGATCAAAGTTGTACTCTTCTTTCGTCTTTAAATATAAAAGTTCCTTTCAACTTTTTCAATGACAAACAAGCTGGCGGCTCTGTTCGGGAGGTCCTTCTCCTCTAACGAGAAGGTAGTGACGCAACCCGATGACAATAAGCTTAGATCCTCCTAAAATATGCTGGTCATACGCTTCGACCGGGAAGCTTATGAGGAATTTCTCTCAGAAGGCAGCATGAGTCCTTCAAAGTTCTACCAAAGTCGAAGAAGACTCGCCAAGTATGGGTACCTAAAGGTACTGTGCTATGCACCAACACAGAAGGGGCTGCGTCGGTATAGCCTCTCCTCACTGCTGACTCCACCGACAGGTAAGCTGTTGCCTCTCAGGTGGCATATGAGAAGCGTAGCTCTGGCTGCCAATCCCACTCTTCCTGTTCCCGAACAACAGTGCAACACAGGAAGAATAGATGCGCATCCACTCTCCCGCATATATAGTCTACTTCGTTGGGAAAGGCTTTTATCTTTGACAGAATCACTTGCCATCTAGACAAGAAAAAGTTGCACTATGAGTACTATATACCTTCGCTGGCTAGTACAAAGAAGTCCAAGGAAGCATGCGAGGTATACGCTCGTCGTGCTATGCCAACAGTGAGCCAGAAGCGGGCACTAACTGTCGTGTGCACGGCTGATAGTAAACTGTATCAGACTGACTTAGGTGCTTCTACACCCAGAATGGGCTAGTCCTTAAAGTTTTCCTGTCATTTGGCTGCAGCTCATGCACATGAACCAAGCTAGGGGAAAATATTGTGATGATAGGCTCATGCGCTCATTTGACTATACGTATAAAGTAGGCCTGTCTCACAACCAATCTCCTACTAATGACTCAGGTGCATCTCATGCACCAGGAATGAGTCAGGAAGTACACTATCCTCAATCACACCCACGCACAACGCTTGGTCGCACGAATGAAGTGGGTGTGAATAAGGACTCCCCCTCTCATGATTTGTATAATATGATCAGTCACAAACACAAAGCTAGGGAGACATGGTGGTGTCGCTGGTGTTGGCACTGGTGTCTGATGGTGCTGATGATTGGTTATAAGCCAAATTATGTGTCCATCCAGACACGATCCCTGCCCCTGCCTTCTCTGCATCTCCGATCGACTTGATCATCACCGCCATCACCCGAGACTACTACCACCACCACTACCAAGCACCCCGCAACCACCACGCCATAACCAATCATCATCACCATCAGACACCAGTGCCAACACTAGCGACACCATCATGTCTCCTCAGTCCAGTCGTGCTCGGCCACCCATCCGACCACTGCTCCGTCTCCACCGGAACCACCCACACCATCTTCATCCCCAAAATGAAAAGGAAAAAGAAGAAGAAGAAATCAATGTAACCTAACCCCGCCACTCACCTCCACTACGATGTCGGTGGTGCCATCCTGCTGTCGCCAAGCCCCGACCGTCCCCGGGTCGCGCGCGCAGTCACTGTCTCTCCACCTTCCTCGTACCGTCGGGTGCGCCAGTTTTACGATGAGACCCGAGCTCCATCGAGATTGGTGGGCCATCCACGACCGCCTTGTACTGGTAGCCGCCGCCGGATGGACACCTCCGAGCCTACGCCACTTTGACACACCACCGCGCTGCCCCCGAGCACCGCTTTTCTGGTCATCTTCCCAAGATGCCGCTACCGCCTTGACAGCCTCCGTGCGTCCGTGTCTCCGTTGTAGTGCTGACCAATCCCAGCGTCATCCTCAGTCCAGCAGCGCTGCCGCCGACGCTTCCTCAACGAGCCCCACATCTTCTACGTCGGCGCCGCCCCTGGACGAGTCTCCCCTTTGGTAATTTTCCACCCACTCTCATTCTCTCTCTAGCTCTCTCCTATGACATTAGTACAACAAGGTTTACTTCCTTTTCTGTTCTTTTTTTTCTTTCTTTTCTTTGGTTTGCTTTTGTGGGTAGGAAAGAGCCTTTGAGCCAGGTTAGTTGAGTAGGGAAGAGTCAGTAGGTTTTGGGCTTTTGGGTTTTGTAATACTTTTGCACTTTGTGTTATTTTAGTTCTTGGGCTTTTATGTTTTATAGTATTTTGGGGCTAAACAATATTGGACTTTTAAATTATTTTCTCTAAATTAGATATGACTGCCATAATTAAGGGTACATAAAAAAATATTGGCTTTATATTTGGTAATAATTGGGCTTATATTATGTACATAATTTTGGATTACTTGTATATAATAGAATATATATATATATATATATATATATATATATATATATATATTTTTATGTATATATATATATATATATATATATATATATATATATATATACATAAAAAAAAAATATATATATATATATATATATATATATATATATATATAGGGCCATTCCTCTTAGGCATATTAATGTTAATTAATACTTTGGGCTCGATCATAATAACTTTACGATCCTTCGAATGTATTATTATTATTGTCATTACTTTATTAATCTTTAACAGTTGTATAGGTATTGTTCTCTCTTAGGTACAATAGTAGTTGCAATAATGTTGTTTGTTGTGACTTGGAATAGCAGTTGTAATAATGTTGTTTGTTGTGACTTGGAATAGCTTTATTATTACTGTTATTTTAGTTAGTTTAAATAAAGACTCATAATAGTTTTGGGTTTTTTTTACTAATATATATATATATATATATATATATATATATATATATATATATATATATATATATATATATATATATATATATATATATATATATATATATATATATATATTCCGTTATAACATTATGAGGTACGTATAAATGTGTAACTTTAAAGGTATATATATCTGTAGTATTTTCTCAATATGGGCTACCATATAAATATAATTATTTTTCTTAGCTTCCAAGTAGTTAACAAAAATATCTTGATAAATAAAATATATAAGTTTCAAGTATGACATATACTTCTAAATGGTGTATAAATATTTTCTAAATGAATTATTATTTTGGGCTGGGCTTAATAGTATCTTTACAAGTGGATCATATTATAGAATTAATCAAAATATTATTTTATGGCTTTTAATTATGTAGATTTGGGTTTAAAAATATAAAAAAGGGTTTTGTTAACAGTTTTATGCAATTTATGATATATTATTGTCAACGGGCTTTAAGTTATACTTTGAGAGTAATAATACATTGTGGGCTTAAAGGTATATTTTGGCTTTTATAATATTATTATTCAAAATAATTTCTAATAGTTATAAATATTTTTCCAAAGGCCTAAATTAATATTGTAATAAATAACTTATAAAAATTAGTTATATATTTATACAAAATTTTCCTGCATAGATCAATCTTGATCGCGACTAATTAGTCGTTCCTTTTCTCGTATTTCTAACTACTTCATACCGACCTAGGCTAAACAGACTATCCTAGACGCAAGGGTATTGTCCGTTTCACCAGTAAAGGACCCCAGGCAAGTGCACTTTCTAAATGCTTTTGATTCTTAGTATTTTTTCATTTCATGTTTATAAATATGCTCTCCTGCTTGTTGACACGTTGTTACACAGATTAGTATCATGGATCTCTACTTACTATATTTCGTGATTATCATGTTTTTGTGTTTAGTGACTTGTTTGATTCCATGAGTACTAGTGGGGAGGAAAAATATCTTAGTAGACGTATGAACTACCCTTTCCATCCTCCATGTCTTTCGTAGAGAATAGCAGTCGCACATTTTATGTGCGGGGTGACTGATTTATCCCCTAGCCGTTCACACGTCGAACACGATATTTCAAAATACGTAGATATTTTTCATTTACTACTCTCTCTTTGTCTTCTACATCATTTGCCATGTCACCTCATATACATGCTTCTCGCCTAGTTGATATACCATGTTGTAGAGTACATGTTTCATTCTAGACATGCCATGATTCAATTCGATATCTTGTTTTTTCACATATGCTATTTCCATGTCTTGCAAATTCTATTATGCTTTCGAATTACCGTCGGTTTGTGTGCTTGTTCATTCCTGACTGGAAACTAATATTTTTTAGGTTAGTCGTGGCCTCTCTTAGCATTGGGAGATACGGGTATACTTGTAGGCCAAAACCTAGAGATTAGTCAAATAGAGGTGTTGTAGTCATTTTCAATATTTGTAAGAACATTGTATTTTATTTTGATGTAAATATGTGAACTTGTAAATTAGTTAGTTTTGTGAATGAGGAATAAAGTTGTTATTATGAGATTTTGAGTATTCATGGCCTAGACAACGTTCTACCGTCGATATTGCAGCGTAGGCTGGCTTAGACGCGCACTCGTATCCCAAAAAGTGGGTGCGGGTCGTGACAGAACTAGTATACATATGGACCGTATCTAACGCATAATCAGGGCCACTGAATGGATATATCCCCTAGCCGTACTTTGAATCACTAGCATACCTCCCGACCATATCTGACGCACACTCAGGGTCGCTGCCGAATATATCCTCTAGTGACACATCCATTGTGAAACCCCTTTCCAAAAAGTTTTTGTAGGATAATTAGAATATGTGCTACATATACATATACATATATTTATTCATATATATATATATATATATATATATATATATATATATATATATATATATATATATATATATATATATATATATATATATACATACTTAGTGTATTTTAATAAAAATACAAATATGCAGATTTATACAAATATATATTTTTAATATATTGTTTAGTATTTTCTTAGAATTTGTTTTGATATTTTAGAGAAATTACTTTGGTATTTTTTAGAAATTTTTTTTGATTATGACAGAAGTAAGAATCCATGCAATTATAATAGCAAAACCATCAAATGAACCACAAATGAATAGTTCAAGTTACTTGAACTGAATCCTCATGCTAGTCGTGTGTTTCCTAAAGTTCATCAAGAATTCCATCATGACATACACTTATTAAGTGGTAGGTATAATATTTTGGTAGAATAAATATTTTTTATTACATGTGAACAATACCGCGGGTACTGTTCGTCATCATCTATAGAGAGGAACCCAACCATGAATATGTTTTTTTTGATAAAAAATAATAACTTTATTGATTTAAGAAGGTAAATAAGAGTTTTTTACAAAAGGGTACTCATCAGCCAACATGTGGGCTATGTCAGGAGTTGAATGGAGACTGGAGTGTGTCCCTTTTTGAAGGGCATGTCTAGCTAAGGCATTGGCCACTCTGTTTCCTGTTCTACGAATAAACATGATATTGATGTTGTTGCATGTCTGTATATCAGCAAGAATAGTGTGGACCATAGCCGAGAGCTTCCAAGGAACAAGTGATGATTCTCCTCTGAGGATCTTAACTGCTATCAAGGAGTCCCCCTCAATGGTAGCCGCCCTCGCGTTGAGTTCCTGCACAAGCCGTATCCCAGTATGGAAAGCCAGTAGTTCCGCCTGTGGACTAAGGTTGGGACTGTATGGTGCCGGGGTTGAAACAGTTTTTGCTGCTACAAACAAACCATTGGAGTCCCTGGCAATGGCAGCTGCCGCTATAGATGTAGAATCTGTGGCCCCATCTACATTTATCTTTATCGTGCCCTCTGTACGAGGAGACCAATTCTCTGGCCCAAGGACGGTGTTACGACAATCCTGTATCTCTTAAAGTCTGGTATTGCCTCCACTCGCATAATTATAAAATTAGAACAGAGCAGATTGAACTATTCTCTGGGTGTTAGGGGCTACATAGCGGAACACACAGTCGCCCCTAGCTTTCCAAATAGCCCAAGAGCCCAACTTGAATGCATCATGGGCCATCTCATCATTCAACCAAAGCTTGAGGAGAGACTGAATATTGTATTTGTCATCTATACGAAGTCCCATTGGACTGATAAACCATACCTCTTTTGAAACTCTGCAATGAAGGAAAAGATGATCTGCGTCTTCCTCAGTTTGGAGATAGAAAGGGCATAAAGGATTTATAGAAGGGATTCTTTTATGGATGGAGGAGGGCAGCTGCAATGCATGATTCAGGAGATGCCACGTGAACATCAGTATTTTCGACGATATGCCTTGCATCTTCCATAGAACACCCCACTTGGTATCGGGCGAGGACGAGGACGAGCTTCCAGGAGCCTGTGCGCGGATATTTTCATATAAGGATTTCGAGGAGAAGACACCCGTTTTGACTCTGGTCCATATCAGAATGTCCTGTCCATCCCCTTCACAGAGGTTGATGTCAGTAATCGCCTTGGCTTCCATGGAGGGAAATAGAGCATTGACGAGAGGGAGGTTCCATGTTCTGGAGATCGGATCCATTAAGTCTCTCACGAGCTTGGGGCCAGATGGTTGAGCATAGCAAGGGGGCACTCGATACCCCGGTAAGCCAGGGACCCAGGGTTCGGTATAGATGTCAAGCCACCCTCCTCTAACTTTCCAAACAAGGTTGCCTTCCATGATGCTACGAGCAGCCAACATACTCTTCCAAGTCGGTGAGTCTCTTCTGCGCCTATGTTCATGCCAAAAGGATCTGTTTTGCAAATAGATACCTCTGAGCATTCTAGCACATAGTTGATTAGGGTCGCTCAGGAATCTCCAAATCAGTTTGCCTATCAGTGAATCATTCACCCACATGGGGTCTCTGATCCTAAGTTTGCCGAATCTCTTGGGTTTGGAGAGCTGACTCCATACAATGAAGTAGAGTTTCCTCTCATCCACTCTGTGGCCCCACCAGAACGACTTGTAAATTTGACCCAACTTATGATAGACCGTGGTGGGGAGTTTGTAGGACGCCATCGAGTAGACTGGGATAGCCCCCAATGTAGATTGTATGAGGACCGTCCTCCCAGAGTGGGACAATGATATGGATTTCCATCCCTTAAGCCTTGTACTTACTTTGTTAAGCAGGTCTTGAAAGGAAGAGACTCGACCTTTGGGAAGAAGGAGGAAATGGCCAAAGTACTTGTCTGCTTTATCCATCTTGGATACTTGGAGAATAGTGGAGAGCTCCATCTGTAATTGGGGAGTAACTCGACTACTAAAGTGGATACTCAATTTTTCTAGGTTTATCGATTGACCTGACCACGAAGAGTAGATGCTTAGAATACTTTGTATGGTTGTCACTGCAGTTTGGTTTGCTTGCCCAAATATGATGATATCATCTGCAAATAATAAGTGTGAGATAGAAGGTGTATAGTGGTTGATACGGATACCTCGGTATAGATCCTCCTGCTCATAGCGGTAGAAAAGTCGAGATAACACCTCCGAGGACAGAATGAAAATATACGGGGATAAAGGACATCCCTGTCGAATTCCTCTCTTGGGCGTAAAGTGACCTTCAGGGACACCGTTAATGAGGATTGAGTAGGACGTCGAAGTGATGCAGTTCATGATAAGCTTGCAAGGGTGCCCTTGGAACCCTATGCCGATCAGGACCAAGCGGATGAAAGGCCATGACAGTCTATCATAGGCTTTAGCCATATCGAGTTTGAGCGCAAAGGAGTTCTTCTTTTCTGGAAACGTCTTTATGGCGTAGAAGACTTCCTGTGCAATGATGGTGTTGTCATTTATATGTCGACCTGGAACAAAAGAATTCTGGAAAGGCGATATAAGTTTGTCCATCAGAGGCCTAATTCTGTTGGCCAAAATTTTAGAGAGAATTTTATAGGATACGTTACAGAGAGCCATAGGGCGAAAATCAGCTGGGGATGCTGGGTTCGAGCGTTTGGGGATGAGTGCCAGATGGGTATGATTGATGGCCGGCTAAAGTTTTCCAGATTGGAAGAAAAGCTGCACCATTTTAACAAGATCGTCTCCTACCACCGCCCTGCATTTCTGGTAGAAAATCGCTGGAAATCCGTCCGGACCAGGCGCTTTGAGCAGACCCATTCTACAGATTGTACGTTCAACTTCTTCGGCACTCAGGATATCCCCTAGCGCCTCACTTACTTCTCCGAAGATTAGGTTGGAAGAGATTGAGAAGCCCGGGTCAATGGGCAAAGAGTCATCAGCTCCGAACTGAACTGCAAAGTGATCGAGCATCGTCTTGACAATGGTTCCCTGGTCGGTTGACCATCCCCCATCTGTCATATGGATCGAAAGGATCTCGTTTCGTCTCTTCCTGACCGTCGCTTTGGTATGAAAATATTTTGTATTCCGATCTCCGTCCTTTATCCAGTGACATTTAGCCTGTTCTCGCCAGTAGGCATCTTCAATTAGAAGAAGATCATTAAGCTCTGAAGAGATATCCTTCTCCAACTGTAGTGATTCATTTGTAGAGGGTCCCATCTGTACTTTGGTTAATTCTGAACAGAGATCTCTGAGCCATTTTTTGATATGTCAAAACTTGGAGTGTCCCCAGGACTGCAGTCGCTTGAGGGTAGCCTGAAGCTTCTTCATTAAGCCTATGTCTTGATTGGTGGTGGCCTCCTTCCAAATGGCGGGTATGGTCTCACAGAAAGTGGCATCATTCAGCCAGTAGGCTTCAAAACGAGATGGCCTATGCTTGTGTTTCAGTTGGTTGTTTGTGTTAAGAAGGATGGGAGCATGGTCACTATTAAATCGAGGGATAGTGTGAACATTCGAATGAGGGTGGAGGCAACACCAATCCGTATCGGCCATTGCCCGGTCCAGCCTCTCCTTGATGTGGAACGGATGGTTGTGGCCGTTTGACCACGTATATGCTGGGCCTGTGCATCCCAGATCTATGAGGCCACACTGATTTATCATCTGTATAAAGGAGCTTGCTACTTGTGCTTCAAAGCCTTTCTCGCCAATCTTTTCATCCGATCCCGTAATGGAATTAAAATCGCCTATACAGCACCATGGAGCAGTGAACTTTGCAGACAGATCCTTAATAACCTCCCAAAGTCTGGGACGATCCTTCCTTCTAGGACAGCCATAGACACATAATAGATTCCAGGAAGATGAGTTTTCATCGCTTTCAATGGAAAGCAAAATGAGGTTTGTGGAGGAGAATATGACAGTAGCATGAATAGCATCTGTCCATCCCAGCCATAAACCCCCAGCACGGCCGATAGGAAGAACAAAGAATATGTTAGGATAGCCTAGGAACGACAGGGTTTGTGCGGTGTGGTGAGGAGGGGAGAAAGTTTTAGAAATGAAGAAGATGGTAGGGTGGGTGGCGGAGAGGAATGAGCGAAGATTTTGGACTGTCGGGGCATTCCTCGTCCCCCGACAGTTCCAATAGAGGACTAACATTTGTCTTGCGGCTGTTTAAGGTCAGCCGCTTGTTTGCAAAAACAAAAGTATGAAACTTTATTGATACAAACTTTGTAAAGATTACAAGAATTCTGGGAAAGGTACAACTGTAGGAATCTAATCTAGAAGACGATTGCTTTATCCCTTGGACGATGTAAACTTTAAAGACGGTAGCCTCTGAAGTTGAAGTTGAAGGCAAAAGCCTCAGAAATTGAAGGCAAAAGTCTCGGAAGAATGCAGCAACACTTGGGCAAGAACTCATGAACTCTCTATCTGATCTCTGGTCTGTGATCCGTGATCTATGATCCCCTTGAATGGAGACTTGAAACTCTATTTATAGAGTTATGGAAATAACTAACTTTTAGTTATTCTAGACTGCGCATGATGGATTGTGCATGAATTGGATTGTGCAATAGTAGACTGCACAGGCAGTTGTCTGATCATGGGCCAACCGTCTTTGACACATGGCATCATTTGATTGAAATGCGCATGATCGTACATAGACGGTTGCCACGTAATGAGCAATTGATGGCATGAATGCCACGTGTATGTTGTCAGTTGTGTTGATAGAGCACGCAACCTGAATTGCGCTGGCTTTGGATTGCACAGGAATGAACTGCATAAGCTTAGATTACGCCAATATGGATTACGCATCCGATAGGCTAACCGATTGTGCTGTCAGCTGTCCTCGAGCGTCGTGCTGCACGATTAAACAAACAGTCACCTCGTTCTCTGTGCTGTCAGCTGTCAGAAGATTTGATTGTGTCAGATAATGATGATGATTTGCCACGTCAGCCTACGCGCTTGAGAGTGTGCGCAGTCTAGTATGCGCAATCTGTATACTGCACAATCTGATGTCTGCGCAGTTCATTTGAATGATTCATTTCTCAATCTTCATGACTTTGTTGATGTGTGCAACTTGATTTTTTTAGGACCTACAAGACCCCCTTCAAAGTTTTCGAAAGTTGAACTTATTCAAAATTTCGAAATACTTTGAATTTTGAAATTTTAATCAAATTGCGCATGTACTGAGCTGTCTGCACAATCAGATGGATCAGTCCGACTTCTTCGGCGTAGTCTAAGGCAGCCGTTACTCTTTGAAAAAGCTATAAATAGTTCTCTTCAATATTCATTTTGTTCTTTACTTTGCTTTTGTGATCTGAAAGAGAAGTCTCGAGCTATTCCTTCCTTTTAGGGGTGAGCATCGGTTCGGTTCGGTTCAAACCGAACCGAATATGTGAAAACCGAAATAACCGTAAACCGTATTTCTCAAAACCGAAAACCGAACCGTTTTTATAAAAACCGAACAAAACCGAACCGAATTAATTCGGTTCGGTTTTCGGTCGGTTCGGTTTCATGGGCCAATGTGCATGGCCTTCAAGTTTTTAGCAAAATGAGCCTATATAAATAACAAATTTTTAAAAAATATATGATATTATTGTATTTATGAATTGTTATATTACATAGAGTGAAAGATATTAGTATATATAGATTGATGGTAGATAGAGAGAGTGCTCAAAGAAGCACCGACATAGAATAGGAGAAGAGAGTGCGCTCAGTTAGGGGTTAATAAACATTAGTATATGTATATTGTGGATAGTTTGATAAATTACTAAATCTAAATCGGTTTTCGGTTCGGTTCGATTTTTCGGATGAAGAACCGAAAACCGAACCGTTATTTCAAATTTTTAAAATTTTAAACCGTAAACCGAACCGATAACCGAAAAACCGAACCGTTTGTCATATTTCGGTTCGGTTCGGTTCGGTTTTCGGTTTTCAACCGTTATATGCTCACCCCTACTTCCTTTTTTCTTCACCGAATCTCCATGGCTCCCAAGCGATCCTCCACCGCTGCCAAGGGCAAGGCCCCCGTCGAGTCTTCTGCTAGGGTTGCGCGATGTCCTTCTCGCCACGAGACTGTGCATCCCGTATTACAAGGTAGATGACCCAATCAAAAACTCTTTTTAGGGTTTTTGATTTCACTGTTCTTTAGAATCCACCTCTTTTTAGAGATGTGATCATACTGTGCCACCCTTTTTAGGGTTTTGGTTGCACGAAACCATTTATTCTTTATTTTTATGAAGAATAATTTCTTGTGCAATCGGTTGAACTGCGCTAACAAGAGTCAGCGCAAACCGCTGATTTGTGCAGGATTGCCAGCGCAATCTGATGCTGGCGCAGACTGTTTTGTTGCACAATTTGATGTCTGCGCAGTCTAATGGTTGTGCAATCTGAGGGTTGCGCAATCTGATGGTCGCATCCTTGATTTTTTTTCTTGTACTGAATTTTTTGTTTCCTCTGTTTTATGCAGTTGATACCAGAAAAGATCTAGGGTATGAGAACTTTGTAGGGAATCTTTTGGAATCGGAATACAAAGAGGACCTATCTCATGTGCACTATCTACAGTATGATCTGCCAGCTTCCCGCCAAGCTATCTTGGTAGCCCAAGATAATGAAACTCTGCTATGTCTGATAAATGGGCAACCTTTAGAATCGGTAGATGCCATTATTCACAAGAAGCCCCTATTTCTGTTTGGCGAGGCTTTTGAGAAAAGCTCTCAGCCAAGGCTGCGGATGGAAGAACGGATTGTCCATCAGAAAGAAAAGACAATCTCGATACCAGATGTCTCGCGCTGCCTCCCCTTATCTCTATATGCTCATGCAAGCTATCCGAGGAAAATAGAATGGAATCTTACACCTTTTCAGGATGCCCATCCAGGAACTATTTATGTGAATAAGGGATCTGATAAGAAAGACTTGTTCTATAGTTCTTCAGAACGATATAGTGTCTTACTCAGAGGTTTAAAGGCCGGTTGTATTCCGTCGGAGAATTCTTCTTTGTTAATGCCTGTGAGAGTTCCAATATTCGCGAATGAGTTCGCGAAGGTTGAAGGGAGGTATCCAGATCAAGACCTCAGATTAACTGGACTGGTGAATCCAGACTTTAAGAGATGGAATTGTATAGCAAACTGGATTTTGACTAAATTTGAAGACAAACTCCAACAGATTAACTTGTATCAAGTAGTGCATGCCACTGTTTATGGTTTTGCTCCCAATTCGTATCTATTCCTGGCTCTAGCTGAGAGATATAATTACAGGACAGGGACTTTTATGACTCCCTGCGGAGAGATCGGGTTTTCACTTTATGAGATGTAGTACATCTTTTACTTGCCGATGGGGGATGCCCCGTATGAGGAATTTGTCCCGACTAATGATGAATTGGACAAACTTCGAAAAGAGAACGTAGATATGGTAGCAGTCTTCGAAGAACTGCTGTGTCATTATAAAATTTGTTCTCTGTTTTACGAAAGTGGTACATCTAATACCTGCTATTCGTCCAAATGGTTGCCTTATCTGTTCCTCAACCATATTAAAGAAAAGAAGACGAAGGAACATGATAACTGTTATCCCGACTTCTTTAAACCACTGAGCAGTACCGAAGTGGTGAAGTTGATGGAGGTAAGTGGGGATTTGGATGAAAAGATCAAGGATGATCATCAATGTCCTCCTCTAAAGAAAGGAGACACTCTCGAGAGTTATATGAGAGTAGGATATCGATTCATGTCAAAAGAAGCCCAATTAGCATGATTTCTGACGTACTGGCTTCGTCGGTTCGTCGTCCCTGGATCAAGTGTAGTAGACTGCTTCCATCGCGGTATTCTTTTTGCCGCCGTTCGACTAGTCTTCGGCTATAAGATGGATCTCTTATCGGCAATGACATGTAGATTGAACGCTGGTCTCCGCCTATACGTCAATTTGATGCTGAAAGCTAAGGGTGAGAAAGAGTTTCCTCGACTAGAATTGCCGTATACTTATCTGTTCGGGTGGTTGCTTCTACACCATCCTACTTTGATGGACCCTAACATGGGACCAGTCGGTGGCAGCTTTTTGCGATGATACTCCCAAGGTAAGTGGAAATACACCTCTTTGAGTGATTGCAGATATGCTTTGAACCTTGGTAAAGGGTGGAACTTCTATTGTACTTATCCTCCTGCCGGATATGAACAAATGCCGACCAACATGGTTGACTCAAAGATGCAACCTTTGAGTCGTACAGCTTTCAATTGGTTGAAGACAATTCATCCATCCCATTTGGTGTATCAATTTGAAGAATAATGCTTCTTGGAGCCATATCTTCCCAGCCGATTTGCTCGACAGTTTAGATATGACCAATTCCACGTAGGTAATGCCATCACATGCCTTCAAGGAAAATGTTTCTTGATAGATGGAGCCCGAGCTTGGGCTTATTACAACGCTCAAGATACGAAAGCAACGTTCTCGATACCGGTGAATAGTAGTCATAGCCCTCGTACGCTGTTCACCTATTCGGTGTTCTATACATCAGCGAACACTTTTGCAGAGAACTTTAATCTTACGGATGGCTTCACATCTGCAACAAGATTGAGGAAGGGAGGAGTCATCCTGTCATTTCCAGGCAATGATGAGGTGCATGAGCCAGTGGATGCACCCTTAGAAGTTTCGAGGGATGCCATGTTCCCTGAAGAGTTTAACGTGCCACTGCGTGTTTCTTTGAAGGTTACTAAATCTCCAGCCAAGAAGAGAAGGAGAGAGGAACCTTCCGTCCCAGCTGCTAAGAAGAAACTGATCTTGGATCATTCTTCGAAAAAGGTTACAACCAGATCTCAATCTCGGCAGCTGGCCGAGACAATTCAGCAGGAAGAAGCTGCCACACCGACCTCTGTTCAAAAATAAGTCGAGACAATAGACGCAGAGAGTCCTGAGAGACCTCTGCATAGAAGGAAAAGATTGGTCCGCAGAAGACAAGTTTTGTCTTCGATCGTGATGGACGCTGCAGCGGGACTCACCATGCCCTCTCCTACTCCTGTTTCTGAGACTGGACATAAGACTCCTAGTCCAGAACAGAGGAAGGATATTGAGCAAAGGGAAGAGCTGGACTAGAGAAATGAGGCTGAAGAGCCCAGAGATAACATTGTAGAGGAAGAGCATAATGCCGTACGATCTCCTTTACCTGCTGCGGAGACTACTCAACTTCCTCTTACACCTGGAGCAACCCTTGCTGAAGAAGATCGTTTGATGATCGAAGCTTTATATGGCTGTGACTTCGGTTATCAGGAAGAAGCTGATCACGTCGCTCATGCTGCTAGTGAAGAGGTTCCTGAGGACAGCGAGAATGAGGAAAGCGTCTCATCAAAAGCTGCTGATGAGACACAGAAGCAGAAAGAGAATGTTGAAATCCATATATCCCCTCGAGACACTCTGATTTCTGAAAAGGAGGTTGAGGTGCCGAGATCTCCTGAGAAGATTGTTGATGAAGAGGTGGATGTGGAGAAAACTCCAGTTGCTGCTCCCGAAGGTATTGTACTGAAATTAGCGATCTTCTTTTAATAAGTAGTTTGATAGCTAAAATCGTTACTTTTATTCATACAGAACCCGAATCTTCTTCTGCTCCTCCAACATGTATGGATATAGTACTGGCAACGACAATTGCCAGTAGCAGCCGCCATTTATCTTGTGGCTCTGAAGCAGGAAGCAGCCAGGCCGTAGCGTCTGAAGCCACTTTTGCTCAACTAAAGTCTGTGCCTGCAGGTGATAGGCATGTTGCTGAATCCACCCATGGTAAGACTGCTTTCACTTTTGATTCTTTTTATCAATAGCCAATGACAGGTAAAGTGATAGTATTTGATTTTGCAGAGGAATAACCAGGAGGAGCAACTAGCTCCACTTTGGTTTCCTTATTCAGAGAGCCTGCTGCTCAGATACGAGAGATTGAGCGTCCTGTTGCTTCGTTATCAACAGGAGTTGCTGCAACTCCTGGTGCTGTGGCGACTAATCAGCTTGTCATCCAATCATTCACCAAATGTTTCTTCGAGTCCTTGGGACCACTGATCAACAGAATGATGGACAAAGAAGATGCTGACTTTTACATGGTTAGAGGCCCAACCTCTTTCTTGGTGAATGCCATTCGGGAACAAGGTGACGAGGCTCAGGCCACTTTCCTTGACCATATATTGAATGAGCTGGAAATCTCTATGAAGAACTATAAAGATCTCAACAAAGGGGAGGTGGAACCTTTGGTGCAGGCAGAGTTCGAACAAATGGCTCAGGCAGCTGCAATTGAAAGGGTGAATCTCCAGAACCTCTTGGATGCTTATACTACAAAATCTGCTGAATATAACTCCAAGTTGAAATCGGTGATCTCAACTGCTGAGAGGAGAGAAAGAAGGATTGCTGAGCTAAGAGCGAAAATTGCTCGTCTCGAAGAGGAATTAGAAAATAAAGTTAAAGAGCATCAGACTTCGATCCAACAAATTGATGCTATAACTCAGGAAAGAAACGAGTATGTAGCATCTCATAATGCTGAAATCACTCGCCGAATGGTGACCATGCCCGTTTTTAATAAAGAATCTGGGATGGAAGAGGCCAGGAGGAAAGTGATGGCATCTCGTGAAGAACGGTTGTAGATTTTGAAGCAGCAAATTGCTAATCTGATAATGCTCCCGTCTCAATAGAAAGAACTTTATGTATCTTTTTGTCCTTCTTTATGCTATGTATGTCTTAAATTTTGATTAATAAAAGACATTTTTGTTGTGGCTCTATTATTTCTTGTATATCTTATTCAGATATAAATAATAGCGATAGAAAATATATTCAGAGGTACAGGACATGATATATTTTTTAATAATTTTTGTAGAAAATAATTATATTCATTATATCTGCTCAGAGGTAATATGGACGTGGCAGAATATAATTTGTCGAATATGATTATTTCAATAGATAACTTAATCAAGGATGATAAGTTACTGATGTGGATGAAAATGAACGAAAATAAATCGTCATAATGAACAGATAAACCGTCGGATGATGATGAACGGATGAACCGTCAAGTGATAATGAATGAACGGGAGAGCCGTCAGATGGATGTGAATGAACGGGCGAACTGTCTAATGAATATGAACGGATGAACCGTCTAATATTAATGAACCGTCTAATATTAATGAACGAACGGATGAACCGTCAGGTGATGATGAATGAACGGACGAACCGTCTGATGAATATGAATGAACGGGCGAACCGTCGGATGAATACGAACGGATGATCCGTCGGATAATAATAAATGAACGGACGAACCGTCTAATGAATGTGATGTTTCATTATTTTGAGAATCTCTGTCTGTAAATAGAACAGAGATCTGGAAGGAATGATTAAAAAGATGTCGTCCGGAGATGCATCCAAGGAAGTCGAAGTCACCCCAAAGGTTGAAGCGGGCATTGAAGAACATCCGGCCGAACTGATCCAGTCAAAGCAGGCAGAGGCAGGCAAAGGTTCGTCTGCACACAAGCCACCGTAAGATATCCTGGACTTTCTGCTTGAACCAGGAAAGACTGAAGAGGAAGAGGTCATGAGGATGACTGCCTACAAGTTCCTCGTGTGTTCCAGCAAAGATGTCCTCAATTCTTTTGCTGATTATGTCTTTGATAAGGACGGCGGTGGTCCCCGTCCCAATGTCAATAAGGATGACAATGACCTTCCTTGATATCATGTAACATCATTTATGATGAAATAAAAAATCAAACTTTATTTATGAATTGTCTGATCTTATTTACATAAAATCTCTGTTACATTTATACATAGTATTTCTTGAGGAATTTGCCATTGATAGGCATCATTGCAACTCGACCATCTAACTCTGAAAGTTGATAGGCTCCGTTTGAAAAGACTTTGCTGACAATATAAGGCCCTTCCCACTTTGCATCGAACTTGCCTTTGCTTGAATGAGTCATAGTCATAGGACGTCTTACTGTTAGAACAAGTTCTCCTTGCTGAAAGGCTTTGACTTTGACTTTGCGGTTGAAAGTCTTCGAGATGCGGGCTTGATATAGCTCAATATGTTGCTGAGCCATTAACCGTTTCTCGTCGAGTGCCTCCAATTCTTGAAGTCGAAGAAGGTCATTATTCTCTGTAGTGAGCTCATTGGCAATTGCAATCCTTAAAGAAGGAATTTGAAGTTCCAGAGGAAGAACTGCTTCACAACCATACACCAAAGAGAAAGGTGTAAAGCCTGTGGGATTGCGGACCGTAGTTCGATAGGCCCAAAGACATTCACCAAGCTTTTCACTCCAATTTTGTTTGTTAGTAGATACAAACTTCTTGAGGAGCTTAATGATGGTTTTGTTGAAAGCTTCAGCTAATCCATTAGCAGCAGGATTGTAGGCTGTCGAAGCGACATTATCAATCCTATGATCATCGCAGAATCTTGTGAATTTCTGGCTGATGAATTGTGGTCCGTTGTCATGGATGATTCGTCGAGGTACACCAAATCGATAAATAACATGGTGTTTGACGATGTTAATGATGCTGCTAGTTTTGACTTCAGCCAAAGGTATAGCTTCAGCCCATTTGGAGAAGTAATCGGTTATTGCTAGTATGAACCTATGTCCTCTAGAAGAAGGAGGATTAATAGGACCGATGATGTCTATACCCCAAGCTTCAAAAGGCCATGAAGCAGCCGTCGGATGCAAAAATTCTGATGGTTGATGAATAAAATCTGCATGGATTTGACAAGCTCGACATTTTCTTGCATAATCAATAGCGTCAGATACCATAGAGGGCCAATAGTAACCCATACGTCGGATGCGATCCTGTAGCTTAGGACCGGGTTGATGTGCTCCGCAAACACCGTCGTGAGCCTCACGCAGTACTTGCTTTGCTTCCTCACCAGCTAAACAGCGTAAGAGTAAGCCATCATAAGTCCGCCGGTAGAGAGTTTTGGTGGCCTGATTGTAATAGAATCGGAGAGACCGCCGACGAACACTCGTAGCTTCTTTGGGATCTTCAGGAAGTATGTCATGAACTACGAAGTCGATGAAGGGAGTTCTCCAATCTTCACTGATAATATTGACTTCAGTAAGATTACTGAACTCAATATTACGATTGTTTTCGATGCAGAACAGTTCTCGATTAGAGATGACCACCACTTGTTGTCTCCTGATAGGGATGGCTAGGACTGCTGCAAGATTGGCCAAAGCATCTGCCTCAGTATTGCAAGCTCGGCGTACATATTCAATGAAGAAGGCTTTGAATGATATAGCTAAGTTGATTGCCGCTTCAAAGTAAGGTACTAGATCTTGATGGCGAACTTCATAGGTTTCTCTAACTTGGTTAACAACCAACTTAGAGTCACCATAAACTTCAAGATTCTCGATGTCAAGTTGTTTGGCTAGTTGGAGGCCGATGAGTAGAGCATTGTACTCTGCCATATTGTTAGAGCAAGGTTCATCAAGAGAGTATGCTTTTTGGATAACTGACCCATCTGGAGAAACAAGGACAACTCCAACTCCTGCGACGATGGCACCATTGGGTCCGATCCTGGATGCACCGTCAAAGAATAGATGCCAAGTAGGAAATTTTTTGGAGACTACATTAGATTCCAATGTCTCGTCTGGAATTTCATCGTAGAGTTTAGATGTTTCTGGCATAGGATGAGCCGCTAAGAAATCTGCCAGTGCTTGACCTTTGACGGACTTTTGAGGAACATATACCATATCATATTGGGCTAGCAAAATGACCCATGTAGCCAACCGAGAATTGAGTGTGCTGTGCTTCTTCATGAGTACCCGAAGAGGATTAACTCGTGATATAACATGAATGGTTTGACCAATGATATAATGCCGAATCTTTTGAACATCAAACATGAGAGCGAGGCATTCCTTTTCGACCGGACTATAACGGTATTCAGCACCAATCATAGTACGACTGAGGTAGTAGATGGCTTGTTCATGGCCTTCTTTGTTCTTTTGGGCAAGTAAAGCACCCAATGAATGGTCTATAGCACGTATATACATTAAGAATGGTATGCCAGAGATTGGTGGCACTAAGACTGGTGGATTCATGAGATATCGCTTTATGTCATCAAATGCTCGTTGACATTCTTTAGTCCAAACGAAAGATACACCCTTCTTCATGAGTTGAATGAATGGTCTGCAGCGTCCAGACAGATTCGAAATGAATCTCCTGATGTACGTAAGTCGACCTTGGAATCCTCGTATCTCTTTTAGGTTGCGTGGAGGACGCATCTCTTGAATGGCTTTGATCTTCTCGGGATCCACGTGTATACCCTTAGAGGTAATGACGAAGCCGAGAAATTTGCCACTAGAGGTACCCAAGAATGACTTGGTGGGATTCATTTTGAGTTGATGCTGGCACATGAGATTGAAGATAGTTCTCAAGTCTTGTATGTGATCTTCCTTCATACGACTCTTGACAGCAATATCGTCAACATAGCATTCGACAGTCTTGCGCAAATGATCTCAAAAGATGGTACTCATAGCTCGTTGGTATGTTGCACCAGCGTTCTTGAGACCAAACGGCATTACAGTATAGCAATAGACTCCGCGAGGAGTACGGAAAAAAGTATGCTTTTCATCTTCAGGATGCATTCGAATCTGATTGTATCCAGAGAATCCATCCATGAAAGATATTCTTTCGAACCCACACGTATTGTCAATCATAACGTCCGTGATAGGGAGAGGAAATTTATCTTTTGGACATGCTTCATTAAAATCTCGGAAGTCGATGCAGACTCGAACTTTGCCAGTTTTCTTTAGAACTGGGACAACATTAGCTACCCAATCAGGATGCTGCTCTTCTCGAATAAAGCCACAAGCAATGAGCTTCTTGACTTTATCGTCGATTGCATCCATCATTTCTGGCTTGAAACGCCGTTGTTGTTGTTTGACCGATTTTGCATTCGGCAGGATATTCAGTTTGTGAGTAGCGACTTTGGGATCTAGTCCTGGCATGTCTTCATAACTCCAGGCGAAGACATCAATGTATTCTTTAATCAAAAGAATTAATTCTTGTTTGTCTGTCTCTGGGAGGTTCTTGCTGATGAATATTGGACGAGGTGACCCGCTCTCTCCTACGTCAATTTGAACTAATTGATCTTCAGTAGGAGGTTCTCTTTGTTCAAATCGGAGTTCCCATTGGGTATCCATTCGTTGAGCCCAAGGATCTATTTCAGAACTTTCTTCAACATCCTCGTCATAGCCTTCTGGAAATTCGGCAGAGACCATGTTAGAAGACACAGTCACTCGATGAACTTGTCCGATGCTGGTGTCAGAGTCCCACGATCTGGAATCAGAAGAGTTAGAATGTTTCTCGCTATCCGATTCGGAACCTGCTGGGGATAACATCGGAGGAGAAGCATATCCGAGACCTCTTTTAGTCCAGCTGTAGTACATATCTGACTTTTCTTTTGGAACAGCCGTACGAAGAGGAGTCTTCCTACCCTTACCGTAGTTGAGACCGCTCTTGAAGTCGTAACCCATCTTTCGGACGATGTCTTTTGATTGTTGACTGTAACGACGGAGTTGAAGATGCCCCGTGTCGTTAACTTTGCTTTCATCCGTATAGCTGAATTGTTGTTCCGGTCATTTACTAAAAAGTATTGGACGTTCGCCTTTCTTGCGAGCATGAATAATACGATATGAATCCTTCGAGTGTTCACATGAAACTTCTGTTTGAAGAGATTGCACAACTCCCATTGTAAATGACTGATAGCTATCTAACATATCTAAATAGCATTTAGCATGATAAATGACATTAGTATACTGGAAAGTAGGTGCTTTTTCATTGATCTGTACATTAGTATTTACAGCAGGACTTTTAGCCTTAGCAGGCTTAGTCAGGTTGATTACAAGAGGGGGAGAAGAAGAATGTGGAGGAGGATTAGCCTTGTTACGACAGAGGTTGATAACAAGCGGCTCAGAGGAGGTGAGCTCCCTTTTGTCCTTGTTATGAGATAGATCTATAATAAGGGGCTCAGAAGAAGTAAGCTGCTTTTTATCCTTGTTACGACGTAAGTCAATAACAAGTGGCTCAGTGTAACTCCCAAAATCATATTTGTAAAATTTCTGAATTTTTCTAATTTTCTTTGGATTTAAATGGTATTTCTTACGAAAGCCAAATTTCGATTATTAGTTGATTTAAAATGAGTTTCGAGTGTTAATAAATTTTTCCTCAACTTGGAAAGTATTTTTAATACTAGTTGACGTAATGATTTGATTTACGAATTGTTGAAACAAACTTTTGTAGCTAAATATCTATGTATAGGTATTCAATTTCGTAGTAATGGATTTATTGATTTCTTTATAATATTATTGTCTTTCAAATAATATTATTAATCATTTTCGGAATTATATATTAAGTATTAAGAAAACTAATTTTATTGATTAATTAGTTGGTAACTAATTTCATAATTAGTTGAGAGTAATTATTGGTTTGAATTTGAAAATCTGTTAGCATTCAAAACTGTTTTGTTGGATATGGAAAAGCTGTTTTGGAATTTTGAATTTTAAATCTGTTTGGTAACTACTATTGGTTGAAACCTTTTGATATTTAATTTTTGGAAAGCAGTTTTGAAGGTTTGAATTTTTTTAAAAAAAACTGTTAGAATATTTTTTCTTTGGAGGGAATACTTGATTTTGGAGAGCAGTTTTAAAATCTGCTTTAATTTGAAATTCTGTTACATGTGTTTCCAAAAGACCCCCAGATCTGTTTTTAATTACTGCTACTGCCATTCTAATTACCCCTAGATCTACAGTTATTTACTACACTGCCATTACACAATACCCCAGATCTAATACTAATTACAGTTCTACCACTGTCCATATTAGCCCTAGATCTACTCCTAATTACAGCTATGCCATATTATTTTAATATAAATATACACGAATACCAATGCAATTCTGACAGGCACAGTACTCTCTCTCTCTCTCTACACGTCACTCTCTCTACAATTTCTCTCTTTCTCTCTCTCTCCTCTCTCTGCACTCTCTGGCCGAGCTTGGCCGAACACCACCGTTCATCCAACCGCAAGCATCGCCAGAGCACCGCCCTCGATTTGCGAGCCACCTCAACTGCTACGCCGCCACGAAGACCGCGCCCGTCCCTTCGATTTCTGACACTACTAAAATATTATCAAATAGCGACGTAATGTAGCGACGGCAAGAAATTACGTCGCCAGTAGCGACGTCATTTTAAACACGTCACAAAACGTCGCTGTCTAGCGACGTTCTGCGACAGGAGTGTACTACGTCGCCGAATAGCGACGTTCAGCGACATATTTTATGTATATGTCGCCAAGTTTGCGACGTTTAGCGACGTCAAAACGTGAAGTCGCTAAGTTATTTTACTTAGGGCACGCCGCTGCCTTCTTTCCCCCTCATTCTCACTCGAAAACCCAAAAATTTCATTTCCCCCCCACCCCCCCCGGCGACTCCCTCCCCCTCTGTCAGTGCCCCCCCCGGCGACCCCCTCCCCCCCGGCGACTCCCTCCCCCTCCGGCGAGCTCCTCCTCCTCGAGATCCTCCTCCTCGAGCTCCTTCTCCCCCAATCCGACCTCCTCCTCCTCTTCCTCAGGTAAACCCTAACCTAACTCCTCTCCTTCCTCCTCCTTCTCTCCCACAGACGCACACACACGCACACGGACACACACGGACACGGACACACGCACATACACACACACACACATATCATTACCAACCACGCGTGAACACGTGCACGAGACTGCACTGTGTTATTTGTGTTCGTGTGTGTTAAAAAATAATTTGGACACGATTATGTCCTGTTTTGGTGGACACTTGACACGTGTGACTCTATGACACATACATATATCATACCAACAATTAGATTTTGCTATTAATTGAATTTGGATTTTGAATTTGGTTTATCCCTAATTTTATGATACGTAGTTCACTATATATTAATTTTCTGAGATTAACATTTGTTTAAACTGATTTTGAATGATTAAACCATTATGATTAATCCCATATCTTCTCTGAGAATTAATGTGCATGTTAGGGTTCACATTGATTGGGGATTCTTGGATTTTCGTATGCCATTGACTGTCAAAACTGAGAACAGTTTTTATACACTGTTTTCACATATTGGCACACACACATTACACTGAATTTTCTCGAGAAATTATGCACTGTTTATACCTATCTACACACACACATAAGTGTAACCTGAGAATATAAACACACACTACTGCTATCTACTGATTTTCCTGAGATTGTTACACTGTTTGTGTATACTGTTTCTCATATAGCTCACTCACATTACACTCAAAACCGAGAATAGCTAATTCACTTACACTATTGATTCCTATGTACACACACACATTGAGACACCTAGCCCATGTTATGTACACACACATGGCACACTTTACCCTATATACACACACCCTATTGTATACACACACTATTAGCATACCACACACATGACACACACACATATATATACGTGTCAATCTGAGAACAGTTTGTGCATTGTTTCCTCATTTTTATATATATATATATATTGCAGTCCATATTATCTCTTCATATCAGTCCAGGCATTTATTTAGTTCCAGTCCTATTATTTGTCTTGTATTCAGTTGTTCAGTCCCATGACTGACATATAGATTAGGTATTGTTTGGTTGAAGGATTACCTTTTTAGTTCATTGCACCCTTGCACATCGATATTAGTTATCAACTTAGATGTCCAGCCTGTCCTTAAATCAGTTTTGAATTAATTATTCAGCCCCCAAATTGCTTATTGGTTAGTTCAGTCTCCTATTAAATATGAGTTCAGTTCCTGAGGTCACTTGACTAAATACTTGAGTATCAGTCCCTAACATCAAGTGTCTAGTCACCTACCTACCATGCATCAGTCCATGCCACACAGGTTCAGTCCTATTTTCACAAATGGGTCAGTGTTTGGAGTGTGGCTCGAGTTTGGGGCTTTTGATGATAGGTATTCTTGTATCAGTCAACAGGTGGTCTATTTGAGTAACAGTCCTTGTAGATTTCATTTTCCTTAAACTGTAAATAGGACTGAGATTGGTTTTCCTATTCCTGAGATAAATCCACTGAATGTGTCAACTGATTCCCTTGAATAACTGAAATTGAATTGACTGTTAACGAATAACGATAAGGTAAAGGGTACCAATAGCGATAAGGTAAAGGGTACCAACTTAAGGTATTGGTATTGGGATACCAATAACGATAAGGTAAACGGTACCTTGGTAGGTAATGACTAGAAATAGGATATTTGACTTAGATTGGACTAAGAGTTGACAAAGTCAACTATAGGTCAACCCTTGACCTACTTTGACCTTGTTTGACTTTGTTTGACTTAGGTTGACCTTGTTTGACTTTGTTTGACTTAGTACAACCTAGTTTGACCTAGATTGCATATCATTGATATTAGTAACTGTCCGCTACTAATGTGTCCCTAATAAGACATAATATACGAATTTGTGCCTGTTGGATAATGTGTGTCCATCTTTGCAGAATTATTTCCAAATGGATATGAATTACTACTTGTGGAATCGTTCATGGATGTACAATCGTCGTCCTGATGATATGTATGGTATGCGGGATGAATACATAGCGGGAGTAGAGCAGTTCCTGCAGTTTGCTAAGGCGTTCCCTCAGTACATGGACGACACCAAAATTAAGTGTCCGTGTGTGAAATGTCATAACGTGAAATATTATCCAGAAGTGGAAGTGACATATCATTTGTACTCGAGGGGTTTCACGCCTAATTACTATCAGTGGACCGCACACGGAGAACTTGTGTCTTTAGCATCAGAGCCGGAGCCTTATGTTGAGCCATATATGCATGCGGGACCTAATTTTGTTTCAGATAATCATGCATACGACGACGGGTGCGTGAACATGGTTTTCGATGCTGCGGGGCCTAGTTTTGTTCATGATGCACCTGAGGAGGCACCGAACGCCGATACTGCACAGTTCATGGAGTTGCTGGAGAATGCAAGGACTCCATTGTATCCTGGTTGTGAGGATCATTCACCGTTGGAGGTGGTTACAAGACTGTTGAGCATTAAGTCAAATTTTAACATGTCGCAAGAATGCTACAACCGAGTGTTGGAGTTGATTATAGAGATCTTGCCGGCGGGTGCTAAGTTGCCTAAAGACTTCTACCGGTCTAAGAGGATGGTGAGAACGCTCTGGATGGGATACGAGAAAATCGATTCCTGTCGCAATAGGTGCATGCTGTACTACAAAGACGATAAGGACGCAGATGTGTGCAGATTTTGTGGTGCTGATCGCTATAAGACAACTAGTACAAGAAGGTCTACCGGTGCAAGAAGACCGACCGATTCAATGCACTACTTGCCTTTAATGCCGCGGTTGCAAAGATTATTTATGGTGAAAGAGACGGCCGAAAATATGAGTTGGCACATGCGAGAACAGATTGAAGGAGTGTTGGATCACCCATCCGATGGAGAAGCGTGGAAGCACTTTGATCGAGTGTATCCAGATTTTGCTTCAGATCTACGAAATGTCAGGTTGGGACTATCTTCTGACGGTTTTACTCCTTTTGGTCTTTCGGGATCCCAGTATTCGTGCTGGCCTGTGATTGTCACTCCGTATAACCTACCTCCTTGGATGTGCATGAATACTCAGTACATATTTCTAACCGTTATAATTCCTGGTCCGAACAATCCCAAGAGGAACATTGACGTGTACTTACAGCCTTTGATAGATGAGTTGAATCAGTTATGGGAAGTAGGCGCTAACACGTACGATGTTTCCAGGAAGCAGAATTTTCAGATGAAGGCAACCCTTATGTGGACCATCAACGACTTTTCGGCCTATGGAATGTTATCTGGATGGAGCACTCATGGCCGTCTCTCATATCCGTATTGCATGGACCGTAGTAAGGATTTCCGCTTGAAATACGAAGGAAAACCGTGCTTCTTTGATTATCATCGGCAATTTCTGCCAAAAGATCATCCGTTCAGAAGGAATAAGAATGCTTTCCGTGCCGGCGTTGTAGAGAAGGGTGATCCACCGCCAAGGTGGTACGGAGCTACGATATGGGAGGGGGTTAAAGATTTTTCAAGTGCTATCGAAGATCCTACAACTGGGTACAAGTGCGATGGATTTGGTAGAGTTTATAACTGGACAAAGAGGAGCATATTCTGGGATCTGCCATACTGGAGTACCAATCTGATCAGACATAATCTTGATGTCATGCATATTGAGAAGAATGTGTTTGATAACATAATTAATACTGTGATGGACGTAAAGAAAAAAATGAAAGACAATCCCAAGGCCAGGTTGGACTTAGAAGAAATATGCAAACGCCCTGCGTTGCATTTGATACAGCAGAATGGAAAACAGTTCCTGCCGAAGTCAATTTTCTCGCTGGACAAGGAGGATAAAGTAAGACTTTGTCGGTGGATCTAGGGCCTAAAATTTCCAGACGGATATGTGTCAAATCTGAGAAGATGTGTCGATCTGAAGGAAAACAAATTGACGGGTATGAAGAGCCACGATTGTCACGTATTCATGGAGAGGTTAATTCCGATTGCATTTCAGAAATTCTTACCGCAGGCAGTTTAGGATCCATTGACGGAGCTTAGCATATTCTTCAGGGATCTTTGTTCTAAGAAATTGCTCGTTGATCGTCTAGAAAAGCAAGAGAAGGACATTGCGGTAACACTATGCAAGCTAGAGAGGGTGTTTCCTCCTAGATTCTTCGACTCTATGGAGCATTTACCGATTCATCTATCCTATGAGGCACGTGTTGGTGGACCCGTCGAATATCGATGGATGTACCCATTCGAGCGACATTTGAATCACCTAAAAAGAAAGGTGAAAAATAAGGCACGGGTCGAGGGTTCTATTTGTGAAGCCTATGTTCTCGAGGAGATTACAAACTTTTGTTCGATGTATTTCAAGCCTCATGTTGCAACTAATAGAACGAGAGCTTCCAGAAACGACGAGGGAGATCATGAAAGTAATGATACAATACTGAAGGTATTCAATGCTCTAGGAAAGCCATCGGGTAAGATGAAAAAGAGATATCTGAACGATGATGAGCTAAGGGCTGCTCAGGTGTATGTATTACTCAACTGCGACGAGGAGGAAGTAGAGAAACTGGAGGGATAAGTAATTAATACGTCTATATTATTTTAATAGTGTTAATTATTATACGATTACATTAATTGAACGATGTTGTTTTCAGCATATTTAATGATGATGTGAGGTCGGGTAGGCCACACATAACAGAAGAAGAACTAGAACAAGAAATGAGGCATTATTTTCCATCATGGTTGAGTGCATATGTAAGACTTGAGAACTCTGTAATTACCTTTTTGTATATGCACTTGATTGAGAATGAGCTTAATTGCCTCTTTCGTGGTATTTAGGTCGATCGTCCATACGCAAGACTTGAGAATGAGTCTATTAGAACGCTAGCCGAGGGACCAATTTATGCTACAAAAATATGGCCAAGCTATTGTGTTAATGGGTTTAGGTTCAAGTCAACAACTTGCCCGATCAGAGACAACTTTGTGGATCTCGATTCCACCAAAAACAGCTGTTTGTGTATCAGATCTTCGAACTATAAAGATGTTGATACGGGCAACGATTTCTATGGCGTGCTACGGGAGATCGTGGAGCTGACATATAGTTATAGAATAGAGCCTGCTAAGATTGTGTTATTCAGGTGTGATTGGTTCGATCCGATTGAATGTCAAGGTTGGAAAGTAGACAAGTACGATCTTGTTGATATAAACTATCGGCGTCCCTATGAACCATTTTTCCTATCAAGTCAGGCTCAGCTCGTGTACTTCACAAGTTATCCTAAACGGGAAACAACAAGGTCGGACTGGTGGACAGTATGCAAGACCAAAGCTAGAAATACCTTTGAGGTTGATGATATAGCTTATCAACTGGATGAACTACCTCTTGTAACAAATATTATAGAAGTGGACACGACGGAAGTTCCCTATTACACATCTAATTGTGTAGAAGAAGTAGAATTATCTGAAGAGGAAAATGCAGATGAAAGTGAAGATGTAGAGGAGGAAGAAGAAGAAGAAGAAGAAGAAGAAGAAGAAGAAGAAGAAGTAGATGAGCTAAACAAACTAGATGAATTTTCAGAAGAGGATTAAATCTGTACGTTTGTTTTATCATCATATTTGACACTTTAGTGACACTTCTATCATATAAATCTGTGACACTTCAGTGACACTTTATTGACACTTTTATTGACACTTCAGTGACACTTTATGACTATGATATTTTTCAAAAATTTGTGATGTCTATCATATAAATATGTTTTTTTGTTTTATTGTCATATGTTTTATTGTCAGGTATGACTAGACCATCTGGACGACGCGGAGGATTTTATATTAGGCAGTCCCGTCAGCCTCGGACTGGGGATGGAGAGGGCAGTTCCGTACCCTCATCCTCATCTCCGAGTACGCCAGTGTACCGTTCTGTTCCTGGTCCATTACCGGGACAGGGCAATTCCAGTAGGTTGGCGACTCCTCCCTCGTCGTCCAGCCTTCCTGATCCCGCGTCCAGCATCCCTGATCCCCCGTCCAGCATTCCTATTGTCGACGGCTCTATGGAGGGAGCCCACGCCGAGCATATGGAGGACGACGATCAGACTGATCCTGTCCAGGCAGGAGGTGAGAGCGACCCTCCATGCGCTCCCCCGGGCGAGACGCGTATGGAGATTTAGACGGACGGGCCTATGAAGTAAGTTAATTAATTATTATATATTTCTTAAATGATTATATGTACATATATATTCATGAAAAATTATTATTGTATAGATATCGGCCTTCTGCAGTACAGAGACAGCTGGGGACATTTCTGAGGCAGAACTATGGTGGGCCTTGGATTAACTACTCAGATGCTTCCGCAGATAGGAAGGCCTTTTGGTTCGCCCACTTCAAGGTAAAAAAATTGTTTATTTTTAAATTTTAATAATCATTTGTGTATATTATACAACTTTTGTATTTTACTTCTTGTAGAGGACCTATTTCTATCCACCACACCGGGCGGCAAGGATCGAGGGCCAATTTTCTGTCGTCGCAGCCAAGCTCATCCGTGATGCGATCGACAACCAGAAGCATCGTGATCGCTCCGGACAGTCGATCCAGGGTTGGATTACGCCAGAGCAGTGGACTGCGATGAAGGCTAGATTCAGCGAGCGCAGGTACCAGGAGCGGTCTGAGAAGGCCAAGGTGGCGCGGTCGAGCGTCGGTAAGTGGTGTGGTTGCTCCATTCCGTTGACGGAGCATTTTCGTCGTCTGGTACGTTTCCTATGACGGACATTAATTTATATGTAGTTCTATAGAATGTTTAATACTAATAATAGATAATATATTTTAACAGGTAAAAAAGGGTGAGGACCCGAACATGGTGACCGTCTTTCTGGTCACCCATCGGAGGGCTGGGGAGTTCATTGACGAGCGAGCGACGCATGCATATGTACGTTCTATCTTTTATATTAATTTACTATAATTTAGAAAACATGAAAACATATATCAATATAGACTTTAGCAAACACTTACACGTTACCAAACATGTTCTAGGCCGAGTTTGTTCGGCTACAGGAGGAGGCGGCTGCTGCTGCTGCTGCTAGTACGCAAGCAGAGGGAGGGAATGGTACTTCGTCCCAGCCGCCTACAGCTCCATCGCCGGACGAGCTCTGGATGACCGCCGTTGGCGGTCTTCAGAAGGGTACGTACTATGGTACGAGATCCTACGGCACATATTTGGCTTCGGAGTCATCCCGGGCCCCCTCTGTCAGTACGCAGTCTCCGGCTACGCAGGTGTCGTCACGAGCTGAGGATGTTCGTCGTCAGATCGAGGAGCTGTGTCACGAGTTACAGCAGCAGATTTCTGATGCGGTCGAGCGACGATCCGACCCTCCGATCGTCACCGGACGATTTAATGCGGTCGAGCGCAGTATACATGAGTTGATGAGTCTGCATCAGGCTACAACTGCCAGCTTACAGACGCTCACCGAGTCTACGCAGCGCACAGAGCGTAGACAGGTCGAGCTGGAGGGATCACAGAGGAGCATATCTGCCTCACTCCCTTAGTATACTGAGAAGGTGGTGAGTACCCTTGCTGCGCATGGTGAGCGACTGCGAGAGCTGGAGCAGGTACGTCCTCCCGGTCCATCGACGGTGCCGACTCCAGACATTCTACTGCCTCCTACTGCCCGTACGGTGCAGCTCACCCAGGAGCAGTATGAGTACATGCTATCCCAGATGCGCGACAGGAGTCCTCAGTGATCCAGTAGATATTTTTTATCATCTTTGTATGTATTGGCCCTATGGGCCTATTGACCGTTCTGTACACTGATTTTCATTCTTATTTGCCCTCCATTGTGGACATGTATGTTTGTTGGATATTTACTTTGTGGTATTTACTTTGTTGGTATTTTTATTATGATATTTACTTTGTGATATCTGCGATGGGGATGACAAATATACCTACGCTGGATTATAAGCGATGATCTGATATACAAAGGAGGTGCTGCCGAAATTTTAAAAAAATATATTGTATATTTTTGTTATGATGTGTGTCTGTGTTTACAGTGAATGTGAAATGCAGTGTTCAGAAACCATCGACAGTTTCGATTACTGTTGTATGTGTTATCTTGGATAGAAATAGCAACAGTTCAGGGTGCACTTCTGAGAGCTTTATTTTCACGTCCTTCACTTTCTCGGACGTCGTAAAGGTTCCCGAGAAGGTGAAGGACGTGAAGAGGAAGCTCTGAGAAGTGCACCCTGAACTGTTGCTCTTTCTATCCAAGATAAAACATAGAACAGTAAGCGAAACTGTCGATGGTTCGAACACTGCACTTCACACACACTGTAAACACAGAAACACAGCATAAAAAAATATCAATTATATTTTTTTAAATTTTTTTTAACATTTGCGACGTATAGTGACGTTCTGCGACGTACTGCGATGGCAGATAGACGTCGCTATACGTCACTAAATAGCGACGTTACGTCGCTAGACGTCACTAATATGCTGACATGGGCTGAGGGTGTACGTCGCTAAATCTGTCGGTATGCGTCGCTAAGTTGCCCACGTGGCTGTCATGCCATGTCATCATATATAAATTACAGAGCGTCGCAAGTGGTCGCTTTACGTTGCCATTTTGGCGACGTAATGGTACATCGCTATATGTCGCAATTTTTGCGACGGCTAGCGACAATTAATTACGCGTCGCAAATAGCGACATTCGGCGACTAAAGTGCCATCTGTGACTTGCCTTTAAGCGACGTCCCGTTTTCATCGCTAAATACGTCGCTAATTGGTTTTAGCGACGTAATTTCCTTATTTAGCGACGTTTCCTAACGTCGCTAAAATAAGTTATTTTAGTAGTATGATCCGCTGCCCCTTTGGGAACTGAGCAGCCACGCCGTCATCCGCCGACCTCAACCCGAAGCCAGCTCGAGCAGTGAGCCGCTCCTCCTTAGAAGAAGCCGTCGTCGCTGACCGCCATGCCCTCCGTCTCCTCCGACCGGATCTGATGAAGTTCGGTCAGATCGTGCTGGATCGGGACTTCCTCCGAGTCATCGTCGTGTTGCCAAGGACCGCCACCGATTGAGGCCGTTAGTAGCCGGATCGAGCCGTTGATCGACCGCCGCTCGTCGGATCTCCACAGATAGACGAATCTAAGCAAAGATCGTTGTGCTTCGAGGTGAACTCCTCATCGAAGTCTCGACCCCCCCCTCTTTTCTCTTGCTTTCTCAGTTTGGGGTTTTATATTTGGAAATAACTAGGGTTTGTGGTCGGGCTGGAGGGGGAAGAAGCTTAGGGAAGAAGAGGAGTTGAGACTAGGGTTTGAAGAGGAAGCCATGGGGGATTTTGTGAGGCCGGCTAAGAATAGGATAGAGAGAGAATGAGTGTTCGGCTGTTAGAGGAATTGTGAGATAGTGGAAGACTTTGAAAGGAAGTGTGAAGAAGAAGCATGGGCGAGTTTTGCAGGTGAGTAGAAGGTGTAGATAGAAATAAATGAATAGGGAGATGGGGAAAGCATTAAATGGAGTGGAGGAGTTGGTGTTCGGCTGTAATATGAGTGGGTTGTTCCTCGAAAAGTGGAGTAGGGGTCCCTGTTCGGCTGGGTGAGTGTTTGGTGAGAGCTGGGTTCAAAGTTTAGAAAAGAAGTAGAGTTGTGTTAAGAATTCGTTGGGAAGAGTGGGCATGGAGAGAGATGGCTGTGGGAATTTAATGGGATGATGAGCTGTCCTGTAATGAAAAGAAAAGAAAAGAAAATAATGGTTGTGAGAATATAGAATAGGAATGGGTGTTCGGTTGTGGCTAAGCAATAAATGTGAAGTAGAGAATGGGTGAAGGAAATGGAGTATGTCAGTATGATGGGAAGTGATTTTGTGCTGCTGTTCCTGTCGTTGGAGTGTGGAAAAGTAAAGGGGAGAATGGAAAACTTTTCGGCTAAGCATTAAATGGAGAGAGAGTTCCTCTCTTGAGTTTTAGTTCTTGCCATGTGACTTTGTGGAGACCGAGGGGTCAGCTGCATAAATTTTCGAAGGGTCAGTTATGGATTGACTCTTCAAATATTGAAGAGTCACATTGTAATGTTTTGGAAGAATCAACATTCATTAGAAAGTTAATATTTAGTTTCTCCAACAGATAGTGTGAAGGATGGACTGGATTATTGGGTAGGTTGGGCCAGGTCAGAGTTGGAAATGGGCCGACTATTAGATTGAAGTAGGAAATAGGATATATTGGCATTAGGAATAAGTTAGTTCAGTAAGTTTGGGCTTTGGGTCTATGGCCAGGAAAGATTCAAATATAAATTTTGAGCTGGTATTATTCTAGGGTTATATTGCTAGTAGTATTATTACAATGTTACTTATCTAAATAATATCACTTCATAATATTAGTAATTAATTAATCTTGATAATAAAATTGCTTTTATTGGGCTAAATTGTTTGCTAGGCATTATTTTGGATACTAAAAATATTTCTAAAAAGGTTTATATAGTTATAAATTTGTGCTAGCACAGTATTTTAATATTTCTAAAATAGTTAAAAGTATTTTCTAAACATAAATAATTTTCTTATTAAAATGGTTAAAGATATTCTCACTAATATTTACTTGGATAAAGTTATATCTATACATATTTTCACTAAATATTATTTTGATCAAACTATATATCTATATCTATTTTCTAAAATAGTGTTTTACAAGTGATTAAAACTATAATATTTTCCAAATATTATTAGCTAGAATGTCCCATTAGCTAAGTTAGTAATATAGTTGGCTAATCTTTATTTCAAAACCCTAATAAAATTGTAAAAATATAACAGGTGATTTACAACCATGCAGTACTATTCCCGTGCAACCAAACCGAGGCATTGACTTGTACCTTGTTTTCTGTCTTACCTTCATGTGCCATGTTCTCATATCTGACAATAATTACACACGATTGTCTTGTTCCATTGTTCATTGCTCGTGCGTCATTGTTCATTGCAGGGATTGGGGAAAATATTAGCTTTTGTGTGACCACACCCAACATATGTATTGTGGATAGCCTAATCGTACACTGCACGTACGATAAAGCCGGACCTTGTAGAATTGACTCATTGACTCATTGCATCATTGATTGATTGATTGCTCCTAAGCCGGTCACACATTAGTTTAATATTTCAAAATTGTCACATTTGCATATTGATTGTCGTGATTGATTGCCTTGTACATTGATAGCCGTGTTCATTGTCTAGCATCTTGATTGTCATCCATTGCCTGCAGTTTTATATTTCCATTTCTGGTACTACAGTTTCAGTTTCATTTCATGTTCTAGTTTTCTGGTATTCTAGTTTTACCTTGTATTCTGGATCACAGACTACATTGTATATTGTCTAGTCAGGGTTGTACTTTGCTCTTTTCCTGATAGGATCGTTACAGGTGAGTGGGAGATTACATGGAGCTGGTGATTGCTTGGATATTGCAGTTTTTTTTATTTCATTTATTTTTCTGGAGATTGTATCTTAGAGATTCATTATTGTATATTATTTCATTGGACCAGATTTGTCTCCGGCTGATTTTTTGTATTTAAAAACACTTGATGGATATTGGTGATTTCTGGGAACGTTATAAAATGCTGTGTTGGTTTACATTACATTGTGACTATGAGTTTTCCTTAGTATTGTACAGCTTACTTCGTCGTGTCCAACAACGAAGGCTGGGCGTATCCGATCCGTATCCGATTATTCGGGAGCGGGGCGTGACATGTTTTTAGTGGTGGCCCATGCAGGTCTCTATCCTAATGACACTTAGGCAAATAAGTATTATTGGGGGACCAGCGGAAGCTAAGGAAAACTCATCACAGCATAGGAACCGCGGGAAAATGGTTTATGAAAATGGTTTATGGTTTATGGTTTATAAAAAAATGGTTTATGAAAATGGTTTACTGTTTATGAAAATGGTTTATGGTTTATGAAAATGGTTTATGATTAATAGTTTATGGTTTATGGTTATTGATGTTTAAAATTTTTGAAAATTTGATTTACTTATGATTGTTAGGATAGTTTGTGATTTTATAGGATATAGCAATCAACAGTTTATTTCTTTTGCAGGACGGTCGCCACGACGAGCGCTGGGACCAGTGAGCAGCCTGTACCCAGTGCACAGGAGCAGCATGCACCACCTCCGCCTCCGCCGATTCCACCAACGATGATGTTCGATGGCACGCAAGTGATGGCCATGTTCCAACAATTCATGGAGGCCCAGAATCAACAGGCTATACAGTTCAGAGAGACTCAGAGTCAGCAGGCCGCACAGTTCAGAGATACCGTCGTCGACGCACTCAGGACCAGAGAGCCAGCTCCACCAGCACCGCCGGCACCAGCAGAGCCGAGGCCAGGAACTGCCAAAAAATATCTGTTCCTCTGCCCGATGGATTTCTGGGGCAATGAGGGAATAGTTTACGCAGACGAATGGCTGGAGAATGCTGAACGGTCATTGAAGATGGCGAGGATCCCGGATGATTTGAAGGTCGAAGTTGCGAGCATACGACTTTTCGACATCGCTAGGGCTTGGTACCGGGAGGAGCCCAAGTTAGCAGAGCCCGGAGTTTCCTGGAAGGATTTCAAGCTGCTTTTCCAGGAGAAGTTCTTCCCAGATGTGGAGAGGGACGAGCTTCGGATGCAATTTGAAGCATTGCAGCTGTAGAAGCATAGAAAATATCAGAGTAATGGTCCATGCGGCTCTGGGAAGAAGCCCATGCGGCTCATACATGAGCTGTCTTATGCGATTCAAAGAAGACTCTCAGTCTCATGCGGCTCGGGAGTGTATGCGGTTCAGCAGGAATATGCGGCCCGATCGACGCCACATCCCCCTTGGGATCCCTCCCTACAGCTTGCCATTTGAGTAGTGGCCTCATTTAATGCCCTGACACGACTCGACGACCGTGACGGCTCTGACATAAAGCGTCATAATGGTTCTGCCATAATGACAGACTCTTCGAGAAAAGAAGAAAATCTCTGACCCGATCCGACAGAGGTCCTAGATTGCCACGTGGCACGTCTCATGCGGCTTAAATGAGAACAGCTTTATACGGCTCACTAAGAAGTCACCCTATATGGCCAGCAGAAATCAGCCATTGCGGCCCACCGAGAGCCCAGTCCCTGCGGCTCAATACAATGCTAGCCTATGCGGCTCATAGAGATTATGCATATGCGGCTCATTGAGAGATCATCCCCTGCGGCTCAATAAGACGTTGTCCTATGCGGCTCATGAAGATTACCTCCCTGCGGTTCAAGTCTTGCCTATCCTATGCGGCTCTGGCAGGCCCCACAACTAAAACACGTGGCATCGGATCAATCAAGGATTTAACCGAATCTCAACAAATATATTTGACGTCATCCTCATAATTACCGAGATCAAGGCATATCATTTATCATAAAGCCAATAGGACACGTGGCGAGCAATCGGACATTGGTATAATCCGTCATGAAGATTTAAAGCAGTTAACATTAATTGCTCACAAGATTCGGTGCTATCCGCATTAATGGCCTAGATTCATTGTAATCAGGATCAAGGGTTCAGATAGATTAAAGGAGCGCCGACATTCCAAACAAATGATCATTAGCAAACCCTAATGATCATGCCCCACTCTTATAAATAGCCAGCATCATTTCTCTGCAAAGACACCACCGACAACAAAAGAATAAAAAATACAGAGCCAGAGAGAAAATACACAGAGAGAGAGAAGCCAGGAGAGCAACAGAGGAACAAAAAGAGCCCTTCTTCGTCAACGCCCACCATCTTCACGCAAGGAGCCAAGGCTGCATACCGATCGTCCAAGGAGTAAGGCAGGACTGCCGTCGCCTTCCCGAGCCTTTATCGTCACCCCTAGGATCTAAAATAAATAATTGTACTTAGATTGCTGTACCTAGGTTTTCGTCCGTAGGCTTTCTTTGTACAAGCGAGTTTGTATTGTGAGTCTAAGTTCAGTCCTCCGATAATTGTTCTGTACTTTTACAATCAATGGCAAATACGATGGCGACTCTGCTGGGGACTAACTTCTCCACGGCTGAGGAGTTGGTGACGCAATCGGATGCAGCCAAGCTTGGCTCCACGCAACAAAAGATGGTCGTCCGCTTCGACCAACAAGCGTTTGAAGAGATGCTCTCCGAAGGAAGCGCTGGCCCGGTCCAGAAGCGCACCCGTACGACAAAGGCTCGCAGAGAGTGGAGGCCAAAATCATTTGCTCCTCCCCAAGCCCCCGACGGTGTACCCTCTGTTGCTCAAGACGGCGAGAAGGACTCTTCTGCGGCCCCACTTCAGACCGTAGATAACTCTGCTGTCCCCAAGTCCGGCAGAAGAAAACACTATAATGCTGGACTTGCAGGGGCAAAGAGGAACTCTACGCGAACTGAGCCGCATAGGGGTGCTAGTCGAGTAAAAAAGGCTCATGCGACCACATCCGCTAGCCGCATGGACAAAGCCCATGCGGCCACAGTCGCTAGCCGCATGAAGAAGAATCATGCGGTCACATCTGGCAGCCGCATAGTTTATGCAGCTACAGTCGCCAATCACATGGATGAAACACATGAGGCTACAGGAGTCAGTCGCTTGCAGAAAACCCATGCGGCCACTATTGCCAACCGCATGTGGCCAGCCTGCACGGTCGTGACTCCTAGCCGCCCAAAGACAACTCATTCGACAGCAGAAGACGACCGCATACAGACAGCCTGCACGGTACCCAACTCTAGCAGCATAGCGTCCGTTCCATGCTTCTCTCGGTCGGTCTTCGACCGTCTCTCATACGGTCCCGACCCTGATGATTCTCTGTATGATAAGCCAGACTCTGTGGCATTCAACTTGGACTCCTCCTATTACGCACCTACAAGTGCTAAATGGAGGATGTCTAGGGCAGCGCGGGCTCATCGAGCCCAGTCAGCTGTCCCAACCTCTGACTATCGGAGCGTCCCGTTGACTATCACACGGGCCTCGGATGGAAAGTTGCATACAACTGCTCAAGTCCAGCCCCCCGCGGCAAACCGACAGAGTGGTTCCTCTGACTTGCGGGAGACGATCCTCCACAAACGCAAGGAAAGAGAAGGAGTGTCGGTGTGCAAAGAGTCCTCGCTTGGACATCGCTGCACCCAAATCATCGTCAATTGCTGCTGCAACAACGCGGCAATAACGGAAGCTCGGCCATCCGTCTTCCAAAGGCTACAGCACCCGAACTCAGAAGATGAGGCACCTCCTGTTGTCTCCTGCAATTCTGCTCAAAAAGTCCCCACCGAAGAGAGAAGGAAGAAAACGAGCATCTCCAGTCCAAAGATATCAACCACTACAACTAAGAAACTGTCGTCTAAACGGTTGTCCTCCACTGGTGTATTCCAACACACCCGTTCAAAAACGAAATTTACCGCGATGGGAAATTCATCATCCAAATCGCTGGAAGTTGAAGAAGCTGGGGGTAGCACTCCTCCGAACATCCGCAACAATTCGATGTTCCAAGGAACCGAGTCCGCACAAACAACTCTTCCATCAGGAGCAACGGACGCTGATGCCCCCGAGGACATCCGTAACTCTCAAGACAAGGCAAGCTCTGAAGCTGGGGATACCATTCCCTCCGAGTCCGAGCCCGAAGAGAACATTCCCACCTATCCCGATGACTTCTCGGTGCATGGGTACGACTCAGAGGGCACATCCTCCACCGTTCCTTCCGTCACTCCTTACGTAAGAACGGTGTTCATGACGGACAACGATCAAGGTGGTTCCAGTGATCGCCAGCGCATCGACAGTCTCGAAGCCATATTACTTGCTTTGGTCAAGTCTGTAGACGAGATTAAAGCGGCCCTGCCCACTCTACAAGGAGGAGCGCTTGGTCAAACAAACACGGGCCCCGCGGTCAATATAGATTCGAACTCAGCGGCACCAAACCCGGGCAATAATCCTCCCGAAATAACAGCCCCCGCCGCGACAGATGAGACCCGAGAAGTAAAAAGAGAGGTCCAGGAGCTCCGTGCCATGTTTCATGCCCAAAAAAATGCTCAAGATCTCAGAATACGGCAACCATACCCTGCTGAGTGGAGGGATGTTCCATTCCCACCAAGATATAAGCCGTTGAACATCAACCCGTATGATGGCAAAACCTCAGCAAGTCGGTACATCACTTACTTTGAGGTCACCACCGACCATCTGCCCCATGAAGATGCGATCCTCATACGGTTATTTATTGGAGCATTGGAAGGAGTCGCCTTTGATTGGTACCGCAATCTACCGGACAACTGCATCCATTCCTTCGCCGGCTTCAAGCGCATGTTCTTGGAACAATTCTATGAAGTAGGACAAGACGTCACTATGTCCACTCTAATGGACGTCGTCCAAGGGGAGAAGGAGCTAACAAGGAACTACATCGAGCGGTTCCGCCAGACCGCCATGAAGCTGCCTTTCGGAAATCCGGATTCTTCTTTGATTGAAATCTGCCAAAAGAGACTGCTTCCAACGATCAGTCTCTGGATGGGCGAGAGTCAATTCAAAGATTGGAAGGCGTTCATCATCAGCGCCACAAGCGCTGAAGAACGACTGAAGAAGGCCCGCCAACTGGGGTTGCATATCTCAGAAGGAGAAAACAAGGGCAAGCGTCTCAACAACGATAATGGGGGTAACCCCTCCAACAATCGGGACAGCAAGGGAAAACAGGCTATGGTGGTCGACACGGCCCAGAAACCCGAGCCACAGCCAGCAGACAAGCAATGGCCTCAAATCACTTACTCTTTCGAAGACGGCCACGTCAAGCCTATCTTAGACATGCTCATACAAGGAGATAGAATTTAGCTTCCTCCACCAAGACGGAAGCCTCGGCCGGCTGATTTGGAGAACCCAAAGTTCTGCCATTACTACCGTTATGTACACCACGCTACACATGACTGCTACCAATTAAAATGGTACATCCAAAGCCTCATTGATTCGAACGCTCTGGCCATCGACTTCGAAGAGGTAACCGTAGCAGCCAATATGGTGTCCGTACAATTCGGCAACTTCCCTCCGACGGAGACTCAAGACGGGGTAATCCCCGTCCCTCTCGCGACAATGGAGATTACCAATCTTCCTCCGCCCCGAGAACAAGCTGCTGGTCTAGTACCTCTCACCACCTCACGAGGAGAGGTCATGTGGATCCATCCAGACTTGGTATCAGAAGTAACTCGGCCTACACCATCTCCCACCAACAAAAAGAGTGGAAAAATCAAGACCTGTCGCACAATTTCAGCAGACAACGAGGAAGCTACAGCCGTCGTCACGCGGTCCGGAGCGCAATCCCAACCTGTGGTTGACAGTCTAGCTGAAAATCATCAACCCACTACAACTGATGCTCTGGGACCGGCTCAGCCTTCGACGACCGACAAGCCTAGGCCGAAGGAGACTCGCTTCGACAAATCTCTCCGAAAGGATGCATCCCAAGGGCTAGAGAGGCCCTACAACTTTGACATCTTAGCACAATTGGCTAACACTCCGGCCAAATTGTTATTATACGAACTCCTAAGGCTCTCCAAGGACGTTCGTATTGCATTGAACGAAGCACTCCAAAATGCTGATGCCTATCTCGCTCAATCTAACCTCACTGGGGAGGACTCACCCATGGATCTCCAAGGTAGTGCCTGCACGGGAGCAATGCCCAATATCGTCTTCACTCCGCAGGACATGCTCATCAAAACTAACCTACATGATCGCCCGCTATACTACACGGGATACATCGGCGACGTGAAGGTGGATCGGATGCACATTGATCCTGGCTCTTCCATAAGCATCATCCCGAAGGGTTTGCTACATCATCTTCGTATCCCAATGCATCGCCTGACACCTACAATTACCGCCATCAGCGGTTTCAATTCGGGCAGGAGCTACCCTATTGGGAAGATTCGTCTGAAGTGTCAAATTGGCAACCTCCAATCCGAAGTCACCTGCTACGTCATAGATGCAGACACTTCTTACAACATCCTCTTAGGGCGCCCATGGGTACACGATTATATGATCGTACCTTCCACGCTACACCAGTGCTTCAAATACGTCGACAAACACGACTTCGTGAAGACAGAATTTGCTGATATCGATCCCTTCAAAGGGGTCGAATCCTACTACTCAGACTCCTGCCTATACAAAAAGTCAAAGAGGCACCTTGATGAAGGAGACGCACAAGCTCATACGGAGACAGCCACGGGATCAGAAGGACCCATGACGATCCACCTCCAAGCTCGTAAACCGGGCAAGTCCGCACCCCTCACCGCCACTCTGCGGAAGGACGCGATCAGCCTCTCGACGCAAGAGGAGCAGATGATAATTCGGCTGCCAAGGTTCGGCCAAGTGTCGAGACCCACAACGGAGCCACTAACAATCAGGTTACCAAGAGTCAGCCAACCACAAGCAGGAAAGCTCAACCCCTCGGACAGGCCACTGACAATATGCCTTCCCAAGAAAGGTTGTCGCCTCGATGCAAGGTCTGACACTTCCAGCGAACCAGCCACTCTTCGCTCCACATCGAGTGCCAAACTGGGGGTCGCCAGTCTGCCAACGACTCCACGCTATGTTCCATCAACTGGACCACTGACGATCAAGCTTCCTAGGTCGTCCTCTCAGTCTTCGTTCACACAGGAGGTAGCCGAAGAGGAACCGGAGCTAGCCAAGTATGTGGCTGCCCACACTAATGTCCCCTCCGCTGATGATGTAATTCCCCTAGAAAAGATATCTTACTTCATCAATAAAGGGTTATCTTTGAACTAAAAAAAAAGATAAAAAAAAGGAAAAAAAAGAAAAAAAAGAAAAAAAAATTTAAGACTTCAAACGTGATCAGCTTCCTTAAACACCACGTCATCTACCGCTTTGGACTGCCCCGAAGGATCATCCATGATAATGGTCCACAGTTTGTAAGCCACACATTCTATCGGTTTTGCGATAAGCACCGTATTCAGAATATCGCCTCGATGCCGTACAACCCGGCAGCAAATGGGTTAGCAGAGGCATTCAACAAAACAATCATCAAACTGCTCAAGAAGTTTGTCTCCTCCAACAAGCGCGACTGGAACGAGAAGCTCGGCGAGTGCTTATGGGCTTATCGTACCACGGTCCGAACAGCCACCGGAAATACACCGTTCTCCCTGGTATATGGGAGTGAGGCAGTCCTTCCCTTGGAGACACAGATCCCCTCACTACGTGTCGCCCTCACACATCAATTGACAACCGATGAAAACTACCGACGTCGACTGCAAGAGTTAGAGGCCTTAGATGAAAAGCGCCTCCTAGCTCAGCAAAGGATCGAGCTATACCAAGCACGCTTCTCAGGAGCCTTCAACAAGAAGTTCAAAATTAGAACATTCCAGGTAGGCGATCTCGTCTTGGCAGTCCGGAGGCCAATGGTCATGACTCACAAGACTGCCGGCAAATTCCAGCCAAAGTGGGAGGGCCCATTTATCATTGAGACGGTATTCTCCAACGGTGCTTACCGCCTTGCAAAGCAAAACGGAGACTTGCTCATGCTGCCCGTCAACGGCAAGTTCCTGAAGAAATATTATGTCTAAACAACATTCGCTACAAGGTCTTCGAGTCATGTACCCGCTGGTACCACTGAATTCACACCCTCAGTATTTTAGATTATCGAGTCATGTACCGGCTGGTGCCACTGAACTCACACCCACAACATTTCAAGATTATCGAGTCATGTACCTGCTGGTGCCCCTGAACTCACCCCCACGTCCCCTTCAGATTATCGAGTCATATACCCGCTGGTGCCGTTGGACTCCCGCTTTCTCAATATGTTAATTTACCAAGTTATGTACCCGCTGGTGCCTCTGAACTCACATTCCGGTCACTCTTTCAGATAGTAAGTCACGTATGATTATACCTCTGAACTTTCTTTCCGGAAGAGATCCTCCCTCATGATTCAATACCCGCACTCCCAGTGCACAAAAAGGGTAATCGATCCACAAATTTTCGAAAACGGACATGTCCTCATTACCTCTGAGTCGTTTTCACTTCCACCAAAAACAAACCGCCCCTCACATAGAACTTCCACGTTCTCCTACCTCTGAGTCGTTCTATGTACCCCCTCTTCATTGAGCCCACTCCTGCCATGTCATCATTACCTCTGAGTGGGAAGGCTCCGTCGAAGAAATCTTCATGCTTGCCATGTCCACATTACCTCTGAGCAAGTATGTCGGTCTCCTTTCGACCTATTATCTGTACCCACAATCGGAGTACGACAAGGATAATAGGTCCACAAAATATCCGCTGTTGACCACGAATATCTTCCGTGAAACCTCCCCTGCCATGTCCTCATTACCTCTGAGCAGGAAGATTCTACGGTAAAACCCTCATTCTTGCCATGTCCTCATGACCTCTGAGTAAATATGTTGGTTTTCCTTTCACCCTATTATCTGTATCCCGAACCAGGGTACGCCAAGGATAATAGGTCCACAAATATTCCTTCGCTAAGCTTCTTAGCATAAATCCACTACCCCACCATGCCCCGGGAACCCAGCTGCTCTACGGCATTCCTTTTTTTTAAGCACCGAGAACATCCATGACCACTTTGCCACGGCTGTTCCGGATATCCTGTCCAAACTTGTTATCCGTACCTAAAACCAAGGTACGCCTTGGGTAACAGGTCCACAAATAATCCCCCAGCAAGTCCAATCCCGCAAACACCACAAGTACAAGAAAGAGAAGATGAGTTGAAACATGCTCATTTATTCGAAATTCTAAATACTACATCATTTGTGGATCACATCCCTTACAAAAAAAAAGAAAAAAAAGAGAAGCAAAAGAAAACAGAAAGCTGATCACTGCTCCGGGGCACACAACGTCCTGAGACGATCCGTCAATAAAGCAACCGACCGCTCGAACCTCTGGGAGGCTCGACGCTCCGTCTCGTGGGTCAGCACCGCCTCGTCCTCCAGATGAGCGTGAGCTTGCCAGTTGTCCTCAAATTTCTTAAAAGCCCGCTCCAGGTTATCGGAAGATCGGGAAACCTTCTCGGCCTCCCGAACGATCGAGTCCTGCTCCGTCTGAGCAGCCTCCAGCTCTGACTCTAAGAAGGCCAATTGCCTCTGGAGCCCAAGAATCCGCTCCTTCGTATCAGCAATTCCACGAGAAGCGGATTCTTCCCGAGCACGGCAAGCCTGACTCCTACGACCCAGCTGGTCATACGAAGCGGAGAACTTATCAAGGTCCCCCCGTACGACTGGTCCAGCAATATCTCGGGCTAGCTTAATCCTATCCCGAGCAGCAATGAGGAAGCTACGCTCTCGCTCAATCGCAGCAGGCAAGCCCGTCTGTCGTATCGCCAGTAGTTGGGTCACAAGCTGATCAGCTTCTGTCAGCTTAGGTTCCAGCAGTGCAGCCAATCCCACCCCGTCAGGAAGGGACTTCAAGGTTACAATTTGACCCCGAGCGCACCGAAGAGATAGAGAAAATGGGGTCCCCCGTCCTATGGCAGCGTCTACGCCCCTTGTCAAATGACGATAGAAGCTGTCGACCACGTCCTGCGTCACCTCATTCAGAGTCTCCGTGGAGGCCGGTGTCAGCGGGAGTGTGGCTGGCAGCACTGAAGAAGACGCAACAGAATCTGCCGCCCCTGCCACAAGAGAAGCAAACTCCGTACGAAAGGACGCTTGAACAGCGGCCAACTCCTCTTCGGCAGCCTGCAGAATTTGAATACTCGGTAGGGTCGAAAGGTCGGTCTTCGGAGCCGTATAATCTGCGGAGGATAAGGCGGAGACCATCGCCAATTCCATTTCTATTTGCCTAGAGCTGGCGGGAGGCCCCTCGGCATGAGATGGCAAAGGAGAGGGAACGCTCCTTCCTCCTATATCACGGCAGACCGAACCTTCCCCAAGAACATCCACGGCGGGAAGTAAAGGGTCAGGACCTGCAGGGCCAAGACAACCATGAATCGATTTGACCCGGAGGATATGTTGATAGAGAAAATAAGCCCCCTCACTAGTCAATATCTGGCTTATCTTACCAGTTGAGGAGTGTGGAGGCCGAGGTTCGCCGGCAGCCACCACAGCCTCTTCACCAACACTTCCGAGTCAGGTATAACAGACTCCTTCCCCCTTGCGTCCTCGGGAGGGGATGCACCGAGATCGACGATGCCTTGCTGAAGATCAGCGATCTCGGAGACGGGTCCGAGGAAACCTTCGTCACCCCGGGCCGAGACCTCAGCAACCTGGGAGCTTCCAGCCACCGCTGAGAGAGCCCCCGCAGAAAGGACTGCAGCACACATATCGCTAATCAAAGCAGCAAGGGCCGAATCAGCTTCGGGGGTGGTAGACGATTTCGGAGAGGCCAGTTCGTCGGACACCTACAAAGAAAAGTGATTAAGTCATATCTCCAAGAGAAAAGAAAACTACAACAAAGAGATGGCTACGACTTGGTCTTACCTCCGGAATAGCGTCTGTATCTTCACCCCTCTCGGTAATAAGTAATCCGCGAGACCTAACGGCAGCTCTCTTCACGGAAAAGGTCGCTCTACCGTCAGAAGACTCATGTCTGACTCGTTTACGCGAGGAACCAGGCACAGCCGAAGGCTGCTCTTCTCTCACTACTTTATCTTGTGCAATAAGCAACGGATCTTCCGCCAGTTCATCGGGTGTGGGAAGCGGTTGATCCGTTACTTCTTCACCCCCACCAGAAAGGGAGTCTTCGCTATCATGATCATCCTCCTCCTCAGCCAACCCGGAAGGTTATGATTCAGGAAGGGGAATCTGGAGCGCCAGTTGCTTTCTAGCCTTAGCCCCCTTGGGCTTCTCCTCTAAACCGGTACCCACAATGAAACTGGTACTCGAATCGAAGTTAACAGGAGGCTTGTTCGCCATAACGTGATACAAAGTAGCCACGTACAAAATTTCCCTCGGCGCCTTAGCATCAGAAACCGAGAAGCTGGCCCGAGTATGATAAGCGTCATAATAATTCCATGCACGGACGCCATCAAGAACGCTGCCTTCAAAACCCAAACAAGGGTTGGGACAATCAAGGAACAACTGGCTATAACCAAATTGGCGGGAAAACCTACAAGGTAGGTAAGGCTCCAAGTACACACTATCTCGATTGCGATAAACCAGATGTGCGGGGCGGATATTGCACAACCAAGCAAGCATATCCGGAGATAGAAAGTGAGAAGGCCCGGTACCGTCAAGATATACCTTCCTCACGTCCTCATCAGAAAAAGGAGGAACAGACACAAAGAAGTCACATCCATCCACCCTCGCCAGCGCCCTTCGACAAGCGGGCATAGTGTTGTATTCCCAAGACCGGCGATGGCATTTGAAGAGGAAAGCGTCTTCATCTGTAGCATCTTCCGCTATCCCGGGACCCATCAAAGACCTGTAGTGCATCGCCAACCACTCTATCAAGTAGTGGAAAGGCAGTTCTACGCGCTCAAAATCCAAAGTCTTCTTGCGAGCAATAATCTTGGACGAGAATGTTCGAAGACCATGGTGTATGCTGCACACCATAGCAGGAAGGAGGGCCAGTCTAACTCCGAATACTAGTTTAACGGCAGGGAGGATGAAATGACGACCAATCCTTTCGATAGAACCCGCTCCTCCCGAGACTACACAGTTCCGTAGCCATATCATTAAAAATCCAGCCAGAAGCGCCTTCTCCGACATCTGTACGGTCCCGTAGTGAAAATAACTAAGAGAGTCAGCTTGACTCCCGAATATATCGCTCTTGGATCGCGACTTCTTGACACTTGACATCAGATCCCTTACCTCTGCATGCGTTCGAGGGGCTCGAGGAGTAACTTCGCCAGAAGGATCAACTCTAAAAAGATAATTAATCCAGGATGTGGTATGGGGAGTGGTCCCTTCGGAGCTATCCGTCGTTTTTATAGCCATCTGATGACAAATACTATGGTGGCACAACAACTCCTGATATACCGCAACAGAACCTGGGAGTTGCCTGTCCAAGGCCTCGAACTCCTCATTCGACGGGGTATACACCTCGAAAGGCTCATTCCCCCACGGAAGTTTAGAGATAGTATACATCTCATGAAGAGCGAGCCCCAGCTCCCCTACTAGTGCAAAGAACGTCCCCGTTCGCCGGCTATACGTCTCCAAGAGCGCTACGAACAATGGTTTATTAAGGGAAAGTCTGTGACAAGTACCCCAAATGGCATGGTAAAGCCCCACCTCCTGCAGGAATGTTCCATAGGTCTGCAGAACCCAAGTGGTCAACTGGACCCATGTAGAAGTAGGGTTTATCCAGTTCGGCAATGCTATCCTGCCAACGGGATAGGATTTCTTACGAACAAGCCGATTCAAGAAGGTATCAGCTTGAGCGAATGAGAAGTTGGGACCGTATACATTCATGAAGGAGCCCGGGGCCAAACCCATCATGTACCGGAGGACGGAATCCCTACCTGCGTACGTCGACCGCATGTTCGGATTATAATAGATTTTGCCCATCAACATCCCTGACTGAGTAGGAGTCAAATTACACACCATCTTCCTGTCCAACAACACCATGTTGAACCACGACATAGGATAATGACGTTCCATGAGAGGAATATGGATTGCCACCCCATCCAAAGAAAAATCCCAGTTCTCGGAAATCTCTAAAACTCGGGGATTCTTGATGATTAAAGCATCACCAAAAAGGAACAAAGGCTTCAAGTATTTTCCATCCAGCTTCCCAGTATTCATCATGGAACGGAGGTAATGGAGGGTCTGATTCTCAATGGCCTTCAACCTCTCCGGAGGCTCATCAGTAGGGAATTGATTCAATACATGCTTAATTAAGTCGTCAAGACGCACGCCCAGGGCGAATTGATTTGAACCCACTATAAGCTCCCCAGCAGGATTTACGGGCAGATTCACTGGAGAAAGACAAAAGAAACGAGGTTAGAAGATAGTCAAAAAAATAGAAGCATTGGAAAGATCATTTGAGTCTATGCGGCTCAGGTCGTCACAGCCTCATGCGGCTCAGCATTAGATACGTCCATGCGGTTCTGTGCATCTTAGCCGCATGCGCCTCCGAGTTATCCGAGTCCATGCAACTCTAATTCAGACGAGCTTATAGACTCATACGGTTCAAGTTAAGCACGCCTACGAAGCCAGACTCATGCGAGCTGACGCGGATACAAGCAAGCGAGCTTATGCGGTTCAAAAGTAAGTGACGCTTATGCGGCCCAAATCGAAAACACATATGCGGCTCAGAACGAGTATAACAGGCTCATGCGACCCCATGGGGGGAAGTGCTTATGCGGTCACATCGATAAAGCCTCGTACATACGGCTTGTGCATAAAGTATGCAGCAGAGCCATGGCAACAGTTAGGGTTTTCAGACGACCCTTACCATCGATAGGCGGGTGGACGTCGGGGTGAAAAGCAGGCACGCCAGTCGGCGGAGGAGCCGCCATGTTTACCGCCGCAGTCGATGAAGACGCGACCTTCTTGCCCTTCGCTGCCGCAGAAGATGATGCGGCCTTCTTGCCCGTAGCAGCAGCAGCCTTCTTGGGAGCCATTGTCAATCGATGAAGGAAGAAGACGAAGAGCATAGTCGACAACAGGGAATTTGAGTGAAGAGAGAAGGTAAAGAAACCCCCAAGGGACTAAAAGACTCTTATTTATAGGCGAAAGAGACCCATAAAACGAACAAACGTCTCAGATTATGCCTCGGATTACGCGCTGCTTCAAAAGATAAAGGCAAAAACGCTTCGGTGAAGGCAAAACCGACCCTTGGGATCCTCCCCCAAAAGACGGCGTTAATTCAAAATGAATCAAGAGCATTTAATGAAGATTTGCACACGTAGTCAGGACACGTGGCAAAGAGCCCATGTGTCCAGATGAGTCTATACGGCTGAGACACTTATGCGGCATGAACGGGGCCATGCTTCTTATTCAAAGTGTTTCAATTTTGCAAATTGAAAACTTTGAAGGGGGTCCTGTAGAAGCATGGAAAATATCAGAGTAATGGTCCATACGGCTCTGGGAAGAAGCCCATGCGGCTCATACAGGAGCTGCCTTATGCGATTCAAAAAAGACTCTCAGTCTCATGCGGCTCGGGAGTGTATGCGGTTCAGCAGGAATATACGGCCCGATCGACGCCACATCCCCCCTTGGGATCCCTCCCTACAGCTTGCCATTTGAGTAGTGGCCTCATTTAATGCCCTGACACGACTCGACGACCGTGACGGCTCTGACATAAAGCGTCATAATGGTTCTGCCATAATGACAGACTCTTCGAAAAAAGAAGAAAATCTTTGACCCGATCCGACAGAGGTCCTAGATTGCCACGTGGCACATCTCATACGGCTTAAATGAGAACAGCTTTATGCGGCTCACTAAGAAGTCACCCTATATGGCCAGCAGAAATCAGCCATATACGGCCCACCGAGAGCCCAGTTCCTGCGGCTCAATACAACGCTAGCCTATGCGGCTCGTAGAGATTATGCATATGCGGCTCATTGAGAGATCATCCCCTGCGGCTCAATAAGGCGTTGTCCTATGCGGCTCATGAAGATTACCTCCCTGCGGTTCAAGTCTTGCCTATCCTATGCGGCTCTGGCAGGCCCCACAACTAAAACACGTGGCATCGGATCAATCAAGGATTTAACCGAATCTTAACAAATATATTTGACGTCATCCTCATAATTACCGAGATCAAGGCATATCATATATCATAAAGCCAATAGGACACGTGGCGAGCAATCGGACATTGGTATAATCCGTCATGAAGATTTAAAGCAGTTAACATTAATTACTCACAAGATTCGGTGCTATCCGCATTAATGGCCTAGATTCATTGTAATCAGGATCAAGGGTTCAGATAGATTAAAGGAGCGCCGACATTCCAAATAAATGATCATTAGCAAACCCTAATGATCATACCCCACTCTTATAAATAGCCAGCATCATTTCTCTGCAAAGACACCACCGGCAACAAAAGAATAAAAAATACAGAGCCAGAGAAAAAATACACAGAGAGAGAGAGAGAGAGAAGCCAGGAGAGCAACAAAGGAGCAAAAAGAGCCCTTCTTCGTCAACGCCCACCATCTTCACGCAAGGAGCCAAGGCAGCATACCGATCGTCCAAGGAGTAAGGCAGGGCTGCCGTCGCCTTCCCGAGCCTCTATCGTCACCCCCCAGGATCTAAAATAAACAATTGTACTTAGATTGCTGTACCTAGGTTTTCGTCCCTAGACTTTCTTTGTACAAACGAATTTGTATTGTGAGTCTAAGTTCAGTCCTCCGATAATTGTTCTGTACTTTTACAATCAATGGCAAACAGCAGCAAGGGAATATGTCAGTGGCCCAGTATACATCCGAGTTCACCCAACTCAGCAGGTTCACAGAGAACCTAGTCAGCACGCCAAAGGACAGGACTTGGATGTTCAAGAAGGATCTCATCGGGGAGCAGCGTCATGCAGTAGCTATTAGTCAGGCCACTACATATGCGAGCATTCTTAAAGTTGCTCAGGGAGTGGAGAAGAAAATGGACCCGAAGCTCAAGCGGGACAGAGATATTGGTGCCAGCAGTTTCCAGGCTCCACCGAAGCGGACCGACACCCTGCACAGGCCACCTCCGCATCAGCACCATATTCGAGCACCAGCATCACCAAAACAGCAGAGACAGATCCAGACCCCGGTGTACTTCTCTTGCGCATACTGCAAGCGACCGGGACACCGTGTCGATGAATGCCGTAAGAAGTTAGGGCAATGCTTGATTTGTGGGTCTGCCACACACCAAGTGAGGGATTGTCCTGCGGCTTTCACTCGTCATGGGCCAGTACCAGAGCAGCAGCAGGAGGACCCAGTTTATGAGGATCAGTAGTAGTTGCATGAGCGCAGTCGAGTGGATCATTATCTTTCTTACTTGTTTGTAGTAGTTGTATTTATTTTATATTGCCTATTTTGAGACTTGTCTCTGAGTTTTCTTCCATCAGTCTTTCCTATTGTCTAGTGACTACTTGTTAGTCCTTGTTATTTTTACTACATAAATAAATCATTTAGTTTTCTGTTTGCCTTTTATAAATTTTGATTGATTTTGTACATTGCAAATCATTTGAAATTTCGAGGACAAAATTTTTGTAAGGGGGGTAGATTTGTAACCCCAAAAATCATATTTGTAAAATTTTCGATTTTTTCTAATTTTCTTTGGATTTAAATGGTATTTCTTACGAAAGCCAAATTTCGATTATTAGTTGATTTAAAATGAGTTTCGAGTGTTAATAAATTTTTTCTCAACTTGGAAAGTATTTTTAGTACTAGTTGACGTAATGATTTGATTTACGAATTGTTGAAACAAATTTTTGTAGCTAAATATCTATGTATAGGTATTCAATTTCGTAGTAATGGATTTATTGATTTCTTTATAATATTATTGTCTTTCAAATAATATTATTAATCATTTTTGGAATTATATATTAAGTATTAAGAAAACTAATTTTATTGATTAATTAGTTGGTAACTAATTTCATAATTAGTTGAGAGTAATTATTGGTTTGAATTTGAAAATCTGTTAGCATTCAAAACTGTTTTGTTGGATATGGAAAAGCTGTTTTGGAATTTCGAATTTTAAATCTGTTTGGTAACTACTATTGGTTGAAACCTTTTGATATTTAATTTTTGGAAAGCAGTTTTGAAGGTTTGAATTTTTTTTAAAAAAAAACTGTTAGAATATTTTTTCTTTGGAGGGAATACTTGATTTTGGAGAGCAGTTTTAAAATCTGCATTAATTTGAAATTCTGTTACATGTGTTTCCAAAAGACCCCCAGATCTGTTTTTAATTACTGCTACTGCCATTCTAATTACCCCTAGATCTACAGTTATTTACTACACTGCCATTACACAATACCCCAGATCTAATACTAATTACAGTTCTACCACTGTCCATATTAGCCCTAGATCTACTCCTAATTACAACTATGCCACATTATATTAATATAAATATACACGAATACCAATGCAATTCTGACAGGCACAGTACTTTCTCTCTCTCTATACGTCACTCTCTCTCTACAATTTCTCTCTTTCTCTCTCTCTCCTCTCTCTGCACTCTCTGGCCGAGCTTGGCCGAACACCACCGTTCATCCAACCGCAAGCATCACCAGAGCACCGCCCTCAATTTGAGAGCCACCTCAACTGCTACGCCGCCACGAAGACCGCGCCCGTCCCTTCGATTTCTGATCCGCTGCCCCTTTGGGAACTGAGCAGCCACACCGTCATCCGCCGACCTCAACCCGAAGCCAGCTCGAGCAGTGAGCCGCTCCTCCTTAGAAGAAGCCGTCGTCGCTGACCGCCATGCCCTCCGTCTCCTCCGACCGGATCTGACGAAGTTCGGTCAGATCGTGCTGGATCGGGACTCCCTCCGAGTCATCGTCGTGTTGCCAAGGACCGCCATCGATCGAGGCCGTTAGTAGCCGGATCGAGCCGTTAATCGACCGCCGCTCGTCGGATCTCCACAGACAGACGAATCTAGCAAAGATCGTTGTGCTTCGAGGTGAACTCCTCATCGAACTCTCGACCCCCCCCTTTTCTCTTGTTCTCTCAGTTTAGGGTTTTATATTTGGAAATAACTAGGGTTTGTGGTCGGGCTGGAGGGGGAAGAAGCTTAGGGAAGAAGAGGAGTTGAGACTAGGGCTTGAAGAGGAAGCCATGAGGGATTTTGTGAGGTCGGCTAAGAATAGGCTAGAGGAAGGAAATGAAGTGAGAGAATGAGTGTTCGGCTGTTAGAGGAATTGTGAGAGAGTGGAAGACTTTGAAAGGAAGTGTGAAGAAGAAGCATGGGCGAGTTTTGCAGGTGAGTAGAAGGTGTAGTAGAATAGAAATAAATGAATAGGAAGATGGGGAAAGCATTAAATGGAGTGGAGGAGTTGGTGTTCGGCTGTAATATGAGTGGGTTGTTCCTTGAAAAGTGGAGTAGGGGTCCCTGTTCGGTTGGGTGAGTGTTTGGTGAGAGCTGGGTTCAAAGTTTAGAAAAGAAGTAGAGTTGTGTTAAGAATTCGTTGGGAAGAGTGGGCATGGAGAGAGATGGCTGTGGGAATTTAATGGGATGATGAGCTGTCCTGTAATGAAAAGAAAAGAAAAGAAAATGATGGTTGTGAGAATATAGAATAGGAATGGGTGTTCGGTTGTGGCTAAGCAATAAATGTGAAGTAGAGAATGGGTGAAGGAAATGGAGTATGTCAGTATGATGGGAAGTGATTTTGTGCTGCTGTTCCTGTCGTTGGAGTGTGGGAAAGTAAAGGGGAGAATGGGAAACTTTTCGGCTTAGTATTAAAAGGAGAGAGAGTTCCTCTCTTGAGTTTTAGTTCTTGCCATGTGACTTTGTGGAGACCGAGGGGTCAGCTGCATAAATTTTCGAAGGGTCAGTTATGGATTGACTCTTCAAATATTAAAGAGTCACATTGTAATGTTTTGGAAGAATCAACATTCATTAGAAAGTTAATATTTAGTTTCTCCAACAGATAGTGTGAAGGATGGACTGGATTATTGGGTAGGTTGGGCCAGGTCAGAGTTGGGAATGGGCCGACTATTAGATTGAAGTAGGAAATAGGATATATTGGCATTAGAAATAAGTTAGTTCAGTAAGTTTGGGCTTTGGGTCTATGGCCAGGAAAGATTCGAATATAAATTTTGAGCTTGTATTATTCTAGGGTTATCTTGCTAGTAGTATTATTTCAATGTTACTTATCTAAATAATATCACTTCATAATATTAGTAATTAATTAATCTTGATAATAAAATTGCTTTTATTGGGCTAAATTGTTTGCTAGGCATTATTTTGGATACTAAAAATATTTCTAAAAAGGTTTATATCGTTATAAATTTGTGCTAGCACAGTGTTTTAATATTTCTAAAATAGTTAAAAGTATTTTCTAAACATAAATAATTTTCTTATTAAAATGGTTAAAGATATTCTCACTAATAATTACTTGGATAAAGTTATATCTATACATATTTTCACTAAATATTATTTTGATCAAACTATATATCTATATCTATTTTCTAAAATAGTGTTTTACAAGTGATTAAAACTATAATATTTTCCAAATATTATTAGCTAGAATGTCCCATTAGCTAAGTTAGTAATATAGTTGGCTAATCTTTATTTCAAAACCCTAATAAAATTGTACAAATATAACAGGTGATTTACAACCATGCAGTACTACTCCCTTGCAACCAAACCGAGGCAAGTACACTGACTTGACTTGTACCTTGTTTTCTGTCTTACCTTCATGTGCCATGTTCTTATATCTGACATGAATTACACACGATTGTCTTGTTCCATTGTTCATTGCTCGTGCGTCATTGTTCATTGTGGGGATTGGGGGAAATATTAGCTTTTGTGTGACCACACCCAACATAGGTATTATGGATAGCCTAATCGTACACTTCACGTACGATGAAGCCGGACCTTGTAGAATTGACTCATTGACTCATTGCATCATTGATTGATTGATTGCTCCTAAGCCGGTCATACATTAGTTTAATATTTCAAAATTATCACAATTGCATATTGATTGTCGTGATTGATTGCCTTGTATATTGATAGCCGTGTTCATTGTCTAGCATCTTGATTGTCATCCATTGCCTGCAGTTTTACATTTCCATTTCTGGTACTACAGTTTCAGTTTCATTTCATGTTCTAGTTTTCTGGTATTCTAGTTTCACTTTGTATTCTGGATCACAGACTACATTGTATATTGTCTAGTCAGGGTTGTACTTTGCTCTTTTCCTGATAGGATCGTTGCAGGTGAGTGGGAGATTATATGGAGCTGGTGATTGCTTAGATATTGTAGTTTTTTTATTTTATTTATTTTTCTGGAGATTGTATCTTAGAGATTCATTATTGTATATTATTTCATTGGACCAGATTTGTCTCCGGCTGATTTTTTGTATTTTAAAACACTTGATGGATATTGGTGATTTCTGGGAACATTATAAAATGCTGTGTTGGTTTACATTACATTATGACTTTGAGTTTTCCTTAGTATTGTACAGCTTACTTCGTCGTGTCCAACAACGAAGGCTGGGCGTGTTCGACCCGTATCCGATTATTCGGGAGCGGGGCGTGACACTCAGAAGGGGTGAGATCCTTTTTGTCCTGATCAATAGATTGCTTCTGTACTGGCAAGTGAATAGCCAGTGGCTTGGGGGATTGAGGACGAGAAACATGCCCTTTGACAGAAATGATGAGGGTATCTTTAGGCACTGTTTCTTGCTCTTCTTCAGTGTCCAGAGATAGGACAACCTTCATGAATTCGTCTTTATACATACGTGTATCATTGCAGTATGCCTCAATGCCTTTGAAAGGATAGAGATCAGCAACTTCCTTCTGAACTTCTCCATTGTCATCAACATATTTGAAACATTGATGAAGAGTTGATGGAATAATGTTATGCTCGTGCAGAAATGGTCTTCCCAGCAACGCATTGTTGGAACAACCGTGATTGTCAATGATGTAGAAAGTAACCTTTGTAAGAAGATTGCCTATTTGGAGTTTTAGACGAATCTTGCCCAAAGGTTCACTCATTCCCTGATTGAACCCAAGGATGGTGGTGATTGTACTGGAGAGACTATGCACTAGAATCTTCAGTGCATCCAACATTGTCTTTGGCATAATGCTGAGAGCAGATCCTGGATCTATCAAGATACGATCGACTTTCATCGAGTCGACATATCCTGTATAGTAGAGTGGACGGTCGTGTCTGTTATCTTCCATCAACATGTCATCTTGAGTGAAAGTGATGTTCGAAATTAGCTCCAACACACTATGACGATAAAGGCAAAAAATTGGCTCTGCTTTTGGCTTCTTCAGAAGAGTTAGACAGGTTTCAGCTTGCATAAGAGCCTCACTCAGAGTTTCTCGAGTCTCTTTGGATAGGCGCAAGAGCTCGAAGATTGACAGCCGGGCCGGTATATTAGCCAATTGAGCTAATATATCAAAGTTGTAAGGCTTCTCAAGTCCGAAAGGAGATGTCTTCTTCAAAGGTTTGTCGAAGCGGACTTGCTGTTTACTTTGTCAGCAACCGTTGGCTTGGGAGGAATGGGTATCACAACTGGTGAGGAAGCAGTAGGAACATCCTCAGTAGAAGCAGGCTGCACTGGAACAGGCTCAGAGGAAGAAGAAGTAGGATTCTCTTGAGTTTCGGGGTAATCCTTCAGATAGGCTTTCCCTGATCTGGTGCCTAGCAAGATTTCTTCATCAACTATGGGGTCAAAAGACACCATATTGCAAATCTTTGTCTTGTCTTTGGAGCGATCTTTCTTCTTAGAGGAAGAGGAAACTTCAAACTCTAGAGCAATATCCGGATGAATCCACATAATTTCGCCATTATTAAGAGACAATGGGACGAGACCTTCACTTTGTGGAGGAGGGAGATTCTCAATCTCAAGAGTAGCCTTGGGGATAGGAATGACACCATGTTGCACCATCTGTGGTGGGAAATCACCGAACTGAACTGTTACCATATTTGCAGTAACAATCTTCTCGTCTTGTTGTAGAGTGACGACGCCAGCGTTGATCAGCTCCTGGATTTTGCCTTTGAGCACATGACATGCTCGAGTGGGATATCCGATGAACCTGTGATAGACACAGTACTTAGGATGATCTGTCTTACCGACTTCATCAGGCTTCTTAGGATCTGAAAGTTGAATTTTATTACTTTTGAGTAAGCAATCAAAGATACTAGCAGTGTCATTCTCGTCAAAGGAATACTCTACTTTAGGACGAGGTTCTCTCGGTGGAGGTGCTGAAGGAGTAGAAGTGGACGTAGGAGGAGCTACGTTAACCGCCAAAGATTATTTGTTCTTATTCAAATTGATATTCAAAGTTTCTTTTGGTTTGCGGTTATTCTGGCGATAGCCACCACTTGATGTTTGATGTTTATCCCGGTCGGGGTTAGACATTTGTACCCCCAGCTGCTTGAATTTGTCGGCGCTAACTTCAGCGGCTTTAGCGTTGACAATGAAAGATGGCCAATCTTGGAATTGAGTAGACCCCGTCCACATGCTGATGATAGGTAGAAGATTTGCCTTGCAGGTGTCTATGGTGACAGCAGCCGGAGTTCCAAGAGGCATTTTCAAAGCTTCTCGGCAAAATCTTTCGATGAAACTCTCAGCGGTTTCATTGTGCTTTTGTTTGATTTTATTGAGGGATGACATAGTCATGTCATTGATCCCCTCGTAAAATCATTCCAAGAAGATTTGCTTTAAGCCAGAAAAGGAGGTAATACAACCATCAGGCAAGCTTCTATACCAATCGTATGCTACGCCAGCTAAACAGCCGACGAATACTCTGGTAAGAAGAGCGTCATTTGGTTAAAGTTGGACAGTCATAACCTCAAAGTGGTTAATGAACTGACTGGAAGATGTGCTGCCATCAAACAGCGATATAGTTGGGATCTTGTACTTTGGAGGAAACGAGACTTCCTTCCATTCAACTGGGTAAGGTTGCTTGATCCCCAATCTTTGCAAGTTGTCCTTCTCCTTGAAAGCTTCGAACTGAGTTCGTAAGAGCTTCACAGATTTATTGGCATCTTCCACTGATGTAGAAGGAGCGGGCTGAATCACAGTGTTAGGAGGAGGAATAGCATGATAAGCACTACCCCCAGCACCTGACTGACTGGGTGTAGGTTGGACTTGTACATGCGGTATTTGAGTAGGTGCTACCCCCAATCCAGCATTGACAGGCACCGATGATGCTATGATTTCAGGATTTGCAGGTAGTACGGTCGGTGGGACTGTATGCTGAGCCACAATGATGGAATGCATACTGGCGACCATTTCAGCCATGGTCTTCAGCTTATCTTTTAGTGCAGCTATTCTTTGTTCTTGGCTGGCTGAACTGGAAGCATCGGGATCTTCATTGACAACATAAGCTGTCACTTCTCTGGGTACAGTGGAAGACACCGTCTGTTCTGAGCTTTTGCTGTATGCATCATAGTCGGAAAAAGAATCATCTCCTGAGTGAGAAGGAAGAAAACGACCAGAAGGATCTTGAAGATTCCTTTGACCGATTGTGTCTCGGCTTCGGGAACGAGTATGTTGGAATACTCCTTCAGAGGATTCTTGGAGTAGATCCAAATACCGCTAGCTTGGCCTGCGAGGTTTTCCGTGCTTGGAGCACTTCCTACCCCCAGTGTCTCTGGAAGTCATATTGACGGAGGCGTATAGAACTTCGTCTTCATCTTCAGACATAGGTTGAGAGTTAGGAAAGTTCAGACGATCGAAGACAGATCATCTTGTTGTTTGACAACAACACTTGATGACAACTTTGTGGTTACAGTGATGTCCAAGTGGTTGTACTGGGGATGTTGGGATGTTGTCCCATTTTTGCTTGAGGTGTTCTCGAAGATCAGGAACAGCAATGGGACGAGCAAAAGTATGAGGGATATGTTCTTTGATAACATTCGGAACATGGTTCCGATTCTTCAAATGTTTAATCCCTTGAGTGTACAGGGAGGTGCTCACTTCATTAGCATAGGTGTCCGAATTCTTGATCCTGGAAGTCTGCTTCTGATGATGTTTGGTCTTCGGCATTGGCTGTTTGAATTTTACCGAAGTTGGCCTGTTGAGATAAGTTCCTAAATCTGCAAACTCACCCCCAGGGGTTTCTGTTTGAGATACCAGCAATTTTCCCTGTCTTGAATGAGAGATTTTGAGGGTTGGGAGATCCTGGAACTCTGCTACCGGAGTAGGCATAATACCTCATTGATCAGTACAACTTCTTTTAACATGGAGAGAAGAATCCTTGTTTGAAAGAGTTTTTGTAATGACTGATGCCGGAGCACATTCAAATTGATCTTCAACGGTAAAAACCGAGGAAGATTGAGAAAAGACCAAAGGGCCTTTTCCTTTGTTTTGGAAAGAAGGGTTAGCTAAAGAGCATTTCTCTCTGTTATCTTCCAAGTCATGGGACAAGAAAGTTTGAGAAAAGACCAAAGGGCCTTTTCCTTCGTTCTGGAGAGAAGGAGGAATAGCCAAAAGACCACCCCCAGTGGATTGTGCAGGAGCAGCAGGGTGTTGAAGAGGAGCAGCACTCTTCTCTTTGTTCTGAGAAGAAGAAAGATTAGCCAAAGGGCTGTCTCTCTTGGATTGCGCAGACATGGTTTGTGCCTGAGTGGATAGTGCACTGGCAGGTTGCGCAAGAGAGTCCTTGACAGAAAACTTTCTGGTTCTGCCCACAGACACTGTGGTTTGCGCATCAGGAGTTCTGGCCACAGAGTATTTGGGGTACACTCTAGTTGCTGGAGTGTTAGTTTGTGCAGGAAGATGGGCAGCCAACTGCGCCAGAGGCAGAGGAGTATTATGCTTTGACAAGGCAGCATAAGAAGTCTTCTGAGTACTGACAGCAACAGCTTGTGCATGAGTAGTTGAGACAGATTGTGCAACAGTCTTAGTGGCAGCAACTGTAGACTGTGCAGCAGATTGCACAGCAGGCTTCTTGGCAGACTGCGCAGCAGTCTTGCTGACAGAGTTAATAGACTGCGCAGCAGTCTTGGAGACCCACACTGGGCACACTTTGCTCGTGGCAGAAGTGGTTACAGTGCGAAGAATGGTCTTAGAATTGATCATGGCTTCATAGGCTGTCTGGTTGACCTTCACAACCAGAGTCTTCTGCGTCTTTCCGATAGACGCTACGTCACATTGAGTTGTCACTTCCTCGTCGGAGGAGAAAGTCGTCCCCAGTAGAGTCGCCATTTTGTTTTGCAAAAACAAAAGTATGAAACTTTATTGATACAAACTTTGTAAAGATTACAAAAATTCTGGAAAAGGTACAACTGTAGGAATCCAATCAAGAAGACGATTGCTTTATCCCTTAGACGATGTAAACTTTGAAGACGGTAGCCTCTGAAGTTGAAGTTGAAGGCAAAAGCCTCGGAAATTGAAGGCAAAAGCCTCGGACGAATGCAGCAGCACTTGGACAAGAACTCCTGAACTCTCTATCTGATCTCTGGTCTGTGATCCGTGATCTATGATCCCCTTGAATGGAGACTTGAAACTCTATTTATAGAGTTCTAGAAATAACTAACTTTTAGTTATTCTAGACTGCGCATGATAGATTGTGCATGAATTAGATTGCGCAACAGTAGACTGCACAGGCAGTTGTCTGATCATGGGCCAACTGTCTTTGACACATGGCATCATTTGATTGAAATGTGCATGATCGTGCATAGACGGTTGCCACGTAATGAGCAATTGATGGCATGAATGCCACGTATATGTTTTCAGTTGTGTTGATAGAGTGCGCAACCTGAATTGCGCTGGCTTTGGATTGCACAGGAATGGACTGCGCAAGCATAAATTGCGCCAATATGGATTGCACATCCGATAGGCTGACCGATTGTGCTGCCAACTGTCCTCAAGTGCCGTGCTGCACGATTAAATAAACAGTTGCCTCGTTCTCTGTGCTGTCAGCTGTCAGAAGATTTGATTATGTCAGATAATGATGATGATTTGCTACGTCAGCCTGCGTACTTGAGAGTGTGCGCAGTCTAGTATGCGCAATCTGTATGCTGTATAATCTGATGTCTGCGCAGTTCATTTGAATGATTCATTTCTCAATCTTCATGACTTTGTTGATGTGTACAACTTGATTTTTTAGGACCTACACCGCTGTAGTGCTCCGCTCCTCGCGGTCCACTATGTAATACCTACGGCTTGCTGACTCAGTCTTGAACTGAGTGTTTGGGGAAACCTTTGTCGGTATCGATTGATCACGGATGAAATGCAATGAACCTTTCCAATTGATGGATTGGCTTCTATTGAAATGAATCCAAGAGTTTTGTTGGATGTTTTCTTTTGCTGTTTGGTTTTGATGAATGCATTTTCGTGTTGGTTTTCGATGATTGGTTTTCATTGTTCGCTTTCATCGCATTTCACATTCATTCTGAATCTTAAGGGAAAGAGACGAAGTATGCTAATCAACTGTTAGTGCCAATGTAGGCCGCATGAATTGCTCGTGAACGGCGCGTGAAGTCCCTCCTTCTCTCAACTAAGATTCATCTTGGTGAGTTGCTTTAACCGGGCTTATATTTATTTGTACTCCCTAATAAAAATGATCTCTAGTCCACTCTGTTGCCTTGTCCCTGTGATCAACGATACCTCAATAACAAAAGATAAGAAAAAGATTGAATGCTAATGAATGACTGCAAAGGAAATGAAATGCTATTGAATGACCGAATAAGAACTGAATGCAAATGAATGACCGAACGATTAAGGCTAGTTATAAACTGGTCGCTATCTGTCGCACTGCTAGGTTTTATCTGATAGAAAGAACAAGTCATGCATTGGTCTCGGACAAATTGTTAACAAGGTAATAGTCTCTCGACGATTCTGGGGGCACCTGGGATCGATCGGCCTAAGAGAGATTGTAATAGCACCTCGGGGTAAATGATACACCTCGGGAATGTTGTGTCCTTAGCGACGAGCTGAACCATTGAGTCACAACGGCTAATCATGGGGGACGGGCCCATGGACCACCATGTAGTTAGGACATGCATGTGAACAAATCCTTAATGCAAGCCTAACAATGAACGATGATGGTAAAGTATGCTTCCTATATTCATATGCAAATTGTGCTAACTTGTTTTGTGCAGGGATGACTGTCGGCGTTGGTAAATTGGTTATGCATAATTCTACTGGCATGTTTCTTATGAATTGTTAAAAAGAACCTAGACAAGTAGAAAGATCACTAGTAAATATGTAGCTTCACATATTGAATTAGTGCAGATATTTGTGAGTTTCGGCGAAGAGCCGCTCGCCAGTACATGATGTGTGCTGACCCACGTTGTGGGCATCCTTTTCAGAAAGCAAAAGGAGACAGGGGGATTTCAAGTGAGGCACCGAAGCTCGTCCAGCCCAGTAGAGCTGTGGATCGCCTCGAAGCTACTTTTCAATTCCAGTCAAGTTTCAAGTTTCTTTTCCTTCCGAAGGTGTCTTTTATTTCCAGCATGTAATAGAGGGATATGATGTATGGGCATTGCGACTATTTTCAAAAGAGAGTTTCAAAGAGAATCATATAGCCAAAAATAAGGCACTCTGAGTTTGCAAAGCTTTGTACTTATATTCCTATCAAGTTTATCAATAAAAGAAAGTATTTCCATTTCAAATCTCTGTGTCCAAATATTTGGTTTTCTGCAATGAATGGGTGCGTGCGTGTGTTTTTCTTTACTAATGGGTGCGTGCGTGTGTCTTTGCTTGACTAGTTGTTTTGTGCAGTACATGGCCTTGTGCAAGCGCAACTTAGCCTTGCACGACATCACGCCTTAGCGAGGATGATCGATCCCGCAGTGATCTAGGCAAGGCGGACGACCCTAGCGGGATCGGGGCGTGACAAAGTGGTATCAGAGCACGACTTTATGTCCTTAACCTCTTGCAAATATTTTTTTTCGAAAAAGTATATAAAGTATTTTGATGGTTTCAAAAGAGTCCCGATTTTGAGTTATGAAAAACTAATGCCCCATACAATAAGTCCATAATATTTTATGAGACTGACAGAAGTTATACTCTTTTGTAGAGAAATGGCCCCTACTCGACCAGCTTCCTCGACAGATCCTATAGAACGGATCATGACATTGTTGGAACTGTAAAGGCAGGACAATGAGGAACGCAATCAAATACAACAGTCCCAAATAGAGGCCCAGCAGAAACAGTTGGAGTCCTTGACCCAAATTGTCACGACGCTTGTGGCAAATCGAGGTACTATCGCAGCAGCTAAACCAACGAAAACGCCCGAGATTGAGCCCGTGGAGGGTGACGAGCCCCACCCAGCGCAAAGGCATACTTCCTTTAAGCCAAAGGACTTCTTAGATGCGGAACCTCCAGAATTTGAAGGCAGGACGTCACCTGACAAGGTGATGGACTGGATTGATAAAATGGAGAGTCTGTTCGCATTCGTAGGAGTTCCAAGTATCAAAAAGGTAGTTTGTGCCGTTCTGCTCCTACGACTGCGGGCAAAGGATTGGTGGAAGGCGAAGAAGCCGACGCTTCTCGCAACGGCTAGAAATGGAAAGATTTCATGGGCCTTGTTCAAAAAGGCATTTCTGGATCAATATCTGCCTCCAGCCATAAGCAAGAAGATGGATGATGACTTCATCACACTGAAACAGGAAGATATGTCCGTGGAGGACTATGAGTCTGAATTTGCTAAGCTGGCAAATTTTGCCGCTGTCATGCTTTCCACTGAGCAGACTCACATAAATCGATTCGTTGGAGGTCTGAATGACGATATCCAGTTAAGTGTGCTGAATCGAGAATGTGTGTCATATTCTCGGGCCTTTGAGGCGACGCTACAGGTGGAACAGTTCTGCCTGAAGAAGGCATCCAACAAAATATAGTACATTCGGAATCAGCCCGCCAAGAGATATCATGATGAAGAGAAAAAGACTGAAGGAGAAAATAAGACAGACAATGATCCGCACAGAAGAACTGAGTGTACCTACTACGACCGCCATGGACACACCAAAGAAGTCTGTCGGTTAGCAAACAAGTCATGCTTCAGCTGTGGAAGCTCGGACCATACCGTCAGTAATTGCCCGAAAAAGAATAGAACGGCTCAGAATCGAAACGACGCTGAAGAGCGTGGGCAGCTGCCAGGCCCACCGCCGCTTCGAGATCATCCGCACAATCAGCAGTTGCGGAACGCCAACACCGTCGTCTATAATCTCTCCACGTTGCTTGATCCAGAATGCAACAATAGTAGCGGTGAGTTTGTTTCTAAAGTTTTGAGGACAAAACTTTTTCTCAGTGGGTTATTATGTAGTGCCCCGCTCCTTGCGGTCCACTATGTAATACCAACGGCTTGCTGACTCAGTCTTGAACTGAGTGTTTGGGGAAACCTTTGCCGGTATCGATTGATCATGGATGAAATGCAATGAACCTTTCTAATTGATGGATTGGCTTCTATTGAAATGAATCCAAGAGTTTTGTTGGATGTTTTCTTTCGCTGTTTGGTTTTGATGAATGCGTTTTCGTGTTGGTTTTCGATGATTGGTTTTCATTATTCGCTTTCATCGCATTTCGTATTCATTCCGAATCTTGAGAGAAAGAGACGAAGTATGCTAATCAACTGTTGGTGCCAATGTAGGCCGCGTGAATTGTTCGTGAATGGCGCATGAAGTCCCTCCTTCTCTCAACTAAGATTCATCTCGGTGAGTTGCTTTAACCGGGCTTGCATTTATTTGTATGCCCTAATAAAAATGATCTCTAGTCTACTCTGTTGCCTTGTCCCTGTGATCAACGATACCTCAATAACAAAATATAAAAAAAAGATTGAATGCTAACGAATGACTGCAAAGGAAATGAAATGCTATTGAATGTTATCGAATGACCGAATGAGAACTGAATGCAAATGAATGACCGAACGATTAAGGCTAGTTATGAACTGGTCGCTATCTGTCGCACTGCTAGGTTTTATCTGATAGAAAGAACAAGTCATGCATTGGCCTCGAACAACTTGTTAACAAGGTAATAGTCTCTCGACGATTCTGGGGGCACCTGGGATCGATCGGCCTAGGAGAGATTGTAATAGCACCTCGGGGTAAACGCTACACCACGAGAATGTTGTGTCCTTAGCAACGCGCTGAACCGTTGAGTCACAGCAGCTAATCATGGGGGACGGGCCCATGGACCACCATGTAGTTAGGACATGCATGTGAACAAATCCTTAATGCAAGCCTAACAATGAACGATGATGGTAAAGTATGCTTCCTATATTCATATACAAATTGTGCTAACCTATTTTGTGCAGGGATGACTGTCGGTATTGGTAAGTTGGTTATGCATAATTCTACTGTCATGTTTCTTATGAATTGTTAAAAAGAACCTAGACAAGTAGAAAGATCACTAGTAAATGTGTAGCTTCACATATTAAATTAGTGCAGATATTTGTGAGTTTCGGCGAAGAGCCGCTCGCCAGTACATGATATGTGCTGACCCACGTTGTGGGCATCCTTTTCAGAAAGCAAAAGGAGACGGGGATTTCAAGTGAGGCACCGAAGCTCGTCTAGCCCAATAGAGCTGTGGATCGCCTCGAAGCTACTTTTCAATTCCAGTCAAGTTTCAAGTTTCTTTTCCTTCCGAAGGTGTCTTTTATTTCCAACATGTAATAGAGGGATATGATGTATGGGCATTGCGACTATTTTCAAAAGAGAGTTTCAAAGAGAATCATGTAGCCAAAAATAAGGCACTCTGAGTTTGCAAAGCTTTGTACTTATATTCCTATCAAGTTATCAATAAAAGAAAGTATTTCCATTTCAAATCTCTGTGTCCAAATATTTGGTTTTCTGCAATGAATGGGTGCGTGCGTGTGTTTTTCTTAACTAATGGGTGCGTACGTGTGTTTTTGCTTGACTAGTTGTTTTGTACAGGTACATGGCCTTGTGCAAGCGCAACTTAGGCTTGCACGACGTCACGCCTTAGCGAGGACGATCAATCCCGCAGGGATCCAGGCAAGACGGACGACCCTAGCGGGATCGGGGCGTGACAAAGTGTTATCAGAGCACGGCTTTACGTCCTTGGCCTCTTGCAAATATCGTTTTCGAAAAAGTATATAAAGTATTTTGATGGCTTTCAAAAGAGAGGGTTGGTACTTTGTCACTTGGTGTCCTTTGGAAGGAAATTCGGTGCCACCATATGTCTTTGATAGGTTTGGTGCAACATAGTCGGGAGTCTGAATTGGCAATAGAGGGGGTTCCTGATTGGAATCCCCGATCCTGGGGTCACTAGCAGAGCCGCTCCGATGGAGGTTTGTCGCCGGATCTACAGCCGTGGTCATATATCGACGACCTATCAGTCTTTGCTGGTCCGCTCTATAGTCGTCCTCCTTGATTCTTGTCTTTGCTGGTTCGCTCTATAGTCGTCCTCCTTGATTCTTGGTTCCAAGAGCTCAGTAATTCTTGATTTTTCCTCCTCGGACCAATCCTCTCCTATTAAGGATTTAAACAGTTCTCTCTCTTTGCAGCCAGGTAATGAGTGCCCGACCCTTGCACAGAATAGACAAAGGCGAGGGAGTCATTCATATTTAATTATAACTTCCCCTGTGGACGAGCCATCTATGATGGGTGAGATTTTCCTCTTCAGTGGTTTTGTGATATCAATAAGGATTTTGATCCGGGCAAAGGTTTTCTACCGTGAATCATCGGCTGTAGAGCTTAGTCTTGGCACTCCGATCGCTTCCGCTATTCGACCCACCGCTTTGTAGTTGAGGAACTTTGGCAGGATTCGATGTAGTTGGACCTAAAAGTCCGTATATTGGAAATTGTATTCCTCCGGAAGTTTACTCGGATTACAACGTTCGATTGCGAGGATATCTTCATTGATGCTCCACGGCGCTTCCAATATCACCCGATCCACTGACGCCGACGAGCCCAGTCTCACCAGGAACGATCCCGCCTCCGAGTCCAGATCGGAAACCTGGATTGTCTCTCTCATCCTCCATAGTTTGGGGAGGATTATGGTAAGGGCCGCACACGTGAAGTGGCACGATGAGAAAGGTTTAATGGCTATAGATGACGCCCAGTGTTCTGCAACATCACTCTCTCTAGCCGATAGGGAGATCGCACCTGCGGTTCCTTGGAGGGAGAACAGACTCACCATTTTTTCTACAACTTCCTTATACGATGACATACTAGGCTACAGGCAAAAGGAAAGGGGAGAAACTCGGTGATGATGGATGAGGGATAAGAGTTGAGGGGCGATGATGGGGAAATTTGATGAAAGTGGATGGAGAGGATGCGGTGGAGGCAATGATATCTAGTGGACGAAGAAGATGGGAGAACAAGTAGGGTGGGGAGGCGGTAGGGATGAGGAGGAGGGACGCCGGCTGGCCAAAACCCTAGGTTTTGGAGAGAAACCCTAGGATAGAGCAAACCCTAGGGTTTGGAGATAACATACGTATAAATATGTTATTTAAAATCAAACTGATGGCATTTCAACTTCCTTCATAAACCATCCTCCATAAATTCTTATCAATTCCCATCAATTCCCTATTTAATTACCATTTCTAAATTCGGAGAGCCAGTAATGCCTTCTTTTATTCCAACTCTACCTATCGACATCCAAATTTCTGATAAAAGACAAATTCTCAAAAACCTTTCCCTTGCCATCTCCAACCTACCAGAGCCCTTCTCTATCCTAAGGCGATCACCCCTGACTGCCGTCAGCCACCGCCGTCCCCAGAGCAGCGCCAGAACTGCCGCTGGCAGACTCGCGCACAGGCTGCACGGCTGCAGCCACGCGCAGCAGTGACCCCCGAACCCCCGCCTTCGCGTCCTAATTTCTCCATCGTTACTCGATCATTTTCTAATCCACCTTTGCAGGTTCGAACGCAACCTAAACTTCTTCCAATACCTTCAATTAGTTTACTTTGATTTGCATTATTTTTGTAGAGAAATCGTGATCAAAATCAAGAAAAATCTCATTTTTTTCGAAATCACCAAGAAACTGTCCCAGACATCAAACCTTGGAGGCTAATTTCTCCCAAATCTATGAACCGAATATCGATATTATTTCTTTGTTGTAAAGCTAATATAACCAACATTAATATCCTTTATTTACTTTTAATTATTCTGTGCTGTTTTGAATGTTAATCAGTTTCCAGATCACCGAAAAATCAGTTTTTAAAACTATAAATTTTTTCGATACGGGTTTGGTTCCGTCCAACCGGACTGCCTTGGCACGTGTTGTTTGCATCAAAAGGTGCGTACATAGACATTGGACGTGTGGGATTCGACGAAATTCAAATCGATTGCGTGTACACGACGAATTTGACCCGTATCCGTCGAAAACCACCGTATCGGCCTTTCCAAAATTTACTAATTAGTTTGTGCACACCTGTCGTGTCGCAATGAAACTTGTGTCACTGGACTTGCAGCGTCACGCTAGTCCCGTGATCGAAGTTTTGTCAGATTCTGAGAACATTGAACGAAATACCGTTTTACGGGCCCCATGGTCCTGCTTAATGGACGATTTTGATTTTGGCTCATCGGAATCCAATTTTAGACATGCCGTTGAGTTCGTATCGTCGTTCTGGCCTTATGGACATATAATTTTCTAAATTTAGAGAACTTTAGTTCTGTAGGTCCTAAAAAATCAAGTTGCATCAATCAACAAAGTCAAGAAATCAAGAAACCCATCATTTGGATGAATTGTACAGACAATAGATTGCGCAGCAATCCGATTGCGCATACTGCTTTGCGCACACTTCCAATTGCGCAGACTGACGTGGCAGAAGTCATCATTACTAAATCAAATCAAATCTTTTCTGACAACTGACAGCACGAATAACAAGGAATCTGTTCGTTCCCTGCACCGCACAGTGCTCGAGGGCGGCTGACAGCTGGCAGCGCAAACCAATCCTGCGCAGTTTGAGTCTGCGCAAACCATGTATGCGCAATTCAACTCTGCGCACTCCATCAATATAATTGATAAGTTATACGTGGCATTCATGCCATCGATTGCCCATTACGTGGCAACTGTTTATGCACGACCATGCGCATTTCTATCAAATGATGCAATGTGTCCATGATAGTTGGCCCACGATCCAGTAACTGTCTGCGCAAATCAATGTTGCGCAAACCAATGCTGCGCAAATCATCCTACGCAGTCCAAAATAACTGAAAGTTAGTTATTTTCAGAACTCTATAAATAGAGTTTCAAGTCTTCATTTTAAGAGGGATCAAGATCAGAGATCAGAAATCAGAGAGTTCAGGAGTTCTTGCCAAAGTCCTGCTGCATTCTTCCGAGACTTTTGTCTTCAACTTCAGAGGCTTTTGCCTTCAGTTTCCAGAGTTGTTTTCAACTTCAAAGGCTTCGTCTTCACAGTTCACATCGTCCAAGGGATAAAGCAATCGTCATCAAGATTGGATTCCTATAGTTGTAATTTTCCCAGAATTCTTGTAATCTTTATTACAGTTTGTATCAATAAAGTTCTATACTTTTGTTTTTGCAAACAAAATGGCGACTCTGCTGGGGACAACTTTCTCCTCCGACGAGGAAGTAGCAACTCAATGTGACGTGTCGTCTATCGGGAAGACGCAGAAGACGCTGGTTGTTAAGGTCAATCAGACAGCCTACGAGGCGATGCTCAACTCCAAGACCACTCCCCGTACTGTAGCCACTTCTGCTAAGAGCAAAATGCGCTCAGTTTGGGTCTCCAAGTCTGCACAATCTGACATTTTTGCCACCAAGGATACTGTACCAATTGTTGCACAATCTGCTAGTCAGACTGCTGCACAAACTGCTGTGCCAACTGTTGCACAGTCTGTCTCAGCAACTGCTGCACAATCTGTTGCAGTCAAGACTGCACAATCTGTTGCAACTGTTGCGCAAGCTACTTCATATGCTGCCTTGTCAAAATAGAAGACTCCTATAACTCTGGCGCAATTGGCAGTGGCTTTTCCTGCGCAAAATAGCACTCCAGTAACTAAAGTGCTTCCCAAACACTCTAAGACAAGAACTCCTGATGCACTTTCTACCAAAGCTTCTAATGCACAAAAGACTAGTGCATCTTCCACCCATGCGCAAACCAAGTCTGCGCAATCCAAGAAAAATAGCCTTTTGGCTAAATTTCCGGCTTCTTACAATAAAAGAAGAGATTCTACTCCTCTTCCCAAACACCCTATTGCCCCTGCGCAATCCATTGAAGGTAGTCCTTTGACTATTCCTCCTTCTCTTCAAAGCAAAGGAAAAGGTCTGTTGGTCTTTTCTCAAACTTCCTTGTCTCATGACTTGGAAAATAACAGAGGGAAACGCTCTTTAGCTAACCCTTCATCTCAAAACAAAGGAAAAGGCCCTTTAGTCTTTTCTCAGTCTTCTTCAGTCTTTACTGAAGAAGATCCATCTCAATGTGTCTCGGCTCCAATCAATTCAAGAACTCTGGCAAACAAGGATTCTTCTTTCCTTTATAACAAGAGTACTTGTATTAATCAAAGAGGTATTCTGCCTACTCCGATAGCAGAATTCCAGGACCTCCCGACTCTCCAAATTTGTCGTTCCAGACAGGGAAAACTGTTAGTGTCTCAAACAGAAACTCCTGGGGGTGAATTTGCAGATCTAAGAACATATCTTAACAGGCCAACTTCGGCAAAACGTAAGCAACCTATGCCGAAGGTCAAGCCTCAAAGACAAACCTCCAGGAACAAAAATCCTGATACCTATGCCAATGAAGTGAGTACTTCCCTGTATACTCAAGGGACTAAACATTTGAAGAATCGGAACCATGTTCCGAATATTGTTAAAGAACATATTCCTCGAACCTTTCCTCGTCCTGGCATGGTTTCTGATCTCCGAGAACATCTCAGACAAAAATGGGATAATGCCTCAACTCCTCCAGTTCAATCATCTGATCATCACTATAATCATAAAGTCATCATCTAATGCTGTTGTCAAATGACAAAACGATCTGTCTTCGATCGTTTAACTTTTGCTAAATCTGAACCTATGTCAGAAGAAGATGAAGTTTTGTATGCTTATGTTAACATGACTTCCCGAGACACTGGAGGTAAAAGATGCTCTAAGCATGGTAGACTCCGCAAGCCAAGCCAACGGTATTTGGAATTACTTCAAGAATCTTCAGAAGGAGTATTTCAACATACCCGTTCCCGAAGCCGAGATACAATCGGTCAAATGAATCTTCCTCAAAATCCTTCAAGTCATCTTCCTGTTTCTCAGTCAGAAGATGATTCGTTTTCTGATTATGATGCATACAGTGAAAGTTCTGAACAAACAGTATCTTCCACTGTGCCAAGAGAAGTGACGGCTTATGTTGTCACCGATGATCCAGATGCTTCAACCTCCGCAAATCAAGAACAGCGAATTGCTGCACTTAAAGATAAGCTAAAGACCATGGCTGAAATGGTCGCTAGTATGCATTCCATCATTGTAGCACAGCATGTTACACCACCAACAGCACCTATTACTAGTCCAGAGATCATAGCGTCTTCAATACCTGCCAATACTGGGCTGGGGGTAGTGCCTCCCCAAATGCCTCCTGTACAAGTGCAAGTACAAACTACGCCTAGCCATTCAGGAGCTGGGGGTAGTGCTTACAACGCTGTTCCTCCTCCTACCACTACAATTCAACCTGCTCCTTCTTCTTCATCAGAAGACGCCAATGAAGCTGTCAAACTCGTACGAACCCAGTTTGAAGCATTTAAAGAGAAAGACAATCTACAAAGGTTGGGGATTAAACAGCCCTATCCGGTTGAATGGAAGGACGTCCCGTTTCCTCCAAAGTAAAAAATCCCTACAATCTCTCTGTTCGATGGCAGTACTTCCCCGAGTCAATTCATCAATCATTTTGAGGTAATGACTGTTCAACTTCAGCCAAATGACGCTCTTCTTACCAGAGTGTTCGTCGGTTGTTTAGCCGGCGTAGCATACGACTGGTACAGAAGTTTGCCCGATGGTTGCATTACTTCTTTTTCAGGTCTCAAACAAATCTTTCTGGAACGGTTCTATGAAGGATTTAATGATATGACGATGTCAGCTCTCAACAAAATCAAACAAAAACATAATGAAACTGCTGAGAGCTTTATTGAACGGTTCCGCCGTGAAACTTTGAAAATGCCTCCAGGGACTCCAGCTGCTGTCACTATTGATACTTGTAAGGCAAATCTTTTGCCTATTATCAGTATGTGGACGGGATCTACTCAATTCCAAGATTGGCCCTCATTCATCGTCAACGCCAAAGCCGCTGAAGTAAGTGCCGACAAGTTTAAACAATTGGGGGTACAAATGTCTAACCCTGATCGCGATGAGCATCAGAATTCAGGTGGTGGCAATCGCCAGAACAATCGCAAAGCGAAAGAGACTTTAAATATTAACTTGAACAAAAATAAAGAATCTTTGGCTGTCAATGTGGCCCCACCTACATCTACTCCTACTCCTTCTGCACCTCCACCGAGGGAACCTCGTCCGAAGGTAGAATATTCCTTTGACGAAAGTGACACTGCAAGTATCTTTGAGTGTTTACTCAAAAGCAACAAAATTCAACTCCCTGATCCAAAGAAACCTGATGAAGTCAATAAAACTGATCATCCCAAGTATTGTGTCTATCACCGATTTATTGGACATCCTACTCGAGCATGCTATGTGCTCAAAGGTAAGATTCAAGAGCTTGTTAATGCAGGTGTAGTCACTTTGCAACAAGATGAGAAGACTATTACGGCAAATATGGTTTCAGTTCAATTTAGAGATTTCCCTCCGCAGATGATACAGCATGGTGTCATTCCAATTCCTAAAGCAACCCTTGAAATTGAGAATCTCCCGCTTCCATCCAATGAAGGTCTTATTCCCTTGTCTCTTGACAACGGTGAAATTATGTGGATCCATCCTGATCTTGCTCCAGAATTTGAGATATCTTCCAAGAAGAAAATTCGTTCTAAAGGCAAGACCAAAATCTGCAACATGGTATCTTTTGATCCCATTGTTGACGAAGAGATTCTGTTAGGCACAAGATCAGGAAAAGCTTATTTGAAAGATCATTCTGAAGGGCAAAAGGATCCTGTTTCTTCTTCCGAACCTGTTCTGGTACAACCTGCATCTGTTGAAGAGGTTCCTTCTACATCTTCACCAGTTGTAGTATCAATTCCTCCTAAGCTAACAACGGCTGACAAAGGCAAGCAACAAGTTCGATTTGACAAACCTCTAAAGAAGTCATCTCCTACTGGGCTTGAGAAGCCTTACAATTTTGATATATTGGCTCAATTAGCCAATACACCAGCCAGGTTGTCAATTTTTGAACTCTTGCGTCTTTCCAAAGAGACACGAGAAACTCTAAGTGAAGCTTTGATGCAGGCTGAAACTTGCTTAACTCTTCTCAAGAAGCCAGAATCAGAATCAGTCTCTTGTCATCACAATCATAGCGTCTTGGAACTGATCCCAAATATTACCTTCACTCAGGATGATATGTTAATGGAAGATAATAGACATGATCGTCCTCTTTATTATACGGGATATGTAGATTCAATGAAGGTTGATCGTATCCTGATAGATCCAGGGTCTGTACTTAGTATTATGCCAAAGACAATGCTAGATGCATTGAAGATACCAGTGCATAGTCTTTCAACCACGATCACTACTATTCTGGGATTTAATCAAGGAAAGAGTGAACCTTTGGGCAAGATTCGTCTAAAACTCCAAATAGGCAATCTTCGCACAAAGGTGACCTTTTATATCATTGACAATCATGGTTGTTCTTATAATGCTCTCCTGGGAAGGCCATTCCTCCATGAACACAATGTCGTTCCATCAACTCTTCATCAATGTTTTAAATACGTTGATGACAAAGGACAAGTTCATAAGGAAGTTGCGGACCTTTATCCTTTCAAGGGTATTGAAGCTTATTGCAACGATGCTCGTATGTACAAGGATGAATTTATGAAGGTAGTATTAGCTATGGATACTGAAGAAGATCAAAAAGCAGTACCTCAAGACACTCTTATCATACCTGTTAAGGGGCGAGTCTCTCATCCTCAATCTTCCAAGCCACTGGTTATTCACTTACCAGTTCAAAAGAAATCAGTTGATGCTGATGAAAATCAAAGGGAGCTCACCTCTTCTGAGCCACTTGTTATCGACTTACGTCGCAACAAAAAGCAGCTCATTCCTTCTGAGCCACTTGTTGTTGATCTAAATCGCAACAAGGAAAAAAGGGAGCTCACCTCTTCTGAGCCACTTGTTATTGACCTCCGTCGTAACAAGCCTCCTTCACGTTCTTCTTCTCCCCCTCTTGTAATCAATTTGACCAAATCTGCTAAGGTTAAAGGTCCTGTTATAAATACTGATGTACAAATCAATAAAAAAGTATCTACTTTCCAGTATACTGATGTTATTTATTATACTAAAAGTTATTTGGATATGTTAGATAGCTTCCAATCAATTACACTGGGAGTCGTACAATCTCTTCAGACAGAAGTCTCGCTTGAAGATCCAGATGATTCTTACCGTATTCATCCTTCTTTAAAGAAAGGTGAAAGTTCAGCATTTTTATATAAAAGACCAGAAACAAAGATTAACTATACGGATGATAACAAAGTTAACGATACGGGACGTCTCCAGTTCCATCGTTATAGTCAACAATCAAAAGACATCCTCCGAAAGATGGGTTACGACTTTAAGAGCGGCCTTAACTACGGTAAAGGTAGACGAACTCCCATTCGTACAACAGTTCCAAATGGAAAATCACAAATGTACTATGACAGGACCAAGAAAGGTCTCGGATATACTTCTCCTCCACTGTTATCCCCAGCAGCTTCTGAATCAGATAGTGAAAAACGTTCTAACTCTTCTGATTCCAGATCATGGGATTCCGATACCAGTATCGGTGAAGTCCATCGTATAATTGTATCTTCTAACATGGTCTCTGTTGAACTACCAGAAGACTGTGAGGAAGATGTTGAAGAAAGTCCGGAAACAGATCCTTGGGCTCAACATATGGATAACCAATGGGTACTTCGATTTGAACAACGTGAACCTCCTACTGAAGATCAACTACTTCAAATTGATGTAGGAGAAATAGATTCACCTCGGCCAATTTTTATTAGCAAGAATCTTCCAGAAGCAGACAAACAAGAGTTGATTCTTCTTATTAAAGAATATATCGACGTCTTTGCCTGGAGTTATGAAGACATGCCAGGTTTAGATCCTAAGATTGCTATTCACAAACTGAACATTCTTCCTAATGCTAAACCAGTCAAACAGCAACAAAGGCGATTTAAGCCTGAAATGATGGACGCAATTGATGATGAAGTCAAGAAGCTCATCGCTTGTGGCTTTATTCGAGAAGAGCAGCATCCTGATTGGGTAGCCAATGTCGTCCCAGTTCTGAAGAAAACTGGAAAAGTTCGAGTCTGCATCGACTTCCGAGATCTCAATGAAGCATGTCCAAAAGATGAATTTCCTCTTCCTATCACAGACGTCATGATTGACAATACTTGTGGGTTCGAAAGGATATCTTTTATGGATGGATTTTCCGGGTATAATCAGATCAAAATGCATCCTAAAGATGAAAAGCATACATCTTTTCGCACTCCTCGTGGTGTTTATTGTTATACAGTGATGCCATTTGGTCTTAAAAACACTGGTGCAACTTACCAACGTGCTATGAGTACTATTTTCAAAGATCATCTTCGCAAAACAGTCGAATGTTACGTGGACGATATTGCTGTTAAAAGTCGTCTAAAAGAAGATCACCTCCAAGATTTGAGAACAATATTTAATCTCATGCGTCAACATCAGCTCAAGATGAATCCCACCAAGTCATTCTTGGGTGTCTCTAGTGGCAAGTTTCTCGGCTTCGTTATTACCTCTAAGGGTATACACGTGGATCCCGAGAAGATCAAAGCCATCCAAGAGATGCGTCCTCCACGCAACCTAAAAGAGCTACGAGGATTCCAAGGCCGACTTGCGTACATCAAGCGATTCATTTCGAACTTGTCTGGACGCTGCAGACCATTCACTCAATTAATGAAGAAGGGTGTATCTTTTGTTTGGACTGAAGAATGTCAACGAGCATTCGACGATATCAAACAATATCTTATGAACCCACCGGTTTTGGTGCCACCTATCTCTGGCATTCCATTCTTGATGTATGTCCGTGCTATGGACCATTCATTGGGTGCCTTACTTGCCCAAAAGAACAAAGAAGGCCATGAACAAGCTATATACTATCTTAGCCGAACTATGATTGGTGCTGAACACCGTTATAGTCCTGTCGAGAAAGAATGCTTGGCTCTCATGTTTGCTGTGCAAAAGACGAGGCATTATATCATTGGTCAAACTATTCACGTTATATCTCGAGTTAACCCTCTCCGGGTACTCATGAAGAAACCAAGTACACTTAATTCTCGGTTGGCTACATGGGCAATCCTGCTAGCTCAATATGACATGGTGTATGTTCCACAAAAGTCTGTCAAAGGTCAAGCGCTGGCGGACTTCTTAGCGGCTCATCCTGTGCCTGAAATATCTAAACTCTATGACGAAATTCCTGACGAAACGTTAGAAGTCAACATGATCTCCGAAGAGTTTCCAACCTGGCGTTTATTCTTTGATGGTGCATCAAGAATTGGACCAAATGGTGCTATAGTGGCAGGTGTTGGAGTTGTCCTCGTTTCTCCAGACGGATTAACTATCCAAAGAGCCTACTCTTTAGATGAACCTTGTTCCAACAATGTGGCGGAGTACAATGCTCTACTCATCGGTCTTCAGTTAGCCAAACAACTGAATGTTGAATATCTCGAAGTCTACGGTGATTCTAAGCTGGTTGTTAATCAGGTTAGAGGAATTTATGAAGTTCGTCATCAAGACCTAATGCCTTATCACGAAGCAGTGATCAACATAGCTATATCATTTAAAGCTTTTTTTATAGAATATGTTCGACGAGCTTGCAATATCGAAGCAGATGCTTTGGCCAATCTTGCAGCTGTCTTGGCCATCCCTATCAAAAGACAGCAGGTCGTGGTTATCTCCAATCGAGAACTGTTCTGCATCGAAAACAATCGTAATATTGAATTCAGTAATTTTGCTGAAGTCAATGTTATTGATGAAGATTAGAGAACTCCTTTCATTGACTTTATGGTTCATGACATACTCCCTGAAGATCCTAAGGAGGCTACAAGCGTTCGACGTCGATCTCTCCAATTCTATTACAATCAAACAACCAAGACCCTCTATCGGCGAACTTATGATGGTCTTCTTCTACGCTGTTTAGCTGGTGATGAAGCCAAACGAGTGTTACGTGAAGCTCATGATGGCGTTTGTGGAGCACATCAACCTGGTCCTAAATTACAGGATCGCATTAGACGTATGGGTTATTATTGGCCCTCTATGGTATCAGATGCCATTGAATATGCAAGGAAATGTCGTGCTTGTCAAATCCATACAGACTTCATTCATCAACCCTCGGAGTTCTTACACCCGACTGCTGCTTCATGGCCTTTTGAAGCTTGGGGTATGGACATCATAGGTCCTATTAATCCTCCTTCTTCTAGAGGACATCGGTTCATATTGGCGATAACCGATTACTTCTCCAAGTGGGCCGAAGCTATACCTCTGGCTGAAGTCAAGACTAGCAGTGTCATCAATTTCGTTAAACACCATGTCATATATAGATTCGGTGTACCTCGCAGAATCATTCATGACAATGGACCTCAATTCATTAGTCAGAAGTTCACTAGATTCTGCGATGATCATCGGATTAACAATGTTGCTTCGACGGCGTACAATCCTGCCGCTAATGGTTTAGCTGAAGCCTTTAACAAAACCATTATTAATCTCCTTAAGAAGTTTGTATCCACTAACAAACGGAATTGGAGCGAGAAACTTGGCGAATGTCTTTGGGCCTATCGAACTACAGTCCGCAATCCCACCGGCTTTACACCTTTCTCTTTGGTGTATGGCTGTGAAGCTGTCATTCCTTTGGAGTTACAAATTCCTTCTTTAAGGATCGCTATTGCCAATGAGCTTACCACAGAAAATAATGACCTTCTTCGACTCCAAGAGTTAGAAGCATTGGATGAAAAGCGGTTAATGGCTCAACAGCATATTGAGTTATACCAAGCCCGCATTTCAAAGACATTTAATCGTAAAGTGAAGGTCAGAGCCTTTCAGCAAGGAGAACTTGTTCTAACGGTCAGACGTCCTATGACTATGACTCATATGAGCAAAGAGAAATTCGATGCAAAATGGGAAGGTCCCTATGTTGTGAGCAAAGTCTTCTCAAATGGTGCTTATCAACTTTCAGAACTTGATGGTCGAGTTGCTATGATGCCTATCAATGGCAAATTCTTAAAGAAGTATTATGTATAAATGTAAATATTTATAAATTATCAGACAAGATCAAGTTCATAAATAAAATGCAAATTTTATTTCATCATATGATAGTACATAATATTAAAGGTCACTATCATCTTTCTCTACATTTGGACGAGGGCTACTGCCGTCCTTCTCAAAAATACGGTCAGTAAAAGAGTCGAGAACTTCCTTGCTGGATCCCACAAGAAACTTGCAGGCAGCCATCCTCATGGCTTCTTCTTCTTTAGTCCTTCCGGGTTCAAGCAGGAAGTCCAGAATATCTCGTGGTGGCTGAGGTGTAGACGAACCTTCGTCTGCTTTTGCCTCCTTCGGTTGGATTGGATCGGCAGGGCGTTCTTCAGTGCCCTTCTCAACCTTCGAGGCGATTTCGGCCTTCTTAGATGCTTCTCCGGACGACATTTTTATGTTGAAGAGCAGAAGTGTTTATTCCTGTCAGATTTCTGCTATATTTATATAGACAGAAGTTCCTCAAATAATGAAACGACGGTTCATCCGTTCATTTATTACATTCATCCGACGGTTCATCCGTTCATTAACTTCCGACGGTTCATCCGTTCATTTATCACATTCATCCGACGGTTCATCCGTTCATTTATCACATTCACCTGACGGTTCATCCGTTCATTTATTTACACTCATCCGACGATTCGTCCGTTCGTTAATCTCTGACGGTTCATCCGTTCTTCTATTGTGACGGTTAACCCGTTCATTTATTATCATTTGACGGTTAATTCGTTCATTTCAATATCATTTGACGATTTACTCGTTCTTTCGTTGTTACTTGACGGTATTCCCGTTCACTCATTTTTCATATACATTGACGATTCATCATCGTTCATCTTCTACATCAGCAACTTGTCGTTTTCGATTAAGTTGTCAATAAATATCTATCTATTATTTATATCTGAATAAGATATGCAATAAATAATGGAGCCATAACAAAATGTCTTTTATTTAATCAGAATATAAGACAGTACAAAAATGCTTCCACAGCAACAAAAACAAAGATACAAAAGAGTTTTAATCAAGAGGGAGGAACAATCAAATTGTTGATCTGTTGCTTCAAGGTCTGCAACTCTTCTTCGTGACTAGTTGTTACTCTCATTCTTGCTTCTTCCATCCCTTTTTCTTCATCAAAAACAGGCATATCTATTGTCCTGCGGGTAATTTCAGCACTATGAGTTTCTTCATACTCATTTTTCTCTTGAATTAGGGCATTGAGTTGTTCAATCATAAGTCATTGATTGGCAGTTTCTTCTTCAAATTCCTTCTGAAGGCGAATGATTTCCGCTTTCAATCCAGTAAGCCTCTATCCTTTGTTCTCAGCTGCCAAAGTAACTGATTCTATCTTTGAGTTAAATTCAGCTGACTTTGCAGAATGAGCTTCTAAAAGGTTCTGAAGGTTTATCCTTTCAATATCAGCTTCTTGGGCTAGTCGCTCATATTCGGCTTGCACCAGAGAATCTATATTCTTCTTCTTGAGCTCTTTATATTTCTTTATGGATACTTCCAACTCATCCAATATATGTTCAAGAAGAATGGCTTGAGCCTCATCTCCTTGATCCCTTATGGCTCTTATTAAAAAAGAAGTTGGCTTCCTAACCATAATAAAGTCAGCTCCTTTCTTCTCTATCATCTTATGGGCAAGAGATCCCAACGATTCAAAAAAGCACTTGGTAAATGATTGTACAACTTGCTGATTGATGGCTATAGTTCCAGGAGTCGAAGCTACCCCTGTTGAGGATGGGGTAGTCGGTTGCTCAATCCTTTGCTGCTGAATGATAGGCTCTTTAAACAAAGGAGCCAGAGTGGAACTAGCTGCTCCTCCTGTTTGTTCTTCTGCAAAAAGTAAAATTATTATTTTACTAATTTGCCAATAAACAAAAAGATCAAATTAAAAAGCAGTCTTACCTTGATTGGATCTAACAACAACTGCATTTCCTGCTGGAATAGACTCCCGTTGAACGGAAGTAGCTTCAATTGCAACAGCTTGGCTGCTGCCCGCTTCAGAGCCGCAAGATAAGTGATGGCTACTACTAACAACTACCGTTGGAATAGGCACCATAGCCAGGTCCATCGGAGGTGTTGGTAGAGTATCAAGACCTGCAAGAACTACAAATGAAGATATTAGATATCAATCTATTTTAAAGAAAGAAGATTGTTAAATCTCATTTTATACCTTGGGGTTCGGTGGCGGGATTCTCTTGCTGAACATCTTCACCAGCCACTTCTTCAGGAGATATTTCTATCTCGACGTCTTCATCAGGGTTAACAACCTTTTCTACGGACGCCTCTACTTCAATATCCTTTTTAGGATCCGAAGCATCGTCGGCGGTATCAAGAGATATGTGTTCTTCGTTGTCCCCTTCAGGATTCTGTATATACTTATCAACATTTCCAGATGAAGAGCTTTCTTCATCCTTATCTTCTTCTTCTTCTTCTTGGGCTGCATTCCCACTGTCAGTTGCGGTTAGATCCTCCTGCAGGCTATAACAATCTTCTAAAGCTTCGATCATTTCACGCTCTTCTTCTTCACGAAGAGTCTTTGGAGTAGGAGGAAGCTGAGTCGTCTCCGCGACAGGTGAAAGAGGTCGTGTAATATTTAGCTCCTCTTTAATGATGTTTTCTCTGAGTGTTTCAACTTCAGTTCTGGGGTCAAGATCTCCCCTTTGTTCAGTCTCTTCAAGGGTTTTACTCCCTGATTCAGAAATAGGTGTGGGAGATGGCATTATAAATCCTGCTGCAGCATCTACTGAAGTCAGGAGTTGTTTGGAAGAAGAGGCTTCTAAATTTCTTCTGGTCACCAACTTCTTTTTTTTCTGTGTAGAGGTCTGTCGGGACTCTCCACATTTATTGGTGCTGTTTGTTTCTGTACAGAAGTTGGTGTAGTAGCAACTTCCTGATTTGTCTCGGCTAGCTGCCGAGATTGGGATCTTGTAGTCACTTTATCAGAAGAATGCTCCAAGACCAATTTCTTCTTTGCTGCAGGAGCAGGAGGCTCCTCTCTTCTTCTTTTCTTGGCAGGAGACTTCCCCACTCTCAGAGAGATCCGTATTGCTGCGTTTACCTCTTGTTGGAACATCATTTCTCTTGAAGTTTCTAGGGGTTCGTCCGCTGGCTCGTTTGCCTCATCATTGGCAGGGATTGATAAAGCTATCCTCCCTTTTCTCAATTTTATCGCAGAAGCAAAACTATCGGCGAGATTAAAGTTCTCGGCAAAAGTATTTGCAGATGTGTAAAATACCGAGTATGTAAAGAGCATCCGAGGCCCTTGAGGAGTGCTCTTTGGTGGCATCGAGAAGGTAGCCTTTGTGTCACGGGCATTGTAGTAGGCCCAAGCTCGGGCCCCGTCAATCAAGAAACCCTTGCCCTGAAGGCAGGTGATTGCGTTCCCTACGTGGAACTGATCATACCCAAATTGTCTAGCAAAACGGCTAGGAAGGTATGGTTCCAAAAAGCATTCTTCTTCAAAGCGGTATACTAAATGAGATGGTCGAATTGTCTTCAACCATTCAAAGGCCACACGGTTTAAGGGCTGCAGCTTTGAATCTACCATGTTGGGTGGCATCTGGTCATGACCGGCCGGGAGAGGGGCGCAACAGAAGTTCCATCCTCTGTTCAAATTTAAAACAAATCTGCAATCACTCAGAGAGGCGTACTTCCATTTACCCTGAGAATATCTGCGCAAGAAGCTGCCATCTACTGGTCCCATACCAGGGTCCATTAAAGTTGGATAGTGGAGGAGTAACCATCCAAAGAGATAAGTGTACGGCAGTTCGAGACGGGGGAATTCTTTCTCTCCCTTTGCCTTCAGCATCGAATCAACATACAAGCGAAGACTCGTATTCAATCTGCAGGTCATTGCCGATAACAAGTCAACCTTATAACCGAAGACTAGCTTGACGGCAGCAAAAAATACACCGCGATGAAAACGGTCCACTGCACTAGATCCCGGGACCACGAATCGTCTGAGCCAGTGTGTCAGAAACCCTGCTAACTGGGCTTCTTTGGACATGGGTCTGTAACCCATTCTCAAAAAACTCTCCAAAATGTCACCTTTCTTTAAAGGTGGACATTGATAATCATCCTTCATTTCCTTATCATAATGTTTACTTTATTCCATCATCTTCATGACTTCCGTGTTACTTAAGGGTTTGAAAAAATGAGGGTAACATTTGTCATTTTCCTTGGTTTTCTTCTCTTCAATATGATTTAAGAACAAATATGGCAACCACTTCGAAGAATAGCAAGTGTTGGCCGTAGCACTCTTATAGTACAAAGAGCAAATTTTGTAATGGCATAGCAGTTCCTCAAACACTGCTACCATTTCTGCATTTTCTTTTCTGAGTTTCTCCAACTCGTCATTTGTGGGAACAAACTCCTCATATGGAGCATCCGCCATGGGCAAGTATGAGATGTACTTCATCTCGTGAAGTGCAAACCCCATCTCTCCTCCCGGGGTCATGAAGGTTCCTGTCCTGTAATTGTATCGCTCAGCCAAGGCCAAAAACATATGAGGGTTAGGAGCAAAGCCGTATACCGTGGCATGCACTGCTTGAAACAGGTTAATCTGTTGAAGTTTGTCTTGGAAGGCTGTCAGAACCCAATTTGCAATGCAATTCCATCGTTTGTAATCTGGATTCACTAATCCAGTCATCCTGATATCCTGTTCAGGGTATCTTCCTTCTTCCTTCGCAAATTCATTTGCGAATATAGGGGTTCTGACGGGCATCAGCATAGAGGAGTTTTCCGGTGGAATGCAGCTGGGTCTCAAACCTCTCAACATAACACTATATCTGTCAGAAGAGCTATAAAACATATCTTTCCCGTTAACCTTCTTTACAAAGATCTTCCCTGCACGAGCATCCTGGAGAAGGGTGATGTTCCAATCCATTTTCCCTGGGTAGCTCGCATGAGCATACCATGATAAAGGGAGACAGCGAGAAATGTCAGGAATAAAGAATGATCTATCTTCTCGGTGGACTACCATTTCCTCCATCCTTGGCCTAGGCTGGGAGACTTTTTCAAAAGCATCACCAAACAAGAATAAGGGTTTCTTGTGGATAACAGCATCTGCTGATTCCAGAGGCTGTCCATTCATCAGACACATTAAAGTTTCGTTGTCCTGGGAAATCAATATTGCCTGACGAGAAGCCGGCAGATCGTACTGAGGATAATGGACGTGAGACAAATCTTCTTTATATTCAGATTCAGACAAAGTTCCCACAAAATGTTCATAGTTTGGATCATCATTGGTTTCAACTGCATCAGAAACAGATGAAGATCAGTACAAGTCAAAGACTCTATTTTTCAGACAAACAAAACAGAAGAGTACACAATCCTCAGATTGCGCTAACATGGATTGCGCAACATTAGTTTGCGCATCATAATAGGGTGCGCAAACCAATCGATTGCGCTGACATTTAGCGCAAATCAATCGATTGCGCTGACTTTCTGTCAGCACAATTCGATAGATTGTGCAGGATTACAGTCTTCATAAAAATGAAGACTGACTGTTTATGCAACCAAAAAACCCTAAAAAGGGGTGGCACAATTTGAACTCATCTCTAAAAAGAGATGAGTTTCGAAGATCGAAGGAAGTCAAAACACCCTAAAAAGGGGTTTTTGATCGGTTTAACTACCTATCAGAGCGGGGTGCGCAGACTCATGTCGGGATGCTCGCCGTGCAACTCTGCCAGATGATTCGGCCGGAGCTTTTCCCTTCGCGGCGGCGGCGGCGGCAGCATTAGATCGTCGGGGCGCCATGGCAAAGTCGTTAGAATTGGAAGACAGTAAGGGCTCAGAGGAAAAATTTCAAGATCGTAAAGTAAAGAATTGAAAATGAAAAGACGGCTATTTATAGCCTCTGAAATACGAAACGGTTGCCTTGGATTGCGCCTAAAATTTGGGGGCACTTCACTTTGCGCAGACAGCTCATCATCATGCGCAACTTGATTCAAAATTCAAAAATTCAAAGTATTTCGAAACTTTGAATCAAATCAACTTTCGAAAACTTTGAAGGGGGTCTTGTAGGTCCTAAAAAATCAAGTTGCATCAATCAACAAAGTCAAGAAATCAAGAAACCCATCATTTGGATGAATTGCGCAGACAATAGATTACGCAGCAATCCGATTGCGCATACTGCTTTGCGCACACTTCCAACTGCGCAGACTGACGTGGCAGAAGTCATCATTACTAAATCAAATCAAATCTTTTCTGACAACTGACAGCACGAATAACAAGGAATCTGTTCGTTCCCTGCACCGCACAGTGCTCGAGGGCGGCTGACAGCTGGCAGCGCAGACCAATCCTGCGCAGTTTGAGTCTGCGCAAACCATGTATGCGCAATTCAACTCTGCGCACTCCATCAATATAATTGATAAGTTATACGTGGCATTCATGCCATCGATTGCTCATTATGTGGCAACTGTTTATGCACGACCATGCGCATTTCTATCAAATGATGCCATGTGTCCATGATAGTTGGCCCACGATCCAGTAACTGTCTGCGCAAATCAATGTTGCGCAAACCAATGCTGCGCAAATCATCCTGCGCAGTCCAAAATAACTGAAAGTTAGTTATTTTCATAACTCTATAAATAGAGTTTCAAGTCTTCATTTTAAGAGGGATCAAGATCAGAGATCAGAAATCAGAGAGTTCAGGAGTTCTTGCCAAAGTGCTGCTGCATTCTTCCGAGACTTTTGTCTTCAACTTCAGAGGCTTTTGCCTTCAGTTTCCAGAGTTGTTTTCAACTTCAAAGGCTTCGTCTTCACAGTTCACATCGTCCAAGGGATAAAGCAATCGTCATCAAGATTGGATTCCTATAGTTGTAATTTTCCCAGAATTCTTGTAATCTTTATTACAGTTTGTATCAATAAAGTTCTATACTTTTGTTTTTACAAACAAGTTCTGGCGCATTTTGACCCGAAACTGTCATTTTTGTCTCTGTATCCAAATTAGACTTATGGATAGGTCATTTTAGCTTTTTCACTCATTCTGGGAACGCTGGTGATGTTTATTTTATCATCTGAAGACGTTTGCTCGGATTTCATCTTTTTTGTGATGGTTGACTTGTCGAGTTCACTACCTAGACATTTTTTTACCACTACTCAGGATCCAGACAAGTATACCTTGCTATTTTACTGTCATTTATTATTCCTTTTCAGCATGTTATAGTTATGTTTTTTATATTATTCATACTTCTATTTATATAAATTATGCATCCAGGCTAGCTATACTTGGGTACAAATGACTATATTAGTCATTTACGTGTCTAGCCTTTATTTTATGCATATCGACTTAGTATTAGAGGACTACATTATGATTGTCGGATATTTTTATATCTCCTTTGGCCATGACACTCATATTACACGATTGAGACATCACGTTAGGGGCACGGACTGCGTATCTGACTGGCCATCAATACGTAAGAGATGTGTGATAGATAGATATCATGACTGCTATGATTAGGATATTAGAGACTCAAGCAGTTACAAACTGGACAAGCTGTGGACATAACCTGGTCAGTGTGAGATTATGGGGGAGGACTATCACTAGTCATGTGTATGGGACAAAAAATTAGTAAACCATAGTCTCTGGATGGAACTATGGAAATTGATGAGTTACAGATGCCCTCTGACGATCATGGATCGTTACAGACGGATATAGATGACTGGATGACAATGTATATACACCATTAACCTTGAGTTACATGGATTATTCGAGTTAGCCTGAATTCCATCCATGCGTGTGAAAGTTGTCCTCTAAGTTGCACATTTAGGTGGTTAGAAACACCTTTGCATTATGTATGATTTTATTTCAGTATTATAGTATGTATATTATGTATCTTGCAATATCCTTCTTAGGACCTGGTTTTCCTTCCAGGTATAGACGATCAGGATTATCCTCAGGTGTACGAATCTGGACTAGAGTTATCCTTTGCATACGAGGAGGTTGCACCTTCCGAGTTTCCATGATTATCTTTTAGTTGTTTACTACTTTAGTTTGACTATCGTACTTGGACTTATTTTATTTTATTCCATAAGACTGGACTACTTCTATGATTTCAGTTTATTATAGTCTTTGGTAGTGGATTTGTTTCCATCTGACTATCTACTTACCTGGACTATTTCTAGACTTTTATCATTGCTGCTTGCCAATTAGTTCATTATCTTTATTGTTGGATGAGATTATATATATATATATATATATATATATATATATATATATATATATATATATATATATATATATATATATATATATATATTGTGACCATGATTTCTTTATGAGCTGGAGTTCATTTACAACTTAAGTATGATTCGTGGGTTCCACATATTGGAGTAGCCTATGTATACATGCTCGCTGGCATAGTCATGTGCTGGTCTACGTATAATTGGGACTAGGGCGTGACACCCATAACAGGAAAACTATGGACCCATAACCGGGCAACACTGAGGCTAAGTGGGGTATCTCATATGCCTACTAATAGTCTTCCCCATCCATGCATCGCACAAGTCATATCCATGACTCGAATAATCCACATCTCAATGCAAGTCACCCAACCTAGACATGACCTAACTATCTAGTGAGTCAACGCACTAAGGGCCAATCGATGCGTAACTCATGCATATAAATCTTACTCAGGTATCGTGTAGTGACACGTGTCAAGGCCATAGAAATTATACTAATAACTTTCCAACTACAGGTAAGTTTACTAACTCTAGGTCAACTCACACACCCAAGACATCGATGATAACGTCGATGGCACCCCAGTCAAACTTGGACTCACACAACTTAACTCTAAACAACAAGCACAAAAATAAAAACTTAATTTAAACAAAGAACAAAGGAAAGATATCTTGCCTTGCACTTCGAAAACATAATAATCATCGGTTCGGCTCAAACTGTAGTCGAGCAATCGTGAACACCTGATAATATAAATAAACTAAAATAAATGCTAACTCAAAGATCTCACACATACCATGTATACACTTACTATGTATAGTCTCTACTTAGGCATAATCTACCAAACTAGTTTCTATCCAAGTATAGTCATATAATATTATACTAGCATGACAAAAATATTATTCTATAATTTAAAAATAATTACTTTAATTGCTAAAATAAACAAATATAAATATAATTCTAGAAAAATAACTAAATTGAACACAACCAACATATATGTACATAGGAACTTACTAGTTTTCATATATGACGATATATCTTATAGTATCATAAAAACACATAAAATAATATTTAGAATATAAAAATATTCATTTTAAATTTTAAAATAATTTTTTGAAATATATATATATATATATATATAAATATATAAATATATATATATATATATATATATATATATATATATATATATATATATATATATATATATATATATTTATATATTCATATATATGAATATATAAATATATAAATAAATAAATAAATAAATAAATATATATATATATATATATATATATATATATATATATATATATATATATATATATATATATATATATAACAAGTAATTATATACATCCACTTAAGTCTATATCCACTTAAGTCTATATTTATAAAAATGAAAAAAACAAGTAATTATATACATCCACTTAAGTCTATATTTATACAATCATGGCACTAGATAAAAGTAGTGTTTTCTTGTAAACTAAAAATAATAATCATAAATTATGTAATATTTCTTAAAAATATTTAATAGTAATATTTAATCATAATATTTATGATAAAATACACTTCTTATAAATATACCGACTAATTGGCTTATTAGGCTAACTTGCCAATTAAATCGAACCTAAATAAATATTAAACTAATATATTTAAATTCTAAAATAAATCTAAATAATTTGAGAAATATTATTAATTAATGTTAAAATTATACAATAAGGATTACATACTATATAGGTACAACTAATCAACAACCATACATAACACTTAAACATATATACCGTCAATATTACTAATATATGGCACCGTTATTTTAGAAAAATAATATTTATATTCCTTCAATATGCACTTTTATTTCTGTAAAATATAATAAATAAATTATGAATATATTATATATATTTATTTATTTTAAGGAAAAATAATCTCAAATCAATGCATTTATTTACGAACACAATTATGACATATATGGGTCTAATTTGGAAGCGAACAATAGGAAAAATATTATATTTTGGAAATAATCAGAACTTTAGAGAAAGTATGATTTTTCATCTAATTAAATCAGATTTATATCATATTAAACTCCTGCAAAGATTTGGAATTAAATAGATGGTTTATGGTGGGTATTTCGGTGTCCCAAAAACTAGCATCATGGAAACGATAGCACAAACACATGAATAACTTACAAATCTAAATATTGGACATTACTAGATGATAAAGGTGGATGTTAAGATCATTACCAACTAGTTACATACCCGCAAGATTTGCGGCTTTGTTTTTAATTTGTTTTTTATTTCAAAAATAAAAAGTTTATACACTATTAAAAAAAAATTAATAAAGCACATTTCATTCGATTAAATTAATTATTATAAGTTTTGAAATACTTCTTTGTACACAACATTTTGAGTAGTATTACATGGTTTGTCTTCATTGTGGCAAATAAGAATCTTCAGTCCATCTTTTCTTGTTAACCTAGAAATAACAACATACATTTGACCATGACAAAAAATAGGACGTAGGAGATATAGTCCGACATGTGAAAGTGATTGGCCTTGGCTTTTGTTAATAGTCATGGCAAAACAAACAACTAATGGGTACTGCCTTCGTTGGAATTTGAAGGGTAATTTTATATCCAAAGGAGTCAGAGAAAGCCGAGGAATGAATATCTTGTGTCCCACGTTGCAGTCAGTAATTACTTCAGCTCCTATCACATGTTTTTCCAAATGAGTTACGACCAATCGAGTACCATTACACAATCCAGCAGTCTGATCAATATTGTGAAGCAACATCACAGGTACCCCAATCTTCAATGTTAATTTGTAATTCGACAATCCAGAAGAAGTAATAGTGTTCATAAATCTGGAGTGTACATATCTTCAACACTATCTGAATGTACATCAACTTTGCAGATGGAATCAGAACTCAGATAAGTGACCTCTTCTCCGGGCCATACAGACAACATATATTCATTAACCTTGTTCACAACATCCCAAGTTGGTGCGAGAATAGCTCACTCTTGTGCAAATATCTCCAATTCTGACCATTTTTTAACAAATTAGGATAAGTGCTATCAACATTTGCTCCAACAGGATTTTTGGCATCTTTAATGAGAAGATCATCTGGTATTTCAAAAGCAACTTCACCATCATTATCCTCTCCAATTTTTCCATCACCAATTTTTAAGATCCATTCTGAAAATAATCTCAATTCCTCTTCGTCGGTGTTGGAACTACCGGTAAGAAGCCTCATGTTCTTTGACAATTTTAGCACTTTACAAAATCTCCACAAATAAGAAAAATTTAGAAAAGCTGAAACAATCTCTTGTCTAGAGGCTCCATAAATAACCAGCAATATTTGTCTGAAATCATACCCGAAAACCACAACTTTGCCACCAAAAGGCATGTTCAAGCTGTTTTCATTTTGAAATCTTAGAATATCTCGTAGAGTCTTATCCAAAGCTTCGAAACAATGTTTATGAACCATTGGCGCTTCATCCCATATAATAAGTTTAGCTTTAGCAATTAACTCAGCCTGCAGACTTTTTCGCTTGATAGCGCAAGTAGAATCTTCATTTATCACCAACGGAATACAGAACCTAGAGTGTGTTGTCCAACCACCGAACATAAGAAGTGCAGCTATACCACTTGAAGCAACTGTAGGACAATTTCACCCTTGGATCTCAGAGCAGATGAAAGGGTTCTCCATACAAAATTCTTTCCAGATGACTAAGCTGGCCTCCCTGTCGATCTGACACCTGAACAGAAACTCGTTTGATCTCCTTTCCATTAGAATCGGTGACATCAATTTCACCAACAAAAGATCTCTTTCCAATGATGTCTCCACAGAAATATAAAATGGTTGTATCAATTATTAAATTAAATGTTTAAATTTAAATTAAAATATAAATAACAAATAATTTTACCTATTAGAAATGAAGCATCAAGATTTTGAGATAAAATATCTTCGAAGGGGACGAAATTAAATATCTGATTTCTAATTGGAGAAGCATCCAATTCTATTAAGCATGTTGAATAAAGAAAATGTATCTTGAATGGGTGCTTAGTAGCCTTGTATTCTCCTCCATTTTGCGCTACCACAAATTTATGAATTATGTAGCATTTTCCTTCTTCCAACTCGTTTATGTACTTCAGCAACAAAGAATGCTTCACCGTTGCTTGAATGGTTGTGTCCTGATAGATGTAAGAATAAAAGATGATGTTTTAAAATAAATAATATTAAAACATAAATATCTTTATAAAAAATTACCTTCTCATCTAATAGCATCTCAATACATTTGTATTGGTCTCTCTGATTATACACAGGAACCCGCCAAAGATGAATAACCCTAACGTTGATTCTCCATATCTCTTTCTCAGGGTTAACATCACTAAGAAAGTCATACCTTCTTGTCATCTAATAAAAAAATCGCATAGAAACAATAAAAATTAGGAGTGAAATAGAGATACTTTGAAATATAAAAAAAATCAAAGTAATTCATTTACAAATAGTGCTACATATAGCTAAATAGACACTTTTAAGTTGAATCACTACACAATAAACAAAAACTTACATAAAATTAAACAAATATTATAATGGATGAACCAAAGTTGCTTACTATAATTAAACAATGTACTGGATGAATGAAGTAAAGTAGGACTAAAAAGTGTTTACAGGAAAAAAAAAACTTTGACAAAGCACAAATGCATTCTATAACTAATGTTGTGTATATATATCAATTCAAAAGGTACGAATTAATAATCCAATTAAAGATATTTATTGTTCTCACAATTATACATGCTAATGTTTAAGATTTCTATGTATTATTATGGGACCATTTGGTATTTGCTTGTTTGGTTGTCTGATTTTCTTTGGAAAAGTTGGAAAGTAGTAATAAAAATGTGTGCTATTGTGTGGTGGTAACCTGACACTTTATATGGTATGGAAAAGTTCGAAACTTAATTTGGGAAGGTGTATTGTTGTGTGATGGTGTTAATAATTGAAATTAATTTGTCTCAAAAAATTGAAAAGAAGTAATATGTGATGGTTGCTTTGAAAAATTGAAAAATAACTTTCCAAGTAATGGTGGCTGTTTTGGAAAATTGAAAAAAGTTTCCAAGTAATGGTGGTTACTTTGGAAAATTGGAAAGAATGTATGTGTGGGTGTAAATACGCTGGAAGTTGGTATGGTATTAATTTATTTTTGAAATTTGAAAAAGTGTGTTGTGTGATGGTGTTAATAATTGAAATTAATTTGTCTTGAAAAATTGGAAAGAATTAATATGTGATAGCTGCTTCAAAAAATTGAAAAAAAAGTTTTCAAGTAATGGTAGATGCTTATGGAAAATTGAAAAAATGTTTCCAAGTATGGTGATTGTTTTGAAAAATAGGAAAGAATTTATGTGTGGGTGTAAAGATGCTAGCACTTGGTATGATATTAATTTACTTTCAAATTTTAAAAAAGTGTGTTGCGTGATGGCGTTAATAATCAAAATTAAGTTGTCTTGAAAAAAGGGAAAGAATTAATGTGATAGATGCTTTGAAAAATAAGAAAAATTGAAAAAAAAACTCAAAAAGGAGAAAAAGACACATCAGCAATAATTAATGCAATCAATTGCTCTAGCGGTTACTATTATATATATATATATATATATATATATATATATATATATATATATATGAGTTTTTTGATGTCGAAAGGGTTCGCAAGTCGTCGGGAAATTTCTCGCATCAAAAAGGTCAAATTTGAACCAATTTTAGCACAACGGATGCCATGGCCAAACCGAGTGGAACGGTGTGAGTTAGTAGAAATATAGGGATATTTATTAGTTTTATTTTCAGGAGAAATAAATGAGAAAAAAAGAAAAAATCTATCGAAGAAGATGACCAACCTGGGTTCAAAATTTTTGTTACAGTTGAATATATCCTTTAAGTTCGACCTCTAAACGACTAAATAAGTGAACAAAACATCTCTGGGGCTTGATAGGGTTGAAGAGGGGTCTCTTGTAGTCATTGTGGAGGAGGTAGAGTGCACGAAAGTCGAGAATAAGTAGGGTTGAAGGGGGTCGGCCAAAGCTCCTTGTAGCCATTGTCACGCCCCGACCCGGAATCACCCGAATCATCGTCCTCGCAGGGGGCATGATGTCGTACGAGCCTGGAGTTGCGCTCGTGCAAGGCAAGATGACAAGTTCTCAAATGGTTATCTTTTGAATTGATATTAACAACGAAAGAAAAACAGAGTATACAAAACAATTCTCTTTATTGATATTCGAAACTGAGATTACAAAGGCTTTTGATAGCCCAACAATATATATACCAGATTGGCTACAACACTCAGGTTCTCTATTGCCCACAAAGTATTTCATCGTTCCATACATCATGCCTTCTATATCTCGACCACATCAATCCTGTTGTATGTCCGAGCGTCAATACGATCGCACGCTTCAATACGCTTCGGCATTCCAAGCCTCAACACGTTCAAGCGAAGCTTCGCCGCGAGCCATCCATATTCCCTGTACCATGCATAAAAGTTGGTGGGGGATCAACATGTTCGTCCTCGCATGTACTGATGCAAAGACCTTCTTTCTAAACAGACATTGTAGTATTTATGTTGAAGCATGCAACTTAGCTTATGAACTTGCTATATTCTCTGTAGGGTCAATTTCATGGCATATTTGAAAGAGATAAAGCATGTTATCATGGCAAGCATGTTATTCGAATTAAATAGGCAAGCAGGCAAGCAATCTCGTATTTATTTCGTGGTACGACTTCTTACCAAGTCGACACACTCGCCCTTGTACTGACGCAAGGTGAATACGTCCCATTCCTTTCCTGTCATGTTATAAGTGCTCTCTAAGCAGGATCTATGTGTGCGGGACACATACATGCCTACACTTTCAACCTATCGTTCCTTAGCTATATGAAGGTCGTTGGCGTATCCGTGTCGGAATGGACTAAAGAAGTTTCTCTTTTATTTTCCTTACTTTCTTTTCTCTCCTTCTTTTCTTTCTCGAATTTGGGTAGCCCGGCATTTCACGGGTTGGGTTGCTATCCCAAACAACCGAAATATACTGCTACATACCATCATTTGAGGCCATATCTCGCTAAGTGGTTCACTAATCGTCTTACAGATGTGCGCCTATCAAAGATACACTCCCTCTTAGGCCAAACGGTTCCGGCGCCCCGACATTTAACCGTTCGAGGGAACACCCATGCACGGGTTATTATCTTAATTATCTCAAGTCCATTCCATTCGACCATGCAACGCACTATTATTCAAACAACCAAGCATAGTCTTGAGTCCGAGACTCAGACTTTATCATCTCGTATTTCTTCCATTTACTTTCTATGTTCTTATATTTCATACTTCATTTTAATGTTCAATGGCATCATGCCTCAACTCAATGTTCGTCAACCGAACGACCTGAAGGTCCTGAACACATTTCGAGACATCATGTCATATCTGATAGTTTTGTCATATTCATGCCACAACTGTATTCTTTCGCAACGAAGCCATCTTTTATGATCTTGTGCACGTAGGCATGTTTCGACACATTTATCATCTTTCCTTCGCGTCGTGCACTTGCTGTACACATCGAAGCCGTATTTTCATGTTCTATGCCTTAGTGTTTGATGTTCGTGGCTTGCGTGCTAGGGCGCTCGCCTATTGTCTTTCAATGTTATAGCCTTTCTAACTCGTACGCGAAGGCACGATATGGTTCACGCACTAAGGCACTCGCCGAATACAGTTATCCTATGTTCTGGCGGCTTGCGCACCGAGGCGCTCGCCTTTGCGATATCCAATGTTCCATAGCGACTCGTGCATATGATGCACGTTTTATTTCAATTGTTCTAACTAGTGTTTGACACACTACAATTTATCTTCCGATCGGACCACGCCCGTGGCGTCGATAGGTTAACTTAGCATACAACGATACATTCTCACTTGGGCAATAAAGGAGTAAAAAGAAGAGTCAATCCTCCCACCTTGAGTCGATACGCCTTGTCGTTTTACCGAGTCGATACGGCTCGATTTCATAACTTTGTTGCACGCCCAACTCTCCTGACTTAGCCATTCGAGCATTTCGTGCTTCATTGAATTATACGTCCGATTTGGCTTACAGTGCCCAAGTCTCATCCCGTTGCGAGGCGAGGATTTGGTTTCGCGGACCCCTTACTGAATAAGGCAGAATACCGACCTCTAATATTTTAGCGTAAACGTATAGCCTACACATGAAACCAACTAAAATTAATACTTGCATCGATTCGAACTTGTGCCTTGGTCGATTCGATTTCTTAGAATCATCGAGTCGATTCAACGTACTTATCCTTCGGGACAATACGGCGCTTCGCATCGATTCACTCGATGCATTCTTTGGGACAAGGCAACTCTTCATATCGACTTAGTTCGATACATTGCGCGGGATAACGTAACTCTTCGCATCGACTTAGTTCGATGCATTGTTCGGGAAAACGTAACTCTTGTATCGATTTGCATCGATACATTTGATTAGGTCAATACGACTCTTTGAGTCAACGCCTCAGCGTAATGTACTGTGCGGAGCGGGGTATTACAAAATATACCACTCAAACTAAGGTTTACCCTCGAAATAAAACCAATACTCCGACTAAGTGTTTTATAGATCGCTTCACGATCTCGTCCCACCAATGTTGTTCAGTTTCACACTATCTTGCAAGCTTTTCATTAACATTTCAAAGTCATTCCTGCAGCTCGATTTGAATTTGTATACAACTCAATTTGGATCTGTACCTATATTCAAGGCATCCCGAAGATATATGTATTTTGACCAAGTCCAGTGGTAGCAAATTGGAACAAAGCTAACAGGTAAATTTCAATCCTATGCTTGCCATCTCGTACTTACGACCGAACTTATCTTTAGCAACTGCTCTCAAAATTTTATCGCATACGTATATTCGATACATACGTGATTCATTTAATAAAGTCACTGCACGCGACGCGATTCAAAATCGTATTTCTTATTTCGTATGTTTCGTATGGACTATCAACTCTATGCGTCGCATGTAACGTCCCAGTCCCAAAATACATAGGACTAAGTACGTAGACATGCCAGCTGTATACATACGAAGTACAGGGGCCTTGTATGTATACATAAGCTATAAAATGCAGTAAACCACAACTAACTAATCTCATCAACAAAATAAGAGAATAAAAAATTATCATATAATGAATTGTTTTGGTACAATATGTTGGGTGGAGATACATCCACTACCAACCAAAATAATGAGGAAGAAGTACATGATAAATAAAAGGACTAAGTGGAAGTAGCAAGGAGGAACCAAGTCACGTCATCTTCGAATAAATGGAGAAGACCATGATCCCGGCTAGGATACCTGCGGAAGACATGAACACACACCTGAGAAATAACCAGGTCCTCAGAGGGACGTTACAAGATACATGAAGAACATGCTAATATGAACTGTCATAATAATAATAATATACAAAAGACTATCCTAGACACAAATATGCAAAAGGGAATGCTAACCATCTATTGTGCAATTTAGAGGACAACTTTCATGCGCATGTTTAGGATTTAGGCTACATGTACGTAGCTGGCATCCAGTCATCTGTATCCGTCCGTAACGTCCAAAACGTCAGAGGGCATCTACAAATATAAATCGTCACAGTTCCATCCGAAGACTGTGGTTTACCTGTTTGGATTCCCATGCGCACTAGCGACTGTCCTCTCCCAATATTTCCCACACTGACCAAGTCATATCCAAGACCTGCCCAGTTTTGTAACTGTTCGAGTCTCTATACCTTAATCATAGCAGTTACGATCTATCCGTCACACGACAATAGAGATGGCCAGTCAATAAGTCGTGCCCCTAGCAAATGTCTCAAACTATGTAGTGTGTGTGTCATGGCCAAGGAGATATGAGAATATCCCACAACAAGAAGGTAGTCCGCTAAAACTAAGTTAACATACATATAGTAAAGTAAAACGACTAATAGAGTCGCTTGCACCCAAGTGTGGCTTGGACGCGTAGTTTATAACAATTAAAAATAACAATTAAAACAAAGTAAATAATGTGAAAGATAAATAATATGACAGTTAATTAGCAATGTATACTTGTCTAGGTCTTGAGCACTGTGGTGGCGAAGATCAGACAGGAAAGTAGGTTGAACAACGGCTGCTGAGGAACTAAGGTCCAAACAAACATCTTTGGATGCTAAAAATTGTCTATTATCTAATTATAATTAATACTGTCCCTATTAGATTTATTTAATAAATTCTGAAATTAGGATATGGCATAGGTTTTCGTATTAGCTTTCCGAAAAACTAAACGGGTCGCATTTTCGTTTCCGGAATCTCCCGAAATCGCAAAAATACTGAAACACGTTTATTTTTGGGACAGTAGATACTCAAACAGTTTTGTAGAAATCTCTAGAATGAATTTTTTCTATTAAAATATGTTTTTGGAAAGCTTACCTCGATACGCTTCTGTCACGATCTGCTACCCAAATTGTTGGATCGGGCCGAGACATGTCCAGCCTACGCTTGCGATAAAGCGTAGTAAGCTGTTCTAAAGATAACAAGATAAGACTAAAATGTGCTAACAGATCTATATGTAATAAAGAGTCATAAACGATCCAAACACAAAAGTCATCTCTTATAATAGTAAGTCCAAGTACAAGTCCAAAATATAAAGCTGGATACAGGTCCAGTCACAAAATACATAGTCTAATACATGACTACTCTCAAAAGTCCTAAGTAAATAGACAACTAGACGAGTTTCCCCACAGGTACATCCTCGTAAGATAAAGTCTGGTCCTCGGCAGCAACTCCATAATAGGAATCGCAGAGCAACTCCTCCTCAGTAAGTATACCTACAACGTTATCCTGTCAGGACGAGAGCAAGTACTGATTCTAGCAAACTAAATATACGAAACATGAAATGAACAAGAATGTAATAAACTGGAAACATGGCACATCATAATCTATCATGGCAAGGACATATATGTCATAGAGACAGATACATATGTAATGTTTAAAACTGTAGCAGGTACATGATCGTCAATAGGTGTACAATGTGCAGGGGCACATAATAAAATGTACTACCATACAAGTGTAAAGGCGATGGATGTACATACGTACAAATACAGCTTTGAGATAAAGTCCTACGGCGCAGTAACATATAAAATGAAACTTTGCTCGGAACGATAAAGGGGCATGATCACGTACTCAACTATCAATTTTCCTATAATCCAGATTCTAATCATGTGAGAGATATAAAACTGTTCTAAACTTGGTAGGGACTGAAAATAATACAACATGTGAAGATTTAACTTGCTACCCCAAGGATCAGCATTTAACATGGTTGGAAATCACAGTTCATTGTTGTAACAGTATGTAAAGTTTGTAGAAGTACTTACCTTTAGCAAAGTAAAGCCGCGATAAAAATGCTATAGATGCCTGGTGACTCGTCACTGTAGAAATAACACATAAACTTAGTTTTTATACTAAGTTAAACACTAAGACACTAGTTATGTGATACGACTTTCTGGCTTGACACCTAGCCAAATGATGACTTTAGCATAAGAGACCTGTGAGGCAACACAATACCTAAACTAACTTTCTAGGGTCTTTACACTAGTGCGGGATGAGGTCCAATACGTTTATAACTCAAAACAACACAAAACATTGAAAGTTGTAATTATTTAATAAATAAATCAAACTGTACATTATCTTCCAATAATTTTTAAGATAGACAAAAAGCTCAATTTTACATAAAATAAACTACCAAATGATCCTTGTTAATTATAGAAATTTATACAAATTTTTCTAGAATTTATAAACCTTCATAAATATTTATTAAAAATCAGCAAACATATGTATCCTGAACATGAGTTTTGTTTTCCTATTTTTATAAAATACCAAATTTACTTATTAAATACTGGAAAAATTATATTAAATTAGCTAAATTAATATAGTATTTAAATACAATTTTTTCTAGATTTTTACAGTAATTAAAATATATATAAAAATTCAAAAACAGCAAGTGACACTTTCTGGAAAATAATTAATTAATTATTTACTATTTTGTCCATGTATTCGAAATTGAACCGAAGTCCAGATACAGGACCCAGAGCTATGAATCAAGTCCAATATGACTTGTACAGACTCTGAATGTATTAGACACAATTGGGCCCAAAAACCCATGCTAGGCTTGGATATCAATTGGTCATAATCAATAAAATTACAGGAATTTAAATATAAATAATATAGTTTAAAGTGGTAAAATATACAAGTCACAAAATATACAATAAAATAACTTGTAAAATTTTACATAATAATATTTTATACAAGGTAAAATTTGAAATACATTTATAAATATACAACAACAATATTTATACATATACATATAAATATATAGATATTTATATGTATATATAATGGATATATATATACATATCATAAGTATACATATATATATAAATACTAAATATAAAATATATATATATACAAATACTGTATATATATATATATATAACAGTATATATATAATAATATATATATACATAAATACATATACATATATACATATATATATAAATACATATATACATATATAATAAAATACAAAAAAAAAACAAAAAAAAAACAAAAGAAAAGAAGAGAAAAGGGGGGGGGGGGGCTCGAACTCGGGTCAGGGCAGGGGGGGTGTTAGGTGCGGTCGGGCTGGCCAAGGGGTCAGCCCGTGTCTGTTGTTAGGGGAAAGGGTTTGGATTAGTTTTAGGTTAGATTTTAGGTTAATGGGTTTTAACCCGATAGCCCAAACTTCATGTCCTGACAGTTAGGGACACGAAGAACGGCTGAGTCCCAGTGTCCGGGTCGTGCACGACACGCACGACTCGAGTTGGACGTGTCCAGACTTACCACTGGGTTCGTCAGGACGCGACGAGTCGCATATGTGAAGACGAGTCGTGTCGGAGAAGGAAGAACAAAGTGACACGTACGTGTCCAAGTCGAACGGGCTGTTGATGCGGTGACAGGGTGGAGGAAGCGTCGGCGTCGTGGCGCTGGGGTGGCGCTGCACTCGCCTTGGCGTGGCGAACTCGTCGGTGGTGGTGGATGGTGGTGTAGGCGGCTGTGGAGGTGGCGCTGGGGTGGTCGTCGGAGTTAGGGTTAGGGTTAAGGAAAAGTGGAGGGGAGGAAGACGGGCTTTTGTGGTCGGAGAAGGAACTAGGGTTAGGGTTTCGGGGTCGGAGAGTATTTATAGAGGGGGTAGGACGGTAGAAATGGGGTCTAGGTCGGTGGTGCGGTGGCAGTCGCCGGTCGTCGATCGTCGGGGGCAGGTGAGAACGTGGGGGGTGGGGTGGGGTGATAATGAATTACAGAAAAGTCCTCCAATTTTGGGGTTTTGCAAAATAACCCTTCTCTCATTGGTTTAGAAATTATTATTTGCAGCCCGCAATAAAAACAATTCAACTAATTACAATTTGATATTAAAATAAATTTAAATATTACAAAATGATATTAAAACATTTCAATTAATAACAAAATAATATATTTTGATTTAAAAATTAATTAAAAATCATTTAAAAATTCTAAAAAAATTTCTAATAATTATTATAAATTATTTTAAAGCTAAATAGGTCATTAACATCTAATTAACACTAATTAAACCAAATTTAAAAAACAGGGACTGACAGCTTCTTTTAAAAAAATTGGAGGCAAAACGGAGTTCAGAGCTAGGAGATATCGTTGTTCCAAGTTGCTTTTGCTACTAAAAAGCGGGGCTGAATTCTAATGACGAATTTTAGAGTTTCTATTGGACTAAAAATAATTTCGAATTATGGCTGATAGAAGGGGGATGTATTGGGTTTATATAGGTATTTATTTTATATTTATCTCCTAAATTAGGTAGGATTTGATTTAAATAAATTAGAGTTTGCTTTGTTAGGATAGGATATAGATAGAGATGTTTTCCTAGTAGAAGTAGGATGAGTATTTATTTAAAATATAGTTTATATTTATCTAAATTATCTATAACATTATTTAAAATTACAATAGATAATAAATAGAGTTAATATTTATTTAAACAACCTTGATCTAATCTCATTTATACAAGCTGAAATATTTAATACTAATTTGACATTTATTCTATATTATGTAAATATTGTACAATATAAGTAACATGTAAAAAGTAATAAAAGTTATGAAATAAATCCTAAAATTTTGAGAATTTTTTTTGTATAATATTGTTTATATCCTTAATGTACTAGAAAAATAGGTTTACATATTTTTATACTAAATTCACCAATGAGCACTATACTAAATATATGTAAAATAATATAAGTTATATAATAAGTCAATAAATAGTTATTTAAAAAATCCAAAAATTCCATAAATATTTATTTTAAAAAATTAGGGGGTTTACAAAAGTCTTATCTAGATAAGGACTAAGAAGAGTTTTAATTCCCCTTAGATTTTCCACTATTTAATTAAAATTGATTTAAAAGTAACTCAATCAAATATAATCCAATGTAGATAAATTCTACCTCTAATTTAAACTGTATTTAAATAACTTAATATTTTTTTCAACTTAAATCACCATAATTAATTACATATTAAATCAACCCATATTTAATATATATTTTTTCGAAATAATATATTAGTGATAATAATTAATTTTGAAAATACAAATATATATACACTCGTATTCAAAAATAATACTTACATAAAACACAGTTTTTATAAATTACTAGTTATACTTGTACCATAAAATAAAATGACCTTTCTTAAATAAAAATAAAGTTTGGCAATCCTAGGCGCGACGCATTTACAACTTCAAGCAATATAAAATATTTATCATCAATTATTTTGAAATATTTTCTACATCTATATAATTAAAACATTTTATAAAAATATGTACTTCGCACTTATTCGCAGTTGACGAAAAATTTACGAAACGTAAACTCGTACTCGACGTACAAATACGAAGTACAAAAATTAATACCATATTTATAAAAAAAAATTGTAGTAGAAATTTAGGAGTTTTACATCCTACCCAACTTACAAGAATTTCGTCCTCGAAATTTAGGAATAGCTAGGATAGGGAAGATAGAAAGAGTTCATTAATACAGAAATACGATTAAATTTTTGGATGAGACGAAGAAACGACGTTCGACACAAAATGCATTGGAAGATCGTAGTTTTGATATCTGCAAAAATACATCATGGTTATGGAATTGAAGAAGGGTCGCTAGTTAAGGTAATAAAATTATGATAACACGAATTAGAAAATAAAAAGGAATTGAGTAGATCAAAGAGAATAATTTAGATATTTAGGAGAGATGGTTTCTTGAGCGAATATAGTCGTCTAGGTTTAAGGTATGGTTAAGGAAATGATTTGAATCATTTTCAAGTTTCAAGAACGATTAGAATGTTGCAATAATGAATCTAGGATAGAGGAAAAAGGTAACTCAAGACGGGGATATAGTCACATTGGTTGGTCAGTGGTTAACTATCTTGGCAATAGATGGTGGACAACTAAGGGGATATCAAGTACGAGTGTTTGTCTTTCTAATATAGGCGAAAGATGAAAATAATAAAGAGTTCAAAGAAATTATTATCGAATACGAATAAGTGGTTCAAAGACGATTGAAAATTTCCAAAAAGAATTGCCAAGGCAGTCGCGGATGGAATTCTAGAGGCTAAGTTTGACTATGTCTCCATCCACGTCGAACAATATATGGAAAGCGAACCAAAGTGTACTAGTTTGATCAGACCATCATGCACCGGTTCTGATTAGACAATGTATTAGTGGGCGTCCCCAATAACACGTATGTCATGAACAAACTTGTTAAAAGAATAAGCTTGCAAAACTAAGGCTAAATTAGCATCATAAGATAGTCAAAATATAAGTAAGGATTACTAACGAAGGAATAGTTGAAGATCCATTAAAATCTAAGTCTTGCCCGAAGTTTGGGCTTATGCAGTCGTCCTAGTGTTTTCTTATCTATGGCTTGGTTGACTAGATAAGTTAGGGTCCTCTGAATTCTATAGTCTAAGTAAACTTATCAATTTGGGTTACAAGGACAAATGTTTGTTAGGTCATGAGGTATTCTATCCAACTTACAAGAGTTAAACTAGTGGTGTGATGGGACAATGGGTCAAGCAATCAAGATAAAGCACAAAGTTAAGCATTTAAGGAATTAAGTAGAACAAAATCACATATCGGATCGAAAGAATTAAGTCGAGGTTGAGTCCCTATCCTTGGTCGAAAAATATATCGGTATCATGGTAAAGGTTATAGACTAGTCTTTATGACCCGAAAGTCATATCATAAAAATAGAGTACCAAGGGACATGTTTGAGTGGGACATGATATACCTACATGAAGCTGAGCTCGTTTAGGTCTTACATATGAAATTTGTTGGAAGGTAACAGTTAGTATTACACTCCAAATATCAAAGTCACGGTAAAGGACACAAAAAGATCTAAAATAGAAAGTAGGAGTTCATGAAGTGATAATTAATGCACAAACATTAAAGAAGATCAAGTTGAAGCATGAAATAAAATTAATTAAGGAATCTAGTAAAATAATTTAGTGCCACAGTTTTCAGAGAGAAGATAGTCTCCTAGGTGGATATAGTCAAGGAACGATTAATTTCTCGAATTACAACAGTTAGTAGGTCACGAGGGGCGGACGAATGAGTCAATGTTGAGATACAGTCAAATAGTTTGGTAGATGACTAACTACTCTTGAGCATACACTACTATCTTGGTCATGAGTGTTATGACAATTACTATCCATCTTGGTTGTCTCTCAATACAATATCTAAATCTATTAGTTCGAATCCCTCAAAAAGTTTTCTCAATAATATTCTCAAAAAATAATCTACCATAATTTGTATCATTTCTAAGCCATCGAATTAAAAACTTAATTTCCTTATATCAATCTTGAAGTATCCTTATCATAATTATATTATCAATCCAACCTTTAAACTCAAGATTTCATTAACCATAATTTTTTTACCAAATTTTTTGATATCCATAATCAAAACTTTTAACTCAAAATCTAAATAGATTTATAAATCATTAATCATATATAGGACACAATTTAAAATTTAAAATTTTCCCTCAAACTCGATTTCATATCTTCCAAAATATTTTAAACCAAAATTTTACTATCATTACCTCAAACTTAAAACTCAAAATTAGCAATCTTATAAATTGAAAATGGTACGACTCAATTTAAAACCTTAAGATTCCCCCCTTTTCATAATCTAACTTTAACTCAAAATATAACTCAATTTATAAATCATAGATCATATTACAAAATTTAAAAAATTGAAATCTTCCTCAAAGTTGATTTCATATCTGTCAAAAATATATAACTACCATGAGTCATAAATATCCTAAAATTAGGAATCAATTTGTTTTCTTAATTCTACTATCCTCTTTTGTATACCACTTAGTAGTAAAAAATTTAACAATCTTTTGAAGACGGTAATATCGCTACAACCCAACTTGGAATTAACAAATCCTTAAGGTTAAAAATGCCTTTATAACTCAAATAAGATCTCAGTGCATATCAATTGTCCATATAATTCCTGTGTTTGACCAATGAGCATATACCAGTGTAGTCATCTTCCTAACTGACATTAAAGGATAAGATTACGGTAGGAGGAGTTCTAGGAAGAGACGAATCAAGAAAGTTGATTGAGAGATCGAAATGGAGTCAATGGAGGAGATCAAGTATGTGGATGAGATCCTTAACTCTATTCCTATATACAGGCTCACATCGGTACAATAATGTAACCGAAGTGATAAACTTGACCTGCATGGGCCACCACAAAAATATGTAACGCCCCAGTCCCAAAATACATAGGACTAAGTACGTAGACATGCCAGCTGTATACATACGAAGTACAGGGGCCTTGTATGTATACATAAGCTGTAAAATGCAGTAAACCATAACTAACTAATCTCATCCACAAAATAAGGGAATAAAAGATATCATATAGTGAATTGTTTTGGTACAATATGTTGGGTGGAGATACATCCACTACCAACCAAAATAAAAAAAGAAGAAGTAGATGATAAATAAAAGGACTAAGTGGAAGTAGCAAGGAGGAACCAAGTCACGTCATCTTCGAATAAATAGAGAAGACCACGATCCCAGCTAGAATACCTGCGGAAGACATGAACACACACCTGGAGAATAACCAGGTCCTCAGAGGGACGTAACAAGAAACATAAAGAACATGCTAATATGAACTGTCATAATAATACAAAAGACTATCCTAGACACAAATATGCAAAAGTGAATGCTAACCATCTATTGTGCAATTTAGAGGACAACTTTTATGCACATGGGTGAGATTTAGGCTACATGTACGTAACTGGCATCCAGTCATCTGTATCCGTCCGTAACGTCTAAAATGTCAGAGGGCATCTGCAAATATAAATCGCCACAGTTCCATCCGGAGACTGTGGTTTACCTGTTTGGATTCCCATACGCACTAGCGACTGTCCTCCTCTAATATTTTCTACACTGACCAAGTCATGTCCATGACCTACCCAGTTTTGTAAATGCTCGAGTCTCTATACCTTAATCATAGCAGTTACGATCTATCCGCCACACGATAATAGAGATGGCCAGTCAATAAATCGTGCCCCTAGCAAATGTCTCAAACCGTGTAGTGTGTATGTCATGGCCAAGGAGATATGAAAATATCCCACAACAAGAAGGTAGTCCGCTAAAACTAAGTTAATGTATAGTAAAGTAAAACGATTAATAGAGTCGCTTGCACCCAAGTGTGGCTTGGACGCGTAGTTTATAACAATTAAAAATAACAATTAAAACAAAGTAAATAATACGAAAGATAAATAATATGATAGTTAATTAACAAGGTATACTTGCCTGGGTCTTGAGCACTGTGGTGGCGAAGATCAGACAGGAAAGTAGGTGGAACAACGGCTGCTGAGGAACTAAGGTCCAAACAAACATCTCTAGATGCTGAAAATAGTCTATTATCTAATTATAATTAATATTGTCCCTATTATATTTATTTAATAAATTCTAAAATTAGGATATAGCATAGGTTTTTGTATTAGCTTTCCGAAAAACTAAACGGATCACATTTTTGTTTCCAGAATCTCCCGAAATCGCAAAAATACTGAAATACGTCTATTTTTGGGACACTAGATACTCAAATAGTTTTATAGAAATCTATAGAATGAATTTTGTCTATTAAAATATGTTTCTTGAAAGCTTACCTCGATATGCTTCTTTTAAAAAAAACTGGAGGCAAAATAAAGTTCGAAGCTAGGAGATATTGTTGTTCCAAGTTGCTCTTGCTACTAAAAAGCGGGACTGAATTCAAATGACGAATTTTAGAGTTTCTGTTGGACTAAAAATAATTTTGAATTATGGATGATAGAAGGGGGATGTATTGGGTTTATATAGGTATTTATTTTAGATTTATCTCCTAAATTAGATAGGATTTGATTTAAATAAATTGGAGTTTGCTTTGTTAGGATATGATATAGATAGAGATTTTTTCCTAGTAGAAGTAGGATTAGTATTTATTTAAAATATTGTTTATATTTATCTAAATTATCTATAACATTATTTAAAATTACTATAGATAATAAATAGAGTTAATATTTATTTAAACAACCTTCATCTAATCTCATTTATACAAGCTGAAATATTTAATACTAATTTGACATTTATTCTATATTATGTAAATAGTGTACAATATAAGTAACATGTAAAAAGTAATAAAAGTTATGAAATAAATCCTAAAATTTTGAGAATTTTTTTTGTATAACATAGTTTAGATCCTTAATGTACTTGAAAAATAGGTTTATATATTTTTATACTAAATTCACCAATGAGCACTATACTAAATATATGTAAAATAATATATAATAAGTCAATAAATAGTTATTTAAAAATTTAAAAATTCCATAAATATTTATGTTAAAAAATTAGGGGGTTTACAAAAGTCATATCTAGGTAAGGACTAAGAAGAGTTTTAATTCCCCTTGAATTTTTCACTATTTAATTAAAATTGATTTATAAGTAACTCAATCAAATATAATCCAATGTAGATAGATTCTACCACTAATTTAAACTGTATCTAAATAACTTAATATTTTTTCAACTTAAATCACAATAATTAATTACATCAGCCCATATTTAATATACTTTTTCTTGAAAAAATATATTAGTGATAATAATTAATTTTGAAAATACAAATATATATACACTCGTATGCAAAAATAATACTTACATAAAACACAGTTTTTCTAAATTACTAGTTATACTTGTACCATAAAATAAAATGGCCTTTCTTAAATAAAAATAAAGTTTGGCAATACTCGGCGTGACGCATTTATAACTTCAAGCAATATAAAATATTTATCGCCTATTATTTTAAAATATTTTCTACATCTATATAATCAAAATGTTTTATAAAAATATGTACTTCGTACTTATTCGCACTTAACGAGAAATTTACGAAACGTAAACTCGTACGCGATGTACAAATACGAAGTACAAAAATCAATACCATATTTATAAAAAAATTGTAGTAAAAATTTAGGGATTTTACGTCACGTCGAGCCGTCGTGCATCCGATCGCAAAGATCCTTCGCAACGCCTTGCGTTCAAAGTCGCCACCCAACTATTCAAAGTCTGGCTATGCAACTTATCTTGATATGATTTCCTTATCAACATTCGGTACTACGCCCGCTAGGTTACTTACCTAGACACCGTGCTTAACTTCTTCCGACGCAACTCAAATTGACATTGCTCAAAGGCCACAATCTATCCGACACAATATCGAGGCGACGGTGCTCGAAGCAACGATCGTCTTGACACGAAGGTCTTTACGATGCGCCTTTACGTTCGATTCCTATCGAGTAGGAAATTTCTAACCAAATTCTATACTTGTCCGTCTCGCAACATCGAATATAAGTTCGATTCATGCAAGCTCAATTTCAAGGTGAATCTGAACCTAACGACATAACTCGTAAGTCATTCCCTTATCGTTCTCTCTCGTGCATAGCACGATTCTTGCAATCGCCTATCCGAATCACCAAATTCGTTGGTGAATTTCTAGTTCGATCGCCGACCAACATAAACATTCAAGAATTCATCCGACGAATACTCAAAATCTAACTTATCATTCTCAATCGAGAGCTGTTCCAAAAATTCTCGATCGCCTAGACTTATCGTCAACATGCACCACATTGTATTTGTTATCGATGCAATTTCTTATACGATATCGCATGGGTCATATTACGGTCTGCAACATTCAATTTGATTTGGTGGTCAAGTCTTCTTGGGTCAGCTGCTCCGAAGCTACGCTCGATAATTATGGGTCATCACTGAAGGACAGTTACTACGAACCATGCTATATCTTATTTCGGAGCCAAATCACTTTCCGACGATTTCTATTCGACTATCCAATTTCGGACAAAACCATTTGTATCGGCACAACTGATGCGCAACTATCCTCCAAGTAAAGTCATGCACTACCGTCGATGATTCTTCTATTCATGATGCGTCTACTCGTATTGAGTTCGAGTGTATCTTATTTTCGGTCGACACACGAGATGCTATACGCATCGAACAATCGTCGATGACTTATAGTCTCATCTTGGTCAATCACAAAGTTCATGATCAACCAGTTCGTTCATTCTCGTATTGTAATTTGCAAAATTTTGATAGCACGAGGCACACTCTATTTTGTATTCTCACATCGTGCTTACATTTCCTTACGTATTCGATCTTGATACATTGTACAAATTTCGATAGCGTAAGGGTCAACTTTGATTCTGTTTCAACGTCGACAACTTGTATTGCATACGTCCAAGTTCTTCACAAATATTTTCGTACGTCTCGAATCATTTCTCGATTCGTTGCATTCCGCTATGCTTTGATCGCGTAACTGAGTTACCGATTATCCAACACCGAACCCTCAAGTCATATAATCTCGCCCTTTAAGTTTTGCGTGTTTTCAGTCGTACTCAAATGAGTTTTGCCATAACGTAACCAACTATCTCTTGGGCACTATTTTATTCGTATCAACCAACTCTTTACCGTAATCGTACATCGTGCAATCTGATTATATTTTGTCTCACCTAACATTTCTAGCGAGATCGTAAGTCGTGTAATTTGATTATAATTGTATCGTCCAACATTTTCATCGAACTCGCAAGTCGTGTGGTTCGATTTCAACGTTTCGAGTTTCCTATCCTGCCGATCCGATTGTTGCCTAAGGCATAATCGTTTTGCTAGTTTCCGTCATTCGACCGACACATAAAATTTTCAATCGACATATCATTCAATGATACAAGTCCCGTCTTACCATTCTAACCGATCATCGAAGAACACTTGCATCAACATACCGTCATACAAATTCTCAATCGAGTCTCGGTGTTATCCCATCCGTTGCGGACAAATCTTCCACAATTCTCACAATGCGTCGATGCAACCCATCGTACAATGGGTATTACATATACCAATCAGAATAGAGCCATTCATTGCATCGGTGGTATGCCATATACCACTCAAAAATCATGTTACTTCCGTTGCAACATACTCGGTATGAACCAACATTTTATTTCGACTCAAAATTTCTCCAGTGATCATACCGATCACAACCTTAACTCTTGATTAAACAAAAGCTAACACAACTCGGCCAATGCATTCATTTGCCAACACAAGCTCGGTGCGCAACCGAACTGATTTCGTTTCTATCAATTTATGATTTCGGTTCCTTCTGTTGCATCTCGTACAACAATTCATTCTCGATATCCATTGTACTTTATGCAGTGATTTTACTTTGATATGCGTTGCACCACGTGCAACAACTTACTTCTGATATGCATTGCACATCGTACACTGACTTATTTTTGACATTCATTGCACTCGTACAACGATTTATTTTCGACATCTGTTGCACCTCGTACAATAATTTATTTTTGACTTCAAAGTCAATGCTCAAATCCGTTCAACACATTCGATATTGACTTATCACTTTTTATTGCAACGTAATTCAAAATCAATATGTGAATCCGTTCGACACATTCAATATCAACTTTTATTTTCTTTTCAATGCATTTATTTATAATCAACGCATGGCAACTTTCAATGTATCGATGCAACCAATATTTCTCATATCGATCATTGCAACCAACGAACATCCAATTCATAATTCACGACGTGTTGCACTCGTAACAACAAATCTTTGAATTTACATCTCGTAACTTATTTCACTTGCAGCAACAAACCTTTCACAATTTTTCAGCAAATACCATGTAATTTCTAAAACAACACACGAGAAAATTACATGATTTGTATTAGACTTATTGTATGAAACATCCAGTGCGGCATCGAGCAGAGTCAAGAGTGATTTGATTGGTGGTGGGCAACTCTTTGGAATTGAAACAAAGCAAGCGTCCAGAGAAAATTGAGCCTAGAGCTCTGATACCAATTTGTCATGCCCCGACCCGGAATCACCCGAATCATCGTCCTCGCAGGGGGCGTGATACCGCACGAGCCTAGAGTTGTGCTTGTGCAAGGCAAGATGACAAGTTCTCAAATGGTTATCTTTTGAATTGATAGTAACAATGAAAGAAAAACAGAGTATACGAAACAATTCTCTTTATTGATATTCGAAACTGAGATCACAAAGGCTTTTGATAGCCCAACAATATATATGCCAGATTGGCTATAACACTCAGGTTCTCTCTTGCCCATAAAGGATTTCATCGTTCTATACATCATGCCTTCTATATCTCGGCTGCATTAATCATGTTGCATGTCCGAGCGTTAATACGATCGCACGCTTCAATACGCTTCGGCATTCCAAGCCTTAACGCGTTCAAGCGAAGCTTTCGCCGTGAGCCATCCATTCCCTGTACCCTGCATAAAAGCTGGTGGGGGATCAGCATGTTCGTCCTTGCATGTACTGATGCAAAGACCTTCTTTCTAAACCGAAATTGTAGTATTTATGTTGAAGCATGCAACTTAGCTTATGATCTTGCTATATTCTTCTTAGGGTCGATTTTATGGCATATTCGAAAGCGGTAAAGCATGTTATCATGGCAAGCATGTTATTCGAATTGAATAGGCAGGCAGGCAAGTAATCTCGTATTTGTTTCGTGGCATGACTTCTTACCAAGTCGACGCACTCGCCCTTGCACTGACGCAAGGTGAATACTCCCCATTCCTTCCCTGTCATGTTATAAGTGCTCTCTAAGCAGGATCTATGTGTGTGGGACACATACGTGCCAACACTTTTAACCCATCGTTCCTTAGCTATATGAAGGTCGTTGGAGTATCTGCGCCGGAATGAACTAAAAGAGTTTTTCTTTTATTTTCCTTACTTTCTTTTCTTTTTTTTCTTTCTCGAATTTGGGTAGCCCGACGTTTCACGGGTTGGGTTGCTATCCTAAACAACCGAAACATACCGCTACATACCATCATTTGTGGCTTTTCACATCTCGCTAAGCGGTTCGCTAATCGTCTTACGGATGTGCGCTTATCAAAGATACACTCCCTCCTAGGCCAAACGATTTCGGTGCCCCGGTATTTAACCGTTCGAGGGAACACCTATGCACGGATTATTATCTCAATTATCTCAAGTCCATTCCATTCGACCATGCAACGCACTATTATTCAAACAACCAAGCATAGTATTGAGTTCGAGACTCAGACTTTATTATCTCGTATTTCTTCCATTTACTTTTTATGTTCTTATATTTCATACTTCATTTTAATGTTCAATGGTATCATGCCTCAACTCAATGTTCATCAACCGAACGACCTGAAGGTCCTGAACACCTTTCAAGATATCATGTCATATCTGATAGTTCTGTCACATTCATGCCACAACTGTATTCTTCCGCAACGAAGCCATCTTTTATGATCTTGTGCACGTAGGCATGTTTCGACACATTTATCATCTTTCCTTCGCGTCGTGCACTTGCTGCACGCATCGAAGCCGTATTTTCATGTTCTATGCCTTAGTGTTCAATGTTCATGGCTTGTGTGCTAAGGCACTCGCCTATTGTCTTTCAATGTTATAGCCTTTCTAACTCGTGTGCGAAGGCACGGTATGGTTCGTGTACTAAGGCACTTGCCAAATATAGTTATCCCATGTTCTGGCGGCTTGCGCACCGAGGTGTTCGCCATTACGATATCTAATGTTTCATAGCGACTCGTGCATATGATGCATGTTTCATTTCAATTGTTCTAACTAGTGTTCGACACACACTATAATTTATCTTCCGATCGGACCACGTCCGTGGCGTCGATAGGTTAACTTAGCATACAATGATACATTCTCACTTAGGCAATACAGAAGCAAAAAAGAAGAGTCAATCCTCCCACCTTGAGTCGATATGCCTTATCGTTTTGCCGAGCCGATGCGACTCGATTTCATAACTTTGCTGCATGGCCACCTCTCTTGACTTAGCCATTCGAGCACTTCGTGCTTCATTGAATTATATGTCCGATTTGGCTTACCGTGCCCAAGTCTCAGCCCGTTGTGAGACAGAAATTTAGTTTCGCGGACCCCTTACTGAATAAGGCAGAATGCCAACCTCTAATATTTCAGCGTAAACGTATAGCCTATTGTTTGCCATAAAAATCAACAACAGGTATTATAGAACACTGAAATTGATTGCAAAATCGCTTGTACAAAGAAAGGGCCTAGAAAGAAAGCCTAGGAAATAACCTAAGTAAAATTGTTTAGTTTTGATTCTGGGGGGTGACGGTGGAGGCTCGAAAAAGTGCTATCAACTCTGCCTTACTTCGTGGACTATCTGATGCAGTCTCTAGCTCATGAAGATATTATTTTTTTCTTGAAGGTTGCCCGCCATTGCAGGGGTATGGCACCCTGCTATTTATAATATGATGAATTTTGAATCGTATGGATGGCTTGCGGCCACGTGGCTGATTGGCACGCAAAGACCCGCTCTTGGGCTGCCATCTGTACGTTTGTTAGGATTTTATTGCAGCAAATATGGGTAGTTAAGGAATTGGTCAGAGTACCATGTGTCCCGCTGCATATGGTGTTCTCAGTCTTTGATCATATGGGGTCGCATGAGACTCAAGCATGCGGCCTGAATCATAATTACTCTCGACTGCTAGAAATTTCGGGGCCGCATAATCTGGGCCGCATAAGTGTCATGCGGCCTAGATGACACTCTCTTGGCCGCATGGAGGCGTACAAACCCTGCTTTTGGGCGACGTCCCACGTCTTATCTTTCTTGTCAAAGTGTCAGAACTGTCATGTTTTGTCAGGACTTGTCAGCTTTATCAGTCAAACTGCTCCTCCTTGATCGCATATTTTCTTTCTACAACTGTTCGTCGATGGGCCGCATATGTCTTTGAACAGTTATGCGATTTTCTTTCATGTAGACCTGTTTGGTCTAATGTACCTATGCGGCAATTTGTAACCCGCATGAACTCCATATTTTTTATGTTTCTACAAGACCCTCTTCAAAGTTTCCAAATTGTAAATTTGGAATACTTTGAATAAGAAGTATGAAAAATATACCAAGCCGTAGGGAGTCTTCAATTTGCAGGAAATGGTTTTCGAACTTGATTCGCAGAGAAGTACTGAGCCGTAGAACAAATCTTGAGTCGCAGGGACGCTTTGAGCCACAGAGAGTCTGCCAGCTATCATTGCTGCATTTAATTCTTCTGACTCGGTTATGGATCTATTTTCGAGATAAAGCCGACGGTTATTGGGGATAAAGTTCCCAAACGTCGACCCTATCTTTAATGATCTAAAAAATCGAAGAGACGCTCGACGGTTACTAGGGATAAAGTCCCCAAACGTCCTCTCTATCTTTAATGATCTCGTGAATCGAAGAGTCTCTCTTCAGCAACTCTATAAATAAGAGTCATTCAGAGAGAGTCTTTCCTCTTTCACCTTCTCCTCATTTATACTTTCTGTTATGGCTCCAAAAGCTTCTAAGTCGATTGGGACGGCGGCAAAAGGGGAGAGACTTGCTTCCCCGTCGAGAGCGGTATATACTTCTTCCATTCATTTTGATGTGCAACCTTCTCCCAAGGGTAAGGATGGTGAGCAGATGACGTATGGAATTTTATGCGTGGGGTGTCATATACTGTCTCTGCTATTAACTTGGTCGATGTATGCCCTATCTCGTCTGGACCACATGTGTCTGCGCAGACTGAGTCGCATAACCGCTGCTTATTCGAACTTCAACTGACTGAGTGACTCAAGATAAATTTGTATAAATTTTTCATGACTGAGCCGCATAGGTGCCGCAAGTGCACTTTATGATTGGGTCGCATGAATACTGTAAGATTGGGTCGTATGATCGCCCTGTGACTGATTGGGCCGCATGAGTTTTTCATGACTGAGCCGCATGATAATGACTGAGCCGTATAAATGCTGCATGAGTGTTTCATGAAGCTGGCCTCATAACTGTGGACTGTATGAGTTCTGTTTTGGTTAGGCCATCTAACTGGCTAGGCCGCATAACAGAGTTGTTTGATGCTATATGACTATCTTCTTTTTTTTGACTTTTGTAGCATCTGTGTCGAAGACTGAGACCATTGCGAAGGAAGAGGTGCTGCCCCCTTTCATCAAACAGGAGTCATCATTTGTTAAAGTTGAGGTGAAAGAGAAGCTGGCGTCCATCGGGGAAGGGATTGCTATCAAGGAGGAGCCCAAGTCCGAGGGCAGTAGTATCGGGAGTTTTGACCCTGCTGCCCCCACTGAAGACTCTGGTCGAATAGATCTTTTCTGTGCGAAATGGCTAAGAGAATGGTACATGCCTCAGCACGGCTATGATCCTTGACTGCAGGGATCCATGGGCTACCATGTACTTATTGTTTCCGGAAATACATGTGACTAGACGTTCGTATCTGCCTATGTATTTTCGACTGTATATAGTTGTAGCTTGCGTTTTGCTTTTTTTGCAGTCCTTTACTGTAGGTATAGCCCTGTGAATGTAACTGATTTTGAATAAACATGGTATGCTCACTCCACACTTTATCTGTGATATTTTGTGGTGCTTGTACTAGAGGGCCTAATACAGCATTCGTAAAGGACATTCCACTAGGGGATTTTTGTGGACCTATTGCCCTTTTGTGCATCTGAAAATGTGAGCAAATAGATTTGAATGATATTTTGTGGACCTACTACTCTTTGGTACACCGATGGTGTGAGCAATATGTTAGGATAAATTTTTATGGGCTTATCATCATTTTTGTGTACTGGCGATGCGAGTACTGATAACAAGTGGAGAGGAAACAAACGTATTTACTCAGAGGTAACAAGGACGTGGTAAATACAGGTCAAAACAAAGCCTTCCTACTCAGAGGTAATGAGGACATGTTAGGGGTAGGCATGATAGGGATACACAGAACAACTCAGAGATGCTATCAACGTGAAAGTTCTATGCATTGGGTGATTTGTTTGTGATGGACGGGAAAAACAACTCAGAGGTAATATGGACGTGGTTGCTTTTTTCCGTTGGGGAGTTTTGTGGACCTATTACCTTTTTGTGCAGTTACAGTACGAGTAATAGATTAGGATAAGTTGTGTGGACCTATTACCCTTCTGCGCATCGGTGGTACGGGCAATAGATTTTGAGGCAAATTCTTGGTGGTAGAAAAGCTATGACCAGGCGTACATAGATACGACCAAGAGAATTCATTTGGAGCAAACAGAGAGTAAGTTCAGTGGTACCTAAGGGTACGTAACTCAATAATCTGGAAGATTTGAAGACAGGGTGTAAGTTCAGCGATACCTGCGGGTATATAACTCACAATTCGAGAGATCGTTGGAAGGTATCTTTTAGATATAGTATTTATTGAGGAACTTGTCGTTGATAGGCATCATGAGTAAGTCTCTATTTTGCTTTGCGTGATGGTACGTGCCGTTAGAGAATATGGTATCGATGACGAACGGACCCTACCACTTAGGTTGGAAGTTGCCAGGGGTCTTGTGAGTCATGAGCATTGGTCTGCGAATGGCCAAGACAAGATCGCCCACTTGGAATATCCTCTGCTTGACTTTCTTGTTGAAAGCCCGAGAGATGCGCGCTTGGTAGAGCTCTATGCTTTGTTGATCTTGTAAACGCTTCTCATATAATACTTCTAACTCCTGTAGACGTCGGCGGTAGTTGTAGAAGCATGGAATTTCACAACCAGAAAGCCCATGCGCCAGACACTACATGCACCAGAACTCAGACGAAGAACTTCACAGCAAAGTCAATAAGTATAGACATTTGAAGAAGGACTTTTTATTTATATATAAAAGTCTATTACATGTCTAGAAAAGGTTGTACAAAGGAGAATTTCTACAAAGGAAAGATCCTAAGTCTACAGCCAGCGGCCACCATGCGCCTCCAGTTAGGCGCAGCAGTCATCATGCGCTGCCAGTCACCATGCGCTGTCAGTCAGGCGCAGCAGACATCATGCGCCTCCAACCAGGCGCATCCCACCATATCTTCAGCAGCTTAGTCATGTACATCCAGCTCAGTTATGTGCATCCCTTCAGCCAAATTCTTCCAGCCAGGCTCACCTGGCCGAGCAGAGCCCAGTTATGTGCCGCTCTTCCAACCAGGCTCGCCCGATAAATGCTTCGACACAAAGCATTTAACCCTCTGGCTGGAACCAAGGAAGAGAAGAGCACCGTAAATGCTGTGGCCAGGGGAGGCTTCGAAAGAGCCTCCAAAGCCGAAGGAAGACCGTGATCGAAACCACGGCTAAAGGAGCAGCTTTCGACATAATCAAAGTGGGGAAACCCCACATTGCAGGAAGAGAGAGCCTTGCAACGCCATTCCGATCTACGGCTCTTCCGGAATAACGGAGACAAGGCTCGAGCATCCCAATCTTTGGATGCAACAGGCACCTTCCGCCTGCCTCAGAAGCCCTCGACTCCGTCTTTTGGATGTAACAGTCACCTTCAAGTGCATCAAAGACAACACAGCGTCTCATCTTCACCCTCGGGAGCACTTCGTCAGCAGAATGCACCCGTATGTTCAAGTTCATATTGGAAGTACGTGAGGGAATGAGAAGCAAATCTTCTCTCCATGCCACTATTTATAGGCCGGGCAGATCAAACCCACGCGCCAAGTGGATGGCCCTCCGAATTCCGTGCAATAAATTTACTTTAAATGGATGAACCGGACGCCTCGAATTCAGCCAAACGGCTATTTATAGCACTCGAAGAGCGAAACAGCCGCATCATTAAAAGACATGTCCGATGCGCCAGCCAGACAGCGCATCACACGGACGCGCCCTTCGGCATCAGGCGCATCACACAGACGCGCCCTACAGTATTCGGCGCATTATAGAGGGTGCGCCCCCACACATCTCCATACCGAGTGGAACGCCAACCGACGCGCCCACTCAGCTGTCCATCGAACGTCACCAACATTAAATGCTGAACTGACAGAGTTGGCAGCACGCCTCCCAAAGTCTGAACAGTTGACAGCTTTATTCAGAAAACGAAGTGTCGGCAACGTCAGCATCATCATGACTTCCGACGGCTACTGCCACGTGGCCACCCGCATGCGCCTCTACGACCATGCGTCCAAACCAGCATGCGCCTCAAAAGCCATGCACCTCAGACCCTTCACTGATCCCTAAAGACAGAAGAAGAGTCTCCGGTTGAAGTTTTGCATGCGCCTCAAAAGCCATGCGTCCCAGACTGATCTCTGATCCCAAAAGACAGAAGGAAAGTCGCCTGCATGCGCCTCAAAAGTCATGCGCCCCAAATGGTTTGTAACTCCTAAAGGTTATGAGCCGCAGCCTCCTCCTGCGCCCAATCCAAGGCGCAGCCCACCAGATCACTCCTCTCCACCAAATCCGAGATCTTCGAACCATGAGTCGACAACACGTGTCTTTTGACTCAACTCATCCAAGATTTCAGCAACGGAAAGATCTTCTCTCTGCTACGTGCCGGCTCACAACAGCAGTATGAAGAGTTCTTCCCCTCGATCAGGGCGCAGCATCCATGCGCCTCCATCAGCAACCTCCACGTGGCGTCCCCACACCGGCGCATCCTACATACGCGCATGAGCAGCCAGCCTGCAAAACTATAAATAGAAGGATCATCCCCTTCACACACACACAGAGATTCAGAACACAAGACTCACAGAGAATCCACAACAGAGAATCACCGGAGAGGTAGTTCTAGACACTCAACGTCTTCCTCCTCTCAGCAACCTCCAGCACCCAGAGCAATCAACACCTTCAGAAAACCGATAACCGCCGTCAGCCGGTCAACGGAGTCAACGCATTACCACTCGCTCCATTGGCACTAAGGACCCAGCTTAAACAAAAGTGTACTCCTAGGACTACATCTAAGTCCTATATTGTATCACTGTTCTGTTTGTATTAAGATTTCAATCAAAACAATTTTAATGGCAAACAAGCTGGCGACTCTGCTGGGGACCTCTTTCCCCTCTACCGAGAAAGTCGTGTTACAGGCCAACGACGTGAAGGTGGGCTCCTCCCACAAGACGCTGGTAGTGCGCCTCAATCAACAGGCGTACGAGGAGTTCATTTCTGAAGGAAGTGCGAGTCCTTCGAAGCGGCTGTCGAAGTCGAAGAAGACCCGCGCAGTCTGGGTGCGCAAAGTCGACGCCTCGGGCACCACCGTTGAAGGGGATGCGCCCGTCCAGCCTTCCCTTCCTGCTGACGTCCTCAGCAGTCAAGGTGCGCCCGCTGATGCAGCGCATCTCTCGGGGAAGCGTGCGGCTGACCACGTTCCCCAGCCATCTTCCTCTCAGGCGAGGAAGATACGTCGACGGAGCAGGGACGCAGCCAATGCCCCGCGCATTACTTCTGATGCGCCACAAAGAGCCTCTGTCTTCGACAGACTCACTCGCTGTAACGACGAGGAGAATTTGGATGCTGAGTACTATGCGCCCCAGCGGGCTGGTACGAAGAAATCCAAGGCGGCACGGGCCATGCGCCACAAACGTGCTATGCCAGCAGCCGGCCAGAGGCACGCGCTTACAATCACGCGCGCTGCCGATGGCAAGCTGTACAAGGTTGACTCAAGTGCTCCTGCACCGACAACGAGTCGACCTTCAAAGTCCTCATCTCACTTGGGCGCATTCACTGCATGTACAACCAAACCGAGAGAGGCAAACTCAGTGGTCTTGAACTCCCGTGCCTCCTCTGGTTGTGCGTTCGAGGTCCGTTCAAGTCACTTCAAATGCTATGGTTCCCCCACTACTGATCGTGATGCCTGCTTGGTATTAGATCAGGGGGCGCAGCACTCACCCGACCACCCCGGCGCTTGGCCCTGCCATGCGCCTGAGAGGGGTGTGAGGGTAGCACTCTCCTCCAACGACTTGCGCAACGTGATCACTCATAAGCGCCGGTCAGGAGAGTTGACCAACAAGCACGATGCGCCTCTCACGGGGCACACTTGTGCAGTGGTCACCATCAACTGCTGTTGCAAGACGGCAGTACCGCCAAAGCAGTCGGTCTTCCAACGGCTACAATCATCGAAGGTGTCAGCAGAAGAGGAACTAAAGATTGCGTCATACAACGTGATCTCCAATTCCTCATCTGTCCGAAAGACGACTGCCAATTCCTCGTCTTCATCCAAAAGCCAGCCGAGGAAAACCAAGGCAGCTGTCACGACCTTTGGAGTGTTCGAAGGCACTCGGTCGAGGAAGAAGTCCTTGGAGGAAGCTGGGGGTAGCCAGACCCTTGTCGAGCCTCCGTCTGAAGACGAAGATGTCCAAAGCACAGCTGCGGCGGATCTTCATCAAGGCGAAGATGGCCTCCCTGAAGCCCCTCAAAAGGACGATGTCCTCCAGGAAACCGCCGGGGGTAGTGCTGAAAACGAAGAGGCCCTTCAAGACAGAGCTGAGGGCAGTCAGGCCCTTGCAGATGCGCCTGTCGAAGACGAACTCCAGAATGTGGCTGGGGGTGGCCAAACACCAGGAGAAGTCACTCCCCCACATGAGAGCGAGGCTGAGAGCGAAGTCTCAACTAATCCATCCACTTCCGGCCGTGTCATGACAGTATACATGACCGGGGGTGATCTTGAGACTGATGCGCCGCCACAAGACATTGTCCAGCGCATAGACTCGCTAGAGGGAGGACTCAAAACCCTCTCTGCCTCAATGCAAGTACTGACTCAAGCAGTGTTTGAGATACGGTCGGCCTTGATCAGGACACCTTCAAATGGTCCCGACCCAGGAGCCAATGGAGAGTCGAGTGTGCCCCTCCAGCGGACACCCTCAGACACAGAAGCACCCCGGACATCGGGGCCCTCAAACGCTCCACTCCAGATGGTACCTCCTTCCCCGACTCCTAGCTCCACGGAGGACGTGGTCGAAATGATCAAAGATCTGCGGGAGCGCTTCGAGTCCAAGAACAGACAGGAGGAGCGCCAGAAGATGGGCATTCCCCAGCCTTATCCCCTTGAGTGGAACAAGGTGGTTTATCCCCCAAAGTATAAACCACAAACACTCACGCCGTATGACGGGAAGGACTCTCCACGACGGTACCTGACGTACTTCCAGTCACAGACAGGGCATCTTCCGAAGGAGGACGCGCTCCTCACCAGCATCTTTGTTGGGGCCCTGAAAGGGGTGGCGTATGACTGGTACTGCAGCCTCCCCGATAATTCCATATCGTCCTTCGACGACCTGACACGCCTCTTCCTCGACCGCTTCTACGACGGTGGGAAGGACATGACGATGGCGTCTCTCATTGAGATACGCCAGAAGGACAAGAAAACGGTTCGGGCATTCATCGAACGCTTCCGTCAGGCCTGCTTCAGGCTACCTCCAGGCATGCCAGAACATGCGCTTCTCTCTGCTTACAGTATGAACATGCTGCCTGCAGTAAAACTCTGGCTTAACTCTACTCCCCCTCCCGACTGGAGCTCCCTAATCATTGAAGCTGAAGCTGCAGAGAAGAAGGCGGCCAATGCACGTCTTCTGGGTGTTAGCTTCCCCGTCTTTGACGATAAGGGGAAAAAGTCCGCAACCAACAACTCCGGACGAGAAACAAAGGGGAAACAGGCATTGACTGTTAATGCCTCGAAGGGCGCATCTGCGCCTACTCAAAAGCCTCCACTGGCACCGAGACCCAAGGAGGTTTATTCATTCAATGATGACGACACCCTGCAACTCTTTGAGATACTGAAGCAGGGTGACAAGATCAAGCTTCCGGACCCGAAGCGGCCCGATGAAGTCGGGAAGGTGGACAACCCGAGGTACTGTCACTACCATCGGTTTGTCGGACACCCGACTAAGGACTGCTACGTCCTCAAAAATTACATCCAGCACATGATCAATGCGGATGTAATCTCCGTCGACTACGAAGAGAAGACGGTGTCAGCTAATGTGGTGTCACTTCAGTTCGGCACCTTGCCGCCGACTACCACACAAGATGGCGTCGTCCCCATCCCTAAGGCGACAATGGAGGTGGTGAATTTGCCACCCACCCGTGACAATGTGAGTGGACTTGTCCCACTCACCACATCTCGAGGAGAGGTCCTCTGGGTTCACCCCGACCTCGTCTCCGAGGTAACTCAACCGGAGGTACGCCCTACCTCCAAAGCAAAAGGCAGGAAGATCAAGTCTTGCCGCACGGTCTCTTCTTCAACGGAAGAGGCGCTTCCTGTGCAGACGCGTGCACAACAGAACTCCCAGCCCGGTGAAGCTGCCGCCGAAGTGGTGCCTCCTGGCATCATCCCTGAGGAGGGTCCATCCAAGCCCTCAGCAGCCAATAAACAAAAGCAAGTGGAGGCCCGTTTCGACAGACCTCTGCGGAAAGAAAATGCTTCGGGGCTAGCCAAGCCCCACAATTTTGACATTCTGGCACAACTGGCCAGTACTCCTGCACGCTTGTCTTTGTTCGAGCTCCTGCGTCTCTCCAAGGACTCCCGAGAAGCTCTCTGCGAAGCTCTGAAGGATGCCGAATCCTTTCTCAGTCAGGTCAAACAGCCTGAAGACCTCCCAACTACTTGTGCACACTGTCATTGTACGGATGAAGTTATCCCAAACATAACCTTCACCCAACAAGACATGCTGCTCAAGCATCACCGACATAACCGACCGTTGTATTACACAGGGTACATCGGTTCGGTAAAGGTGAGCAGGATTCAGATTGATCCGGGGTCTTCCCTAAGCATCATTCCAAAGGCGCTGCTATCAAAGCTGGGGATCCCAATGTACCGGCTGGCGCCCTCCAATACGACTATCAGCGGCTTCAACGCCAGCAAGAGCGAGCCACTGGACAAGATCCGGCTGAAGTGTCACATCGGCAGCCTCAAAACTGAGGTAACTTGTTATGTGGTGGATGCCGAGGTCAACTACAACATCTTACTCGGACGACCATGGTTACATGAGTACATGGTGGTGCCCTCCACGCTCCACCAATGCATGAAATATGTATCCACCAACGGCGTCATCCGGACGGAGTTTGCAGATATCGATCCCTTCAAAGGGATTGAGGCCTACTTCACCGATTCCGACTTGTACAAGCCACTTGACGAGGAGGAAGCCAACGATGCCGATGATGAAGCAGAGACGGCAACAGAGCCGGATTTGGAGCCCGAAGTGACTCCTGACCCCCCTTGAAAATCCGTCTGAAAGGGAGACCACCCCAGAAGGCGCCTCCAATGAGCATCAAGCTATCAGGAAAAGTGCCAGCTCGCGAAGCTCCCCTGAAGATACGCCTCAAGGGGAAGCCACCACAAACAGCGACTCCCCTGGCGGTAAAATTACAAGGGAAGGCGCCACTCATCGAAGGCGCAACCGAGGCACCCCTCAAGGTGCGTCTTAAAGGCAAGCCGCCGCAGTCATCCAAGATGCCGGAGAGGGCTCACATAACCCTCTCAGATCCCAAAGTCAGAGCGGTGGAGGACTCTCCTGATCCGGCCCCAGTGCTTACAGACGAGGAGCTTGGCGAATATATCTCTGCTGATGTAGACGCACCCTCCTTCGACAATGTAATCCCACGGGATAAAATCTCGTACTTTATCAATAATAGAGTGTCTTTCAATTATTCTTGTCTTCCACACTGGAATGCCATGTATACATTAGACAACGCTCTACGGTCGTTACAAACACAAGTAACGACCGTCTACCATAATCAAATAGTCCCGTCTCAAGGAGTCTTCATAGTCCCTCCACGAAGCCGAGACGAAGGCACCATCATCTCGGGCAAAATCGAGCGTCGTCGGGACCTCCCGTCAATCGAGCCCGAACCTGATACCGGCAGAGTACAAGTCTATCGGTACACAGATGCGGCTAAGCACATCATCCAAAAGATGGGCTACGACCTGAAAAGCAATAAAGGCCTAAACTACGGCAAGGGTCGGCATCTCCCTGTCCGGCTTTCGATGCCCAATGGAAAGCCACAGGATTACTATATTCGGACTCGACGGGGGTTAGGCTATGTCATGCCGCCATCAACTCCAGAGAGTTCAGACGCAGAAGACATAGAACATTTCCACTCGTCAGAAGCATCGACGTGGGATTCCGATACCAGTATCGGATCAGTCTTCAGGAAAGTGCTGTCAGCTAACATGACATCGGCGTAACCTCAGAAGGATGAAGGCGAGGACCAACCGCCGGAACCCTTCGAAGAAGAACCCTGGGCTCAACGTCTAGGAGAACAATGGGAGTCTCGTTTTGAGTTACGAGAACCTCCCACCGAAGACGAAGTCGAGCAGATCGACCTCGGGGATGGGTCTTCTTCTAAACCCATCTTTATCAGCAAAAGCTTGGAAGGAGAAGACCGAGAATCTTTAGTCCAACTGGCTAAGGAGTATATCGACGTCTTCGCCTGGAGCTACGAAGACATGCCGGGTCTCGATCCACAGATCGCGATGCATAGGTTGAACATCTTACCAGATGCCAAACCTATCAAACAACAACAGCGACGCTTCCGCCCGGACATCATGAACGCCATCGATCAGGAGGTGGACAAACTCTTGACCAGTGGCTTCATCCGTGAGGAACAACACCCGGACTGGGTAGCCAACGTCGTCCCTGTCACCAAGAAGAACGGGAAGATACGAGTCTGTATCGACTTCAGGGATCTCAACTCTGCTTGCCCGAAGGATGAATTCTCGCTCCCAATCACCGATGTAATGATCGACAACACATGTGGCTTTGAACGCATGTCCTTCATGGACGGGTATTCAGGCTACAATCAAATCAAGATGTTCCCCGATGACGCAAAACACACGTCATTCAGGACTCCAAAGGGTATTTTCTGCTACACAGTAATGCCCTTCGGCTTGAAGAACGCCGGTACAACGTACCAGCGAGCTATGAGCACCATCTTCCGTCAACATCTTCGCAAGACAGTTGAGTGCTATGTTGACGACATCGCAGTCAAGAGCCGCCTCAAAAGAGATCACCTACAGGACCTAAAGACGGTCTTCGATCTCATGCGGGCACATCAACTCAAAATAAACCCCGCTAAATCCTTCCTGGGGGTTTATAGCGGCAAATTCTTGGGCTTTGTCATCACGGCAAAAGGCATTCATGTCGATCCCGAGAAGACTAAAGCCATCCTTAACATGGACCCTCCGAAGAACCTTCGAGAACTTCGGGGCTTACAAGGACATTTGGCATACATCCGGAGGTTCATAGCAAACCTCTCCGGTAAATGTCAACCCTTTACTCAGCTCATGAAGAAGGGAGTCTCTTATGTCTGGACAGAGGAGTGCCAAAAGGCTTTCGACGACATCAAGGCTTACTTAACAAGCCCGCCAGTCCTAGTGGCACCTGTCGCCGGCAAACCATTCCTCCTCTACGTCCGTGCCATGGATCATTCCCTCGGCGCTTTGCTGGCTCAAAACAGCGATGCAGGCTACGAGCAAGCAATCTACTACCTCAGTCGAACACTCATCGGGGTCGAACACCGGTACAACCCCGTTGAAAAGGAGTGCTTGGCTTTGGTGTTTGCCATTCAGAAGACTCGTCATTACGTCTCGGGCCAGACAATTCACGTCATCTCCCGAGTCAATCCGCTCAGAGTTCTCATGACGAAGCCAGGGTCATTAAACTCCCGGCTGGCTACATGGGCGATCCTACTAACGCCATACAACATGGTGTTTGTCCCGCAGAAGGCGGTCAAGGGTTAGGCTCTGGCTGACTTTTTAGCTGCACACCCCATTCCAGAATCTTCAAAACTCTATGAAGACATCCCGGATGAAGTCCAAGAATCAAACGTCACTGAAGGAAGCCCCGTCTGGCGGATGTTCTTCGATGGCGCTTCAAGAACGGGCCCCAACGGCCAAATCATCGCGGGAGTGGGGGTAGTCTTGGTCTCCCCCGATCAGCTGGTCATCCAGCGCGCATACTCCCTTTCGAAGCCGTGCTCCAACAATGTTGCTGAGTACAATGCACTCGTCATGGGACTCCAGCTAGCACAACAGCTGGGGGTGGATCATCTGGAAGCCTACGGCGACTCGAAACTCGTCGTAAACCAGATTCGGGGGCAATACGGGGTTCGCCATGAAGATTTGATCCCTTACCATGAAGTTGCATTGAACATCATTTCAACCTTCACTGGGTTCTTCATCGAACATGTACCCCGCCTACAAAACTTGGAGGCTGACGCTCTGGCTGGCCTCGCAGCCTCATTGGCCGTGCCCCTTGGGACTCAACATTATGTTACGGTGACTGGCCGAGACCTGATTTGTCCCAGAAACAACCTATGTTTGCAAATGGCTCACGCCATGCCGACGAACACCGATGTTAATGTCCGAGACTGGAGGTTACCGTTCATCGACTTCGCTGTCTACGGAATCCTTCCAGAGGACCCGAAGGAAGCCGTCTCAGTCAGGAGACGCTCTCTTCGATTCTACTACGATACAGCCACTAAAACGCTGTACCGATGCTCCTTCGACGGGCTTCTCCTTCGATGCCTGTCTAACGAAGAAGCGGCCTAAGCTCTTCGAGAAGCTCATGACGGAACTTGCGGAGCTCACCAACCAGGTCCTAAGTTGCAAGATCGACTGCGACGTATGGGCTACTACTGGCCAACCATGGTTGCCGACGCAGTGGAATATGCTAAGAAGTGCCATGCATGCCAACTTCATGCAGACTTCATACATACACCATCTGAACCTCTACATCCTACAGTCGTCTCCTGGCCATTCGAAGCCTGGGGCATGGACATTGTAGGGCCAATCACCCCTCCTTCATCGAGAGGACACCGCTTCATCCTGGCCATCACCGATTACTTCTCCAAATGGGCGAAAGCAGTCCCACTAGCAGAAGTAAAAAGCTCCAGAGTGGTCAGCTTTATCAAACACCATGTCATTTACCGTTTCGGGGTACCCCGGCGAATCATCCATGACAATGGTCCTCAGTTTATCAGCCACATTTTCAGCAGGTTCTGTGACAAGAATCGCATTCAAAACGTGGCCTCAACCGCCTACAATCCGGCAGCAAACGGATTGGCCGAGGCGTTCAACAAAACTATCGTCAGGCTACTCAAAAAAGTCGTGTCATCCAACAAACGCGACTGGGACGAAAAGCTTGGCGAATGCCTTTGGGCCTACCGCACAACGGTACGGACCCCAACAGGCAACACTCCATTCTCCCTGGTCTACGGAAGCGAAGCAGTACTGCCTCTCGAGATACAGATACCTTCGCTCCGCGTGGCAATCACAAACAATCTCACAGAAGAAGACAATCAACGTCGTCGTCTGCGGGAACTGGAGGCACTTGACGAAAAGCGTCTCCTAGCTCAACAACGCATCGAACTTTACCAAGCCCGTATATCACAGGCTTTCAACAAGAAGGTCAAGCAAAGAACTTTCCAAGTTGGCGACCTAGTTTTAGCAGTCAGAAGGCCAATGGTGTTAACTCACAAGACACCAGGGAAGTTCGAGCCCAAATGGGAAGGACCCTTCATCATTGAGACGGTATACTCAAACGGTGCTTACCGGCTCGCCAAACCCAATGGGGACTTGTTCATGATGCCCATCAACGGCAAGTTCTTAAAGAAGTACTATTCTTGACATCCTCCAAGACATGTATTTCCCCAAACAACCTCTTCTCACAAAATCAATCGCTTCCGGAACCCAGCTGTTCCGTGGCATCCTTCCGTAGAAAGATAACCACGTCCACATTACCTCTGAGTTGTCTCTCTACATCCTACAAAGCGGAACCTTACACTTCGTGAGCTTACGCTATCCTTTATGTTTACCACGTCCACGTTACCTCTGAGTAAACATCCCGTACAAACAACTCCTATGTTGTCGTACATTGATCGCAGAACTTCCACGTCCACATTACCTCTGAGTTGTTCAGCGTATCCCCCAGGATCATTCCTACCACGTCCATAAACACCTATGAGTAGGAAGATTCTATCATTCGAACCTAATGATTGCCATGTCCACATTACCTCTGAGCAAACATGTTGGTTCCTTTATACTTATTATCTGTACCTAAAAACCAAGGTGCGCAAAAGATAATAGGTCCACATAAATCATCAAGTTCATGAGATTAAAAAAAATGAACACATCACAAAGAGATAGTGTATTTCTTTATTTTTTCAAAAAAAAGAGAGTACAGAAATACGCTATTTCCCCAGCAAGAATTGAAAAAACACATAAAAAGAAGAGAAGCTACAATCCCCGATCCTCTCCAGGGTGGGATGAGAGTTCTCTGACTCGACGTCTCAGGTCGGCAGTGCGAGTTTCCACAGTCGCCTGGACTCGCAGCTCGGCTTCTTGACGCATTAACCCGACAGCCTCAGCAGAAGTTTTACTCTCATACTTCTCATCAAGCTGTCGTCGCTGCTGAGCCAAAGCAAGGGTCCGCTGAGTAAGAGTCGCTTCCTCCTGCTTGAATGCCACGTGTTCAGCCAGGACACGATCAGCTTCTAGTTGAAGTTGGGCCCGCTGGTCTTCAAGACGGCGCATCTGAGCATCAACCTCTGCGATGTTAGCGTCCACCGCAGCCCGCTTCTCCGTCGTCTTCTCCATAGATTGAGACAACTGCTCCGCTGCAGCCTCAGTCCCAGCTACTTCACGCTCCCAACTGCTCACATCGGCCCGATGGGAAGCCTCGATTTCAGCAATCAACTTCCCTATCTCTGTATCTATCAAGACAGAGAGGTCATTTCGTTGGATGCGCTGCAGTTCCGCGAGCCGCTCGTCCAGCTCAATCACCGAAACCTCCAGAATTTCGGCCATATGGTCATGGCCTTGGTGAATGCGGATCAGCTCGATACAAGGCATTGCCAAAGCTTTTGCTGTCGCAAAGCTCCCCTTGCCATCCATCACTGCAGATACTCCTTTCTCCAGCATTTTGTACACTCCCTCGACGAGGAACTTCACATACTCGTCGGCATCCGCCAGCACCTGCGGCGTCATAGCAGGAGTTGGGGGAGCTACTACAGTTTGCGGACCGGAGGAGGATCCGCCAACCTCGATCTGAGAGGTTTGAACCTTGGCTGCAATAGGCTCTTCATCAACAGGGGCCAGACTGCTAGCCCGAGGTGCCGAAGGAACAGAAGGAGCCGGCACATGCGTCGTGATAGTACCCCAAGTGGAAGGAGCAACAGAGGGTTCCACACCCTTACCCTTCTCAAGCCCGGAGACATCACCGACGTCAACGGCCACCTCTTCTACCCCCGACATTCTATCAGCATCAGCCACCTCCCCCGGCAAAACGGGGAGGTCAACATTTATCTCCTGGCCAGCCCAAGGAGACAAGACCGGCAGAAGAGTCTCATTCTTCTCAAGTCCCTCTACAGGGACAGAATCTGTCGCTACCGCCTGATCGGTAGCCATCTCTATGTCTATGGTTGAAGCCAAGGAAGGATTCGGCAATGATTCAGCCGACCTCCCTTCATCATGACAAGGAGGGGAATCAACCCTCTCCTCTATCCTCATCGCTTCTGCTGCCCCCACAACGGACCCTCGCAACGCTGGAGGGACGTCACCAGAAGGCGACGAACTCCAATCCACTTCATCATCAGGATGCCTCGAGTCTGTAGGACCCTCAGCGTCCAAGGCCTCCACGACAGATGGTACTATCCCAGAAGTTGTTGTGACTTCAAAGTCAGGAGATACTAAAACCTCCGCGGGAACATCTTCGGGACCCTCCTCCACAGGAGACATCATCGTTGGTGGAATGCACTCCTCAGAAGAGCCTGCCACCTCCTTCGGCTTACTAGTGCCCGATTTCGAAGCACGAGACTTCTTCTTCAATCCCTACAAGAAGAAGAGCATAAGTCGCCACAATGACATAAAAAAACTGGAATTATGAAGCACTCCTTACCTCAGCGGGAGCTAAGCCCGTTGGCGTTACAAGTGGCATTTCCGTAATCTTCAGGGTCGACGTCCTTCTCGACCTTTTTGGTACAGTAGAACCAGCTTCTGTGTCAGCCCGTCTTTTCCCGACAGACGGGTCTCTCACTGGTGCCACAGCAGCAGCCCGATACCCCGCTAATTCTGGCGGACGATATGACCGAGCTGTCACCAACATATTCGTTGTTGCCTCCAACTGGGTTCCAATGATGAAACTAGTCTCCCTGTCATAACCAGGAGACATAGTATTCATAGTACAATACAGCTTGGTGGCCGGATATAAGATCGGCGGCCGAGGATTGCGAACTGGTGTGGTAAACTTAACGCTAGTGCATCCAGCGTTATAATACTGCCAGCCCCGGGCTCCATCCAGCAAACTCCCGATGAAGCCTAGACTGCTACTGGGATTCTGCAGCATTAGCTGAGTGTAGCCAAATTGACGAGCAAATCGGCTTGGCAAGTACGGTTCCAGATAGCACCTGTTCTGATTACGGTAGACCAGATGCGAAGGCCGGATACTCTGCAACCAACGAAAACTCCATTTCGGCAAAGTAACCGCATCCTCGCCAGAATCAACCAAATCTTGGTCGGCCTCGAAATTCTTGAAGATCGGGCCAACCTTCACGATTTCCCACCCCTGAAGGAAGGACAAAACCCTCCTACAAACGGGGACGCCAGTGTAAGACCACTTCCTCTTGTAGAAGCGGCGAATGAAGGCATCTCCTTTAACATGGTCCTCCTCAGGACCAGGACTCATCACATTCGGATGATGTAAGATCAGCCAACCCATAAGATAATGGAAAGGCAGCTCGGCCCGGGGAAAGTTGTCATTATTACCTTTCTCGTGGATCACATCATCAGCAAAAGACCTCAAACCGCGCAGCAGGTTGCACACCATCGCGGGGAGGAGAGCCAGAGGTCGTCCAAAGGCCAACTTCACTGCAGGCAAAATGAGATTCCGATGTACCCTCTCAACAGCACCAGATCCCCCTGCAAATATGCAATCCCGGAGCCATATCATCAAGTAGGCCGTCAACACTGCCTTAGATGACATCCGGTGCCCGCAGTGCCAGAAACAGCTGTACGTGTTCTGGCCGCTCTCATTTGAATGTGGGGTCCTCTCGTCCAGCCGGGTTATTTTAGAACTCACTTCCGCGGGTGTCAAGCCCTGCGGAGTCGCAAACCGGATCCTCGAAGGATCTGCCAAATCCTGTCTGAAAACATAGTCCCTCCAAGCAGTCACGTGAGGTTGGGTCTTACCCTTGTCCCTCTGGTACATCAGATAATGATGGCTCGTCACCTCCTTGAAAACGACCATCATCTCCGGGTCCTTATCTTCCAAGACCTGGATCTCTTTATTCGATGGGAAATATTCCTCGTACGGTTCCGAGCCCCAAGGAAGCTTGGACACTTCGTACATCTCATGAAGGGCCAATCCCAACTCCCCCACTGGAGTAAAGAAGCTGCCAGTCTGGGTGTTGAAAAGCTCCAACAGCGCAAAGAACATCAGCTTATTGAGGTCCACGCCTACCTGCGTGGCCCGAATGGCGGCAGTCAGCCCTATCTCTTTAAGCTCAACTTTGAACCTGGAAAGCACCCAGGAGGTCAACTCGTCCCACTTTGGGATGTAGTGACACCAACCTTCGACTCTAAAACCAGCTGTCGGATACGTGACCTTCGACGTCAGCATCCGATTTGCAAAAGTCGGGGCACTGAAGGGAAACGTGTCATTTGGGACTTCACTATAGATGCTCCCGGGACGCAAAGCTCGGTAACTGAACGAAGAACCAGTTCGTGAAGCGGTCAAGGTGTCTCGCTGGTTCGAGGTGGTGTCAATCGAAAGGGAGCCCCCCAAGGCACCTCCTTGAGAAGGAGTAAGTTCCCAATCCATCCTTCTCTTCGAAGCTAGACGGTAAAAGGCTGTCAGTGGCAACTGACGGTCAACCTGCCGCATGTATAACATCATGCCCTTAGCAGCAAAGAACCAGTCTTCTCTGATCTTCAATATCTTCGCTTCGGAAGAGACTAATCGGTCGCCAAACAGAAAGGCAGGCTTTAAGAAAGTCACACCTTCAGAATCAGCAGACTTCAGTTTACCGCTCTCCATCATACTCTGGAGGAAAAGCGGCAACTGGACCTGGATTTGTAGCATCCTCTCACGAGGTTGGTCCTGAAGGATAGCATCCTTTGCAGGGTTGATCACCGCCTCATCAAAATCAACTCCCATCTGACAAAGAGAAGCGTCCAGGAGGACCTCATTCAACAAAGGGATCGTCATCGACACTGGCACGACAAAAGTGGAAGTCAGGCAAAAAGACAAAATATGTCAAGAAGACTGGCACATTGCCAGGGTATGAACCCATGCGCATCTGCTTCGGCACATCATCAGGGCATAGGCCCATACGCGTCAGCATGTCTCGGCGCATCATCAGGGCGTAAGCCCATGCGCGTTGGCATTGGAGCTTCGGCGCATTATCAGAGCGTGAGCCCATGCGCGTCAGCAAAGGCTTCGGCACATCTTCAGGGAATAAAACCCATGCGCATCAGCCATTAAAACCTCGGTGCATGATAAAGGTATAAACCTATGCATGTCGGCAGGATAGAACCTCGGCGTATCTTTAAAGATCGAAGTCTATACGCGTCGGCAGTTAGGGCACAGAGCCCAAAGCAGAGACGAAACCCACCTGTCACCTCAGGACGAACGTCGGCAAGAGGCGCAAGAGCGATAGGTACATCCTCATCCGCGGACTCCTTCGCTTTCTCCTTCCCCTTGCCGGTAGCGCCGCGAGGAGTCTTGGGAGCCATTCTCTCGAGGAAGGAGAAGTTAGGGTTTTGAGGAAGAAACTCTAAAGCAGAGGCACAGAGAAGAAGAACCCTTTCTCTCTCCAACTCTTACCTATTTATAGGGCTTGGTCGCACGCGTGAACAGATGACGTGTGATCTCAGCCGTCGCCTCGGGTTCTGTGCAGGGATAGCAGCAAATAAAACCAAAAGATCATCATTAATCTTTTCGGTTACCGAGGTACCATCATCATTAACTGAGAAGAGCATGCGCCGAACAGGCATGCGCCCAGAAATCATGCGCCCTGACCTCCATGCTTCTTATTCAAAGTATTCCAAAACTTATTCAAAAGTTTTGAAAACTTTGAAGGGAGTCTTGTAGAAGCATGAAATTTCACAACCAGAAAGCCCATGCGCCAGACACTACATGCGCCAGAACTCAGACGAAGAACTTCACAGCAAAGTCAATAAGTATAGACATTTGAAGAAGGACTTTTTATTTATATATAAAAGTCTATTACATGTCTAGAAAAGGTTGTACAAAGGAGAATTTCTACAAAGGAAAGATCCTAAGTCTACAGCCAGCGGCCACCATGCGCCTCCAGTTAGGCGCAGCAGTCATCATGCGCTGCCAGTCACCATGCGCTGTCAGTCAGGCGCAGCAGACATCATGTGCCTCCAACCAGGCGCATCCCACCATATCTTCAGCAGCTCAGTCATGTACATCCAGCTCAGTTATGTGCATCCCTTCAGCCAAATTCTTCCAGCCAGGCTCACCTGGCCGAGCAGAGCCCAGTTATGTGCCGTTCTTCCAACCAGGCTCGCCCGATAAATGCTTCGACACAAAGCATTTAACCCTCTGGCTGGAACCAAGGAAGAGAAGAGCACCGCAAATGCTGTGGCCAGAGGAGGCTTCGAAAGAGCCTCCAAAGCCGAAGGAAGACCGTGATCGAAACCACGGCTAAAGGAGCAGCTTTCGACATGATCAAAGTGGGGAAACCCCACTTTACAGGAAGAGAGAGCCTTGTACCGCCATTCCGATCTACGGCTCTTCCGGAATAACGGAGACGAGGCTCGAGCATCCCTATCTTTGGATGCAACAGGCACCTTCCGCCTGCCTCAGAAGCCCTCGACTCCGTCTTTTGGATGTAACAGTCACCTTCAAGTGCATCAAAGACAACACAGCGTCTCATCTTCACCCTCGGGAGCACTTCGTCAGCAGAATGCACCCGTATGTTCAAGTTCATATTGGAAGTACGTGAGGGAATGAGAAGCAAATCTTCTCTCCATGCCACTATTTATAGGCCGGGCAGATCAAACCCACGCGCCAAGTGGATGGCCCTCCGAATTCCGTGTAATGAATTTACATTAAATGGATGAACCGGACGCCTCGAATTCAGCCAAACGGCTATTTATAGCACTCGAAGAGCGAGACAGCCGCATCATTAAAAGACATGTCCGATGCGCCAGCCAGACAGTGCATCACACGGACGCGCCCTTCGGCATCAGGCGTATCACACAGACGCGTCCTACAGTATTCGGCGCATTATAGAGGGTGCGCCCCCACACATCTCCATACCGAGTGGAACGCCAACCGACGCGCCCACTCAGCTGTCCATCGAACGTCACCAACATTAAATGCTGAACTGACAGAGTTGGCAGCACGCCTCCCAAAGTTTGAACAGTTAACAGCTTTATTCAGAAAATGAACCGTCGGCAACGTCAGCATCATCATGACTTCCGACGGCTACTGCCACGTGGCCACCCGCATGCGCCTCTATGGCCATGCGTCCAAACCAGCATGTGCCTCAAAAGCCATGCGTCTCAGACCCTTCACTGATCCCTAAAGACAGAAGAAGAGTCTCCGGTTGAAGTTTTGCATGCGCCTCAAAAGCCATGCGCCCCAGACTGATCTCTGATCCCAAAAGACAGAAGGAAAGTCGCCTGCATGTGCCTCAAAGGTCATGCGCCCCAAATGGTTTGTAACTCCTAAAGGTTATGAGCCGTAGCCTCCTCCTGCGCCCAATCCAAGGCGCAGCCCACCAGATCACTCCTCTCCACCAAATCCGAGATCTTCGAACCATGAGTCGACGACACGTGTCTTTTGACTCAACTCATCCAAGATTTCAGCAACGGAAAGATCTTTTCTCTGCTACGTGCCGGCTCACAACAGCAGTATGAAGAGTTCTCCCCCTCGATCAGGGCACAGCATCCATGCGCCTCCATCAGCAACCTCCACGTGGCGTCCCCACACCGGCGCATCCTACATGCGCGCATGAGCAGCCAGCCTGCAAAACTATAAATAGAAGGATCATCCCCTTCACACACACACAGAGATTCAGAACACAAGACTCACAGAGAATCCACAACAGAGAATCACCGGAGAGGTAGTTCTAGACACTCAACGTCTTCCTCCTCTCAGCAAGCTCCAGCACCCAGAGCAATCAACACCTTCAGAAAACCGATAACCGCCGTCAGCCGGTCAACGGAGTCAACGCATTACCACTCGCTCCATTGGCACTAAGGACCCAGCTTAAACAAAAGTGTACTCCTAGGACTACATCTAAGTCCTATATTGTATCACTGTTCTGTTTGTATTAAGATTTCAATCAAAACAATTTTAATGGCAAACAGTAGTTATCATCCGCCGTTAACCGGTAGGTGAGGGCCACTCGAAGTGAGAGGATCTGAGTTTCTAATGGGAGGACTGCCTCGCTCCCGTAGACCAAGAAGAACGGTGTATTTCCTATAGCCATCCGAATCGTCGTTCGATATGCCCATAGGCACTCACGAAGCTTTTCATTCCAGTCATGTTTGTTTGCAGACACGAACTTTTTAAGGAGCTTGATTATGGTTTTATTGAATACTTCAGCCAGACCATTGGCCGAGGGGTTATATGCTGTCGAGGCCATGTTCTGTATTCGATTCTTATCACAAAATCGGTAGAAAGCGTGGCTTACGAACTGCGGACCATTGTCGTAATAATCCTTTGGGGTAGTCCAAAATGGTAAATGACGTAATATTTTATGAAGCTAATCACGTTCGATGTCTTGAACTCAGCCAATAGAACAGCTTCTGCCCATTTGGAGAAGTAATAGGTGATTGTAAGTATGAACCGATACCCTCTAGACGACGGTGGGGTGATTGGCCAATAACGTCCATTCCCCATGCTTCGAATGGCCAAGAGGCTACTGTCGGGTGCAAAAATTTAGATGGCAGATGTATGAAATCTGTATGGATCTAGCAAGCCTTGCACTTTTTTGCATAATCAAATGCATCTGCGACCATTATAGGCCAGTAATAATCCATCCGGCGAAGGCGATCTTGTAATTTTGGGCCAGGTTGGTGAGCCCCACAAGTACCGTCATGAGCTTCACGTATGGCTTCTTTGGCTTCTGCATTTGACAGACATCTTAGTAGTAGCCCATCATAGGATCGTTGATACAATATTTTTGTCTCCGTATCGTAGAAGAATATGAGGGAACGTCTGCTGATGGAGGTAGCTTCCTTCATATTCTCTGGCAGAATTCCATAGACCGCAAAGTCGATGAGCGGGCGTCTCTAGTCTTGTATGTCGTTGGTTATCTGGGCGGAGTAACTCGTACCCAGTTGAAGAGTGTTCCTAGGGTAGACCAGTTCATGGCCTATTACGTCGACTAGATGATGAGCATTATTTGGGAGTACCAAGGAAGCGGCGAGACCGGCCAGGGTATCGCTTCGATGTTTTGAAGTCTAGGAACGTGCTCTATAAAGAACAGCTCCAAGGTTGTAATGATGGCTACTGCTATCTGATAATAGGGAATCAGGTCCTCATTGCGAACCTCGTATGAACCTCGGATCTGGTTAACAACCAATTGCGAGTCACCATAAGCTTCCAGGTATCTGATTCCCACTTCTTTCGCGAGTTGGAGTCCAATAACTAGAGCGTTATATTCGGCTACGTTGTTCGAACATGATTCTGTAAGAGAATACGCCCGATTGACTACTAGTCCAGAGGGAGAAATTAATACCACCTCGACTCTAGCGACGATATCACCTTGTGGTCCCGTTCTTGAAGCACCATCGAAGAACATCCGCCAAATGGCGTCGTGCGAAGCCATGTTCGAGGCGATGACTTCATCTGGAATTTTTTCATAAATTCTGGTCGTTTCTGAGCCTGGATGGGCTGCTAGGAAGTCAGCCAGGGATTGACCCTTGATAGCTTTCTGCGGAACAAAAACCATGTCATAAGGGGATAGCAGTATCGTCTAGGTAGCTAGACGAGAACTGAGTGCGCCTGGCTTGGTCATGAGAACTTTGAGGGGATTGACTCGTAAAATCACATGGATGGTCTGTACTATCACATAGTGTCATGTTTTCTGAATAGCGAACACTAGGGCAAGGCACTCATTTTCTACAGCAGTGTACCTATGTTCAGGTCCTACCATCATTTGCCTGAGATAGTAAATGGCTTATTCATGTCCTGCATCATTATTTTGGGCTAGCAGAGCGCCGAGGAAATGTTTCATCGCCTGTACATAGAGCAGGAAGGGCTTTCCGACGACCGGGGCTACCAGAACTGGCAGATTCATCAGGTACTCCTTAATATCATCAAAGGCACGATAACATTCCTCGTTCCATACAAAGGAGACACCTTTCCTCATGAGTTGAGTGAAAGGTTGACATCGCCCCGAGAGGTTAGATATAAACCTCCTGATATAGGCTAGTCTTCCCTGAAGGCCGCGGAGTTCGCGGAGGTTCTTTGGTGGGTTCATCTCCAGGATTGCTTTTGTTTTGTCGGAATCTATGTGAATGCCCCGAAAAGTAATGATAAAGCCCAAGAACTTTCCACTGGACACCCCCAGAAAGGACTTGGTGGGATTCATCTTCAGGTTGTGTGCCCGTATGAGGTCGAACACTGTTCTCAAGTCATATAAATGATTGCTTTTGGAGCGGCTCTCGACGGCGATGTCGTCTACGTAACACTCCACCGTCTTGTGTAAATGATCTCTAAAGATGACACTCATGGCCCGTTGATATGTTGCACCAGCGTTCTTCAAGCCAAAGGACATGACTGTATAACAATATACGCCGATCGGCATTCGGAATAATGTATGCTTCTCGTTATCGGGAGCCATCTTGATTTAATTGTATCCCGAAAAGCCATCCATAAAGGACATGCGCTCGAAGCCGCACGTATTATCGATCATTATATCGGTAATCGAAAGAGAAAATTCATCCTTAGGGCACGCCGCAATGAGATTGCAGAAATCGATACAGATTCGAATTTTCTCGTTCTTCTTGATGACTGGCACCACGTTGGCTACCCAGTCTGGGTGCTGCTCTTCACAGATGAAACCACTAGCTATAAGCTTGTTCACTTTCGCCTCGATAGAATTCATGATGTATGGACGAAATTGCCACTGCTGTTGCTTGACTGGTTTTGCGTCCGGATAGATATTGAGCTTATGGAGTGCAATCTCGGGGTTCAACCCTGGCATGTCTTCATAGCTCCAAGCAAAGACGTCGATATATTCTCTGATGAGTTGTAACAACTCCTGCTCGTCGTCTGTCAGACTTTTACTGATGAAGATTGGCTTTGGTGAGGATTCATTGTCGAGGTTGACTCGTATAACCTCATCTTCAGTGGAAGGATTACGAAGTTCGAAGCGTTTCTCCCATTGTGCATCTAGTTGCTGGACCTACGGCTCCAACTCAAGAGGTTCAAGTAGGTCTTCGTCTTCTTCTTCGACATCAGCGGATGTCATATTGGCAGATAATGTCTGTCTGAATATTTCCCCAATACTTCTATCGGAGTCGTAAATGGGTGATTCGGACGAAAGGGAGTGCCACTCATATTCCTCTTCAGAGCTTTCGGGCGTCGTAGGTGGAGTAACATACCCGAGACTACGTCTAGATTTGTGATAATGATCATGAGGCTTCCCTACTGGTGTCGGTGGCTGTAGAGGCAATCGTCGACCACTGCCATAATTAAGATCCGGAGTAGTCTCCATGTCGTACCCCCTGCTTTTGCAAAAAGTACTTGGCTTGAGGACTATACAAATAGAGCGGTAGTCTTCCAGTCTCGGGTCCAAGGTCGGACTCTTGTGGAGTGAAAGATTAAGGACCTTCTTTTCAACCAAAGATGATCGTGTGATCCCATCCTCTTCTGTCTGAGACCGGAAAGTAAGCGCCTTTTATGGGAGCAAGTCGATTTGGGGTATGGACAGTTGTCACCTGTGTGTGCAGGCTAACGTCCAAACAATCTCGTGCGACATACGATAGATTAGGCTTATCATACTCAGAATAGTCTAACGGCAGCCTCTTATTGATAAAATAAAATTTTTTGTCTGCCGGGATTACATCATCCAGAGAGGGGCTATCCGCCTGTATAACCACATATTTGGAGAGTTCTCCGTCTTCCTTGGCTACCCCCTACGAGCTCAGAGTTTGGGCCGCTATCTTGGGTAACTTGACCACTAAGGGTTCTGCTTGAGGTATTGATCTGCCTGGGAGTGTTGGATCAACACTTGGCTGCTGGCTCGCCTTGGGAAGACGGATGACCATCGGTTAGACAAGGGATTTCGTGTCTTCTAGTCGCCTTGGAGCAGATTTTGGCAGTCGGATTACCATCGGTGTTACTGAGGGCTTCGCATCTTTCCGTTGCCTTTGATTGGACTTTGGCAGCCGGATCACCATTGATCCTATAATATGTTTTAGCTTCTGACTGAATCTCGGAAGGCGGATGACCATTGGTTCCGACTACGTAGGTGCGACAGAAGAATCGATCACTTCTTTATGTAGGGTTGCGACAAGGGGTGCGGCCCAGCCCGGTTTGCGGGGTTGGAGACGGATTCTCAAGGGTTCCTTTGGCCCTGCAATGGCCTCCGGCTCATCCGTTATGTGTAAATTTGATTCTGTTGCAGAGTTCTGGGTGATCTCTACCCCCTGCGTGTGCTCCTGGTACATCGGGTTATCGCATACATTGAGGGGGCTACTACCCCTAGCTTCATCTACTCTCAAGGAGGCTGAAGGTGCACCCCGAGTGCCGGAAGCTTCTTCTTGGATCGGGTGCCTAAATAGACACCCCCTGTGGTGGATGGGAACCCGACAGATGAGGGTCTCCTTGTAATACTGGCCGAGATGGCCGGGTTGGAAGAGCCTGTCTTCTTCCATCCCTTGCCAGGAGAAACTTTTTGAGTTGAATTATAGGAGGCAAAAGGAAGCTCTTCGTCCCCTGGAATTTGCACCTGTCGGACATGTGTTGGCTGCTGCAGTCGCTGGAAAACTGACTGCCGATCTTCAGGTGCTGCTGATTTGTTACAGCAGCAGTTGATGATGACTTGGGTGGAACGACGCCCCGAGAGGGACTCATTGCATGCTGACGCTGCCGTCTTGCGCTTGTGAATAATCATGTCACGTAAGTCGGTAGGAAGCTGCTCTACCTTTGCACCAAACTTGTGAACTTGGGGATCCGGAGCACACGAGTGCTTAGGCATCATGTTTGCTCCCTGATCCGTGGCTAGTAAAAGCACTTATTTTGGATCTTTAGAGGGAGACTTTAAAGACCCACCCTGTCCGTTTGCCCTGGGGGACTGGACGCGGGTGATTCTGTAAAACTTTTCGTCAAGAGCCCGTGTAACAGTTAACGAGGCCCACTGACAGTCAGCAGCTTGGACAATTGACTGGGCTGGTTGAGCCCGCACTGGCCTAGCCTTTTTTAACTTAGTGCCCAAAGGCGCGTAGTAGAAAGAGTCCAGATTGATACATTCCGCATCCTCGGTGGGCCGCATAGCGTCGGGTATGCATGAGAGGCGGTCGAACACAGAGCTTCTGACAGGGCCGAATGAAATGTCCTGTCTGTGGGCAGGATTGGTTGTCGTATGGCCCATCTTCTTGCGGCTAGAGCTGGTTGCCGCATGGATCATATTCCTGCAACGAGAGTTAGCTGCCGTATGAATTGTCTGTCTGCAGCCAGAGTTGGCCGTTGTATGGGAAGACTGCCCATCTCCTCTCTGCGGCCTCCTCTTTGTCCGTATGGAGTTCCCTTGTGTCCCCAAAAACTCAGCATCGTAGTGTTTTTCTCTACTGGATTTAGGGACAGTGGGGTCCTATGCAGTTGGAGATAGAACCACAGGAGAGTTCTGGTCACCGTCTTGGGCTGCAGAAGGAGCTTCTTCGAGAACCTGGTCAAGGGCAACAGTTTTGTGCACCGACGCCTTACGAGTCCTCTTCGGGTTGGCTCGCTTCTGAGACGGGTTGGCTCTACCTTCAGAGAGCAATTCTTCGAAGGCTTGTTGGTCGAAGCGGACCACAATCATTTGTTGTGTAGAGCCGAGCTTGGATGCGTCAGATTGCGTCACCAACTTCTCATCGGAAGAGAAGGATGTCCCCAGTCGAGTCGCCATCATGTTTGCCATAAAAATCAACAACGGGTATTACAGAACACTGGAATTGATTGCAAACTCGCTTGTACAAATAAAGGGCCTAGAAAGAAAGCCTAGGAAATAATCTAAGTACAATTGTTTAGTTTTGATTCTGGGGGGTGACGGTGGAGGCTCGGAAAAATGCTATCAACTCTGCGTTACTCCGTGGACTATCTGATGCAGTCTTTAGCACGTGAAGATATTGCTTTTTCTTGAAGGTTGCCCGCCATTGCAGGGGTATAGCACCCTGCTATTTATAATAGGATAGATTTTGAGCCGCATAGACGGCTTGCGGCCATGTGGCTGATTGGCACGCAAAGACCCGTTCTTGGGCTGCCATCTGTCTGTTTGTTGGGATTTTGTTACAGCAAATCTGGGTAGTTAAAGAATTGGTCAGATTGCCACGTGTCCCGCTATATATGGTGTTCTCAGTCTTTGATCATGTGGGGTCGCATGAGACTCAAGCATGCGGCCTGAATCATAATTACTCTCGGCTGCTGAAAATTCGGGGCCACATAATCTGGGCCGCATAAGTGTCATACGGCCTAGATAACACTCTTCTGGCCGCATGGAGGCGTACGAACCCTGCTTTTGGGCGACGTCCCACGTCTCATCTTTTTTGTCAAAGTGTCAGAACTGTCATGTTTTGCCAGGACTTGTCAGCTTTATCAGTTGAACTGCTCCTCCTTGGTCGCATATTTTCTTTCTACAGCTGTTCGTCGATGGGCCGCATATGTCTTTGAACAGTCATACGGCTTTCTTTCATGCGGACCTGTTTGGTCCAATATACCTATGTGGCAATTTGTAACCCGCATGAACTCCATATTTTTTATGTTTCTGCACCCACACATGAAAAAAACTAAAATCAATACTTGCATCGATTCGGACTTGTGCCTTGGTCGATTCGATTTCTTATAATCTTCGAGCCGATTCAACGCACTTATCCTTCGGGGTAATGCGGCGCTTCACATCGATTCACTCGATGCATTCTTCGGGACAAGGCAACTCTTCGTATCGACTTAGTTCGATACATTGCTTGGGATAATGTAACTCTTCGTATCGACTTAGTTTGATGCATTGCTCGTGTCACGACTCGCACCCACTGTGAGGGTACGAGAAGGTAACAACGCCCAGCCAACGCCGTAGTGTCGGCGGTAGAACGTTGTCCTAAGTCTCAATGCATCTAACAGTATAAGGCTAAACAGTTTATACTCCCCGAGTGGGGGTGACATAGCAGAAAGTAAACTCAATCACAACTAAGGAAGAAAAAGTACGATATGATAAAGAACTCAAAGAAAATACAGATGATCAAATAGTCTAAGATAACATCTCAGCAGATATCCAGAGTACAAGGTCTCAGCTACTGAATATGAAAGAACATACAACCCAGATCTCAAAGACAGAAATAAAGTCTAACTACTAGTCTCAAGACAACATAAGTAAGATAAGGCCTAACTAAGCTAGTCTAGGCAGTAGGGTAATGTCCTCAGCTAGAGCTGTCCCGTAGAAGGTATCCACACAGGCCTCCTCCTCGTCCTCTGTAATATTTTCAACAGGTCCAGTCAGGACAGGAGCGAGTACAATACATCTCAACAGTTCATAGCAGGTTAGAAAATATAATCATGCAGTAAAGTAAGATAAAGATACTGAAGAAATGCAGTATGTAAACAGAGAGAGAGAACTGTAATAGAAATATCTACTATAAGTAAAGAACTAACAGTGGCTAGTGAGTCAGAGTATAATATAGACATGTAAATGGCATAGGATGATTCTGATGCTACACTATGGAAGGATTCTGATGCTACACTACTTGGATATTATTCACATGTCCACTTCTACTCTTCCGTACCCCCAATTAATACACAAGGATCCAACCAGGTTATGTTATGATTCTATGTAACGGCCCCCGAAGGGTGGTACATAGTAGTCCCATAATTGGGGATTCTGGGAAACCCAATAAATGGGATAAGGATTCAAAGAAGACTCTGTGATCATAAGAGTATATGTCACAAGTGATCAAAGAACCAAAGAAGCATAATGATACGCCATGTAAGTGAAACGCACAGAACATGTAGTACCCGATGCTCCCTGAAGGGATAACATCTCAAGAAGGGATCCATATAGTACTAATCCGTGTGACCAACGTGACAGTATCAAGTAAAGTAATTTAATGCAAGAAAATAATTCTAAGCAGGATATGAAATGATAAGAGAATGTACTGGCCTGGTATCTGAGTGTCCGGATGAAATGTACTGTCCAAGGAGGGGTGTCTGGCTCTAATCAGAACATCACAAGTCACAACAAGTCCAAAATGGTATAATAAAGTCCTACTATGCATTCTATATGATTCTAGGTCAATCTAGGCCAAAGTCAACTCTTGGTCTACCTTGGTCAACCAAGAAGTCAAACCTATGTCAACTATGGTCAAACTAGGTCCAACAAGTCTAAACTAGGCTAAACTAGCCTATACTAGTCTACATTAGTCTATACTAGGTCACTCAACCTACACTAGCTAGTACACCACATTACAAGGCTATCCAAGCCAACTTCACATGTTAGTTGGCATTCAACCATACCCTTAGGCAATGAGCCATAGCTATAGGCTATAGGCTACCTAGTGTATGCATCACAAGGATGTATATATACATACATATTTATATTGCATTCCTATACATTACCTATATATGTACATTACATAAGTTATAGTACAATTAATTAGGAAACATCACACACACACACACACACATATATATATATATATATATATATATATATATATATATATATATATATATATATATATATATTTATATATATATATATATATATATATATATATATATATATATATATATATAGGCTCAATACTCTATATATACATTACTATATATAGCTACACTACTTAAATTGATATATATACACTTAACATACATTATGCATATAGAGGGTAGGAAAGCATGAGTGTGTGTCTATGTGTCAAGGGGGTCCATGTGTGTGTGTGTAGAGAGTGAGGGATAGGAAACTTAGCTAGGTGTGTGTGTGTAGATGCTAGGCAAAAACAGTGAGACACATACACTTGGGTGTGTTAGTGAATACAAGAGTGTGTGGATAGTGGGTATATAAATGTGTGAAAACTGAACAGTGTGCAGGATGTAATATGAAACCTGGAACCTAAAACAATGACCCAATCTCAGTTTCAGTCCCATACTCCGGTTTAACACATGGAATCATCCCACACAGTTCACAAAATTCAGTCTAAAACAGTCCCCAACCAACATTCCAGTTTTAAACCCCAAATTAAAACCAAGTCAACCCAAAATCACCATACACTTAGCAAACATATAGGTGAACCAATTAGGGTTTAAAACTACACTAATTAGCAGTATAGAATAGGTTAAAATTGATGACAAAATCGAGTTAAAAATCTGGAACAAAAACAGTGAAATAATAACTGATATTAAGCTATCAGTAAAATTAGGGGAAATGGAGAATTGAACATCAAAATTGAACTAAAACACCAAAACAGTGGTTGGTAATGAATATACATGTTGTGTACGTTTCATGTGATGTATTTGTGTCCAAGCACGAGGACACAAACGTGTCCAAACAAATAAAAATACAAAACAGAAACCTGGACACAGTGCAGTGAACAATCATGTGCACGTGTTCACAGTGCTCGTGCACTCAATACGACACGACACAGACCTCGTGGTCGTGTCCGAGTGTCGACTAGGTCTAGGGCTAGGACTAGGACACACTGATACGTGTCCACGACACGTGTGCGTGAGATAGGACACGCGTATCAGTGCACGAAATCGGCTGCTGTCGATTCAGTATAAAATCGATGCAGGAGCTCGTGCGTGTCCGACACAACACGTGGGGCTCTGAAACTTTGGGAGGCCCATGTCAGTGTCAGCCCCGTATCATATGTCAATTTTCACGTGTCGAGGAGTCGTGTCCAGTGAGTTGTGTCCCCTGTGATGCAGGGCACACAAACTGCCTGTGCACGCGCACGCGCGACAGCGTGTACACGTATCTGTGCTGACTCGACACGACACAAAAATCACACAAAGACACAAGAAACACGTAAGCGACATCAAACCCAATTTTCCTATTCAAATAGATTCCTAAAAATCAAACGAAATGCCCATTGGGGCATTTCATCAAACACTTAAAGAAAGGGACTGATACGTGTCCATTTAGGACACGAAATGGACACAAAATCTAGGTCTAGGCATACCTACAGTTAGGGTAGACCTAGGGCTTTCCAAATATGCAAAGAAACTAGAAATTTAATAGAGTTTACATTGATTTACCTATAGGTGACCAAATACCAGAAAAGCCTCAAATGGGGTGTTCCTCTTGCTAGCAAACTTCTCCAAATTGGTAAGAATCTGAGAAAAATAAATAACAACAGTAGGAACACCTCATTTAAAACCCATTGCAATTTGTTTGAGGGAAAAAGGAGCTAAAATGGGATTTCTAGGGATTTATGAAGATGGAAACTCACATCTTTCCTAAGCTTTGTTCTTCCTAAGAGGCTAGCCCTAATTTCTAGAAGAATATTTATAGGGTGGGAATCCCAAGGATGGGTTAAGTAGCTGGACAAATAATGTTAGGGTTAGGGTTAGGCATTTGGCTAATGGGCTTTGGGCTTCTATGGCTAAATTATTAATCATGGGTTCAACCACAAGTCATGGCTTATGACTTAATAATCTAACTTAAGTCAAATAACCAAACCATGGGTCAACTCTAGTCTAACTAGGATTGCATAACCTAACCAAGTCCAAACTCAACTAGGGTTAGCTCCTAGGTTAGTCTACCATGGTCATTGCTAGTCAAAGTCAACCTAGTCAACCTTCATTCAAACAATTCCAAAATAATTCCTAAAAATTCCCATAAATTCTAATAAATTCTAATAAATTCAAATAACCCCAAAAATGACAAAAATACCCTAATAACAAGGCTAGGCTCTAGGTCAACCAGTCTCCAAGGTTACACTATCAAAACACCAAAATCATAAGTCATGATTTAAAATAGTTTTAAATGATTAAAAATCACAAAAAATTATATCATGATTTAAATATCATTATTAAAAGACTAAAATTACAAAATTTTAAAATTAACCTCTTCTAAAAAACTGGGTGTTACAATCCTACCCACCTTAGAAAAATTTCGTCCTCGAAATTAAAGGTGATCGTACTCCTTCTAGGTTAAGCCCCCAGCAATCATAGTCTCAGATACCTATTTAAATCATACAGTTGAAAAGTGTAACCTATGGGGTCATGGCATGCATTATCAGTCTGGGATCTCATCTAGTTACACCAACATGCTACAGTACTAGACAATCACAAAGTATCAAAACACACAAGCAACCTAGGGTGCTAAACTAGAAAAGATACAGAAATAACAATCATCAAGACTGTAAGGTAGTCTACCATCCTATATGAAAACTGGTACTTATCAAAAATAAAATATAATAAAGATAACTACCAATTATCTATTAAGGGATACTATTCAAGAAAATTAAAAATCAAAGTTAAAGAATGAAAGTCAATTGTATGGAATCCAATCACAATGTGTATATATAGAGAGTGTGTTAGAGAGGGAAAAGCTAGCATTATGTAAATGTTATGTGGTTTGTGTGTGTATGGGTGTATGTGGACATGTTCATATGGTTAGATAGTAGACATGTGTATAGGAGGATTTGGGTTTCAAGACAATAGCTATCAAGTTACACTACTCATGGCATACTGGTTAAATAATCTACAATACACAACCCATTTGCTCATAACATGCATGGCTAACCATATATTTATATATATAGGTAGAGATTTAGTTATGTATCTATATACATTATAACATGTATGCATAAACTCTATATATATCTATACAGGTATATGAGCATAACATAGAGAGGAAAGATTAGGTTTACATGGCAGTGTATACTAAGTTAGGGTGTGTCCTTGTACAGGGTATAGCTTAGTATTGAAAGGTTAAATCCAGTTTTAGTTCAGCATTTACATACAAAATCTTGAAAATGAGCTAATATTTAAACCAGGGTAATATTAACATAATGCAGTTTCAGATTTTTAGAGATTTGAAACATCACAACTAACTCAATGCTTCCAACACATCCTAACATGATGGAGATGAACCCTAATATACTATCCATACATTTATCTATGCATACAGTTCAATATTACATATTAAATCTGAAATCGAACTAAACATTTAAAATCAACGTAAAAATGTAATCGTGTATACAGTTTTAGGATTTTGGAGAAATTTGAACATCAAACCAACCCAATGTTTATCACAACCTAACATGTAAGAATATAAAATCTAACATTATATTCCTACATACAACAATGTGTATAGCTCAAAATATTACATTTAAAAAAATAGTAATTTGAACTAACATTTAAAATCCAGTATTAAGGGTTAATATGTACACAGTCTTAGATTTGAAAAATTCAAACACAAAACTCAATCAAAATTTTTTTTGAATTGAAACCCTATGTATAGCATACATGTGCAGTGATGTAAACATAACTAATAACATGAAATTTATATTTAATTTACGAATTTAAACAGGAAAAAGCAGAAAACCAGTCTCTGATACTGTACTGTATCAGAATATTAGGGTTTTGAGAATTTAAACATCAACAACATATTAATATGTATTTAGATAGGTTGGTAATCAAAGTGTAGCATGCATACGTATCAGGCAAGGGTCTGCATACTACCTGTAAAGGTTGATCAAACATGACTGAACTCAACACAAAGAGAACTTAACTAAAATAGAAACTGAACCAAATATAGGCTAAACAACATGTCAATAATCCTATACAACCATGACCTATAGATACTAACCAAACCCATATCCCATATGCCAATACCATCTGTAATCTATATGTATATAGGCCTCTCAGTCTTAGGTGAACTACGACTATACTCAAGGACAGGCTCTGGTCACTGGGTGCCTCACTGGAAGGATAAAGGAAAATAATAAATAATCATCAAGGTTGTATGGCATACTAACATCCTATTTGTGTAAACTGGTTGGTATTATAGATTACAGGAGAATCACCTACATTAGGTTACTATTCTAATACCAATGCTAACTACTATCTCTAGGGTACAAACATCCTACAAGTCGTCATATCATTATACTATGAAGGAACTATTTATGAATAAGTTCTACAAAACTAAAATGTCCCTACTCCTAAGTCATTTATAACAATCAAAAGGGTATGATGTTTAAAACCTTCTCAAGATACACTCTGTTAATCATATGCGTCTGTCCAAAATCATGTTATCCAGAGTCTTTATCATGCTAGTGAGCAAGGCTACGATAATCACGGAGCCCTTGACTAAGGTACGTACCCCTAGGTTCATGGTATTTAAAATTTTCGTACTGCCGCATGCGACGGCAAAAACCTTAAATTCCCACACCCGAGAAATACATCCAAAATCTGACTACGTGTCCTCACTATGCCAACTAACACGACTATCGAAGATTTTAGATTCCATAACTGGGTGACCTAGCCCATATGATTCATCTCAGAAGAAAATCAAATATAACACAAGAACAATAGGACAGAAATTTGATCAATCAATCAAGGAACAGAGGGAATCGAAATTTCAAGGCAGTTATAAGAGGCAATTTCGGAAATGGAATCAAAAGAACGGAACCTGCAACTAGATCTCCAATGGCCTGAGCATCCTCGACTGTCCTGGCGAAAGCTCGCTCCTGTTGGTTTCCTCTGGCCTGTTACTGATGCTGCATGAACCGCTGCTGCTGAAAGAAATCAGAAATGACGAGAGAAAGTCTCTGTACAGATAGAGGTGCACCTCCAATGTAGCAGAAACGCCAACCTGAGTCGGCACAATAGGAGCTGCGGACTCGAGGCCCTGATGAACAGGACGAGAGGTGGCCAGCCTCTCGATAGTATCCCCCGAACCGAAGTGATGAGATCGTATCTTCATAACCATCATGAAAACAGATCAAAACAAGAAGCAATTTCTGAAAATGAAGCAAAAATTTAAAGGAGGACAGTTTATATTCAAAGGAAAGTCAATAAGCAACAATTTTAGACAAAAGGAATCTGATAAAGAGTTTTTCCTAATGTGATTGAGTACCTTCAAATATTCCCTAATCCTACTGCAGGATGTAGTGATACTCTAGTTCGAATACCACTACATAAACTCGACCTGCATGGGCCACCACTAAAAACGTGTCACGACCCGCACCCACTGTGAGGGTATGAGAACGTAACAACGCCCAGCCTACGCCGCAGTGTCGGTGGTAGAACGTTGTCCTAAGTCTCAATGCATCTAACAGTATAAGGCTAAACAGTTTATACTCCCCGAGTGGGAGTGACATAGCAGAAAGTAAACTCAATCACAACTAAGGAAGAAGAAGCACGATATGATAAAGAACTCAAGGAAAATACAGATAATTAAAAAGTCTAAGATAACATCTCAGCAGATATCCAGAGTATAAGGTCTCAGCTACTGAATATGAAAGAATATACAACCCAGATCTCAAAGACAGAAATAAAGTCTAACTACTAGTCTCAAGACAACATAAGTAAGATAAGGCCTAACTAAGCTAGTCTAGGCAGTAGGGTAATGTCCTCAGCTAGAGCTGTCCCGTAGAAGGTATCAACACAGGCCTCCTCCTCGTCCTCTGTAATATTTTCAACAGGTCCAGTCAGGACAGGAGCGAGTACAATACATCTCAACAGTTCATAGCAGGTTAGAAAATATAATCATGCAGTAAAGTAAGATATAGATACTAAAAAAATGCAGTACGTAAACAGAGAGAGAGAGAACTGTAATAGAAATATCTACTATAAGTAAAGAACTAACAGTGGCTAGTGAGTCAGAGTATAATATAGACATGTAAATGGCATAGGATGATTCTGATGCTACACTATGGAAGGATTCTGATGCTACACTACTTGGATATTATTCACATGTCCACTTCTACTCTCCCGTACCCCCAATTAATACACAAGGATCCAACCAGGTTATGTTATGATTCTATGTAACGGCCCCCGAAGGGTGGTACATAGTAGTCCCATAAATGGGGATTATGGGAAACCCAATAAATGGGATAAGAATTCAAAGAAGACTCTGTGATCATAAGAGTATATGTCACAAGTGATCAAAGAACCAAAGAAGCATAATGATACGCCATGTAAGTGAAACGCACAGAACATGTAGTACCCGATGCTCCCTGAAGGGATAACATCTCAAGAAGGGATCCATATAGTACTAATCCGTGTGACCAACGTGACAGTATCAAGTAAAGTAATTTAATGCAGGAAAATAATTCTAAGCAGGATATAAAATAATCAGAGAATGTACTCGCCTGGTATCTGAGTGTCCGGATGAAATGTACTGTCCGAGGAGAGGTGTCTGGCTCCTAATCAGAACAGCACAAGTCACAACAAGTCCAAAATGGTATAATGAAATCCTACTATGCATTCTATATGATTCTAGGTCAATCTAGGCCAAAGTCAACTCTTGGTCAACCTTGGTCAACCAAGAAGTCAAACCTAGGTCAACTATGGTCAAACTAGGTCCAACAAGTCTAAACTAGGCTAAACTAGCCTATACTAGTCTACATTAGTCTATACTAGGTCACTCAACCTACACTAGCTAGTACACCACATTACAAGGCTATCCAAGCCAACTTCACATGTTAGTTGGCAATCAACCATACCCTTAGGCAATGAGCCATAGCTATAGGCTATAGGCTACCTAATGTATGCATCACAAGGATGTATATATACATACATATTTATATTGCATCCTATACATTACCTTTATATGTACATTACATAGGTTATAGTACAATTAATTAGGAAACATCACACACACACACACACACACACACACACACACACACACACACACACACACACATATATATATATATATTTTTTTTCACACACACACACACACACACACACACATATATATATATATATATATATATATATATATATATATATATATATATATATATATATATATATATATATATATAGGCTCAATACTCTATATATATATTACTATATATAGCTACACTACTCAAATTGATATATATACACTTAACATACATTATGCATATAGAGAGGGTAGGAAAGCATGAGTGTGTGTCTATGTGTCAAGGGGGTCCATGTGTGTGTGTAGAGAGTGAGGGATAGGAAACTTAGCTAGGTGTGTGTGTGTAGATGCTAGGCAAAAATAGTGAGACACATATACTTGGGTGTGGTAGTGAATACAAGAGTGTGTGGATAGTGGGTATATAAATGTGTGAAAACTGAACAGTGTGTAGGATGTAATATGAAACCTGGAACCTAAAACATTGACCCAATCTCAGTTTTAGTCCCATACTCAGGTTTAACACATGGATTCATCCGACACAGTTCACAAAATTCAGTCTAAAACAGTCCCCAACCAACATTCCAGTTTTAAACCCCAAATCAAAACCAATTCAACCCAAAATCACCATACACTTAGCAAACATATAGGTGAACCAATTAGGTTTTAAAACCACACTAATTAGCAGTATAGAATAGGTTAAAATTGATGACAAAATCGAGTTAAAAACCTGGAACAAAAACAGTGAAATAATAACTGATATTAAGGTATCAGTAAAATTAGAGAAAATGGAGAATTGAACATCAAAATTGAACTAAAACACCAAAACAGTGGTTGGTAATGAATATACATATTGTGTACGTGTCATGTGATGTATTTGTGTCCAAGCACGAGGACACAAATGTGTCCAAACAAATAAAAACACAAAACAGAAACCTGGACATAGTGCAGTGAACAATCATCGTGCACGTGTTCACAGTGCTCGTGCACCTCGACACGACACGACACAGACCTCGTGGTCATGTCCAAGTGTCGACTAGGTCTAGGGCTAGGACTAGGACACACTGATACATGTCCACGACACGTGTGTGTGAGATAGGACACGCGTATCAGTGCACGAAATTGGCTGCTGTCGATTCAGTGTAAAATCGATGCAGGAGCTCGTGCGTGTCCGACACGACACGTGAGGCTCTGAAACTTGGGAAGCCCCGTGTCAGTGTCAGCCCCGTGTCACATGTCAATTTTCACGTGTCGAGGAGTCGTGTCCAGTGAGTTGTGTCCCCCGTGATGTAGGGCACACAAACTGCCTGTGCACGCGCACGCACGACAGCGTGTACACGTGTCTGTGCTGACTCGACACGACAGAAAAATCACACAAAGACAAAAGAAACACGTAAGCGACATCAAACCCTATTTTTTTATTCAAATAGATTTCTAAAAATCAAACGAAATGTCCATTGGGGCATTTCATCAAACACTTAGAGAAAGGGACTGATACGTATCCATTTAGGACACGGAATGGATACAAAACCTAGGTCTAGGCATACCTACAGTTAGGGTAGACCTTGGGCTTTCCAAATTTGCAAAGAAACTAGAAATTTAATGGAGTTTACGTTGATTTACCTATAGGTGACCAAATGCAAGAAAAGCCTCAAATGGGGGATTCCTCTTACTAGCAAACTTCTCCAAATTGGTAAAAATCTGAGAAAAATAAATAACAACAGCAGGGACACCTCATTTAAAACCCATTGTAATTTGTTTGAGGGAAAAAGGAGCTAAAATGGGATTTCTAGGGATTTGTGAAGATGGAAACTCACATCTTTCCTAAGCTTTGTTCTTCCTAAGAGGCTAGCCCTAATTTCTAGGAGAATATTTATAGGGTAGGAATCCCAAGGATGGGTTAAGTGGCTGGACAAATAATGTTAGGGTTAGGGTTAGGCATTTGGCTAATGGGCTTTGGGCTTCTATAGCTACATTATTAATCATGGGTTCAACCACAAGCCATGGCTTATGACTTAATAATCTAACTTGAGTCAAATAACCAAACCATGGGTCAACTCTAGTCTAACTAGGGTTGCATAACCTAACCAAGTCCAAACTCAACTAGGGTTAGCTCCTAGGTTAGTCTACCATAGTCATTGCTAGTCAAAGTCAACCTAGTCAACCTTCATTCAAACAATTCCAAAATAATTCCTAAAAATTCCCATAAATTCTAATAAATTCAAATAACCCCAAAAATGACAAAAATACCCTAATCACAAGGCTAGGCTCTAGGTCAACCAGTCTCCAAGGTTACACTATCAAAATACCAAAATCATAAGTCATGATTTAAAATAGTTTTAAATGATTAAAAATCACCAAAAATTATATCATGATTTAAATATTATTATTAAAAGACTAAAATTATAAAAATTTAAAATTACCCTTTTCTGGAAAACTGGATGTTACAGCTCAGGACAACGTAACTCTTGTATCGATTCACATCGATACATTTGATTCGGTCAACACGACTTTTTGAGTCAACGCCTCAGCATAATGTGCCGTACGGAGCGGGGCATTACAGCCATCGGCCAAACCTAGGGGCATCGGGTTTATGGGGTTTTAGAAAGAAGTGGCCGACCAAGGAAGCTCCTATATATAAAGTTTGATCCTCCTATGGGTTAGGGTTTGTATGGAGGAGGTTTGAATTGATTTGGTGGAGATTTGGTCAACCAATCAACTAATATGGCAATGTGGGATAGTGGCTTTCCATATTTGAAAAAACTGGGTTTTGAATTAATATTTAATGAATGTATGAATACATGACTGCTATTTAATTGATAAAAATTGAACATATTCATGTATAAATGGTTTTGGCAACCTAGGGTAGGCCCCACTAAGTGGTTTGAGCTAGAGTTGGTTCCAATCAATTTATCGATTAAAATTCAACTCCGAAAATAAAATAAATGGGTCTTATGTGCCATTTGAAAATAAATAGCACATGAAAACTCAATTGGGTGGGACACCACTAGCATGTGTGTAGTAGGATCAAAATAGGTCAAAACCATATATTGGGTCGAATGGCTTGGGTCGATGTTGAGTCCCAGAATTAAACTGAAAAATATGTCAAGGTTTACGGTAGATTGGAAATTTGCCTAAATTGACCCGAAAGTTATGTGATGTAAATAGAATATAAGAGAACAAGTTTGAGTGGGACATAATAAATAAAAAAAAGAAGATAAACTTGTCTATATCAAAACTGATAAAGTACGTTTAGAGAGATTGGCATTTCTTGTGCTCCAAAAATCAAAGCTATGAAAAAGAGTATTTAATTATCAAAATAATAGTTAAAAAATATATATTAATAACTATATTAAATACAATAATAAAGGGATAAATAAAAATAATCTCTCTAAAAATCCAGGGGGCTTACAAAGGGTTCATGCCATGTATAACTATTTTAATCAAATAACAAATGGAAGAGACAAGTAATAGAAACTAAGTATTTTATTTATATAATTTTGGCTAACTTGCAACTTAATACTAGTCACGCCCCAGAACCAGAATACTGGAGAGCGGGGGCGTACATAGCCAGCTACGTATATTGAAGTACAACCCACCTCGCTATACGGTCACGGCTGTCTAGATACATGAGGGTTTAACTACAAGCCAACAGTCTTCTATGGTCATGAACAAGCCTATTGTCTCAATCACAAGCAAGTAATAGTAGTTACAAGATGTCAGAGCACCAAATATATAATAGCAAGGCGTCCCATACATTACATATTGGATGATCATGAAGCTAGTCGTACAAAATGTCAGGACTAGCAAGAGTTCAGTCATACATGATCAACCCTAGGATCTGTCAATCATGTTACAGCCCGTAGGCAGACAGTAAGTAAGGTACAATCGAGCTAACACGTGCTCGCCGGCTAAACGCCTTAAAAGAATAATTTTACAATAAAGTGGGAGAACAAAAAGAAACCCACTCGTTGCCAGGGTTACGCCTGGTGGTCACCATCTGGCTGGAAGACAGTAGGTAGATCCTCTAGTGCTGCTCCGATATCTGGCCACACAAAACCAGCTGGGTCAGACTCCAGAAAGAGCAAGTGCCACAAAGGAGGCTTCACTTAGGAACTAAAACCAGCATATCATAAATAAATAGTTAAGGTAATTAAAAGATACTAATAATAACTGAGATAACAATAATATATTAAGCACGGAGAAACCATTCAAGTAGCCAGACTGCAACCCTTAAACCAAACAAGGACCGGGGTTGCAATCCTTCGCCTGAATAGAAACCCGCCTCAATTACTATTGATAAGGTAACAAGACAATAAACGAAGAGAGGACACAGAACTGCTCCGGAAGCCAGGTTACAACCCTTAAACCAAACAAGGACCGGGGTTGTAACCCTTCGCCTGAACAGAACTGGACCCCTGATCTTTATTGTTAAGGCCAGCATAATAATCATGGTATTGAAGTAAAGGTAAAACATGACGAGCATGACAGGGGGTTACAATAAGACAATAAACGAAGAGAGGACACAGAACTGCTCCGGGAGCCAGGTTACAACCCTTAAACCAAACAAGGACCGGGGTTGTAACCCTTCGCCTGAACAGAACTGGACCCCTGATCTTTATTGTTAAGGCGGGCACAATAAGCAGGACGATATATGATAAGATAACCATGAAACTATTCAGATAGCCAAGTTACAACCCTTAAACCAAACAAGGACCGGGGTTGTAACCCTTCATCTGAACAGAACTTGGTATCCCATCATTTATCGATACAAGAAATCACGTCATGATACAATCTTGTACAGGATCAGGATAAGACTAAGCTGGAATAAACTTCATCCAATCAATCACGGCCAATCAAGAGTACGGCTTGATACTTTTAACTAACTAGGGTTATCACAGGCCTAGTTACTAGCAAGATGCAATGAGATTATCCCAACAGCCACAAGCCCTGCAGACCATCCGGTTATCCGGGTCGAATGTCCGTTATGAAGAATGCAACACGTGACTGTGTGCTAGAAATGTGCCCTACTCGTCGGTAGGCTACAAGTCCACTTAATGCACCCAGATAACGGGATTGTTTGTAGCTGGGAATCTCTTCATGACTACTGAATCATTCTAGTTAATTAGTCTTAGTCAATTTCAGTAGGTACCCCTGACCGTGGTACTCAGGGATCCCCATCCTAGACATGATGCAAGACAGTACTGGTTTATTTGTACAAACGCAATCGCCCACGGTGTCCAGACCTTTCATACTTGTCATATCAGTTTACTTGTCAAGAGTGCGCCACCGCGGGCCACTATCGTGTTCTATTCTTACATTATCATGAATGAGAAAGATTGTATAAAATAACTAATGACATATTCTTGAAGCCAAGGAAAAGATCTACAACTTTCATGTTTTGAGTTTTTCAAGATTCTAGCTACAAAACAACTTAAACAGGCAAAAACAGTAAATTCCTGCACAATCGGCGCATGGGATTCCTGCACGAATCGGCGCATGGGATTCCTGCACAAATCGGCGCATGGGATTCCTGTACAAATCGGCGCATGAGATTTCTGCACGAATCGGCGCATGAGATTCTTGCACGAATCGGCGCATAAGATTCCTGTACGAATCGGCGCATGGCATTCCTGCACAAATCGGCGCATGAGATTCCTGCACGAATCGGCGCATGGGATTCCTGCGCAAATCGGCGCATGGGATTCCTGCACCAATCGGCGCATGAGATTCCTGCACGAATCGGCGCATGGGATTCCTGCACCAATCGGCGCATGAGATTCCTGCACCAATCGGCGCATGAGATTCCTGCACGAATCGGCGCATGGGATTCCTGCACGAATCGGCGCATGGGATTCCTGCACGAATCGGCGCATGAGATTCCTGCACGAATCGGCGCATGGGATTCCTGCACCAATCGGCGCATGGGATTCCTGCACCAATCGGCGCATGGGATTCCTGCACCAATCGGCGCATGGGAAACTCACGTTGCGTCTTCAATACATGCGCGTAAGAAACCTACGCGCATGACACGCTCGGAGTTAAGGAATGCGTTGCCGGGACTTCACGGCGCATGGCCTCCCGGCGCATGGCCTCCCGGGCGCATGAGGTTCCCGGCGCATGGGGTTCATCGTCCCCAAACAGCAAGTTCAGCCATGAAAGTTCCGAAAACTTGTAATGGCCATAACTTACTCATCCGGAGTCGAAATCAAGCGAAACAAAAGCCAAAACTGAATGAAATTGAATTCTCTACAACATAGAACCATTAGTTTTCAAAAATAACCAAGTTTTAGAGATCCAAACCAAGAAAACTAAACAAGAAGGAACTTAAAACTTAGATCTACAAAAATATAACCATCAAAACCGAAAACTTCCAGTTCTAAAAAGGCTTAGAATCTAGTAAGGAAGAGAATGGAACAATAAAACATGAGATCCATCATGAAGCAAGTTTGCACTTGCCTAAGCTCTCTCTCTCTCTCTCTCTCTCTCCTTCCTGGTAGGTGTAGAAGTAAATATGGAGAAGAAGAAGAATAATGAAGAGAGAGAATGAAGGAATGGGTTAATAAAGGAGGGTGGTGGTAGGTAGGAGGGTTCACCTTTTGGTTCATGATGAACCAAGGCAACCCAAGCCTAGCCGAACCAACCCAAAATAAACCGAGCCAAGCCAAGAGATATGCAATACAAAATAAAATACGTACACGTATTCCAAGATACGTAATACGAACTACAGGCATTACAACTCTACCCACCTTAAAAGAATTCCGTCCTCGGAATTTAATCAAGAGGCTAGAATTGCAATGACAAGCTATAATAATCGTAAGCTATAACAAGCAGTCTATCATGCAGTCATTTACTCAAGCAAGGAATTGAAAGCATAAGACAAAAGGAAGACATTATACCTTACGAGTCAAACAGGTCGGGATATCGTGATCGGATATCATCCTCACGCTCCCACGTTGACTCACCGAAAGAGTGATGACCCCAAGCAACACGGACTAAACTAATAGTCTTGTTCTTAAGTATCTTCTCTCTCCGGTCCAATATAGACATGGGCCTCTCCTCATACGAAAGGTTGGTACCAACAACCAATTCCGAATGATCCAGGATATGGCTCGGGTCCGGGATATACCGTCGCAGTTGGGATACATGGAATACGTCATGCACCTCACGTAGCGACGGTGGAAGAGCGAGACGATAGGATACATCTCCTACTCGCTCCAGAATGTCGAACGGCCCTATATACCTAGGACTAAGCTTTCCTCGTACGCCGAAACGAATGACGCCGCGGTTAGGCAAAATCCTCAGGAATACATGGTCGCCGACAGAAAACTCAAGAGGGCGCCGATGAGAATCGGCCCAATGACGCTGGCGATCTTGGGCAACTCGAAGATGATCTCTGACTCTCCTGACCACTTCAACGGTCTGAGCAATTATTTCTGGACCGAGCATCTGCCTTTCTCCGACGTCGTCCCATGCTAACGGGGATCGGCACTTCCTACCATACAGTGCCTCGAATGGTGCCATCTGGATACTAGCTTGGAAACTATTATTATACGAGAACTCCACCAGGTGCAGGTGATCTTCCCACGAACCACCGAAGTCGAGCGTACAAGATCTCAACATATCTTCGAGAGTCTGGATCGTGCGCTCCGACTGGCCATCTGTCTGCGGGTGATAAGCTGAACTGAACTGGAGGTGAGTTCCCAAACTTTCTTGCAAGCTACGCCAAAAGTGCGACGTAAATCTTGAATCTCTGTCTGAAGTGATACTGACTGGTACACCGTGCAACCTGACAATCTGCCGGAGATACATCTCCGCTAGCTGAGCCGTCGACTGACCAACTCTGAACGGGAGAAAGTGAGCCACCTTCATGAGCCTGTCTATAATAACCCAAATAGCGTCTCTGCCAGCCGGGGTTCTAGGCAATCCAGTCACAAAGTCCATGGTTATGTGCTCCCATTTCCACTCTGGAATCGGCAACGGTTGAAGTAGTCCAGCTGGTCTCTGATGTTCAGCCTTAACTTGTTGGCAGACTAAACAACGAGAGACAAACCGGGCTATCTCCCTCTTCATGCCATTCCACCAAAAGTGCTGACGGATATCACGGTACATCTTCGTACCGCCGGGATGAATGGAATACTGCGAACTGTGAGCCTCCGTCATGATTTCCTGTCTGATATCTCCACTGGGTACACAAAGACGCTTCCCATGTCGAAGTGTACCGTCTTCATGGATACATAACTCTGGTCTTCGTCCTGCCTCACACTCTGCTCTGAGTCGCTGAAGCTTGGAATCTGCTGACTGCGCCATCCGGATCCTCTCGACTATAATGGACTGAACTTGCATGCTGGCCATCAATGCCACACTGGAAGGAAGGACAACTTCTATACCCATCTTCTGAAGATCGGCTAACAGCTCTGGTTGCGATGTTAGGAAATAAACTCCGGCTCTCCTGCTCAATGCATCTGCAACAACGTTGGCCTTCCCTGGGTGATACTGCAGGTTGACATCATAATCCACAAGCAGCTCTAGCCATCTCCTCTGACGCATGTTGAGATCCTTCTGGGTGAAAACATACTTCAGGCTCTTGTGGTCGGTGAAAATTTCCACCCTATCTCCGTATAGGTAGTGCCTCCACAACTTAAGTGCAAACACTACTGCTGCCAGCTCCAAGTCATGGGTTGGGTAATTTCTCTCATGATCACGAAGTTGTCGTGACGCATAAGCTATTACCTTCCCATGCTGCATCAGAACACATCCTAAACCTCTGCCCGAAGCATCACAATACACTGAGAATCCTCCAGTTCCATCTGGAAGCGTGAGAATAGGAGCTGTCATCAAGCCTCGCTTCAACCTCTCAAAAGAATCCTGGCATTCTGCTGTCCAAGCAAACTGCACATCCTTGCGGGTCAACTGGGTCAATGGCGCTGAAATCCGAGCAAAGTCTGAAACAAATCCCCGGTAGTAGCCGGCCAATCCAAGAAAACTGCGAACTTCTGCAACTGTGCTGGGCACTGGCAACGACTCAATGGCCACGATCTTCTGGGGATCCACTTCTACTCCTCCTCGGGTGATGATATGGCCCAAGTACGAAATGCGATCGAGCCAGAACTCGCATTTACTAAACTTGGCATACAACTGGTGCTCTCTGAGAATCTGGAGGACAATTCTGAGATGATGCTCATGCTCCGCCTCACTCTTGCTGTAGACCAGGATGTCGTCTAGGAACACAATCACGAACTGATCCAAATAAGGCATGAAGATACGATTCATGAGGTCCATGAATACTGCCGGCGCATTGGTTGCTCCAAATGGCATCACAAGGAACTCCCAATGCCCATATCTAGATCTGAAAGCTGTCTTCGGGATGTCCTGCTCTCTGACTCTGATCTGATGGTATCCTGACCGCAAGTCAATCTTCGAAAATACTGATGCCCCTTTGAGTTGATCAAACAAGTCATCTATCCTCGGGAGAGGGTATCTGTTCTTGATTGTCACTGAGTTCAAGGTACGATAATCAACACACAATCTGGACGTACCATCCTTCTTTTTCACAAGAAGCATCGGGGCTCCCCAAGGCGATCCACTAGCACGAATGAATCCCTTGGTTCTGAGTTCTTCAATCATCTTGTACAATATCTCTAGCTCTGACGGCGCCATCCTGTAGACTCTCTCTGACACTGGGGCTGTTCCGGGAATCAAGTCGCTTGTAAACTCGATCTCTCGCTCTGGCGGCATCCTTGGAAGCTCTTCTGGGAAAATATCTGGAAACTCTTCGACTATCCGAGGCAACTGCACTGCTGCTACTGCCATCCGCAATACTGGAGGAGAAGGTTCAACTTCGCCTCGGGAGAAGGAAAACTCCGGCTCGCCTGGAAAGCCAAAAATAACCCTGCTAATGTGGCAGTCTATCCTAGCATACTGGTCCCTCAACCAATCCATCCCTAAGACCACATCATAATCGGCCATCGGGAACTCTATCAATCTAGCAGAAAATTCTCTACCGCTAACTACGATCCGACACGAGGAAAATACTCTATCTACCCCCACAAGTCCGTTACCAGTAAGTATATTGAGCCTTACTGATAATGACTCGGGCTCCAATCCTACCCGTGTCGCGAATCGTGCAGACATAAATGAATGTGAGGCACCAGAATCAAATAATACTGAAGCTGGAAAGGTGTTGACAAGAATAGTACCTGCTACCACCTCACCTGGTGCTATTCCTTCTTCTCCCATGGTCAAAGCCAGCACTTGACCATGTCCTCTGGGTGCGGGTCCCCTCTGCTGAAAATTCCTCTGCCTGCTCTGGATCAGGGCTTGGGCTTGGGCATACTGCTGCGGCCTCTGCTGCTGGAACGCCTGGGCCTGCATCGGCAATACCCTCGGGAGCGGGTACTGCAGCTGCTGCTGCTGCTGGACTGGTGCTGGTCCTCTAACTGAAGGACTAGAGAAGGCGGATGAACTCCCCCTGTTCGGGCAGTTCCCAACCCTGTGGTCCGGGGCACCACAAACCAAGCACAAACCTTGTGCTCTGCGACACTCTGACACCACATGCCCTGGCTTCCCGTAGTGTGAACATCCCACTGCGGAAGACTGCTTCTGCTTCTGCTGCTGAGGGTGCGTCGGGGTGGAATGCTGAACCGACGTCACTGAGGCCGCCCACCTCGGAGCTCCAATGGTCAAGGCCCTGGCTGTCGGGGCTGGTGCTGATGACTGGTTCATCTGGCCGTGAGATCGCTTCCGACCTCCGGTCCTATCCACGATCCTCTGGGATGTATACTCATGCCTCCGGGCTGCTCTCAACACTGCATCAAAAGTCTGATGCTCAAACTGCTCCACCGCCAATAAAATCTCCAGATGAAGCCCCTGCTGGAACCGCTGGGCACTATCGAACTCGGTCGCCACCAAGGTAGGAGCAAACCGACTAAGTCTCGAAAACTCGGCCGCATATCCATCGACCGTCCTGCCCATCTGCTTCAGATTGGTGAACCTCGTCTGTAGATCATACCAAGCTACAGCATCAAAATACTTGGTCTGGAATCTCTCCCTGAATATTGTCCATGAAATAGGGGCCACTAATCCATCGACCTGCGCTGCCCACCAGCTGCGGGCAAGATCTAGTAACTGCAGGCGCACTACGGCCACCTTCTCGTTCTCTGGAGTCTTGGCTGCTTCTAGAATCACCTCTGTGTCCTGAAGCCATGCATCTGCAGCGATCGCATCTTCACTGCCGTCGAAGAAGGGAGGGTTCAAGCGCTTGAAGCTGTTGGTCGCGCTATTACCCTGATGACCTCCTCTGGTCAAGGCATCTGCCACCGCCTGGTGCAAGGCATCTCCACGACGATCCTGGAAAGCTAATAGCGTCCTGATGAGACCCACCAAAGTGCCATCATCATGCTCTGCTGGTTGGACGGGCTGAACTGGTGGTTCTCCTTCGGTAGGCATGACTCTGGAGGCTACTCCTGAATGCTGGACTTGATCTCCAGGATGCTGCTGGTCCGCGGGAGGTACTCCGCCTTGCTGATCGGCAGGTCCAGGAACAATGCCGCTGAAGAAGACGACATAGGGAACAATAAGGAAGGACCAGGACAGATCAACGATACAAGCATGTGATCAGGTCAAGATTTTCAGGGATCAAGAGGATACGAGTAGAGATCAAGGGCGAGTACTGATTGAGACATCTATTCGGTAAACCCTCACATATCTTGAATTACAAGACCTGCATGGGCCACCACTAAAACCAAGTCACGCCCCAGAACCAGAATACTGGAGAGCGGGGGCGTACATAGCCAGCTACGTATATTGAAGTACAACCCACCTCGCTATACGGTCACGGCTGTCTAGATACATGAGGGTTTAACTACAAGCCAACAGTCTTCTATGGTCATGAACAAGCCTATTGTCTCAATCACAAGCAAGTAATAGTAGTTACAAGATGTCAGAGCACCAAATATATAATAGCAAGGCGTCCCATACATTACATATTGGATGATCATGAAGCTAGTCGTACAAAATGTCAGAACTAGCAAGAGTTCAGTCATACATGATCAACCCTAGGATCTGTCAATCATGTTACAGCCCGTAGGCAGACAGTAAGTAAGGTACAATCGAGCTAACACGTGCTCGCCGGCTAAACGCCTTAAAAGAATAATTTTACAATAAAGTGGGAGGACAAAAAGAAACCCACTCGTTGCCAGGGTTACGCCTGGTGGTCACCATCTGGCTGGAAGACAGTAGGTAGATCCTCTGGTGCTGCTCCGATATCTGGCCACACAAAACCAGCTGGGTCAGACCCCAGAAAGAGCAAGTGCCACAAAGGAGGCTTCACTTAGGAACTAAAACCAGCATATCATAAATAAATAGTTAAGGTAATTAAAAGATACTAATAATAACTGAGATAACAATAATATATTAAGCACGGAGAAACCATTCAAGTAGCCAGACTGCAACCCTTAAACCAAACAAGGACCGGGGTTGCAATCCTTCGCCTGAATAGAAACCCGCCTCAATTACTATTGATAAGGTAACAAGACAATAAACGAAGAGAGGACACAGAACTGCTCCGGAAGCCAGGTTACAACCCTTAAACCAAACAAGGACCGGGGTTGTAACCCTTCGCCTGAACAGAACTGGACCCCTGATCTTTATTGTTAAGGCCAGCATAATAATCATGGTATTGAAGTAAAGGTAAAACATGACGAGCATGACAGGGGGTTACAATAAGACAATAAACGAAGAGAGGACACAGAACTGCTCCGGGAGCCAGGTTACAACCCTTAAACCAAATAAGGACCGGGGTTGTAACCCTTCGCCTGAACAGAACTGGACCCCTGATCTTTATTGTTAAGGCGGGCACAATGAGCAGGACGATATATGATAAGATAACCATGAAACTATTCAGATAGCCAAGTTACAACCCTTAAACCAAACAAGGACCGGGGTTGTAACCCTTCATCTGAACAGAACTTGGTATCCCATCATTTATCGATACAAGAAATCACGTCATGATACAATCTTGTACAGGATCAGGATAAGACTAAGCTGGAATAAACTTCATCCAATCAATCACGGCCAATCAAGAGTACGGCTTGATACTTTTAACTAACTAGGGTTATCACTGGCCTAGTTACTAGCAAGATGCAATGAGATTATCCCAACAGCCACAAGCCCTGCAGACCATCCGGTTATCCGGGTCGAATGTCCGTTATGAAGAATGCAACACGTGACTGTGTGCTGGAAATGTGCCCTACTCGTCGGTAGGCTACAAGTCCACTTAATGCGCCCAGATAACGGGATTGCTTGTAGCTGGGAATCTCTTCATGACTACTGAATCATTCTAGTTAATTAGCCTTAGTCAATTTCAGTAGGTACCCCTGACCGTGGTACTCAGGGATCCCCATCCTAGACATGATGCAAGACAGTACTGGTTTATTTGTACAAACGCAATCGCCCACGGTGTCCAGACCTTTCATACTTGTCATATCAGTTTACTTGTCAAGAGTGCGCCACCGCGGGCCACTATCGTGTTCTATTCTTACATTATCATGAATGAGAAAGATTGTATAAAATAACTAATGACATATTCTTGAAGCCAAGGAAAAGATCTAAAACTTTCATGTTTTGAGTTTTTCAAGATTCTAGCTACAAAACAACTTAAACAGGCAAAAACAGTAAATTCCTGCACAATCGGCGCATGGGATTCCTGCACGAATCGGCGCATGGGATTCCTGCACAAATCGGCGCATGGGATTCCTGCACAAATCGGCGCATGAGATTTCTGCACGAATCGGCGCATGAGATTCCTGCACGAATCAGCGCATGAGATTCCTGCACGAATCGGCGCATGGGATTCCTGCACAAATCGGCGCATGAGATTCCTGCACGAATCGGCGTATGGGATTCCTGCGCAAATCGGCGCATAGGATTCCTGCACCAATCGGCGCATGGGATTCCTGCACGAATCGGCGCATGGAATTCCTGCACCAATCGGCGCATGAGATTCCTGCACGAATCGGCGCATGAGATTCCTGCACGAATCGGCGCATAGGATTCCTGCACGAATCGGCGCATGGGATTCCTGCACGAATCGGCGCATGGGATTCCTGCACCAATCGGCGCATGGGATTCCTGCACCAATCGGCGCATGGGATTCCTGCACCAATCGGCGCATGGGAAACTCACGTTGCGTCTTCAATACATGCGCGTAAGAAACCTACGCGCATGACACGCTCGGAGTTAAGGAATGCGTTGCCGGGACTTCACGGCGCATGGCCTCCCGGCGCATGGCCTCCCGGGCGCATGAGGTTCCCGGCGCATGGGGTTCATCGTCCCCAAACAGCAAGTTCAGCCATGAAAGTTCCGAAAACTTGTAATGGCCATAACTTACTCATCCGGAGTCGAAATCAAGCGAAACAAAAGCCAAAACTGAATGAAATTGAATTCTCTACAACATAGAACCATTAGTTTTCAAAAATAACCAAGTTTTAGATATCCAAACCAAGAAAACTAAACAAGAAGGAACTTAAAACTTAGATCTACAAAAATATAACCATCAAAACCGAAAACTTCCAGTTCTAAAAAGGCTTAGAATCTAGTAAGGAAGAGAATGGAACAATAAAACATGAGATCCATCATGAAGCAAGTTTGCACTTGCCTAAGCTCTCTCTCTCTCTCTCTCTCTCCTTCCTGGTAGGTGTAGAAGTAAATGTGGAGAAGAAGAAGAATAATGAAGAGAGAGAATGAAGGAATGGGTTAATAAAGGAGGGTGGTGGTAGGTAGGAGGGTTCACCTTTTGGTTCATGATGAACCAAGGCAACCCAAGCCTAGCCGAACCAACCCAAAATAAACCGAGCCAAGCCAAGAGATATGCAATACAAAATAAAATACGTACATGTATTCCAAGATACGTAATACGAACTACAGGCATTACAATACTCTCAACTATCCATGTTTGGCAACTTGATACCCTAAAAATATATATACCTAAACTACCCCCGACCCTTTCTCTCTCTCATACTCTCTCTGTCCTCTCTCTTTCTGACGGTGTTGACTAAGGACAACGTTCCATGTGCTCTCCCACTTCATAGTCCTCGTCTCCTACCTGCTTGCTTCGAATGATATTGCTATGTTTGGTCCTCTTCTATCGCAATCTCGAGCATAGCAATTTTTTTCCACATATGAAGCAAGGAGCTACTCGCTCGGGTTCAGTTTTCACACCTCATTCCCTCACAGTGACCCTCTTTTGGAGAGCTCTCCATCTTTCCTGCACCATTCTCCTTGGTGGTCTTTGGCTTGGCCTTGACAACATTGTTGTCCCATATGTACTCGACGAGTCTCTCGGTTGCTGCCATGACGACATTCAAGTCTTGCACCTTTTGTCGTTGCAATTCTTGAGCCTCCCATGATCGAACAAGCGATCCTCTTCGCCTATGCTAGATATCGTGAGCATCAAACGTGTGAACTCCGTAATATATTCTTTGACATATCTAGTGTGCTTAGTTGTAGCTAGCTCTGCCTCGTCACAAACTCCGCATTCTCTGGATAGAACTGAGACTTGAGATACTCACAAGTCTCAATCGAGCACAAACTCTACTCTATTTCTATGCACCTACGATGCCACCACAACATAACATCATCGGTATAGTAGAATAAAGCAATATTTACTTTCTCGGTCTCATCGTTGATGTGAACGCCTTGAAGTATCGCTCCACGTTCCACAAAAAGTTCTCCACTTCTTTGGCATCTCGTACCCCAATGAAGGATTTTGGCTCGAGGATCTTCTTTTTTGGTGCCTTCCTACTCAAAGGTCTACCGTTTGCAGTGACCTTTTCCAAAATTGCAACTTTGGTCTTGAGTTCTCCGTAACTCTCGACCTTGATCTTTAGCTCCTCGTAGCCTCGAACTTTCTCGTGTATGTCCTCAATCTCTGCACAATGTTCCTTGAGCTCATCATCAAGGGCGGATCAAATCTCTTAGATTTGCTCTAAAAATATTTCCATGGACAAAGAAACGTCACTCTCTAGCCCATCGTAGAACTCCTATAGCATCGTGATGCTTTGCTCCACAGAGCCCATGCGCATCCCTATGTCTCTCAGACTCGTCTCTAAGAACTCGAGGGCACTTCGCAAGATCGGCAAGGATACGCTCCGTCGTAAGCTCCTAGTACTTGCCCCTCTTGTTGGTCTTGGTGTTAGTCTCCTTAGGCAACGCGGGGCTCTCTTGGACGTTCTTGGATGTCGACATGGCACCAACTAAAGTTCGTTCTGATACCACTTGACATGTGTTTAATGTTTTTGCCTGCAGCTCGTTCCGTGCAGCGCACAATCTTCCTACTCGAAGACCCGTGCAAGTCTTTTTTCGAACGCTTAGCTAGATCACTAAAGCACGAATGAGAAAAGTGAAGCAAAAGAGAGAGAGAATGAAATATTGAAAAGTTCACTATACTAGAGAAGTGTTTACAAATTCTTGGAGAGTAAATTATCCTCCCACTTATTTGTAGGACCTCAAAGGACTTACATCAAGTGTCTGAAAACAGAATATTTCAAAGATTACTTTAGAGAACATTTCTAGATCCTAGATATTTACATGTTGAGAAGATTCTAGAATTTCTATAAACTAAGAGAAGCCTCATGAAAGTTCAAGAGAACTCCATAGTACTCCGGAGAATTCTAAAACCATCGAATTAAACTCCAACGTTTGCAACAACGTATTTGTGGAGCAAAAAAATTTGTGCGTTACAAACAACCCAAGTTTGGTTCGATGTTTACGTCACAAGGCATGAATAAAAAGTGAAGTAAAAGAGAGAGAGAGAGATAGAGAGAGAGATTGGAATATTGAAAAGTTCACTATATTAGAGAAGAGTTTACAACTTCTTAAAGAGCAAATTAGTCTCTCACTTATTTATATATAGAACTCTTTCATGAAACATATGTAGAGAGAATATTTCAAAGATTATATTAGGTAACATTTTTGGTCCTAAATATTTACATGTTGAGAAGATTCTAGATATTTTAGAAACTACCAAAAGCACATCGTGAGAGTTCAAGAGAACTCCACACTGTTCCTAAGAATTCTAGAACATTCCAATAAGTTTGGTTCGATGTTTTCGTCGTAAGCTGCCGCAACAGACCACTGTGTCTACCTCGTTCGTTCGTAGCTGCATCTTGAAGAAACTCTCTCCAGTGTGGAACTGCCGATTGCGAGAAGCCAATCTTTACGCCCACAGCAGGATCAGCAGGCAAACCAGTACTAGGCTCGTCACTGATGACGGCGGCGCCGCCATGGAACCGTCGCCGACTTCGTCACCGCCGAGGAACACCATCGTCTCGTTGACCAGCGGCAGCCCGCCAGCTGTGCCGTTGCTTCCCTGCTGTCCCGACTTCTGGCTGCCAAATCCACAAGATTTGCATCACACAGTTAAAGATACTCTGACCCGACTCAACTTTGATGACGATGACAACGACGAAGAGGAGGATCGAGTATTAATTATGGTACCTGGTCGTGGTGCTGGGACAGAAAGTGATGACGTAGTCGGCGCCGGCGCAGGTGAACGTCGACGTGGTGTCGTCGTACGCGTAGCTGTAGGCCCTGGGGCACGCGTTCTTGAAGAACTGCGCGTACGCCGACGGCCTGCACGTGGCGGCGTTCCCGTAGTCCCCTCTGCAGCAGTACTCCGGCGAGCCGAACGCCTCGCAGGCGCTCCGGCACGCGACCGGCCCCTCCTTCCCGGACGACGTCGCCACCTTCAGGTCCGACGGGCAGAGCGGGTTGAGGTCCATGAGGCAGCCGGTGGAGGCGCAGCTCCCGCCCGAGCCGCCCCGCGGGACCACGAGCACGGGGAGGTTGTAGCCGTCGACCAGGCTGACGTCGTAGAAGTCGAGGCCGCCGCTTCCGTTGAGGGTGAACTCGGCGAGGGTGGCGGGAGGGGCGGCGCCGCTGCCGGAGCACTCGACCGCGGAGGTGCCGCAGTCGCCGGTGGAGCAGGTGAAGTTGCTGTCGCCGGAGGAGCAGAGGGTGCGGGCCCAGACGCGGCCGGACCAGGAGGCGGGGACGGCGACGGAGCGGGACTCGGACTTGGGTAGCGCGAAGCCGGTGGTGGAGAGGGGGTCGGTGCCGGCGCTGGAGAGGATGCCGGGCCACACGGTGTAGTCGCAGTTGTTGGTGATGGTGAATGTCGCGGAGAGAGCTCGGTTGATCAACAAGAAGAAGAAGAAGAAGGAGAGGTTAACAATGTGGAGGCTTGTGAGTGCCATGAGGAATTAGGGAGGGGAGGTGGTTGATATTTTTGTTGGGTGCAATGTCGGTAGCAGAAACTATTTTGTTAGCTGGTCCAGTGCTGGGAAGAGAGAGTATTACTATTGTTTGGGGAAGTGAATGGGTTGTGGTGGTTATATAAAGGAGAGGACAGTGGGAAGAAAATATCTTGTGATAGGATCGGGGGTGTAGTTTCGTAGAAGAGAGACGTGGGTGGGGGCTTCATGGATGTGGTAACGATCCTCCTAGAAGGTGATATGGTGGTTATTAATAACTTTTTTTTTCTTTTTCTTTTTTCCAAAACTAAACTATTTTATTGTGATTACCTCCAAAACGTGCCATGATTGGTCCATGTACAAATGCAAAGCAGGTCTTCAGGTAATTCTTACAGGGCATACATGTTGGGGTAACTGATGAAAAAACCAACTTTCTTATACTCTTTAGTTCCACATCGGCTGGGATACTCCAAATGGGAGCCAAATGGGAGTATTCATATCAATAATGCTAAGTCTACTACCAAATGCTTACAATCCACTTACAACCACTCATCCATTTGCTGACATGTGGACCATGGCCCACATGTCAGCAATGGGTAAAGGTTGTAAGTGGGTTGTAAGCATTTGGTTGTAACTATAGCATTACTCTATTCATATTACCACTATTCGTGTAACTCTTTATACCACATTTTTATTTTCGGCCGTGACAATATAAGCTACCCAGCTATTCGAGTGGGAATTCGAATTCAAGATATGTGCTTGAGCGTCCCTTGACACTACCCCTAGGCTAGTGCCTTAGAGACTCCTACGTTTTTCTGTTGTTTTATTTTAGTGCAACGTTCAAATCCCTCTCTAAATTTTATTTTCGAATCTCTCTCTCTTTTTCACATCTTTGTTCTGGGCAGTTCTAAGTTGGGGTCGATTTCTCCGAATTGTGTGCAACGACTGCCGATCGATTGTCAGATTGAATGTTCGTTGGAATTCTGCCTATAAGTAGGAGCCGAGTGTCGATCGAATGTCAGATTTCTTATGCAGGTTTGGGCTTAGACCCTAAATATCTTTTGTATTTTGAACGTTGGACACAATTAATTTTGTCCAGGTTCTTTGAACCATATTTTTCTATTATTTTATTTTTGTGCAGCGTTTGGTTTTATTACTATTGATTTGGTTATGTGTAACGTCTGGCTTTATTGGTCCGTTGGAATTTTGTCTATATAATGAGTCCTCTTCCTCTTCTACTCTGCACAAAAAATTCCTACATCAAATCTCTCTCTAAAATTCTGTTTTTCGAAGCTCTTTCTCTTCTTCACATCATTGTTCTGGGCAGAGCTAAGTTGGGGTCGATTTCTCCGAGTTGTGTGCAACGAGAAAATACCGGTAGAGCGAGGGTTTTTACCATTAGGAGTATTGAGAACAAGTCTGCACATACACCCGAATCAACTTTTAGGACAGTACTTCGTGCATGACTTTCCCGGAGGCCGGTAACCTTAGTTTTATTTATTTTTATTTACAATATTTCAAGACAGGAAAACAGATATTTCTAACAATCTAAGAGTTGATTAATCCGTCTTATGTGCATCTCCATTTTATTTTCTGCCTACGAAATACTCTACTGTTAAATTCTCCTTATGGTTATAAATTTATCATACTAATACATCCTAAGAAGTGGATTGAATATATATATATATATATATATATATATATATATATATATATATATATATATATATATAAAATCTTGGCCTTCAACAAAACTGAAGTCCCATTGATGGTTTTAATGCTTTATCATGTCTCATGCTTGCGCAGTGCGCGCAGTGTGCGCTGATGGCGCGCGCAACCCATTCAATGGCGCAACTCGCGCAGTTCGTGGCTGTCCACGTTCTAACTGATTCATAACGTACGATAACTGATTCTGGAATTGTGGATCTGACATTAAAACGTGGCGCACATTGCGGATCTGATCAGATACAGCAGTGGCTATTTAAACAGAGCCTCTCTTCTCTCTCTCGAGATACTTACAGACTTCAGAAAATTACGAAGAGAGAAGAGAGTGCTGTTCGAGCCATTGGAGTTGCTCCGCAACCAGTACCACCTCACGGAAATCTTCGTCCTGTCCTTGTCTTTTCGAGCAGTCCGTCGTAGAGCAGATTACCAGAGCGTTCCAGAGTTCTTTTTGAACTTGCTGGTTCCTGGAAGCTGACCGTGTGGATGGATCTAGCTTTGAGCACTGATGTTCTTTACACCCCAGCAGGCCACCATATTCCATCTATCGCCTGTCTTCTTCGTTGCTGCCTTTAGCATTTCGATTAGTACCTTCTGTTCAGAAGTACTACTATCGTTTGCTACGTTTACGGAAATCTTTTTAGATTTTTCGTAGTCCAGAATCCTCCTAGGATCTTTGTTACGCACCTTCCTTGAAACATTGCGTTGGAACGTTGTTATTACAACTGTTTCATTCTCTCAGTTTTCCATTGAAAATTGTGCCCCAGTTCTAACAATCTCAAAGCTAGATCAGCATAATGGAAAACTCTCGTGCCTCTCTCCTCGATACCAGCTTTGACAAGCTGGAAAAGTTCGACGGAGAACACTTTCAGATCTGGAAGAGGAAAATTACCCTCAATCTTCAACTAGTACTGGACGTCGATCATGTGTTGATCGAAGCTGAACCAACGATTCCAGAAGGACCGACGCCGCCAGAAGGTGGTACAGCAGATGTCATTGCTGCTGCACAAGTCAAACTGACAAAATGGAGAAGGAATAATAGTCCCTATAGGCTATTGATTCTGAATACAATGGAGGACTCCCTGAGTCATACTCCAAGAATACTTCTGCCAGGGATATCTGGGAGTCCTTGGAAAAGCTGTATGAAGATGACGATAATAGATCGAAAATCTTTATCGTCGAGAAGTACCACAAGTGGCTCTTCGAAGACGAGAAGGCTATGCTGCCTCAGGTAAAAGAATTCTTGAAGCTGCGCCAGAAGCTAGAAGACGAGAAAATGTCCCTCGTCGACAAGTTTGTTGTTGGAGGGATTGTCTCTAAACTTTCCGCTGGATGGAGTACGTTCTATGCAAGAATGCACCGGAAGAAGCTGGATATTAGCTTGGAAGATCTCCTTCAAGAGATCCATGTTGAGGACGAGATGCGTTCTCAACAGAAGATGGACACTCTGTCCAAACAGTTTGCTAAGGCCAATCTGGTGCAGACAAGAGAGCCCAAGAGAAAGCAGGTGGCTTCTCATCACAAAAAAAAGATTCCACTAATCTGAAAGTGAAGGGTCCTTCATTCAAGCAACAGAAGTCCAAGTCTCACGTGACTTGCTTCAATTGTGGCAAGAAAGGCCACTACAAGAGTGAATGCAGATCCAAGTCCAAACAATCAGAAAAAGGTGATCCTAGTAAGGTTTTCTTGGTTTCTAACATTGTTGCTATGATCGCTCAGGTCACAACTATGGGGGCTGACTTTGACTGGTGGATAGACAGCGGTACGACATGCCATGTCTGTTCTGGCAAGGAGTGGTTCGTCACGTACCAGCCAACATCTGAGAAAGTTGTCATGGTGAACCAGGCCCAAGCTGAAGTTCTGGGGATCGGAACTGTAGAGCTGAAACTCACTTCCGGGAACACTCCGATGCTCCAAGGAGTAAAGCATATTCCGGTGATTGCTAAGAACCTGATCTCTGGGAGCCTGCTTAGCAACGCAGGCTTGAGGATGGACATTAATGCTGGTCAGATGGTGATGTCTAAGAAGGAAACATACTTCGGAAAGGCTTATCAAATCGAAGGGATGTTTAAAATTCAAATGTAAACCAGTCTAATGAAATCAATGCAATCGCTCTTTCTGATTATTCTCTTGAGTTGTGGCATAATAGGCTAGGACATGTTCATTGTAAAAAAATAAACAAAATGTCTAGTATAGGACTTATCTCCAAATGTGAGGGTAAAGTACAGAAGTGTGAAGTATGTGCTCAGACAAAGAACACTAGAAAACCCTTTCATCGGGTCAATCGAAGCACAGATCTTCTGGAGTTGTTACACTCCGATATCTGTGACTTCAAATAATTCTCTACAAAAGTCGGGATGAAGTATTTCATAACCTTCATCGATGACTTCTCTAAGTACGCATTCGTCTACTTGCTCAAATCTAAAGACGAAGCGTTCGAGAAGTTCAAGGAGTTCAGGGCCGAAGCTGAACGACAAACTGGACAACAACTCAAGAGGTTGAGAAGTGCTCGAGACAAAGAATATCAGTCTCATGAATTTGCATCGTTCTGCAAAGAACATGGAATCATCTGCGAGACTACTGCTCCGTATTCTCCTCAATCTAACGGAGTAGCAGAGAGGAAGAACCGAACGTTGACAGAAATGATAAACTCAATGCTGCTAACTGCATGTCTTCCAAAATGCTACTGGGGAGAAGCTGCATTAATGGTCACTTTTATTCTGAATAAAGTGCCATATGCAACTTCTGACATAACTCTTCATGAACTCTGGTTCAAAGTCAGACCTAATTTGAATGTCATTCGAGTATGGGGGTGTCTGGCTTATGTAAAGCTTCCAGATCTGAAGATTCAGAAGCTGGGGACAAGGACGACGAAGGCGATCTTCTTGGGGTATGCCGAGAAGAGTGATGTCCGGAGATTCCTTGATATTGAGTCTAATCATATTATCGAATCTCACGATGCCGAATACTTTGAAGACAGGTTTGCACGACACAAAAATATTGTTCTTCCATATATTCTGGAGAATGATAAAGGTGCAAATAAGACTGAGATCTCATATGAGCCAGTAGTCCAAGATGAAGTTGTTGATGAGGAAACAACAATTGAACCAGAACTCGCTGAGCCGTCGACAAAGCGAGCAAGGAGGCCGAAGAGCTTCGGAGATGACTTCGTCACCTATCATGTGGAAGTAGATCCGCTTACCTATGATGAGACGATGAAGACCAGAGATGCTGTCTTCTGAAAGGAGACAATAGACAATAAAATTGACTCAATTACCTCCAATAACACATGGGTGTTAGTTGATTTACCCGAAGGAGCAAAACCCATCGGATGCAAGTGGATCTTCAAGAAGAAGATGAAAGCTGATGGAACCATTGACAAGTTCAAGACCAGGCTAGTGGCCAAGGGTTTTTCTCAAAAGCAGGGGATCGACTACTTTGATACATATGCTCCAATAGCACGGATGACAACCATCGGATTGTTGATTGCCCTTGCGGTAATACACAAATTAGTGATACATCAGATGGATGTGAAAACAGTATTCCTGAATGGCGAGCTGACCGAGGAGATTTATATACAACAGCCAGAAGGATTTGTCGTCAGAGGCCTAGAAGACAAAGTCTGCAAGTTGGTAAAATCTCTATACGGCTTAAAACAAGCTCCCAAACTGTGGCATGAGAAGTTTGACAAAGTTATAAGATCAAACGGCTACAGGGTCAGCGAAACAGACAAGTGTGTCTACAATAAATTTGCTGACGGAAGAGGAGTCATCGTTTGTCTGTACATGGATGACATGCTAATCCTAGGTACGGATATAAGCTGTGTCACTGAGATAAAGAAGTTCCTCTCGACAAAGTTCAGTATGAAGGACTTTGGGGATGCTGAAATTATCTTGGGACTCAAGATCAATCGAACAGAAACTGGATTGGCACTGTCACAATCTCATTACATTGAGAAGATGCTCACTCGATACGGGTATAATGATCTTCCTATAATTGATACGCCGTACCGAAGTGATCAGAAGCTAGAGCCAAACTCGAAAGAAAGCGTCAGGCAATTGGAGTACGCTAGCATCATCGGGAGTTTGATGTACGCTAATACTGCCACTAGGCCTGACATAGCTTTCGCTGTGGGAATGCTGAGTCGATTCACAAGCAATCCAGGCGTTGAGCACTGGAAAGCTGTGAAGCGTTTTATGAGATATCTCAAGAAGACTCAGATATATGCACTGTACTTCAGCGGAGAACCGCCGGTAGTAGAAGGCTTCAGTGATGCCAGCTGGTACTCAGAGTTGGAGAACGAGAGGTCCATTGGTGGATTCATTTTCATAATGGGTGGAGCTGCTATATCGTAGAAGTCGAAGAAGCAGACTATGCTCTCGCGATTTTCTATGGAATCTGAGTTCTTTGCACTTGATACCGCAGCAGATGAAGCAGAATGGCTTCGGGAGCTCATGTATGATCTTCCAGTGGTTTGAGTGCAGATACCGGCAATTTTGATATACTGCGACAACCAGGTGATTGCGGTAGTGGCATCAAATGATCTCTTCAACCGAAAGAAGAGAACTGTGCGGTTAAAGCACATGGCAGTGAACGATCTCATCAAGAGAGGCGTCATTGCAGTAATCGTTGTTCGGAGTCAGGAGAACCTGGCGGATCCGTTCACGATGGGCCTCAAGCGTCAGCTGGTTGAAGATACAGCAAGAAAGATGGGCTTGAAGGCATTCTGATAATATGTCTTTGTAATCCTACCATAAAGTTTTATGTTATTAGTTCAAAGAGAAATCTACTAGACATCTAACTTTCGGTTCAAGGGAGGACCAATGACTGGAAAACTATCAGGTAACAGTGGGTACTTATTCTTGTGAACATGAAAGGGTTACGAACCCATAACCACTGTTGTCTACTATGTGTTTTCTGCGAAAAACGGATCCTGTGTTGAGGTTGGCTTAAATGCCTTAATAAGTTCTCAGGCAGAGTGAATGTCTGGTGTGCTTTACAAGAAGCACGGTAGCGCAGCACTATAAAGAGTAAAACTCCATGCTACAGTGGGAGGACGCCACCATGAGGTTCCCAGGTAGGCGTAATGCCTTAATAAGTTCTCAGGCAGAGTGAATGTCTTTCTTATGCCTTACGCTTTCCCTTCCTTGCTTGTATTGTATGATTGTATGATTGAACTGCTTAGTGTAGTTTGTCTGTGCTTAGTATAGCTTGTCGTGGCAATCTCTAGCTCCTTGATTAAATTCCGAGGACGGAATTCTTTGAAGGTGGGTAGAGTTGTCACCCCCATTTCCTGTATTTCGTATTTATGCTCGTATTTGATTTTGGCACGTATTCTAATTTTCTCGACTTGCGGATTTTGGTTTCTCGAAAATGGATTTTGGACCATGGCTTGGTTTTATTTTGTGAAAGTTGGTTTAGTTTGGTTCAACATGCATGGAACACCATAAGCCTACACTCCTCCCTCATCACACCACAACTCTCCCACTTTATAACACCACCTACTTTTCTCTCTCCTCTTTATTCTCTCATTTATTTCTTACAAACTTCTTCTTCTTCCTTCTTCCACACAACTCCCCAACCAATAGGCAAGTGCACCTTGCCAACAAATAAGCACCCAATTTTATTTGTCCATTTGATAGATTAGGACATGTAGATCAACATTAGAACTTGGAATTTTGTGATTTGGAGCTTTCATTCTTCTAGATCTAGGTTTTAACCATTTTCGGAAATCCTTGGTTTTGATCTATTAAACTTTGATTTTTGCTTGTTTTGATGCTTCCATGTGGAAGAGAATTCAATTTTACTCAAGTTAGAACTTTGAAAATCTAAATTTGGTTTTGATTTGGCTAAGTTGTGAAGATTTGAACTTGGTGTTCTTAGTGTTCTTGAGAGTTCAGCCATGGTGGAGCTCTCGGCCAATGCTTTTTAGCACCTGGCCGATTGCGCACTATTCCCTGGCCTGCGCTCTTTAGTGCAAGGCCATTTGCGCACCCTGACCTGTGCTCTTTAGCGCATGGCCATTTGCGCAAGATCCTTGGCCAGTGCTTTGCGCTGCGCTGGATTGCGCTGGCGCAAGCTAGCCATGCGCAAGCCAGCCATGCGCAAAGCAACCCCTGCACAATTTGACCATTGCGCAATCCATCTTTGCGCAACCAACTCCTGCGCAGTTCACTCCTGCGCAGTCTACCTTCTGCGCAATCCATCTGTGCGCCATCTGCCCCTGCGCACTTGGCACCCTGCGCAGCTCACCCTGCGCACTTGGCACCCTGCGCAGTATATACCCTGCGCAGCTCACTTGTCTATGATGAATTTGTTATTTCTTGATCTTGGCTCTTCTATAGTCCTATTTTTATATTAGTATTTTATTAGGTATTTTACGCCCATTTTATATCCTTACGCCTTTTGGCATGAACTTGATTTTGCTTAATATATTTAGAATAACTATTGTACACAGCATGGTATGGCAAGGAACTAGTATAACATGACAGTGACCCGTAGTGGTGCACTCCTGACATGACCAACCTGACATGATAGTGGCCCGTCGTGGCGCACTCCTAACAAGTACCCTGACATGATTTATCTTGATAACTTGATAGTGGCCCGTGGCGGCGCACTCTTGACTTAACTTGACTTGATAACTTGACTTGACTTGCCTTGACACCGTGGGTGTTCCTGCTTGCTTGTTTGCACAATCCACTTGTCTTGTCTTGCATCATGTCTAGGACATGACTTCCTGGGTACCACGGCCAGGGACTCGCACTAAATTGGATTACGCTAATGATTAGATCAAACTAGAACATGGAGAATTCCCAGTCACAGGCAGTCTCGTTATCTGGGCGCTTTAATGGACTTGTAGCTTGCCGACGAGTAGAGCACATTTCCAGCACACTGTCATGTGTTGCACCCTCTAAGTCACCTAAGGGTATATCGTTTCCTGGACGATGTACCCAACCATACTCTCAACCCGCGGAAGGATAACTGGATGGTCTGCAGGGCTTGGGACTGGGAGTTTCTCACTTGCATCTTGTTAGTAATTAGGCTTGTGATAACCCTAGTTAGTTAAAGTAGTAAGCCGTAGTACTTGCCTGGCCGATTGTGAATGAATGGTGTCCAGCTCTGTCTAAGTCTTGTCTAGCCCCTGTACCTGGAACTCTTGATCATGATTGTTTTACTTATCTCTAACGATAAATGGGTAGAGACAGTGAGCTATTCAGGCAAAGGGATACAATCCCGGTCCTTGTTTGGTTTAAGGATTGTAACCTGGCTCCCGGAATGGTTCCACGTCCCTAGTCGTTTATCGCCCTGTGTACTTTACTACTTGTACTTTTATTCTTTATGTTCTAATATGCTGGCTTTTGTTCTTATTTGTGGCCTCCTTTGTGGCACTTGCTCTTTCTGGGGTTTGACCCAGCTGGTTTTGTGTGGCCAGATTTCGGAGCAGCTCCCGAGGATCTACCAAGCTTCCAGCCCAATGGTGACAACTAGACGGAACCCGGGCCAAGAGTGGGTTTTCCTTTTTGTTTCACCCACTTATATGTAAATTTATTCTTTTGAGGCGTTTAGCCGACGAGCACCTGTTAGCTCGATGCACATTTACTTATTGTCTGCCTACGGGCTGTAAACATGATTAACAAATCCTAGGGTTGATCATGTATGACTGAACTCTTGCTAGTCCTATCATTTTGTACGACTAGCTTCATGATCATCCAATATGTAATATTTGGGACGCCTTATATATATATTTGATGCTCTAACATCTTGTAACTCTGTTAATTGCTTGAGATTGAGATAATAGGCTTGACCTTAAGAGACTGCTGGCTTGTAGTAAACCCTCATATCTAGACAGCCGTGACCGTATAGTTGAGATGTATTCTATTTCAATATACGTAGCTGGCTGTGTCTGCCCCCGCTCTCCAGTTTTCTGGTTCTGGGGCGTGACACGGTTTAAGTGGTGGCCCATGCAGGTCTTGTCAATCAAGAAATGTGAGGGTTTACCAAATAGATGTCTCAATCAATATTCGCCCTTGATCTCTGCTCGTATCTTCAAATCCCTGAGATTCTTGACCTGATCACATGCTTGTATCATTGATCTACCCTGGTCCTTTCCTTATTGTTCCCTATGTCGTCTTCTTCAGCGGCATTACTCCCGGACCTGCCAACCAGCCAGAGGAAGCTCGACAAGCACCCCAGCTCCAGGAAGATCAAGCTCAGCACTCTGGAGTAGCCTCCCGAGTTATGCTTCCCGGAGGCTCGGAACCTCCAGTTCAGGTAGCTCCTCCCGTTCAACCAGCTAGACAGGATGAGGGGCCTTTGGTAGGGCTTATCAGAGAACTGCTCGCATCCCAAGATCGTCGAGGCGACGCCTTGCACCAGGAAGTTCATGATGCACTAAACCGAGGAGGTCCCCAAGGGAACCAGGCGGCCAACAGTTTCAAGCGCTTGAACCCTCCCTTCTTTGACGGCAGTGAAGATGCGATTGCCGCGGACGCTTGGCTTCAGGATATCGAGGTGGTTCTAGAAGCAGCTAGGACACCTGAGAATGATAAGGTGGCGGTGGTACGCCTACAGTTACTAGACTTGGCTCGCGATTGGTGGGCAGCTCAGGCCATGGGGTTAGCAGCACCAGTCACTTGGGCGACGTTCAGAGAGAGATTCCAGACAAAGTACTTTGATGCTGTGGCTCGGTACGACCTGCAGACCAGATTCACCAACTTGAAGCAAGGAGGCAGGACGGTCGATGGCTATGCGACCGAGTTTTCTAGGCTGAGTAGGTTCGCCCCCTCCTTGGTGGCAACCGAGTTCGATAGGGTTCAGCGGTTCCAGCAAGGGCTGCACTTAGAGATATTATTGGCTGTGGAGCAGTTCGAGCACCAGACGTTTGATGCAGTGTTGAAGGCAGCAAGGAGGCATGAGTATACCTCCCGGAGAATTATGGACAGGACCGGAGGCAGGAAGCGGTCCCATAACCAGATGCACCAATCTTCAGCTCCAGCCCCGACAGCTAGGGGTATAACTATTGGAACTCCGAGGCGGGCGGCCTCAGTGACGTCGGTTCAGCATTCAACCCCGACGTACCCGCAGCAGCAGAAACAGAAGCAGTCTTCCGCGATGGGATGTTCTCATTGCGGGAAGCCGGGCCATGTAGTGGCAGAGTGTCGTAGGGCACAGGGATTGTGCCTGGCTTGTGGAGGAGCAGACCACCAGATAGGGACCTGCCCGAATAGGGGAGGTCCATCATCTTCCAACCTTTCTAGTTCTTCGGTGAGGGGACCAGCCCCAGTTCCAGTCCAGCAGCAGCAGCAGCAGTACCCAAGGCCATTGGTGCCCCAGGCCCAGGCCTTTCATCAGCAGAACCAGCAGCAGTTCATCCAGGCTCCAGCACAGAACCGACAGAGGGGTTTCCAGCAGAGAGGACCCGCAGCTAGAGGTCAGGCTATGATAATGACCATGGAAGAAGAAGTTGCACCAGGTGAGGTAGTGGCAGGTACTATTCTCGTCAACACTTTTCCAGCATCTGTATTATTTGATTCTGGTGCATCGCATTCATTCATGTCTGCACGATTTGCAACACGGATAGGATTGGAGCCCGAGTCATTATCAGTGAGGCTCAATATACTTACTGGTAATGGTCTTGTGGGAGTAGATCGAGTGTTTTCCTCGTGTCGGATCGTAGTTAGCGGTAGAGAGTTCCCCGCTAGATTCATAGAATTCCCTATGGCAGACTATGATGTAGTCCTAGGCATGGATTGGTTGAGGAACCATTATGCTAGGATAGACTGCCATGTTGGCAGAGTTGTTTTTAGTATTCCCGGAGAGCCAGAGTTTTCATTTTCCAGAGGCACAGTAGAGCAATCTCCTCCAGTATTGCGGATGGCAGTAGCAGCAGTGCAGTTGCCCCGGATAGTTGAAGAGTTTCCAGATGTCTTCCCAGAGGAACTTCCAGGGATGCCGCCAGAGCGGGAGATCGAGTTCACCATCGACTTGATTCCCGGGACAGCACCAGTATCAGAACGAGTCTACAGAATGGCGCCTTAAGAGTTGGAGATTTTGTACAAGATGATTGAAGAACTCAGAACCAAGGGATTCATTCGTGCTAGTGGATCGCCTTGGGGAGCCCCGATGCTTCTTGTGAAAAAGAAGGATGGTACATCCAGGCTATGTGTTGATTATCGTACCTTGAACTCAGTGACAATCAAGAACAGATACCCTCTCCCGAGGATAGATGACTTGTTTGATCAACTCAAAGGGGCTTCAGTTTTCTCGAAGATAGACTTGCGGTCAGGATACCACCAGATCAGAGTCAGAGAGCAGGACATCCCGAAGACGGCGTTCAGATCTAGGTACGGGCATTGGGAGTTTCTAGTTATGCCCTTTGGAGCGACCAATGCGCCGGCAGTGTTCATGGACCTCATGAACCGTATTTTCATGCCTTACTTGGATCAGTTTGTGATAGTGTTTCTTGATGACATCCTGGTCTATAGCAAGAGTGAAGCAGAGCACGAGCAGCATCTCAGAATTGTCCTCCAGATTCTCAGAGAGCACCAGTTGTACGCCAAGTTCAGTAAATGCGAGTTCTGGCTCGATCGCATTTCGTACTTGGGTCACATCATTACCAGAGGAGGAGTGGAAGTGGATCCCCAGAAGATTGTGGCTATCGAGGCATGGCCAGTACCCAGCTCAGTGGCAGAAGTTCGCAGCTTTCTTGGATTGGCCGGCTACTACCGGCGGTTTGTCTCTGATTTTGCAAGGATTTCAGCGCCGATGACCCAGTTGACCCGCAAGGATGTGCCGTTCATTTGGACCGCAGAATGTCAGGAATCGTTTGAGAAGTTGAAGCGAGGTTTGATAACGGCTCCCATTCTCACCCTTCCAGATGGGACCGGAGGATTCACAGTTTATTGCGACGCTTCAGACAGAGGATTGGGATGTGTTTTGATGCAGCATGGGAAGGTAATTGCTTATGCGTCACGTCAACTCCGTGATCATGAGAAGAATTACCCGACCCACGACTTGGAGCTGGCAGCAGTAGTGTTTGCACTTAAGTTGTGGAGGCACTACTTGTACGGAGACAGAGTAGAGATATTTACAGATCATAAGAGCCTGAAGTATGTTTTCACCCAGAAGGATCTTAATATGCGGCAGAGAAGATGGCTCGAGCTACTTGTGGACTACGATGTGGATTTGCAGTATCATCCAGGGAAGGTCAATGTTGTAGCAGATACTTTGAGCCGGAGAGCCGGAGTTTATTTCTTGACAGCACAACCAGAGCTATTGGCAGATCTTCAGAAGATGGGAATTGAAGTGGTTCTTCCTTCCAATGTGGCCTTGATGGCCAGCCTACAGATTCAGTCCACCATAGTTGAGAGGATCCGGACAGCACAGTTAACAGATTCCAAGATTCAGCGGCTCAGAGCAGAGTGCGAGGCAGAAAGAAGGCCAGAGTTATGTATTCATGAGGATGGTACACTTCGACACGGCACGCGTCTTTGTGTACCCAGTGGAGATATCAGACAGGAAGTCATGGCAGAGGCTCACAGTTCGCAGTACTCCATTCACCCAGGCAGTACGAAGATGTACAGAGATATTCGTCAACACTTTTGGTGGAATGGTATGAAGAGGGAGATAGCCCGGTATGTCTCTCGGTGTTTGGTTTGCCAACAAGTCAAGGCTGAACATCAGAGGCCAGCTGGACTTCTTCAACCTTTACCGATCCCAGAATGGAAATGGGAACACATAACCATGGATTTCGTGACTGGGTTACCCAGATCTCCGGCAGGCAGAGATGCTATTTGGGTCATTGTGGACAGGCTTACCAAGGTGGCACACTTTCTTCCGTTTAGAGTTGGACAGTCGACGACACAGCTAGCAGAGATGTATCTCAGGCAGATTGTCAGACTTCACGGAGTGCCAGTCAGTATAGTATCGGACAGGGATACGAGATTCACATCGCACTTCTGGCGCAGTCTTCATCAAAGTTTGGGGACTCGTCTCAAGTTCAGCTCAGCGTATCATCCGCAGACAGATGGGCAGTCAGAGCGTACTATACAAACTCTCGAAGATATGTTGCGGTCGTGTACCCTTGACTTTGGTGGTTCGTGGGAGGATCACCTGCACCTGGTGGAATTCTCGTACAACAATAGTTTCCAAGCCAGTATCCAGATGGCACCCTTCGAGGCTCTGTATGGCAGGAAGTGCAGATCCCCGTTAGCATGGGACGATGTCGGAGAGAGGCAGATGCTCGGTCTAGAACTGATTTCTCAGACGGTTGAAGTGGTCAGGAAAGTCAGAGATCACCTCCGAGTTGCTCAGGATCGCCAGCGCCATTGGGCCGATGCTCATCGGCGTCCCTCAGAATTTGCCGTCGGCGACCATGTATTCCTTAGGATCTCGCCCACCCGCGACGTCATTCGTTTTGGCGTGCGGGGAAAGCTTAGTCCTAGGTATATAGGGCCGTTCGATATTCTGGAGCGAGTAGGCGATGTGTCCTATCGTCTCGCTCTTCTGCCGTCGCTAAGTGAGGTACATGATGTATTCCATGTATCCCAATTAAGACGGTACATCCCGGACCCGAGCCATATCCTAGATCATTCGGAATTGGTTGTTGGTACCAACCTTTCGTATGAGGAGAGGCCCATGTCTATTTTGGACCGGAGGGAAAAGACGCTCAAGAACAAGACTATTAACTTAGTCCGTGTTGCTTGGGGTCATCACTCTCTAGGTGAGTCAACGTGGGAGCGTGAGAACGACATCCGATCGCGATATCCCTACCTGTTTGACTCGTGAGGTATAATGTCTTTCTTATGCCTTACGCTTTCCCTTCCTTGCTTGTATTGTATGATTGTATGATTGAACTGCTTAGTGTAGTTTGTCTGTGCTTAGTATAGCTTGTCGTGGCAATCTCTAGCTCCTTGATTAAATTCCGAGGACGAAATTCTTTGAAGGTGGGTAGAGTTGTCACCCCCATTTCCTGTATTTCGTATTTATGCTCGTATTTGATTTTGGCACGTATTCTAATTTTCTCGACTTGCGGATTTTGGTTTCTCGAAAATGGATTTTGGACCATGGCTTGGTTTTATTTTGTGAAAGTTGGTTTAGTTTGGTTCAACATGCATGGAACACCATAAGCCTACACTCCTCCCTCATCACACCACAACTCCCCCACTTTATAACACCACCTACTTTTCTCTCTCCTCTTTATTCTCTCATTTATTTCTTACAAACTTCTTCTTCTTCCTTCTTCCACACAACTCCCCAACCAATAGGCAAGTGCACCTTGCCAACAAATAAGCACCCAATTTTATTTGTCCATTTGATAGATTAGGACATGTAGATCAACATTAGAACTTGGAATTTTGTGATTTGGAGCTTTCATTCTTCTAGATCTAGGTTTTAACCATTTTCGGAAATCCTTGGTTTTGATCTATTAAACTTTGATTTTTGCTTGTTTTGATGCTTCCATGTGGAAGAGAATTCAATTTTACTCAAGTTAGAACTTTGAAAATCTAAATTTGGTTTTGATTTGGCTAAGTTGTGAAGATTTGAACTTGGTGTTCTTAGTGTTCTTGAGAGTTCAGCCATGGTGGAGCTCTCGGCCAATGCTTTTTAGCACCTGGCCGATTGCGCACTATTCCCTGGCCTGCGCTCTTTAGTGCAAGGCCATTTGCGCACCCTGACCTGTGCTCTTTAGCGCATGGCCATTTGCGCAAGATCCTTGGCCAGTGCTTTGCGCTGCGCTGGATTGCGCTGGCGCAAGCTAGCCATGCGCAAGCCAGCCATGCGCAAAGCAACCCCTGCGCAATTCGACCATTGCGCAATCCATCTCTGCGCAACCAACTCCTGCGCAGTTCACTCCTGCGCAGTCTACCTTCTGCGCAATCCATCTGTGCGCCATCTGCCCCTGCGCACTTGGCACCTTGCGCAGTTGGTACCCTGCGCAGCTCACCCTGCGCACTTGGCACCCTGCGCAGTATATACCCTGCGCAGCTCACTTGTCTATGATGAATTTGTTATTTCTTGATCTTGGCTCTTCTATAGTCCTATTTTTATATTAGTATTTTATTAGGTATTTTACGCCCATTTTATATCCTTACGCCTTTTGGCATGAACTTGATTTTGCTTAATATATTTAGAATAACTATTGTACACAGCATGGTATGGCAAGGAACTAGTATAACATGACAGTGACCCGTAGTGGTGCACTCCTGACATGACCAACCTGACATGATAGTGGCCCGTCGTGGCGCACTCCTAACAAGTACCCTGACATGATTTATCTTGATAACTTGATAGTGGCCCGTGGCGGCGCACTCTTGACTTAACTTGACTTGATAACTTGACTTGACTTGCCTTGACACCGTGGGTGTTCCTGCTTGCTTGTTTGCACAATCCACTTGTCTTGTCTTGCATCATGTCTAGGACGTGACTTCCTGGGTACCACGGCCAGGGACTCGCACTAAATTGGATTAGGCTAATGATTAGATCAAACTAGAACATGGAGAATTCCCAGTCACAGGCAGTCTCGTTATCTGGGCGCTTTAATGGACTTGTAGCTTGCCGACGAGTAGAGCACATTTCCAGCACACTGTCATGTGTTGCACCCTCTAAGTCACCTAAGGGTATATCGTTTCCTGGACGATGTACCCAACCATACTCTCAACCCGCGGAAGGATAACTGGATGGTCTGCAGGGCTTGGGACTGGGAGTTTCTCACTTGCATCTTGTTAGTAATTAGGCTTGTGATAACCCTAGTTAGTTAAAGTAGTAAGCCGTAGTACTTGCTTGGCCGATTGTGAATGAATGGTGTCCAGCTCTGTCTAAGTCTTGTCTAGCCCCTGTACCTGGAACTCTTGATCATGATTGTTTTACTTATCTCTAACGATAAATGGGTAGAGACAGTGAGCTATTCAGGCGAAGGGATACAATCCCGGTCCTTGTTTGGTTTAAGGATTGTAACCTGGCTCCCGGAATGGTTCTACGTCCCTAGTCGTTTATCGCCCTGTGTACTTTACTACTTGTACTTTTATTCTTTATGTTCTAATATGCTGGCTTTTGTTCTTATTTGTGGCCTCCTTTGTGGCACTTGCTCTTTCTGGGGTTTGACCCAGCTGGTTTTGTGTGGCCAGATTTCGGAGCAGCTCCCGAGGATCTACCAAGCTTCCAGCCCAATGGTGACAACTAGACGGAACCCGGGCCAAGAGTGGGTTTTCCTTTTTGTTTCACCCACTTATATGTAAATTTATTCTTTTGAGGCGTTTAGCCGACGAGCACCTGTTAGCTCGATGCACATTTACTTATTGTCTGCCTACGGGCTGTAAACATGATTAACAAATCCTAGGGTTGATCATGTATGACTGAACTCTTGCTAGTCCTATCATTTTGTACGACTAGCTTCATGATCATCCAATATGTAATATTTGGGACGCCTTATATATATATTTGATGCTCTAACATCTTGTAACTCTGTTAATTGCTTGAGATTGAGATAATAGGCTTGACCTTAAGAGACTGCTGGCTTGTAGTAAACCCTCATATCTAGACAGCCGTGACCGTATAGTTGAGATGTATTCTATTTCAATATACGTAGCTGGCTGTGTCTGCCCCCGCTCTCCAGTTTTCTGGTTCTGGGGCGTGACAATTGTGCTCGTGCAAGGCGGGTTCCATAACGGCCGATTCCAGCGGCTACGACGCGGTCGTCGTACAGAAGTCCCGAGCAGAGACATTGAATCATAGCAGCAAAAATTTAAAATCAAAACATAAGTTATTCAAAACACACTTTTATTGATATTGAAATAAAGGTTACAATGGGGCGCAAGACCAAGATTACAAGTCTCTCAAGCTCACTCAAGCTCACTCATCTCACATTACAAGTCACTCAGCTCTCTCTCATCTCTCAAATACAAGTCTTGAGCCAGCGGATGCTTCGGAAGGCGACGTCTATACATTATGTCATGTATAAGTCTTGAATACATGCGGCCGCACGCTTCGAATCGCCAAGGAACTCGTGCATTGACGCATCCAAGCGAGCTCTGTGCCACGAGCTTCTACCTGTTCCTGCACATAAAAACTATGTGGGTGTCAGTACTCAACTGTACTGGTGGAAAGAGCTCTTCGCCCACCCATACAAAATCAACACGTTAATTTACTTTGCGTGTAACATAGCCCCTTTATGATTGTCTTTCTACTATTTCCTTAGGATCGATTTTAGGACAGACACCTTGGCCTATTTTGTGTTTTAAGACCATTTCGTGCTTGCAACGCAACATCAACTCAACAACGTTAACCTATCAAATCGTGCTTACCTTACGGCTTAAAATCAGAGACACAACAACGCCATAAGACTCCATTCTCGTGTAACCGTGCTATAAGTCCTTGTTGAGGCCGTACCTCGCAACTCAATGAGACTCAATCATATCGCCGCCTCGCGGCCCTTGTCGCCTCGCTGTCCTTTGCTACTAAATCATCATCTGACCCAATCAAGACTTGTGGGTTAAGTGTCACTCGATCGACTTTGCCTTGCGGCATTTCTTGACTTAAACTCAAGACAACTCACATCCAAACTATACAACTTATATGCCGACAACATAAGACTCGACGCCACATCTCATGTCGAAGCACGTCGCCTACGTTGCAACAAAATCTTAGGCCCAACATTTTGTGTTCCAACTATACTCACACATTCAACTCGACTTCCTTGATATACTACACTCAATACTCGACTCAATCCAAAGGCATATATGCAGATCGCCGCCCATGTTGACTCATCTATATGAACTAGTCACTAGCGCCCAGCGCTATAATGGACTCCCTTTGAGTTTTTGATTAGACGGACGCTCCTTGCCAGCATGAGTAGCTAGCTCCGCTGTAAGTCCTTGCTAACCCGTGCGGTAATCCAGCACAGCTACGAATGTCTCAATCGTAACGGTTCCCATGGGCCGCCTGGGTCGCCGTTCGAGAAATAGTTTATTTTACCTTGTATAAGTTGTCCAATTACCATGTAAGACTCGACTCAAACAGACGTCTCACACAGTCAATCTACTTCTAGTGTTACCATCTCTTTCAGGGCTAAGTTCAACACTTCTCACATCTGAGACCTTGCATCGGCGACCCAGTCGCGAGCATTCTTCTTTCTTGCCTCGACGACCCAGTCACGAGCATTCTTCTTTCTTGCCCTATCATTTCACTCAACTCAATAACAACTATTGAAACACTTTCCAAACTCAATATATCAACCGTGGCCCGTGCCTTAAAACACTAAGTCCGTGCCATCGTGTCTTAAACCAACTTGAAACTCTATGTGACACCACCGCCCAAGACATACTCCATATGATGGGCCTTACGATCGTGAGACTATGTGGTTATATCCAACCGTAGAACTCATAGGACCGTGCTTGCTACTACTTCTGATAGCTTAACATAACTTGCCTAACTTACTTTGTAACAACTTGCAAAGGCTGCGTCAAACTTTGCGTTGTAGGAACGTGCCATGCACGTGTTCGACTTTGAACAACCAAGTTATTTGGGGTGTCTAGACTTATGCCACAAGCCGTGCAATACAACTTAACCCGTCGGCGAGCAGAGGCTATGCCACGCCTTGGACGAAGAGACCGTGCATGCTTTATGAAGCATTTATGCGGGCAACGCCTATGAATTTGGCTAACTCTTAGCTTTGACGAAGACCAACTTTTTCTTCTCCCAAGCCACGGGATGAAGGACCGAGTGTCATTTTCAAAGCACGCCGTGCACCAACTCTAAGCCCACCGTTGGACCTTTCCATATTCTAACTCAATTCGACCCGTCGGGATTATTCCCTTTTCTATGTGGATTCGTCTCTTTTATTATCAAGCCTACTTGTGCAAGTTGAAAACATGCGATTTATTATGTGAAGGCAAAGATGAGGCGAGTTCACCGAAACTACCCCACCTGAGCGAGCGGTCACTTCGAACGAACGATGTCTTCGAGCAGCCGTTGTAAGGCTAAGTCCGAACGCCGTCGGCGTTCCGATTCCTCCGATTGACTGAGCGGGACGGGACACTACATCATACACCACTCAGAAAAAGTTTTGACCTCGAAACTAACTGAGTACACTGATCGACTTATACTTGATTCAACATTCCAGGACTCTCGCACATACTACTCCTATGCGTTTCTTTAACTTGAGCCATGATCATGCTATGGTTATCTTTCACCTCGAACAACTATAACAACTTGGGTAACTTACTCTCGTCGCGCACACTTCGCCTAGGTGTTTCCTTAATTTTGAGCCACGTTCCTTCTACCCACAATCTTTTCTTCTAAACTCACGATCCCAAAATTCTCGACACATTTCCGTTCCTCAAATCTCACTTGATTCAACGTATCACTGAGTTGGATCATGCACATATTCTAGACGTCCCTAAAATACATGTATTTCAGCCAAGCCTCGTGATAAAGAATCCGCCATCACCACTCGAGTCGGATCGTGCATATATTCGGGCATCCCTGATATACGTGCATGTCAACCGAGACTCGCGAGTGGTGCCTCCATAAACCCTACCACTTCGTACTCGGACGTCTGCCTAACCGCTAGACTATGTCTTTCCGTCAGTATTAGAATCATCCAAACAACAATATCAATACTGACCCCATCCTAAGGTCAAACCAAATTGATAGTACGGGGGTTTTCTACCCAAGCTCGCATCACTCCGACTTTTAAACTTCGAGCATAGATTTTCTACACACATCCCAACATTCGTCGCACGGGGTCTGAGTCATTCAGCAAAGCCATCCTACGATAACTCACGTTTCAACCAACTCCTTGACGTATTAATATCGCTCGTCCAACAAACCATCTTGCATAGTCTATCTTGCGAACACGTTCGACATAATCCGCCTATCAATCATTCTCAAGTCAAGCACGCTACGACATAATTCATCGCTAAACCATAATTCACATTTTACATTTCCTAAGTCATCTATTCTAATTCACGTAATCGATCATGAGGTCGTCTAGCTTAACAATATGTTGTTCCCAGATCTTACGCGATTCAGATTATCCACGGTGGGCATGAATCACCATGCACGCTCCCGCGGTGATAATCATCCTCATCGGGACGTAACTCTTGTTTTGTGTCTAGACTAATTCATTCTCGAAGCGCGGACTGGACCTACTCAATCTTCAAGTTTCTTCCATTCATCAATCGCAAGTCCAAACATCCTCGAATTTTTCTTCGCATCAAGCCAACAAGTCAAGACATTCAAAGTTGTCGGGTCCTGATATTTCGATTTCGATCATTCCCGCGACATGAATCACCATATCAGTGCTCATGCGGAACGATCGCCCCAAATCCAACGCGACACATGTGCGAGGCTAGAGTTACACTCGCACAAGACAAGAATGTCGATGCTGTGGTTATCCGCGTAACCATCAAGACACTTCGATTTTTCATCCAATATTCACCTCAATCAAAATCCTAAGTATAGCATCCAACTGAACAATAACACTTGTACGATCGTCATTCTCCGAGTCAGAGTACCCCCGACTTATCGCATATCGATCTTTGATACGCCTCAACACCATCGACGATATGCGTAACCTGGAGATCTTCCTTTGCAACCAATTTTGAGTCGTGCAAATGATGCCATCGTTCGACTAGATAATCTCCTCGACATTCAATTTAAATTCGATCATTATCCCTTTATCTTAAGTTATCGACCAACGTATTTCCTCAATTCGCATCATTCTTGCTAACTCAATCATCGAACGACATCCATTCCAATCCTCAGAGTCATTGCGTAACTTCAAAATTCAACTTTTTCGTGCACGCTATCTTCCCATCGTGCTAACTTTCTCTATACGATTTCACCTATCGATTCCCTTTATCAAGTCATCCGTTCGCTACACCTTAACTTTTCCTCGATTTAATTTACCTACTCAATCACTTTCGTGTTTCATACTTGCACAATCCTTAATCCCGTGCACGTTCCGTGCGCGTCAATTTCTAAGTTGTTCAAATTAACTCATCCAAATCTTCAAGACTACAACTTGTTTGACGATACTCAATCTACGACTTTACATACACGCGATGTTTGCTGATAGACTCACCGACACCCTACATCCTCAATCAATCGATTGACATCCCTGAGGCTATCGCATACACCACTTAGGGATTAAGTCATTTGACAAATCCTGAAAACTATCGTTCGAATCAAAATCGACTTTTTCGAATCCCGTTCGAACCATTCCTCGAATTCCAAGCATGCTCATCTATATCGCATCGACGATATCGCCGTTCGATAGCACCCCTATCGATATTCATCCCACGTACTCAATCGAGTCTAACTCGTTCTCGTCCGACCCAATTCGAATCCCGCACTCGACTTTTCTAAGGTCGACACAAACCCTTGGTGTATAAGCCCAGCCCGACTTAGCCAACCGTGCTTACGCAAACCATCTTTTTGTTTTATCAAAAATTGTTCTCCTATATTTTGCAAAATAGATAGACTTATTGTATGGACATCTCGTGGGACAATTGGGAGAGAGCGCACCAACGATATCAATATTGCGGAAGCAATCATTCAGAGTTTGCGGAAACAACGAAGTTAAAGAATTCAATCGATAGTCCAAGGACGTAAAGCCATGCTCTGATACCATTATGTCACTTCCCGCTCCCGTAGGAGCGATCGTCCTCGCTAAGGCGTGATGCCGCACGAGCCTAGATTGCGCTCGTGCAAGACAGGTTCCATAACGGTCGATTCCAGCGGCTGCGACGGGGTCGTCGCACAGAAGTCCCGAACAGAGACATTGAATCATAGCAACAAAAATTTGAAATCAAAACACAAGTTATTCAAAATACTCTTTTATTGATATTGAAACAAAGGTTACAATGGGACGCAAGGCCAAGATTACAAGTCTCTCAAGCTCACTCAAGCTCACTCATCTCACATTACAAGTCACTCAGCTCTCTCACATCTCTCAAATACAAGTCTTGAGCCAGCGGATGCTTCGGAAGGCGACGTCCATACATTATGTCCTGTATATGTCTTGAGTACATGCGGCCGCACGCTTTGAATCGCCAAGGAACTCCGTGCCTCGACGCATCCAAGCGAGCTCCGCGTCACGAGCTTCTACCTTTGCCTGCACATGAAAACTATGTGGGTGTCAGTACTCAACTGTACTGGTGGAATGAGCTCCTCGCCCACCCATACAAAACCAACACGTTAATTTACTTTGCGTGTAACATAGCCCCTTTATGATTGTCTTCTACTCTTTCCTTAGGATCGATTTTAGGACAGACACCTTGGCCTATTTTGTGTCTCAAGACCATTTCGTGCTTGCAATACAACATCAACTCAACAATGTTAACCTATTAAATCGTGCTTGCCTTACGGCTTAAAATTAGAGATGCAACTACATGATAAGACTCCATTCCCGTGTGACCGTGCTATAAGTCCTTGTTGAGGCCGTGCCTCACAACTCAATGAGACTCAATCATATCGCCGCCTCGCGGCCCTTGCCGCCTTGCGGTCCTTTGCTACTAAATCATCATCTGACCCAATCAATACTTGTGGGTTAAGTGTCACTCGACCGACTTGCGGCATTTTCTGACTTAAACTCAAGATAACTCACATCCAAACTATGCAACTTATATGCCGACAACATAAGACTCGATGCCACATCTCGTGCCGAAGCACGTCTCCTACGTTGCAACCAAATCTTAGGCCCAATATTTTGTGTTCCAACTATACTCACACATTCAACTCGACTTCCTTGATATACTACACTCAATACTCGACTCAATCCAAAGACATACATGCGGATCGCCGCCCATGCCGACTCATCTATATGAACTAGTCACTAGCGCCCAATGCTATAATGGACTCCCTTTGAGCTTTTGATTAGACGGACGCTCCTTGCCAGCACGAGTAGCTAGCTCTGCTGCAAGTCCTCGCTAACCCGTGCGGTCATCCAATATAGCTACGAATGTCTCAATCGCAACGGTTTCCATGGGCTGCCTGGGTCGTCGTTCGAAAAACAATTTATTTTACCTTATACAAGTTGTCCAATGACCATGCAAGACTCGACTCAAACTGACGTCTCACACAGTCAATCTACTTCTAGTGTTACCATCTCTTTCAGGGCTAAGTTCAACACTTCTCACATCTGAGACCTTTCCTCGGCGACCCAGTCGCGAGCATTCTTCTTTCTTGCCTCGACGACCCAGTCGCGAGCATTCTTCTTTCTTGCCCTATCATTTCACTCAACTCAAGAACAACTATTGAAATACTTTTCAAACTCAATGAATCAACCGTAGCCCGTGCCTTAAAATACTAATCCGTGCCATCGTGTCTTAAACCAACTTGAAACTCTATGTGACACCACCGCCTAAGACATACTCTATATGATGGGCCTTACGATCGTGAGACTATATGGTTATACCCAGCCGTAGAACTCATAGGACCGTGCTTGCTACTACTCCTGATAGCTTAACATAACTTGCCTAACTTACTTTGCAACAACTTGATGAGCAAAGGCTGCGTCGAGCTTTGCGTTGTGGGAACGTGCCGTGCACGCGTTCGACTTTGAACAACCAAGTTATTTGGGCTACCTAGACTTATGCCATAAGCCGTGCAATACAACTTAACCCGTCGGCGAGCAGAGGCTATGCCACGCCTTGGACGAAGAGATCGTGCATACTTTATGAAGCATTTATGCGAGCGACGCCTATGAGTTTGGCTAACTCTTAGCTTGTGGTGAAGACAAACTTTTTTTTCTTCCAAGTCACGGGACGAAGGACCGAGTGTCATTTTCAAAGCACGCCGTGCACCAACTCTAAGCCCACCGTTGGACCTTTCCATATTCTAACTCAATTCGACCCGTCGGGATTATTTCCTTTTCTATGTGTATTCGTCTCTTTTATTATCAAGCCTACTTGTGCAAGTTGAAAACATACGATTTATTATGTGAAGGCAAAGATGAGACGAGTTCACCGAAACTACCCCACCTGAGCGAGCGGTCGCTTCGACCGAGCGATGTCTTCGAGCAGCCGTTGTAAGGCTAAGTTCGAACGCCGTCGGCGTTCCGATTCCTCCGATTGATTGAGCGGGACGGGACACTACAGGTAATGCCTCGGCTTTATGCCATGTCTTAGTGACGTAGCACCGCAAGGAAGCGCAAGGCTTTATGCCATCTCTCTTTAATAAAGAACTTACCTATAGTGTATGAAAAGAGATATCAGGCCGTCTATTGATGGTAAACTTGTAGACGCCCAAAATTATACACTGAAATCAGGCTGGCACAGGGCCTTTAATGTGCAGCCAGAAGCACATGTAACTACACTTTGTGAGTGGAAAAAATTATAATTGTGGTGCAGAATTCAAGGCATAGTCCATTCTTGTATCACATTGTTATTCAACCCATGCGGGAAGATTCAAGTCGTCAGCGACATCCATCCTAATACAAAATAGATAGTTACTGTGGGGAACACTCAACCCTAGACACATATATATAGTGAGATATGTGGGGGATTGTTGGTGCTCTTGCTCCTTGACATGAAGAGAGCTTGCTCTCAACATGTCTAACAAAGTTTAGTCCCACATTGGAAAAGCACTATGAGTTATCTCAACATATATACTTGTATGTGTTGTTGGGATAGGCACATGGGGTGGTGAACCTAAGGAGGGAACCATGTGGGTGATTTTACTAGGAGGTAAGGATAAGGCTCCAAGAAAAGCATTTACGCTTTTTGCTCTTGGAAAATTAATTTCCATTGGGACTAAGCCCGGTAGGGGTTTAGCGACTCAGACTCGGACTCGGACTCGGGCTCATGAGGCGTAATGTAGCATTTTGTTGGCGCACTTTGCACTTAGCACGTCAGCATCGTCGCTAGGCGCATAATGCGCTTAAGTTGCGCTCGTAGCACGAGCCACTTGCGCGGCCACGTTGTGCGAGCCACTTGCGCGATCACGTTGCGCACCCACGTTGCGTGGCCCAATTGTGCTACCCTGGTGTGCGCCCAAGTTGCGCTGGGTTGCGCAGGGTGCGCAGGTGCGATGTTGCGCTGGGTTGCGCAGGGTGCACGCGTGCGCGGGTGCGTGGGTTGTGCGGGTGCACTGGGTTGCGCGGGTGCTCGATTGCACGGGTGTACGAGCGCGCTGGTTGCGCCAGTTGCGCCAGCTTGCGCTGGTTTCGCCGCGTGCGCTGTGCGCGCAGTGTGCGCTGATGGCGTGCACGCAACTCATTCAATGGCGCAACTCACGCAGTTCGTGGCTATCCACGTTCTGACTGATTCGAAACGTGCGATAACTAATCCTGGAATTGTGGATCTGACATTAAAACGTGGCACACATTACGGATCTGATCAGATACATCAGTGGCTATTTAAACAGAGCCTCTCTTCTCTCTCGAGAGATACTTATAGACTTCAGAAAATCACGAAGAGAGAAGAGAGTGCTGTTCGAGCCATTGGAGTTGCTCCGCAGCCAGTACCACCTCGCGTAAATGTTCGTCCTGTCCTTATCTTTTCGAGCAGTCCGTCGTAGAGCAGATTACCAGAGCGTTCCAGAGTTCTTTTTGAACTTGCTGGTTCCTGGAAGCTGACCGTGTGGGCGGATTAGCTTTGAGCACTGGTATTCTTACACCCCAGCAGGCCACCACCTTCCATCTATCGCCTGTCATCTTCGCTGCTGCCTTTAGCATTTCGATTAGTACCTTCTGTTTAGAAGTACTACTATCGTTTGCTACGTTTACGAAAATCTTTTTAGATTTTTCGTATTCCAGAATCGTCCTAGGATCTCTGTTACGCACCTTCCTTGAAGCGTTGCGTTGGAACTTTGTTATTACAACTGTTTCATTCTCTCAATTTTCCATTGAAAATTATGCCCCGGTTCTAACACTTATGTCTCTTATTGTTGGATAAACATGTATATGTTTGTTTCGGGTGGTCTATCTTCTTGATAACATATGATCCTAAGAAGTCTTTGGTAGTTTTGCATAATTTGTTGTATGCTACTAATTTGTTAAGATGTTGACTGGTGTTAAGTATATAAAGATTATCTTTTTCTTTTCATTGCATCTTTATAATCGTCAAGATTGTTACATGCAACTAAATGCCTTTCTTTCTATTTTTTCCACAGAATATTACAATCCGTAATGACTTAAATAGTTGTGTAATACATAAACATCACTTCTGGACTTTGTTAGAAATTAAAATACTATATTTTCAATAATTATTTGATATATAAGAACTTTATATACTCCTATTCTGTTCAACTCTTTCATGATGATATAGTATTTGTATATGCAAGTATATATTTAAATCAAATACAACTCGACATTTTTTTTGTATTTCAAGTTTTAGTAATTAATTATATATATATATCGCTTTTGCTATAACGATAAACGAAAGATTATGAACATATTGATGATGAAGCAATAGAGCTCATGCGGAATAAATTAAAAATAAATTTATACCATCATTGCAGAGGAAGAGGGCTCATTCGAACCAGACATGCTCGGGTACAATGGAAGATAGTTCATTTAATGAATTACAATTGTATGAAATATTGGCCTTGCTCTTGCTATTGTAATGACATGTTATTAACTTTCCAAATTTAATTTCTATACAGTTAAATGGTGTATAATTTTATCTTGTGATACTTGATGCTTTAGGCTCACTTCTAAGGTAATGCAAGTGCTCTTGGGTATTGGAAGAAATTCCAAACTCAAGACAATCAAAGGGTGTTAATTCTATCAAAAAGGAAATTTCATTTACACTTACTACTTTTAGGTACCGGATCCTTAGTATATTTTGATTGGATCAATCAGGCATGATTAGTCTATCAGAGTTTGGAATTTGTTCTGAATGCGTTATTTATTTACTCCTTGATTGGTAATTTTAATACAATGCTCATGTTAGCTTCCTATTGAGTATTCAAGTGACTAACTGGCGATTGGCTCGTTTAGTTGGTAACATATTAAATTCTGGAAATTGCTGAGAAATCCAATTTCGGAATGGGCTTTTATGAAATGCCCACCCGCTGGATGAGTTTTATGAAATGCCCAGAATTAAGTATTTTTACGTTAAATATTCCAAGATTTCCTTTTAGATGCCACCCGCTGGAAACTGCTATTTTTATAATACCGAAACTACCCCTCCGCGCGAATTGGTCATCTATATGTATTTGAATTCAAAAAACTCAGATCTGGATTGCGATTTTCGTCTTCTTCTTCTTCACGGAAAATCTGAATTCCATTGCTCTCATCTTCAGCAGAGATCGCAAAGATCGTTCGTAGTTCGGTGTGCTTTTCTTCGGTCGAACTCAGATCATCGCTCGTCATCATCATCACCATCATCATCATCTTCATCGACGTCAATTGTGGAGAGAAGATCTTTCTTCTTCTTTTCCATAAGAATTATCATCGCTTTGAAAGAAGAACGAAATTCTTTATTCCTGAAAAAACTAAATTACACGGAGAATGGCCATTCTCCTACGTTTTAACACTGGAAATGACCATTCTTCGTGTAAATTAACACGGAGAATTCTATTCTCCGTGTTTCTAACACGGAGAATGGCCATTCTCCTGCGTTTTAACACTGAAATGACCATTCTCCGTGCTAAATTACACGGAGAATGACCATTCTCCGTTTTATTTAACACGGAGAATGACCATTCTCCGTGTAAATTAACACGGAGAATGCCATTCTCCGTTTTATTTAAAACGGAGAATGACACATTCTCCGTTTTATTTAACACGGAGAATGCCATTCTCCTGCGTTTTAACACTGAAATAACCATTCTCCGTGCTAAATTACACGGAGAATGCTATTCTCCGTTTTATTTAACACGGAGAATAACATTCTCTGTTTTATTTAACACGGAGAATGGCATTCTCCGTGTTTCTAACACGGAGAATGGTCATTCTCCTGTGTTTTAACACTGGAATGACCATTCTCCGTGATAAATTACATGGAGAATGCTATTCTCCGTTTTATTTAACACGGAGAATAACATTCTCCGTTTTATTTAACACGGAGAATGGCATTCTCCGTGTTTCTAACACGGAGAATGGTCATTCTTCTGTGTTTTAACACTGGAATGACCATTCTCCGTGATAAACTACACGGAGAATGGAATTCTCCGTGTAAATTAAGACGGAGAATAGTCATTCTCCGTGTAATTTAGCACGGAGAATGGTTATTCTCCGTGTAAATTAAGACGGAGAATGACATTCTCCTAACACGGAGAATGACCACCCTCATGCGAAATTAACATTTTTCGTGTTCTAACACGGAGAATGACCATTCTCCTGCATTTTATGGTCAGCTGAAACTTTGGAGAGCCATAACTTTTGACTGGGAGGTCGAAACGAGGTCCCGTTTGTCGCAAAATGAGCGTATCGTCGAGGAGACTAAAAGTAACCGTTTTACAGTTAGACGACCTTCCGAAATTTTAGAATCGCAAAAAAATGATGTTTGGACCTCCGTTTTAGCACTTTTGCCGTTTGTCCCGGTCTTTCCGAAATTTTTCGGCGAGTTTTTAAAGATTTTTGAGGAGAAAATCTAGATTCGAAAGTGAGCAGCGTATGGAAGAAGATGAAGTATCGAAAAGTTTTTTTTAAGAGCAGTTTCGTGGGTGTTTTTAATAAATTAAAAGGAAGGACAAAATGGTCATTTGGAACCCGCTTTGGATAAGTTTCTCTAATTCTGGGCACGCGATGAAAGTTTTTTTAGCGGTGGGTTTTACATAAAACTTTTTTAGTTTTTGGGCATGCTATGGAGTATATACTATCTGAGAATAAGCGCAAGTTACACACACACACACACACACACACACACACACACATATATATATATATATATATATATATATATATATATATATATATATATATATATATATATATATATATATATATATATATATATATATATGAGGAGGGATCTAGATTTTCACACTTTTTGTATCCCCTCTACTCACACCGTTGGATGGTACTTTAAGTCATCTAATCTTAACAGTTGATTTATCATTGGTTAAGATTAGATGACTTAAAACACATCCATATAGGGGAATGCTTGGGAATGCAAGAAGTGTGGGGAGCTAAAAGAATATTTATATATGGATAATAAAGTAATTTACATCCCCACCAATTTGAATTTTAAAAGATTGTAATCTCCTCCCTCTTACGTGCAGTAACCTCCTCTCTCCTCTTTCTCTCTAGAGGAAAGAAAAAAGCAGAAAATAAAGCAAAGTTTCTCAAACTTCTCCGGATAATTTTTTCATGTTAGTTTTGTGTGTGTGTTAAATACAGATATAATTTATTCTTCTTAATTATTTTGACATCAAATATGTTCTGCTTTGTATTTTACAACATTCTCCGAAAGAAATAAAATGAAACAAATTCCAAACTTGACTTCAGGTTGGTTTCTTTGTCATTAAAGACTAATAGTTTTCTATTTTTTGTGCTTATTAACATATTTTCACATAGTAAATTAAATAATTCTACTTACTGTATGGAGTTTCAATTTTTTTCCATCCTGAAGTTCTATATCTTTTTTATATAGAAATAATAAATTATATTTTTCCATAATGGAGTTCTATATCTTTTTATGTAGAAAGAAGAAAATTATTTTTAGTTATGAATTAGAATAAAATTAAAATAAAATTTAAATTTATATAAGATTAAGTTAAATTAGATTAAAATTTATCAAACTAGATGAAATTTCATTAGTGTGCTTATTTTGTTTACATGTTTAATTAATGAATGGAAACAAATTTTGCTTAATCTCAATCTAATTTTGCTTAATTTTGGAATGAATATATCAAATTATGTATAGGAATTAATTCTTGAAGTCATTCAATGTTTGTGGTATAAATTTTATCCGATTTTGAATTATATACTCTCACTTTTTCTATCCTTGACTTTATAGTTTATGTTATCTATTTGAAAACTGATCATATATTAGGTATATACGAATAGTCTCATCTATAATTTAAAAGTTAACTTAGTCTAAATTTAATTTAATTTAATTTAATCTAACATCAGGTATGTAGTAAGAAGATAAAAGAGAAAAAAAAATTTTGCAAATATGTTAGTCTGTTGGGGAATGTAGATTTTTTTTCTTTTCCGAAAATTAGTTTGTTTTGGTCAAAACAATACTAAACCAAATTCTTAACTAAAACCTAATGAAATGATAGCGTAAAAAAAAATGTATTCACTCTAACATAGTAACATGTAGTAAATGTGGTTAAACATAAACAAAAAATTTATATTTTATATTAGAAAATAATAATTTTTGTTAATAATTTTATTTGTATAGTATCTTTGCTATAGAACATGGTATTAACATTTCCAAAATATTTTGCACACGCAACGCGTGTCAAATGACTTCTAGCCTAGTGGTTATATATATATATATATATATATATATATATATATATATATATATATATATATATATATATATATATATATATATATGCAAATGACTTCTAGCCTAGTGGTTAAGAGAGATGCATGCGGCCCAAGTGGTCAGGAGTTCGAGCCCCAGTGGAGGTGAGTTCGCCACATTTACCCATTGTTTCAATATATATATATATATATATATATATATATATATATATATATATATATATATATATATATCACTACCAATTCCTCCGACGACTCACTCCCTCCGATGACCACCCGACCAGTCTCCTCCGCCGCTGCTCCAGCCCCGACGACCCCGACCCAACCCCAACGCTGTGTCGGTAAACCCTAACCCTATCTCCCTTTTTCTGATGCGACACAGACACGACCCTTTGACACACACGTGGACACTTTGACACACAAGTGGACACTTTGACACACATTGTGACACTTTGATACTTTGACACTTTGACTTATGTCAGAGCTAATCGACGAGCTTGGGTCCCCATGGACCTATGCATCAATTTGGGGTTCGAATACCAGAGCTCATGTCTAGGGCTGCAAATGAGCCAAGCCGTTTGCGAGCTGCTCGAAGCTCGGCTCGATAAAAGCTCGTTTGAGCTCGGTTCGTTTAGTAAACAAGCCGAGCTCAAGCTTCGTTTTTGAGCTCGTTTAATAAATGAGCCAAGCTCAAGCTTAGAAGTACTCGGCTCGTTCGAGCTCGCAAGCTGACTCGTTTATGAGCTTGCGAGCTGGCTCGTTTAGAAGCTCGTTTAGGAGCTTGTTTAGAAGCTCGTTTGTTTGTTGAATTCTAATTTTATGTATGTTTGTATAATGATATGGTTTTGTGCTTTATATATTTATATGTCCTTAATAATTGATATGAAGGAACTTTTTTAATTAAATTTTTATAAATAAATTGTTAAATTACAGGTACTTGAATTCAAGCGTAACTAGGTTGAAATCGAGCTCATTAAGCTTGAAATAAAGGTGAACAAGCTTGAAATCAAGCTTAATGAGCTTGATATGAGCTTATCGAGCTTGTTTATCAAGCTTGAATCAAGCTTGCTTATCAAGCCAAGCTCGAGCTCAAACCAAGCCAAGCTCAAGCTTAATATAAACAAGCTCAAGCCAAGCTCAAGCTCAAGCTCTAAAATAAAAAATTTATCAAGCTTGAGCTCGAGCTCGAACTCGATTAATTCTAGTCAAGCCAAGCTCAAGCTTACAAAAGCTTGGCTCGGCTTGGCTCGTTTGTAGCCCTACTCATGTCCCTAGCTAAGGTATTGTTACAAGTGTAAGGTTCAGGTGTTAAGTAATTATTCAGTCCCTTAAATAGCAGCCATTACATGTTCATTACTACTGTGCAGTCCACTCCTATGGTTGTAACAATTTCTATTGATGTTAGTATCAGTCGAAGGAAGAGGAATGGCTTAGGTTAGAAGTGGGTATTGGTTTAGCCCGGGTCCTGTACTGCCTATGAGGACAGTCCCTGTCACAATTGGGTATCAATCCACTTACATGAATCTGTCCTGCATACCATAGAGCATATCATGTTTCAGTCCACCCTAGGTATGTTCAGCCCACATGTGCCTATTGCATTAACTGTCCATCTTGTTGTATAACACACTGCATATCATGTTTTAGTCCACCCTAGGTATGTGTTCAGCCCACATAACCATGTTGCAGTCCATCTCATTAGAGTTCAGTCCATGGGTACACATGAACAGGTAGGAAGAATACAGAACATGTACATTTATGTATAACATTTAACATTATCAGTTGTAATTAGGAGCGATTTGCACATTAAGAAGTTTTTCCTTCTACAAACTACCCAGTTGACAAGTTGACAAGGTGGTAACCCTGCCAATTTTTCCTCCAATTTGTACATTATCACTTATGTCAAGCTCGACGATTAGCTCTGATATTCGAGTCATGAGTGAAACCATATTCCCTCCAATTTCTCCCCTTGTGAGGAAATTGATTCTCAAGTTTGTGGTTACCAAACAAAGGAAAGGAACAACTTTCCTTTCCTAGTTCCTTAAATCGGTGAACCAAACGAGGCCTTAGGATAATGTGTATAGATGAGGACTAGGACAATAAGTATAGGTAACTTCAAGATAGGAATTGTTTTACCTATGAGTATAGGTAATGGCTTTACCTAGAGTGACTAGGTAATATATAGGTTTAGGTAATGGGTTGACACATGGGTATGGGAGACACCTATGTTGTAGTGTATGGGGTATTGAGTTTGGGTATTGGTATTAGTTAGTCTACATCTAACACCAACTGTTTGGCCCTCCACATACTAATATGGTTGTCTGAAATAAATCCAACTACCTAATGTTGATTCACCACTTCATAAACCATTCCAAACATCATTCCTACTGTTAACATTAGTGCAACCTGTCTAGGTGAGTACTCAATTGGAAACATTAAATGCTTACTCTTAGCTAAGGTTAACATCATTAATTTGACATGGAGAAGGATTCAGTTATGATACTTGACCATAGTGTCAGAGTCTTAATTGTAAAGGATCACTTGCTCGAACCTACCTCTATCCACTTCAATATCTGCAACCTAACATTCTAAACCAACTGATTTGCCAACATCTGATTCAATATACCGTCGCGATAATCTCTGACCACCGCACGCACAAACACGCGAAACAAAAGTTAGCAATGCGAAAAGAAGATGACCGATAATCTCTGACCATTTAACGTAAAATGTCATGTGTACATATACTGCGGAAAGTGTAGACCGCATGAACTGACAAACGAGAATTTGGGGATCAAAGTTGTAACAAGTAAAGTTGTGTTTTGGATATGTTCTATTCTTGTTAAGCTCTTTGTGCACAAAGCAAGATATAACGAATACAGAATATCTCTCGAGTTTACGACTCTTGTATGCTCTATACTTAAGTTACGAACTCGATATTTGTTCTGTATTCTCTATTTATAGCTTGCTTTGTGAACAAAGAGCTTGCAAGAGTTCTTTTTCCAAAGCACAACTTGACTTGTTCAGCTTTGAGACCCTGATTTTCGTGCGTCATCAGTTCATGTTGGTCTTCACTTTCCCCAGTAACTTCCTCCAATTAACTCTATCCCTCGGTTGAGCTACTATTTCAAAGCTTTGATACTTGCATATCATTCACTACCTTGATGTATCTATCTTACAGAATTATGGAGCTGAATTACTATCTGCGAAACCGTTCGTGGATGTACAACCGTCATCCTGATGACATGTGCAGTGTGCAGGATGAATTCATAGAGGGTGTACACCAGTTCCTGCAGTTTGCCAAGGCGTTCCCTCAGTACATGGACGGTACCAAAATTAAGTGTCCGTGTGTGAGATGTCGCAACTTGAAATATCATCCAGAAGTGGATGTCACGTATCATTTATACTCGAAGGGTTTTACGCCGAATTACTATCAGTGGAGCGAGCACGGAGAACTTGTGTCTTTAGCATCGGAGTACGAGCCTTATGTGGATGTCCACAACAACGCTCCTTATGACGATGGGTTGGTGAACATGATTTTTGACGCGGCCGGGCCTAGTTTCGATCCGGATGATCATGATGCACCTGAGGAGGCACCGAACCCCGATGCTGCACAGTTCATGGAGTTGCTGGAGAATGCAAGGACTCCATTATATCCTGGTTGTGAGGATCATTCACCGTTGGAGGTGGTTACAAGATTGTTGAGCATCAAGTCCGATTTTAACATTTCGTAAGATTGCTACAACCGTCTTATGGAGTTGCTTATAGAAATATTGCCTGAGGGTGCGAAGTTGCCTAAAGACTTCTACCGGTCTAAGAGGATGGTTAGATCGCTCTAGATGGGATACGAAAAAATCGATGCCTGTCGCAACGGGTGCATCTTGTACTACAAAGACGACAAGGATGAAGACGCCTGCAGATTTTGTGGTGTCGATCGCTACAAGGCATGTGGTAGAGGAAAGTCTGTCGGTGCCAGGAATTCTACCTCTTTGATGCAATACTTTCCGTTGACGCCGCGGTTGCAGCGATTGTTTATGGTGAAGGAAACTGCAGAAAACATGAGTTGGCATAAGCGGGAACATACCGAAGGAGTGTTGGATCACCCATCTGATGGAGAAGCATGGAAGCACTTTGATCGAGAGCATCCAGATTTTGCTTCTGATCCGCGTAATATCAGATTGGGTCTCTGCTCCGACGATTTTACCCCCATTCGAACTTTCAGGATCCCAGTATTCGTGTTGGCTTGTGATCGTCACCCCATACAATCTACCGCCTTTGATGTGCATGAAGACTCCGTATATGTTCCTCACCATTATTATTTCAGGTCCGAACAATCCAAAAAGGAACATCGATGTGTATTTACAGCCGTTGATTGATGAGTTGAATCAGCTGTGGGAAGTAGGTTCCAACACGTACGATGTATCTAGAAAACAAAATTTCCAGATGCGGGCAGCACTTATGTGGACCATCAACGACTTTCCGGCCTATGGAATGTTATCTGGATGGAGCACGCATGGTCGTCTTTCATGTCCGTATTGCATGGACAGCACTAAGGCTTTCCGTTTGAAACACGGAGGCAAACCGTGCTTCTTCGATTGTCATCGACAATTCCTGCCGAAGGATCATCCGTACCGGAGGAACATGAATGCTTTTCGTGCTGGCGTTGTGGAGAAGGCTAATCCCCCGCCAAGGTGGCCCGGATACACGATATGGGAAGAGGTAAAAGATTTACCAAGAGCTATTGAGCAGCCTGCTACGGTGTGACGGATTTGGTCACACTCATAACTGGACGAAGAAGAGTATATTCTGGAATCTTCCATATTGGAGCACCAATCTGATTAGACATAACCTTGATGTCATGCATATCGAGAAGAATGTGTTTGACAACATAATTAATACTGTAATGGACGTAAAGGGGAAGACGAAAGATAATCCAAAGGCTAGATTGGACTTGGAAGAAGTATGTAGACGTCCTGCATTGCATTTGATAGATGACGGGAATGGGAAGTTGAAGCAGCCTAAGGTAATTTTCTCACTGGAGAAGGAGGATAAAGTGAGGCTTTGTAGGTGGATTCAAGGTCTAAAATTTCCAGATGGGTATGTTTCGAACTTGAGAAGATGCGTCGACCTCAAGAAGAACAAACTGACAGGTATGAAGAGCCATGATTGTCACGTATTCATGGAGCGGTTAATTCCAATTGCATTTCGGGAATTCTTACCGCAGGCAATTTAGGATCCATTGACGGAGCTTAGCATATTCTTCAGGGACCTTTGTTCTAAGAAATTGCTCGTTGATCATCTAGAAAAGCAAGAGAAGGACATTGCGGTAACACTGTGCAAGCTAGAGAGGGTTACTACAACAAATATGGCCTACAATAGCATGCGCAGAACGCTATAGAAAGCCATCTATAGCGTATTTTGTCCGCTATAATTGCCCACGCTATAGTATGTCAAGGCATGTGAACGCTATAACATTATAGCGTTCTTGAATGCTGTAGATGGATTATAGCGTTCGTGTATGTTGTGGATAGTTTATAGCATTTGTGAATGCTGTGAATTCTTTATAGCGTTCTTGAATGCTGTAGATGGTTTATAGCGTTCGTGAGTGCTATGGATTATTTATAGCGTTTGTGAATGTTGTGGATGCTTTATAGCGTTCGTGAATGCTGTAGATGGATTATAGCGTTCATGAATGCTGTAACATTCAAGAATGTGTTGATAAATGATAGTGTTCATGAACGCTGTAGATGGTTTGATTTATTATAGCGTTCGTCATATGCTATCGTGATAGCAACCAACAGTTTTGAAAATGCTATTACATTTAAACGTTTTGAGTGCTATAAATCTGCTACAGAATTTCATATCTAAATAACCTGTTTTGTATCACATACAAATAACCATAGAAATTCATACTAAATCGCAATTTTGATTTCAATAATTTCAATCGCAACTTCCATTTCGATCAATCAAGATATAAGAAAGGTTTGCCAAAATATGAACATGTTTTATTAAAACATTCAAGATGTACAAAAGTAGTTGTCATTAAAACATTCAAGATGTACAAAAAGTAGTTGTACGCCTAGTAGTCCAAAATAAACCATTCCATTTACAAAATATTTGTAGGCCAAAAAACAGCTCGATCGCCTCTTTCCTTCTAACTATCCACAATCATCAAAAATTTATACGCCAACCTACACAAAATTGAGAAGAAAACACATTATTATATAAAAAATAAGTTCACACAAGATCATATATTGATGAACAAGATTTATTTATCTTCAACTGAAGAAACGACAGAAACTATTTTTTTCGGAAAGCAAAAAAAAGAAGGAAACTGAAAAGTGTCTATAACTATGATTTATTTATTCGACTAGAGCTAGAAATGAACCTAATTTCTGCAGGGCAACTAGATAGAAACATTTGACACCATGAAATGAACTAAGAGTGTTACCAAACAGCTTTTATTGCTACTTTCCAAAGAATATGCAAAATAACCTTGATAAGCAGTAGAATACGTAAAAATAGCTTTTACTGCTCCTATATATGCCATGTAAATTAGGTATGCAGGACCCTGAGACATCTATTAATGTCTTAACATGTCCAATAAAATTAATTCTTCAGGGAAAATAACATTAATAGATATCTCCAAGAAACTATGATTTGAAGTTTATGTTGAGAAAAAAGACCAAGAATTTATTGAAGAACACCAATAGTATTGTATCCAAGGAAACATAAGAAAGGGAAGAAAATAGTAAATATTTAATGTTCATGTACAGATATTAGAAGCCGATACTAATAAGTTCACACAAAATTGAGAAGAAAATACATTAGCATTATTATATATAAAATAAGTTCACACAAGATCATGTATCCATGTACTCTATAAACATTTTTCTTTGTTGCATTTGTATTCGAGAAATTGAAGCCAATACTGCAAACTATGTGCTTAACACAAACCATGGTTATCACAAAATTGGGTAAATGTTCATGAAATTGAAGCCGTACGTAGTCGACTTTTTAATCAATATGTTCGGAAACAATAGACAAAATTCTTTCAAATGATTCTTGGTAAATAAATTTGACAAGTGATCTTCAGACTTTGAGATGTGAAACATATCAAAAATAACTTGACTAAGCCTTATGTTGAGCAAAATGGCAATCCATCTACAGGTATTTGTTATCTCAAGAAAAACCTATACTGTAAATGGAAAAATGCAATTTACAGTTGGTTTAGCATCACAAAATTTTGATGCTTTAGTTCAAAAAATTATTAGTTAATTACGAGAGAATAAAACAACAACAAAAGTTGCCACAAGATATTTAAACCTAGGTTTCCTACAAGAAACAAATCCTGGTTTAGATCTTACCTATTTTCCATATATCATAGCTACAATGTAAACGGAAAAAAAACTTACATATTTTCAATATATCATAACGTAACATGTTATGCAATCCAAAGTTTTTATCAAATTATCTTCAATCAAAAGAAAGAGATGAAAAAGAGCATATAGTGGGTTCTCTTGCCTGGAATGTGCTTCATGGATAGCTCAAGTAGCAAAAGAAGCAAAACTGAAGAAAAGAAAAGACGGTCAATAGAGCAGGCTTAAATGACGGGTATATTGACGACGTTCTTTAATATATGGCCTATACAGGCGGATACTTTCTTATTTATGGCTGATACAGTCTGGTACAGGCCAATTTTGGCCAGAATTGGTAAAAAAGTAGATAAAATTTTGTAAAAACTTTGTATTTCACCTGCATGTATAATTTGAATAATAGAGAGCAAAATAATTCAACTCATAATAAACAGAGAACATCACTAGAGAATCAGACTCTAAAGTAGCTAAAAAGTTTGGCAATTAGCAATCTTGGAATAGTAACATTTATAACTTGGCTCTAAAAACTGAGAAATTCATATTTATAACTATTCTTTGATGGTTGCCACATTGCAACATATTATATCTGGAGAAGCAGTTCGAGATCTCAAAAGCGTTAGCTCTAGACATTGATGGTCTTTGGACCACAGTAGGTTAGGATGCCTTCCTTACCTATCTCTAGATAGTAGTTACTAGTTAGAGAGAAGCATGTACACATTATTTTTGAGACCTTACATTATTTGAGTAAACTTGAAGATGGGGCTGAGCAAGCATATCTGGGTATATAAAAATCTTTTTACTACCAATCAAGTCTACCACATATCAAATCGAAGTTTGTGGAACTTGTAAATTCTAAAGGGGCAAATTTTAGTGCTTGCGTGTCTAGAACTTTCTTGAGAACCATATACTTCAAATGAAATAAGTTTACAACAGAACTACACACTCTAAGGATTTGGGCTTGTGTGTTCAAGGAAAAGAATGAAACAAAACTTAAAGATTGAGAAAGTTACCGTTTCAACTCATATTTATACTTCTGCAAATGAAACATAGAATTACCCAGCCATATTCATATCTATCTCGCTCGTGCCACATCCAAGTTGGTCATGTACAGATATTAGAACAAGAAAATTAAGTCTGAACACTTACCATATTTTCCTTCTTCAACAGAAAAATGAAAATAAAAATGCCAATTCTATTAAAATTTGACGTACATAAAAATTAAAGAGGAAACTATACACGATATATGTGCATAGTTGCAAAAGCAAGCACATACAGGTGGCTGCACCTGCTTGCTTTATGTGTTCAAACTTCTACATGGGCTTCAATCTTGACAGAATATCGAGAAATTGCAAAAAGAAAAAAATATGCATATCCGCATCTCAAAATCTCCAATAAACGATAATGACTAAGAAGAGATAAAAAAAAAACCTGTAGCAGTAAGCCTATCACACCGACTGCAGAACAAAATCACAGTTGTACAACAAAGTCAAATAGCTGTTAGAAAAAGTAGTACAAAGCAAATGAAACTGAAGCATAATGTGAATGTCAATACCAACAAAATTTGAAGCACAATAACAAAGAAGCAGACATATCAGCAAAAAGTAAATTCCTATTCTAAGGAATTACCAAACCATATCCTATCCTCCATATATATGATAAAGTAAACTCCTTACCCTAATGAATTTCTAAACCAGATCCTATCCTCCATATATATGATAAGACATGAGAAATAAAAATGATTTTTGTTTCACTCTTTCTGTGGTCAGAGGGAACAAAATTTTCTATTTTCGCTATTTATTGTCTCATCACTTGCCAATATTATGAAAGGCATGTAACAACCATTCTTCTTTCCAACATTTTTACTTCTTTGGGAGGTGTAGCATAAAACAACCTTAAAGAGAGAAAATGATCCAATTTTATGCAAGTAACAAAATTGCACATAGAAGCGATTAGGACAGAAGATGAAGGTAAAGGGCAACAAAAATTAAAAGAGAGATTATTTTTTTCTTCCCTAAATAGTGAATCCTTCCATTTATATAGACAAAATATGAAATGGCTTAGTATTGGTATTTTGGTGTAAACCGGTATATTTTTAGGGAGTGTCCATGTCGTGTTCACCATGTCTTACGGGACCAGAGCTTTCTACAAGGTTAAGTCAGTAGGATCTCACCTTTAGCCGAGAAGCGGGGGAATTGAGAACCTGACCACATGATTCCTGGTGTACAACACTGCCGCAATGCACAGAAACACGAGATTAAAAAAAGTCATTTTAGAAAGTAAAAAAAAACCCATCATTTTGTATAGAAACATAAATTTTAGAAAGAACACATTTCATAGCCAAAACGCTTGAACATTTAAGAGGTGATGGAAGATTCATAGAAAATTGAACCTAAAGATGGCCAATTGGAACATGTTGTTAATTCACTTCATGAAAAAAAAACCTATAGTGTATATACAACTACATTGACTCACCTATAGTATATTTCAACAACATTGACTCACCTTATGGTTCCATTAATTATATACTGTTACAACATTATATTCACTAACCTTCTTTCTACCATCAGTTGAGCGAGCCGAAATAACTCTCAACATATTGAACCTCACAGTCTTGGACAGTGGCCTTGTAACAACAATAAACGTAAGCAAATGATAATAAAATGAAGTTGCAGCAGAACTATGGAAATGACATGTTATTAAGGATGCTTTTTATAGAACTTGTTATAGCTTATATCAAGTGTCCTGATTTAGGTCCCTGCATTAGGAACACAGAGGCCATTCACTACAACAAAAAGACCTATTAATGACGCTCGACAAGGAGTTTTAATGACGGCTGATACATAAGCGTTATCAAGTTGAAAAATACCTTTTTTCTATGACGGTTTGGACTAATTCTGGGCTTTTTAAAACGTTTATAAAACAAAACGTCATTAATACTTTAGAGCGGTGGCAAACTTGTAATTTTTTCACTGTATAAAAGCTAAGTGGGAGAGAGAAAATTCATTTCTCATCCATTTTCTAACGAGTAGTATCTCTCCAAACCTCTTCTCCCCCAATTTCCTCAAGAGTTAGGTTAGGGTTTCTGATCGATGGATCTTAGCCGAGGTGCGATCTCGACCATATCGGAGGGGTCGTCGGAGGACCTGAAGCCGGTGCTGCAGGTGATGGAGGTCCGGCTGGTGAACACCGCGCAGACCAAGACGGAGAGGTTCCGCATGGTTCTCTCCGACGGCGTCCACCAACAGCAGGCGTCCACCAACAGCAGGCGACCAAGACGGAGAGGTTCCGCATGGTTCTCCTCCATATCCGGTTAGGGTTTCCCACCCCCTCCATTTGTTCCTAGATCATCCCCCAGTTCTGGATTAGGGTTTCCTCAATTATACTGAACTGGTGGTTAATTAGAATTGTGTACTGATATAGGTGCAATCACCTAGAATTAGAGTTGGAAAAGCCAGAATTTTTGTTAAATTTATTATTTTTTGTCGCATTTTTTTGGTTTTTCCCATTGCATTTTGGACTGTATATGTGCCTGTGTGGTGTTATTTGCCTGTATATGTCGCATTTTTTTGGCTTATGGACTGTTCATAACCCCCCCCCCCCCCCAAAACGAACAACACACACCCACCAATTTTTTTTTTTTGGAAATAGGGGTTCCCCAATTATATATACTTGGGATGAGAATTCTCAGGGCATGCTCTTCAGATTTTATCATCCCTTTGGTCAAGTATCACAAAGCTGTATATACTTGGGATGAGATTCGGAATAATGTTTGAAACAGAAGAATCGACTAAGCGCAGGTTCATTTCTATATCATACGCATTTTCTTGTTATTTTAGTATAGAGGAATTCAATTTTCTATGGTACCCTTATATATTAGCTTAGATTTAGGCTTGGATATTAAAAGTTTGAACAAGTTGAAGAGGCGAAAGGGATTGACATTTGAGATTTAACTTCATGGGAAACATTGATGTGCAGATATCTGCTAATTCTAGTTTATACTATAAATCAAGGTTTTTCTGATAAATGTATCTTAAATCTTCCATATTAAGAGTTAGCTACCAAAAACTTGGTAATTGCGAAAAGTTCCCCCAAATTCCCCCTAGTTAACCTAACTCGTATAATGAAGGAATATCCTGTCAACTTTAACAAAGTTATTTCTTTTGACTATTTTGTCCTAGTCTTCATTTTCCCTCCTTATCCCAAACAATAGACTCCTCCTCAGATCATGATAGGCAATTGGTTCATGAGTTCTTATTGACCTTATAGTACATAATGTGTTCACGGGTTCTTTTTTATTGAACTCTTGGTAGGCAACTAATTGGTTCATGGATTGTCTTCTTACTTCTTGGGTTCACAGGTTCCTTTTATACATATTTGTATACAGATTGTATTGAAATAAAAGTTTTCCTTTGTCAACCAAATGTGTTGCATATTTACATGTTACTTCTATGTGATCGAGTGTCTAGCCTGACGAAGCTGGCATCATAAGATTTGTTTTGGCTTTCCTCTTGCAGATATATGGGCACAATTATGTACTATAAGGTCAACAACAGATTGGCATGTTCTTAGTTCTCAATTTTGAAGTACCATGAAAGCAATCTATTTATTTTGCCAACTATGTATCATGTTCTTTTTTTCTGGAAAACAATTACCGTCTTGACCCATCAGCATATGTGAAAAGCAAAGGAACATGATTATCTGGCTGAAGACTAGAATTTGGCCTGCTTTCAAAAGTTATTTCACATTCCAACATCAATATTTGCGGAATTATATCTGAACTTGTTTCCAATTTTCCCTAGCTGTTAACTATCTTGGTTTAGCAACATGTGTTTCTGTACTTGGGCTTATCTGTAATTGTCGTGCCAGCAAACTATTTCAACTGTTGTTTCATATTTGCTATAATATTGTTTCCTAGTTCCTAAGCATAATATCTTTCATCCATTATCATCTAGAAATGCTGAAAGGCTATGGTTGTTTTTACTTAATAATTGCTGATAATCTTGCAGTGCCACACTTGGGCCCCTCTTCATCTTCTTCAGCATCAGAATCCGAATGCAATGATGAACAAGAGCAGGTTGCTGTCTCTCGTCTCCTTGCAAGCCTGCACCAATCAGAAGGTAACAAGCCATCTCCCCGAAGCAATAATCGGCAACATGTTGGTCAACGGACACCAGTTCCAATTCTGCGAGATAGTAATCAAACATCAAGACATTCCTACTATCCTACCCCTTGCTATAGTTGGATCTACCCAAGTTTCTCTCCTGAAGCAGCAATGTACCAGATTTGGCAGCAAGCCCATACATCTCAGCAGCAGAACCACCTGTTGACTGTCCCAGCTTCCCCTCTGCCACCTGATCCTAGATTCCTTCCGATTCCCCAATCAATGTTTCAGCCAGCACAAGGTCAATTCTACCAAGAGAGATTTATTCCTATTTTTTGGGTACATTCTGTTTTTGGATATTCAATGTAATGAAGATGTTGATATGTACTCTATTTTGAGAAATGTAATAATGATGGTGATATATAATGTTAAGTTTTTGGAATGTAATATATACTGTGCAGTATAGAGCATTATAAATATGCTAATTTGAATAGTATAAAGTGTTATAAATGTGCTGCATTGAGCCTATACATATTATCTATTCATGACGTTTTAAAATTGTTCTGAATTGTGCACTATATATTAACTATTCATAACGCTTTTATAGAAACTATTCATGACGGTTTCTTTATGACGCTTTTAAAAAACATTTATAACACCTGTTTTCATGACGGTTGCTGTGGAAAAAAAAAAGGCGTCATGGTTCGTCATTAATGACGCTTTTTAGCCGTCATTAAAAGGGTTTTTTGTTGTAGTGATTTTGGTCAAGGATTATAGTTTACTTTTAGGTCTGGTCATAGTTTGATCTTGGCTCTTACTTTAGGTACATGTTAGGTCATGAAAACCAACCAGGTCAAGCTCATACACACTTGACATCTAAACCTAGTTTAGTTGATTAAATTTGACTTATAGATAAACATTATCTTCACCAATAAAAACATTATACCATAAAAATATGGATTTGATACTGAATCTTCAATACTAAAAAAGTAACATGTATCCAAAACTGAGTACACCCCCATGGACAATGTTGAATTCGAAGCTACTCCATACTTCTACAAGAGAGAGATGGATGGCATGGTTTTAATGTGTGCACGCGCTCATGAGGGATCTTAATGTGTAGCAAGAGAATATTCCAGGAACCGCTTTACAGGTAGCTTGCAGAGTAATATATGATGTTTACCTGTACTGGCCAATGATAACATGGTCTCCTTCCTTCGCACGAAAGTAAGGGGACACGTAGGCATCAATATTTGAGTGCCTTTTTTTTCGTACCTGAAAGAGTACAACTTTCAAGATAAAGTTACAAGATGTCTACTGAAACATGTAAGCTTGTATAATCTGCTAATGTGATACAAGAGGAAAATTGCCACATAGAAAGGTATAGATAAGTTGGACCCTAAAGTTCAAGCCTTAGTAGAATAAAGGATCTGCCAGCCCTTTTTAGAGAGTGGAGGCTTTAATCTAAACTACATAAATAACCATGAACATAACTTCTACTGGTTCCTATATTTTCTCCACGATTGCACAAGTCTCACATACTTGTTAGTTTCCCTTAAATTCATACTAATGAGCCAAATGACTAATTCAGATATTAGCACAAGATGACTGGAACAATGGTCTAATAATATCATAATCACATATTCATGGTCGACTAGAACCATACACGAGTTCCTACTATTTTCTGATGTTAAAACTCAAGTTTCCTCATACAATTGCAACATATACACATACACAGCTAGTATCAGACTCTTTCCCTTTCTTCCGTATGAGTGTGGTCTACAAATGTAGGAATAAATAATCTAAATCCCAATGGTAAACCTTAAAAAATAGCCCCATACACAACTCATACACACAGTACTTACATTTACATAGTTTGTTCTTTAGAAGCAATTTATTGTCGTATTATTTATATCAAGATCAACATAGGATCTTTAGCTTAAGATGGATTCCTTTTGGCAATAACTTCTAGATATTTTCCAAACAAGACAAAAGTAATTAACATTGTGCTTGTTTCAAAATATGTTGGAGACCAAAACCAGGTAACTGTACTATATAGAAGGCACACACTGAATAGAAATAGAAAGCTAAAGTCCCCATACTTTTAGATACATTCCATGGTGCTCTATAACCTGCTAGATAGAATCTCCTGCCATTGACAAATTGAATGACTCTCACAAGCACCCACTTTAATAGTTTACTAAATCATAAATGGTTTAACATGTTGGACAAGAAAAGAATTAATTTATAAGGTATCCGAGGGAAGACTAGTCGTATGAGAAATACAGAACCTGTAGCATAATATCATTGAAATAATCAACAAGCAAAATACTTAAGTAGCCAAAGAACATGGAGAATATGTAAGGTAGATACTAGAGTTGTACAAATGCTAACTTGAGTTAAATCTACTTAAAATAACAATCAATCACAAACCTATCTAGGTGGTCTTAAACTTGGGTATATCCCAAATAACCATCAATCACAAGTTGAGCTTAAAATATAAGAATGGTCACCAACATGTAGGAGCATAAAAAAACATACCGGAAGAAAGATGGGAATATCTCCCATAGAAATTTGAAAGGCCAAGCCTTCAACGATAATCGTCTTCCCGACCCCAAGTTCACCCAGATTTGAAGATTGCTTGCCAAGTGACGCAGACGAAGACCTGCATCGATGTTGCGAATATTCAACAAATAGATCATCATTAATCGAAGTCATGACGAAGTTACCTTGGTTATACAATTGTACAAACACTTAGGAGGGAATAGTACACCAAATATAAACTAGGAGTTTCCAACAGTTGTCGTCGTTTTCGTGTGTCCGTGTCTATACTGTCTTGTCGCACTTGTATCAGTCTATATTTTCAAATGGGAAGAGGTTGAGAGCTGGAAGAGTCGTTGAGGAAGAGGTCGGTGGAACCTAAAGATTGAATATTAAGAAAGACAACCCCTAGATGTTGATTTCTTCCTCTAAACCCTAATTAACAAAGAAACCCCTAGATTATGAACGATTCTATTTTGATGTTTGCAAATCCCCAATTATTAACCCTATGATAAAAAAATCAAGAAAGAAAAAATCAGAAAAAAAGAGGGCAGAGATGAAGGAATAAGAGATGACCTAGACGACGTCGGTGACCGCTGTGCCGATGATCGAAAGCCCCTTTGCTGCCTAACCTCACAGAGAGAGAGAGAGCGCATGAAAAAATAGGAGAAATTAAGGGACAAAAATAGAAAGGAAGAAGAGTAAGAAACGGTTTGAAATTAAGGGAAAGAGAGAGAGAGAGAGAGCAAAGAAGAGAAGAGAGTGATAAATTTGGAAGAAGGGAGAGGAAAGCCCCAGTCGGCTGCTATTTTTAGAGTAGGGCGCGTATGTGAGCGGCAAAATTTTTTGGCAGAAGGCCTAAACAAAAAACATGGTGGGAAATAAATTTCAACAACACTTGAAAAATGTTGTATTTAGAACGTGAAAAAATGGTGGGAAACGAAGAAAATATTAGGGGTTTAGGCTATGGATTTTGTAAATATTGGCACAAATTTTGTAAATTTGTATGCTTTCATGCCAAATATGTTATATTCTATTTTTTTATCCTGTAAAATAAAAACCTACGCTGCTTCTCTATGATTCGTATATGAGATCTGTTTTGACATACAAACATAGTAATAGATGAATGTTATAGATTCTATAGCATTCAGGAAATGCTATAGATAGATTATTTTTATAGCACTGCAGAAAGAACGCTATTATTGATAACATTTTATAGCGGGGACACTTGAACGCTATAAAAAAACTGCTATTGTAGGGCCTATTTGTTGTATTGGGTGTTCCCTCCTGAATTCTTCGACTCTATGGAGCATTTGTCGATTCATCTTTCCTACGAGGCACGTGTTGGTGGACCCATCGAATATCGATGGATGTACCCGTTCGAGCGACATTTGAATCACCTAAAAAGAAAGGTGAAAAATAAGGCTCGGGTCGAGGGTTCTATTTGTGAAGCCTATATTCTCGAGGAGATTACAAATTTCTGCTCCTCCTATTTCAAACCTCATGTTGCTACGAATAGAACGAGGGCTCCGAGAAACGACGACGGATATCAAGAATTTAATGATGGAATACTGAAAATATTCAATGCGTCCGGAAAGCCTTCGGGGAAAATGAAGAAGAGATATTTGAATGACGAAGAGCTAAGGGCTGCTCAGTTGTATGTATTACTCAATTACGACGAGGATGAAGTGGAGAAGCTAGAGGGGTAAGTAACTCAGGATGATGAGTTTACGTCATCTCAATGTAATAGTATAAGCTAATATTATTGTACTAATCGGCGGTTGCTTCGTTGTTTTCCAGCACATATAATGATGAGTTGAGGCTGGTTAGACCCTACCTAACATACGAAGCATTAGAACAAGAAATGAGACGTCATTTTCCTTCTTGGTTGAGCGAATATGTAAGTAGCTCGGTAATTACTGGCCTCTTCTAATGCAACTGCGCAATAAATAACTTATTATCGCTTCTTTGATATTCAGGTCGATCGTCTAATTTCACCCGAGATTGAATTAATTAGAACTCTTGCCAAGGGACCAATTACTTTTGTTAAAATATGGCCAAGTTACTGTGTCAATGGCTTTCGGTTCAAGTCGACAAATGCTCCGATCAGAGACAGCTTCCTGGATCTTGATTCCACGAAAAACAGTTGTTTGTGTATCAAGTCTTCGAACTACAAAGACGTCGATCCAGAAAATGATTTCTTTGGCATCTTGCGAGAGATTGTGGAGTTGTCATATAATAATGGCAGAGAACCTGCAAAGATCGTGTTGTTCAAGTGTGAATGGTTCGATCCGATTGAAAATCAAGGTTAGAAAATTGACAAGCATGGTCTTGTGGATATAAACTACAAGCGTAGATATCAAGGCTACGAACCGTTTGTCCTAGAAACTCAGGCTCAGCTCGTGTACTTCACAGCTTATCCGAGACGGGGAGCAACGAAGTCTGACTGGTGGGCAGTATGCAAGACTAAAGCTAGAGATACTTTTGATGTTGACGAAAAAGCTTACCAGGAGGACGAGCTACCTCTTGTAACCAATATTATCGATGTGGAGTCCACGGAAGTTACGCATTACACGACACATAATATAGAAGATGTAGAATTATTCGAAGAGGAAGACGAAGCCGACGAAGGCGAAGATAAAAGTGAAGATGAGGAGGAAGAGGAAGATGAGGTCGAGGAAGACGAACAAGATGATTATTCTGAAGATGATTGAGAGAGATATACTTATCTGAACTTAGAGGTTTCTTCTAGAATATATTATCTGGATTTAGATGTTTATTGTAGAATGTATCATCATATGTTGTCTTGGTTATTATCTTGTCTTTGTTGTACTTTCATATTTCTAGTCTCTATTATTTGTTGTATTTTCATATTTCTAGTCTCTATTATTTGTTGTATTATCATATGCTGTTATCAGGTATGGCAGGTCATCGCGGAGCGTTCCGAGGGGGACGACGAGGTCATGATCCTCCGGTACTTCCTACAGGTACTGCTAGAGGACTGAGTTTTCCTTCGGTACCTCCTACTGGTACCGGCTCTGGATCCTCGTCGCCGATTACTCCTCCATATCGGACAGTAGCTGGGCCTGCTGGGACGACGTCACGTGGCATATCTTCTGGGACGAGTAATTCCAGTCCTGTTGAGAGTGCTCGCCCGTCTAGCGTTCCTGCTGCTGATACGACGATGGATACGGATGAGCAGATAGCGGAGGCTACGCCGATGGCCGACCAGCATCATGCAGATGATGCGTGCGCACCTCCGGAGGAGAGGAGGACGGAGATCTGGGCCGACGGTACAAAGTAGGTATTTTGGTTTATAATTTTTTTTTTCTGTTTTTATCATAAATTAACTTTTTTCATGAATATAATATGTTTGTATAGATATCGTCCCCCAGAGGTACAGAGACGTCTAGGCCACATGCTGAGGCATAATTATGGTGGTACTTGGATTAACTACTCTGATGCTCCGGACGAGAGGAAGGCCTACTGGTTTGCGCGCTTCAAGGTTAAAATATATTTACTTTTAACATGAATCATATAATTTTGCATAATATATATAACTGATAAATATTTGGTTTGCGCTCTTCTAGGATATGTTTTTCTATCCACCGCACCGGACCGAGCTTATCAAGGGGATGTTTTCTGCCGTCGCTGCCAAGCTGATCTGCGACGCTATTAATGATCAGAAGGATCGTGATCGTGCCGGAAAGCCGATCCAAGGTTGGATCACCCCTGATCAGTGGAATGCGATGAAGGCTCGATTCGACGAGCCAAGGTACAAGGAGAAGTCGGAGAAGGCCAAGGCGGCTAGGCAACATGCCTCAAAGTGGTGCGGTGGGTCGATTTCGATGACGGAATATTTCCGTCATCTGGTATGTCTTTCTCTTTTAGAAATATTATTTTAATACAAAACCAATAAATTATTACTAAGATAATATATTTAATTACAGGTAAGGAAGGTCGATAACGCCGACATGGTGACCGTCTTCCTGGCCACCCATCGGAAGGGCGAAGACCTTATTGACGAGAGGGCCGAGCAGACCTATGTAAGTATTACAATACGTTATCTTAATATAATACTTCGTGTCAATTTTAATATAACTTAGTAAATATGATGCAAATAAATATTTATGTAGTTAGTAATAATAAGTACATTAATTAGAAATTAGAAATTATAGAGTATTATCCATACTTTCTAGGCCGAGTATCAGAGGCTGCGGGAACGGGCGGCTGTTAGTGCACCTGATGCAGGAGAGCCCGGTACTTCCTCGCAGCCCACTCAAGCTCCGTCGGCGGACGAGCTGTGGATGACCGTCGCTGGTGGACTCCGTAGGGATACGTACTACGGTACAGGATCCTATGGCGCCCTAGTTGCGAACCAGTCCTCTAGGGCATCTTCTGCTAGTGTGCATGGTCCACAGCCGTCCCAGGAATCTGCCCGAGTCCACCAGATGATGGAGTCTCTCCGTGACGACCTGCTACGACGGATCGAGGAGCAGTCTCAGCACCCTACAGACGATCCTGCGCTGCTAGCATGATTGGATGCGCTCGACCGTGGCATTATGGACCTCATGGAGACGACTGAGAGGACAGAGCGCACCGTTGGAGGGTTAGAGCGCACGGTGACGGATCTGCAGACAGGACAGGTGACCATGGCCGAGAGGCTGAGATTGGCGCAGGATTCGATGGTCCAGAGCAGTGATAGAATGTTATCTATCATGGATTCATACCACCAGCGACTTACAGCGTTGGAGCGTGCTGGTCCTCCGGGTGCGCCTTCATCATCGTCGACTCCGCCGCCTCCACCGCCTTCTTCTTCGACACCGACTCCACCGACGTCACTGCCTGCTCCATCGGTATCGATTTCACTTGAGGAGTATGAGTTGTTCTTATTCTTTCGTCGCGGCGGTGCCCCTCCTGCACCAGATCCCTAGTAGTCCTAGTTAGGACTGTTTGTTGGTTGTGTAGACTTAGATGTTTGGATCCTATTCTATTTGTTGGTTGTGTGTAGACTTTGGTTATTTGGTTGTAGACTTTATTATTTGGTGTAGACTTGGTTATTTGGATACTTGTTGGTTGTTCCTATTCTATTTGTTGGATCATATTCTATTTGTTGGATCCCATTCTATTTGTTGTCTGCTACATTGTGTTATACTGTTGTTTATGTTATTATTCGTTTCAATTAGATGTTAATGTGCTTCTGTGGTTTACGTTTAGAAGTCAATCTAGGCCAAAGTCAACTCTTGGTCAACTCTGGTCAACCCTAGAAGTCAAACTAGGTCAACTATGGTCAAACTAGGTCCAACAAGTCTAAATTAGGTCAAACAAGTCATTCTAGGTCTAAACAAGTCTAGGTTATGTTAACTAGGTTTAACAATCGTTCTAAGTCCTAACAAGTCTATATTAGTCTAATCAAGGCTAAACTAGCCTATGCTAGTATATCAAGCCCATACAAGCTATACAATACAAAGTCAAAACCAACATCACACAACCTATTATTGCATCTAGGCCTACACATGGAAATCACATATTACATACATATATATATATATATACATATAGCTACCTATATGTATACCACACATACATATATATAATATATATATAATGGTACACACACATAATATAATATATAGGATACCTACATATATACATAATATACTTAGATGCATATTACATACACATACATATTTATATACATTACATTATATATATATATATATAAAAAAAAAAAAAAATATATATATATATATATATATATATATATATATATATATATATATATATATATATAGGAAGATAGAAAGATAGAGAGTTAGAAAGAGTGAGGTAAAGGGAGAGTGACAAGTGTGTGATAGAGAGTGAGTGTGTGTGTGTAGGAGTGACTGAAACCTGTGTACAGTGAGGAAAAACAGTGTGTGTGTGTGTGATTGTGTGTCATTCACATGGGTGTGTGTGTATATGGCCTGTGTTCAGCAAAACAGGGAACCAAATGTTGCAGGAACCATGTGTGTTATTGAGTGTTCATTCCTGCTGGTTATGGCTCAATCATTCAAATACTCAAATCTGGAATGTGGACTGTCAAGTCCTAATACCCAAGTAAAATCCAAACTGGGAATGAGGGGACTGTGCAGTCCAATCTTTTTAAACTGCAGGAAGAAAAGGACATTCTGTATTTTATTTTTTTATTTTTTTTTGCAGATTTAGCGACGTTTACCAACGTTTACCGACGTCCACCGACGTACGTTTGCGTCGGTAAACGTCGGTAAATCTGCAAAATTTTCCAGGGTACCGACGTTTACCGACGTCCTTATACGTCGGAGAACGTCGATAAACGTCGGTGAACGTCGGTAATAATTCCAGGAATTACCGACATTTAGTGACATTTTAAACGCCGGTAAACGTCGGTAAATTTCCAGAATTTTACCGACGTGTAGCGACTTTAAACACGTCGCTAAACCACCGACGACACGACGGTAAACGTCGGTAAATTTCCACGATTTTACCGACGTGTAGCGACTTTAAACACGTCGCTAATTCACCGACGACACGACGGTAGACGTATATATACGTCGGTAAACGTCGGTACTTGCGACGTTTGGCGACGTTTCAATGGTCATCGACTTACGTTTCCGCGACAAGTCCAAAACGTCGGTAATTGCGTCGGTAAATTTTGTTAGCGACGTAATTTGTCGTTTTAGCGACGTCTTTGGGCGTCGCTAAAACGATTTATTCTGGTAGTGTATGTTTGTACACAACACTACTGCATTTTCTGAAAGTATACCAATGAGATTTGATTCTCCGCAGGAGAATTGTTGGGCGGATTATTCCAAAGAGTTAAGTGCACAAGGATCATCATTTATACATGTCAAATTATATAGCTTGTATACCACTTCAAGACTTTGATATAGATAGAAGAACAATACTTGCAATGTCATACTTGTACATTACAAATTTATAAAATTGTTTTGGACGTTAATTAAATAACTTTATAGTACTAATTGTGTTTTCTGTTTCTTTTCCTCCCTTATTTCGTCCAACATACATAATAATAAAAAAATCTTCAATTCTGTCGCATTTTCTAGGTGATATTCAAATAGTAGTGTATGCAATTTCAAGATCAACAACTTGGCAGTTTTCATACTATTGAAAATTCTAGCATTGTTGGCACAGTCATATGTATATTGGTTTGGCTACCTGTTATTTTTGGATTTTTTTTGTCATCACATCCATAACCTTTTTCTTTTTCTCTATCAATTTTGGTAGCTTTTGGATATATATATATATATATATATATATATATAAATGGGATATGAGTCATAGGCTCATACTCTTATATGAGACATCCCACGTGGTTTCCATTAGGAGTGTGCATCAGTCGGTGGTCGATCTATTTGGTCCTAACCGAAGTCGAACCGAAGTTAATCGTTTTGAAAATAAGCAAAACCGAACCAAACCAATCGAATGGTCGGTTCGATTTTGAAACCGGCCGACTTGGTTCAGTTCGACTTTGTCGGTTTTGATCACATAAGAAAAATGGACTGTATGTTTTTTTTGTGAAACCTCAGTCAACTTGTACTTTGCAACAGTAAATATAATTCAGCGGCTTCAATTCAACTTGCACTTCAATTCAATTTTTTTAGCCTGTACTTCAATTCAATTTTTTTAACTTGCACTTCAATTCAATTCAGCGGCTTCAATTCAACTTGCACTCCAACAGTAAATACAAACCTTAGTCAACCTGCACTTCAAAAAAATTGGACTTCAATTCAGCAACTTCAATTCAAATTTTTTTAAACCTAATGGATTTGGTTCGGTTCGGTTCAATTTAGACGATTTTTGGCATAACTAAACCGTGATCGAACCGAACTGGTCGGTTTAAAAAATTTTGAAGTCGAACCAAACCAACCGAACCATCGGTTCGGTTTAAAATCAATCGGTTCGGTTTGGTTTGGTTCGATTTGGTCGGTTTGACTTAATTATGCACAGCCCTAGTTTCCATGCGGACCAATAAAAATATAATAACTTGGAAGAGAAAATTTAAATAGATAGAAATAAAAGATCACATAAAAGATTTGATAAATAATAACTTACCATATCTTTGTCTACGAAATATGTTTGCCTAGAAATTTAAATAGATAGAAATAAAAGATCCCATAAAAGAAAAAAAAAATTTCTTTTTTCTTTGAGCAATAAAAGTATAGCGACTTGAAAAGGAAATTTAAATAGATGAAAAAAAAAAGATCTCATAAAAGATTTAAATAATAAGTTACTAAATCTTTGCTTAGAAACTTACCAAATATGTTTGCCTAGAAATTTAAATGGAAATAATGCCATTTGTCCCTCCAAATTAAAATTAAAATTAAAATTAAAATTAAAATTAAAATTAATATTAACATTAATATTAACACTAAAATTAATATTAAAAATAATATTAACATTTATATTAACATTAAAATTAATATTAATATTCACATTAATATTAATATTAACATTAACATTAATATTAAAATTAATATTAATATTAATATTAAAATTAATATTAACAATAATATTAACATTAAAATTAACAATAAAATTAATATTAACATTAACATTAAAATTAATATTAATATTAATATTAACATTAACATTATGGAATATTTTATTTATATTTATTTAAATTCCTAGGCAAACATATTTGGTAAGTTACTAGGCAAAGATATGGTAAGTTATTATTTATCAAATATTTTATGGGATCTTTTTATTTCTATCTATTTAAATTTTCTTTTCCAAGTTATTATATTTTTATTGGTCCACATGAAAGCCACGTGGAATGGCTCATATAAGAGTATGAGCCTATGGCTCATATCCCATTTTCCCTATATATATTGCACAGTAATTATTGGAATCACATGTGTATCTTCAAATAAATTTGCAATTTGTAATTACAAAAAATAAAATTTTGCTTATAAATACAATATACTATTTATTGGGAAATTTATTTATTTCTTTGAGAAATAATTTATCTCATTTACCAATGTATTTGGCGTGTTGATAGCATCTCTATAATTTTTTATTTTTAGGTATTTTTTTATTTTAGGTTTTTTTTTATTTTCTTGATCGGTAAAAGGAAGTCAAGGTTCACGGAATTGAACCTACAATTCCTTTTAGTACATATACATTTTAGTAATGCAATCGGAATTCATATCCTTTTAGTACATATACATTTTAGTCAAATGTTGACATTGGTTTAAGTATCGACTGCAATCTGTATCAATATACTCAACGAGTAAACAAATACAAACATGATAACATCTACATCTGCCCCATATCCATTGTGTCCACACCCATGAGAGAAACCGATAGTATCAAATTGCTTAAAGCCTAAACTCACCAGTAACAAACTTTGAGATTTTTTTATCTTGATTCAGTTCTTTTCTAAGCAAAATAGTACGTACCAAACACTTATGTATTTGGGATTCGGTAATTGATTAGAAATAGGTAGGCATTATCTAGTATGTTTGTTGTTCCCCTTAAGGAGGAAGGGTACAATTTTTATAATCCTCTTGACAAAATTTGACAATTAACATGAAGGGTACATTCCTTATATAAGAGTTTTTTGGGATCGTAATTGAATGCGCTTCTATTAGACGATGTCTTAAAGTGGATTGTGATATTTGATTGAGCACAAACTCTAAAGTCCTTGAGTTTTTTTTCACCTTCTTTCTAACTTGTAGATTTTCAAATAACATGAATTGACATGAGCTATGGACTGGCCCATCAGTACATGCGCCTGACAATAATCCTCCTCCATGTTAATCAAAGGGATCTTTTTCAACTTTCTTTAAAACTTGCATTATGATGCTTCAATAATGGCAATTTGAATTTATTTTGATTAGTTTTAGCTTATACAAAGTTATGTTGGTAATGGACAATCATATTGCTTTAAATTATTTTATTTTAGCCCAGATCCAGTTTATATATAAAATGCTACTCTTCTTTATAATTTTTCATGTTCAAGTTCTTATCTACATTATTCTTGAACTTTGAATTTTCTGGTTAATGATTTTTCTCACTCTTGTTGGTTCATCTCAGGCCTCGTTTGGTTCGCGGAATCTCCCGGTTGGGAAAGGAAAGTGATTACTTTCTTATGTTTGGGTGCCCAAGGAATTGAGGAGGAAAGGAAAGTGATTCCCAATGGAAGGAAAATTAGGGGGAAAAGTGATTCCATCCATCCAAGGAAGGAATCACTTTCTCACATTGAAGTATTCACTTTCCTTTCCAAATTCCTTGGCATTGCCAAACATCGGAAAGAAAAATCAATAGGAATTAAAGTTTCCCAAAGGAAAGGAAATGACAAGGAATTGATTTCCTTTCCCTTCCATTCCGCGAACCAAACGAGGCCTCAATGCACAAGCATCTTAAAAGATTGTAAATGGTGAAGAGAATCCAGAGGATGGGGTGATGAAAATGCATATCATGTTACTGGGTATCGCTACTTGCTCAATGATGATGATAGAAGAATATCAAGGGCTTCAACCTCTGAAAAATTGACAACTCTAACAAAGGTTTGTCTCACGGAATACAAGTACGTGGTTGTACGTGTTAACAGTTTTGAAGGAATGACGACAGTTTTGTTGGTGTTGATGAAGCCAAAGGAAGCTACATACTAACAGTTTTGAGGGCGTCCTGAAAAAGGAAACATTAAGATGTATATGTACATGTAATTTTGAAAAATATGTAATTATGATGGTGATATTATGTACATTTGGAATATGATATTTTCCATTCAAAAAGAATGTTTCAAATGTTTGTTAAATTTAATAATATGTTGTCTGGTTCGAAATGAATGTTTTAGAATCGGTCAATATTGACCATTGCTTTTTATAACGCTTTGACATGTGACCATTGCTTTTTATATATATGTCCAAGCTCCCTAGCCCAAGTGATTAGGGAGGGGAGCTCACTTGGGGAAGGTCCCAAGTTCGAGCCCTCCTGTGGGCATGGGATGGCTGGGTGGTCGCAGGACGGCCCCGGTCCCAAGATGGTGGCCTCAAGAAATGGACACCAAAAAAATAATTATATATATATATATATATATATATATATATATATATATATATATATATATATATATATATATATATATATATATAAAACATATTTATAACGCTTTATAAATTAAGTGTTGTATATAGTTGTATTATTTATAACGTTTCCAGGAAAAAAAAAAGTTATATATGAAGAGACCATTTATAACAGTTTTAGAAAATATTTATAACACTGGTTTTTATAATGCCTGTGGGCTTACAAAAAAACGTTATAAAATATCATTTATGACGGTTTTTAGTCGTCATAAAAAAGTATTTTTGTTATAGGATATTCAAAAATATAATACAATCATTGGGCTAACACGGAGGTGCCTGGCAGCAGATGATATAATACACTATGTCTACCGAAGTTCCAACCTATGTGCTCTAAGAACCACATAACTTCAAGAATTTTGCAATAGATGACGTCTAGTTTTACTGCAATATTTTAGACTGATTGAAACCCTTCAAAGAAGTCCTTTACATCTTGGCCACACTAAATATAGTTAGAAGTGAGCAACGGTTCGGTTCGGTTCGGTTCAAACCGAATCGAATATATAAAAAACTGAAATAACTGCAAACCATATCTCAAAACCAAAAATCGAATCGTTTCCATAAAAACCAAATAAAACCAAACCGAATCAATTCAGTTTGATTTTCGGTCGGTTCTGTTTCATGGACCAATGGGTCGGGCCTTCACAATTTAAATAACAAATCTTCAAAAAAATCGACATTGCTATATTTATGAATTATTACAATTGCAGTGAGTGAAAAAATATTAGGATATATAGATTGAGGGTAGAGAGAGAGCGCTCAAAGAAGCGGCGACAAGTGCCAACATAGAATGGAAGGAGAGAATGCACTTAGTTAGGTTAGCAAAAACATTATTATATATAGATTGAGGGTAATTTGGTACATTAGTTAATCTAAATCGGTTTTCGGTTCGTTTAGTTACTTGGACCAACACTGAAAACCGATATTTCAAAATTTCAAATCTCCAAACCGAAAACCGAAACTATAACCGAAAAATCGAACCGATTGTCATATTTCTGTTCGGTTCGGTTTTCTGTTTTCAACTGTTTTATGCTCACCCCTACATTGAGTGGTTTCCATCTAGAGATATTAATGATCATCCCCAGAAGATTAATAACTACCATGAACCAAAATTATAATTTGATATTGTTGTGTTCAAAATATACACTATAAAAATAAAATAAATAAATCTGTATTGCTAAATATATTAATATTAATATTTTACTAATAAAATTTTGTTGGGCCAATCTCTTTGATACCATCCTTTTATTTACAAAAAGGGCTCACCACTCTAGTTTATCCTTCAAATACCCAAGTCTGACATGTTATTATCGATGCATACTAGGGGTGAGCAAAATACGATTTTCAAACCGTAATCGACCCGAACCGACCCGTTTTAGAAGTTCGGGTCGGGTCTGAAAGAAATGGGTCGGTGATCGGTTCCAATAAAGAAAATAAGCGGTTAACGGTTCGGGTCACGGGTTTGATAAACGGTTCCCGACCTGAACCGAAAATCGATTTATACTGTAAAATTACAAAACACCCCTCCCCAAATCTGCCCTAAGTATTTAAGTGAACATTTTTGTTTCCTCCTCACTCCTCACTTAGAACTCGGAAGCAGAGGCGATAGAGCCGCCCTCCCCCCAGTCCGCCGTTCCCCTCCACTACCAGTCTCCAGAGCCCGAATCCTTTCATTTTTTTTCCTCTGTTGAGTCTGCTCTGCCTCTTTAGAAGACTCGATCTCGAGTCTTTCTCTATATCAGATCTCGGTTCTGCCTCTCTCGATCACTCGATGCGATCTGACCTAGATCTGCCTAGATCTAACATAGATCTGACTAGATCTTACCTATTTCTTTGAAGATCTAACCTATATTTTCAAGATCTAACCAAGATCTCTCGAAGTTGGCTATTCATCACTTGGAATCCTTTATTCCGGTAAGAATTTTTTTAAATTTCTCATTTTTAAATTTATTACAGTTATTTATTGATATAATATAATTTTTTCCTAATTAATTTGGTCATTTCTTGCATGAAAGGAGAGGAATTTTGGATCCGACTTAGATAGCCTGGCCCCTTGTTGTGTTGAAATTTTGAATCTTGCACTCACTCACTGTAAGCTTCTTGTTCCCTTCTGGGTTGTTATTTCTTGCATGCACTATGCAGGGTTGCTATTTTGCTGGCAAAAAAAGCTTCTGCTGCTGCCAAAAAAATCGAGAGAAAAAAGCATGAATTGTTGTGTTGCTAAGTGCTACAAAAAAATCGAGATAGGAAAAAAAAGCTTATGCATGGTTGCTAAGTGCTAACTTGTTGTGTTGTAATGCTAAGTGTTTATAATTTATTGTTGGCTTATAATTTGCTAAGTGCTAACTTGCTGTATAGCATGTGTTGTTAAGTGCTTGTAATTTGCTATTTGTATTGTTTGCAAACAGTTTGCAGTTTGCTTATTGTTTGCAGTTTAAAAGCACAACTATTAGGGTTAGGAAGGGATAGTTAGCTTATAAATCAACTAAGTTAATTGTGTGATGTTTGTTAGGTAGCATCATTCAATGGCAATGTCTGCATATTCATACAATGTGCGTATTTTTACATTTATGCTGAAATTTCATATTTATAGTTCATATATTGAAAGGCATATTTTTTTAGATGTCGCACGAAGGCGATCAATCTCAACCACCAAATAGTTCTTAAGGCATTAATGATCCAATTTCCACTCCTAGCTAATAGTCTTCAGACTATTAGAAAACCTAGCAAGAAACGAGCTCCATTTTGGAACGATTTTAATAAAATTTTGGATGCGGAAGGGCGTCCAAAAGCTAGCTGTAAGCATTGCAAAAAAAATATCATTGTCATAGCAAGTTAAACGGGACAACCATTGTGAAAAATTATTGGAATGCATGTCCGTTGAATCCAAGAAATCACGATCCCAATCAATCAATACTAAACTTGCAACCAAATACAAAGGGCACAGATAAGAAACTCACAAGTTGGAAATTTAATCAAGATGAGATGAGAAAAGTCTTGACACGTATGGTGATAGTCGACGAGCTTCTGTTTTGATTTGTAGAATGTGAAGGTTTTAGAAACTTTATGAGTGTCGCGTGTCCCATCTTTCATATTCCATCAAGATGGACTGTGGCACGAGATTGTTTTGATATTTACTCTACCAAAAAGAGTAAGTTCAAAGCATATTTGAAAGAGTCGAGTCAAATGGTTTGCCTAACGATCGATTCCTGGACATCATTGTAGAAGATAAATTATGTGTCTTACAGTTCATTACATAAATGAAGATTGGAAATTAATGAAAAAATTTATAAATTTTTGCCCAATTTCTAGTCACAAAGGGGAGGCCATTGGAAAAAAGGTGAAAAAACATTTGCTTGAGTTGGGTATTGATAGGATATTCACCATCACAGTTGATAATGCTAGTTCTAACGATGTTGCTATTTCTTACTTGAGCAAGAAGATCCAAAATTGAGAAAATAGCATTCTTAATTATAAGTATTTACACATGAGATGCATTGCTCACATCATTAATCTCGTTGTGGTTGACAGTTTGAAATTGATATCTCCATTGTTTTCTCGGGTTATGAATGCAATCAGATATGTGAGACACTCTCCTAGTAGATTCCAAAATTGTAAGGAGTGTGTTGAAGCCGAAAAGATACAAAGCAAAAAAGTTGTTGTGTCTTGATGTGAGCACTCGTTGGAATTCTATATTTATTATGTTAGACACGACTTAAAGGTTTGAAAGTGCTTTTTAGAGGTACACATCTATTGATCCGTGGTTTAAAGTAGAGCTAGCGGATAATGGTAGGTACATAGTGAAAAAGATTGGTCTAATGCAAGAAGATTGTGCACATTCTTAGAACACTTCTATGAACTAACAATGCGTATCTCTGGCTCCTTATATGTCACTTGTAATAACTTTTTTGATAAAATCACATCAATTGACATTCTTTTGCGCACTTCAAAGGAGAGTTGTGACTTTGACTTGGCTATCATGGTCGATAAAATGAGGGAGAAGTAGGATAAGTATTGGGGGACATTGAGAAGATGAACATGATTATATTTATTGCACCAATTTTGGATCCACGACATAAGTTGGAGTACGTGGAAAATGCTCTTGATCAACTATATGGTATCGAAAAGAGCGATTCCATGAAAAAGAAAGTGAGAAGTGCTGCGTACTCTATGTTCAATGAGTACAAAGACAAGAGCACTTCTCAAGTTAGCTGCCCTAGTTCTAGTGATAGAGTTCAATCTTCTAATGAAAATCAATCGGTGCACACCTTACAATTGAAGAAGTTTATGAAGGCCCAATTCAAGAAGCATAAGATAGAATTGGGTGGTGGTGATACTAAATCGGAGCTTGATCGTTATCTAGATGAAAGTGTCATAGATGATGGTGATGATGGAATAGATGATTTTAATCTTTTGGGATGGTAGAAGTTTATTCTCCTCGTTTTTCGGTCCTTTCAAAGATGGATATAGATGTTTTGGCTGTTCCCATATCTACTATGGCTTCCAAGTCCGCTTTTAGTATGGGTGGTCGTGTCCATGCCTAGATGCTTATAGGAGCTTCTTGACTCCAAAAATTGTGTAAGCACTTATATGTTGTCAAGATTGGTACATGGGCCTTCTGATCGACCCATTGTATCTATTATAGAAGAAGATTTTGAAGACATCTACAAAGTTGACATGGGTAATTTGGATTTTTTATGTTATATTACATTCTTTCAATCCTTGGGCAGTTGTGTTTTAACTTGTTCATTGATTTTTTCTTATTATTTAGATTTGGGTAAGTTAACGGTGGGATCAACATCAATAAGCGAGGTTTGATTACTTTCGAAGCTCTGTTCAAAAAATTGATGCTAGATAATCTTTTTTGTGATGCTATTGTTTAATGAATATATTTTGGATACTTATTTTGGATACTGTTGTTGTGTTCCTGCATACATCTGTAATTTTGCTCTGATACTTTAACAATTCTAATGTTGTGTTCCTGCATACTTTTATATGCTAGAATCCATTTTGTGATACTATTATACTATGTTCTGTGATACTATCATACTATGTTCTATTTCTATATGTTGGTCTGTAAATACTGAACAATTCTATATGGTGGATAATCCTTTATGTGACGCTATGTTCTATATACTGTTATATGATGTTCTGTGGATACACTACTAAAATATTGGTAATTAGCGACAAAAATATTTGTCGCTAAATACTATATTTCCGTCGCTAAAGTAATTTACCGACAGACTACCGACCGAAGGAGGACGTCGATAACTATAACGTCGTTATGACATTTTCGTCGGTAAGTCGTCGCTATGTGACGGCTTACCGACGAAATTGCCGACTCATTATAGCGACGGATTAGCAACGAATATAAACCGTCGGCAAACACGGCAACAACTTAGCGACGGATTACCGACATACTTTTGTGAGCAAAAAAACTAAATTTTCCAGAAGCTTAGCGACGAAAATTTATGTCGCTGACTCGTCTGATACGCTTTTGGTATCAGACAGAACCTTAGCGACGGAAACTTCTGTCGCTAGTTCGTCGCTCACCTATAGGTATTCGTCGCTAAGCCGTCGGTAGTTAGTCGCTAGCCTGCAAATTTTCCATATTTTCTTCGCTATTCCATCGCTGGTTAGTCGCTAAGCTTCTTACTATTGCCAGACTAAATTGTTCCAGCTTTGCTCAAACCTGTGAATAGATACAAACACCAATATAACCCCAAATATACATTACAGTCAAATGATATACATTAAATATAATTCCAATATATACAAAAATTAACCCAAGCACCAATATATATATATATATATATATATATATATATATATATATATATATTAAATTGAACTCCAATTGCCTATCCAAACAACTCCAATAGATACAAACTCCCTATAGATACAAATTCATCATCAAATACAAAAATTGTCCAGCAGTCGCAATATAGTACATATACAACTCCAATAGATACAAACTCCCTAAAGTTCATACAAATTCATCATCAAATACAACAAAAAATAAACAAAAATCAAACTGATGGTGGAGGAGGTGGCGGAGGCATAGCAGGCCGTCCGCATGCATGTAACTGCCCCAGGACCAAAGTGACGATCCGCTGTACGTCCTGGACAGGAACGTCTGGAAGAGTCGACGGTATGACAAGAGGTGTTGTGGTCGTCGGAGGCGCTGTGGTCGGAGGAGCAGTCATTGCCAGAGGTGCTGAGGTCGAAGCTAGAGCCGGTGCAGTGACAGCAGGAATCAGACCTGCTGTGCTTAGAATTCTGCTCATCTGGCTCACCTGACCCTGTAGGTCCACCAAAATCTGTGTAATCTGTCGCAGAGTTTAGGCGTCGGCAGTATCGTCGATCTGTGGAGGTGGAGGTGGTAGAGGTGGAGGGGCTCTGGAATAAACGGACGGCTGGGATGCCAACGATCCGGTACCGTACACGTTGTCCCCTTTCCCTCTACCGACGACTTGTATCCACAAGTCGTTCCTCACAGCCGGCGTCGGTGGCTGACTAGTCCCAGCTCCCTCGGCAGTCCCTCCCTCACCGACTCGACTCTCTAAAGTCTCATACGTCTCCTATATTTATATAGGTGAATAGATTTAGAGTTAATACTCATATTTTAGTTACTATTAAGTATTGTTATGGTTACGTTCTCATGCTTCTCCTAAATTATTCTTTTATTTATAATGCTACTTAGGGTTATGATTTAGAGTTAATATTCATATTAGAGTTCGGACTAACTATTTAGTTAATAGTTAAGTACGTAAAGACAAAAAAAATATATAATTAGATATAGGACTCGAAAAACTTACATAGGCTTAGTCGCCCGATCATATACGAGCTTCCCATCCTTCTTTCGCTTATGGGTACGTTCAAAAACTTTAGGAAAGTCCACGGCATTTGGATCTCCGCCTGCCCTGGTGACCTTTTCGCACTGTAATAATTAAATATCAATTTATAATTAAACATTAAATTTAAACAATTGAAGAAATAACAAATAAGAATACTCACCAGCCGTTGATAATGCTCTGAAATTGGGATGGATCCACCCGTGTGGTGACCACCCTTAGCACGGGCAATCTTTGTCTTCTCACACTTGGCCTTATAGGCAGATATACCGATGAGAGGCTTCAAACTCATCGTCCTCCAACCACCGTAACTTAGAAGCACTTGTAGGCTTGCCACCAACATTGAAGATAGTACGGATTCCATGATTCGGTTCATAGACCTCACCTTCATCATTTCTTAGTGCTCTATTCCAGATTGTTCTGACATGAGTATCGAAGTAGATTAAGCAGAAGTTTGAGACCTCCTTAATAATATATGCTTCGTATATCGAAGCTTCTACATGACCCTTATTGCCCACCTTCTTCTTCATGTGATGTAGATATCTATAAAAAAATATTCAATATTAGAACTGTTTGAATAAAATAATTATTAGTACTAGATAATTAAATATTTTATACCTCTCAAATGGATACATCCATCGATAATGGACCAGAGCACCGATACGTGCTCTGGTCCATTATCGATGGATCGACAAATGTTCCATACTATCAAAAAAGCCGGAAGGAAACACCTTTTCTAACTTCCACAATGTCAATACAATTTTCTCCTTAAGTTCAAATATATGTTGCACCGTCAACTTGTTTGAACACAAATGTCTAAAGAATATAGATAACTCACCCAGCGGACCTCATACTTGAGAAGGCAACATCTCTCTCAGAGCGATAGGAAGTAAACCCTCCATGAACACGTGGCAATCATGACTCTTCATCCCTATCAGCTTACGTTCGTTGAGATTGACACATCTTGCCAGATTCGACACGTAACCGTCAGGGAATCTCAACTTTGTAATCCAATTGCATATTATCAATTTATCATCCCTACTCAGTGTAAAAGGTGCTGAGGCTTGATCCAGTTACCATTGGATCTTCGTGTTAGATGCAACTCTGGACGCCTGCAAATAATTTTTAAGTCATTTCTTGCTTTGGGATTGTCTTTCATTTTTCTCTTGATATCCATCACCGTATTGAAAATATTGTCGAATACATTTTTCTCAATATGCATGACATCAAGATTGTGTCTTATGAGATTGTCATTCCAATAAGGTAAGTCCCAAAAGATACTCCGCTTCGTCCAATTATGGATATGTCTGAATCCTTCTAAGTGATGGCCTGATCTCGGAACTTCCTTTACAGTCGGCAAATCCTCTACCTCTGTCCAAACAATATCTTCAGTCAATCTCAACAGGAGAGGAGTTAATTCTTATTTACCAGCTCTAAAGGCGTCCCTGTTCCTTCTCCATGGATGGGGCATAGGAAGGAACTGACGATGGCAATAAAAAAAGCTTTTCCTTCATTCTGAAGACAGAATGCCTTACTATTTTCCATACATATTGGACAAGACATAATACCATGAGTACTCCACCCAGATAACATTTTGTATGCTGAGAAATTATTGATGGTCCACATCAACATCGCTCTCATCTGAAAGTTCTGCTCCATCGATATATCATACGTCTGAACGTCGAACTGCCATAATTGTTTTAACTCGTCCACCAATGGCTGCAAGTAGATATCGATGTTCTTCTTTGGATTTTTTGGACCGGGTATGATAAGTGTCAAGAACATAAGGAGTCTTCATGCACATCTACGGTGGTAGACTGTAAGGGGTCAAAATCACCGGCCAACAAGAGTAGTGAACCCCAGACTGTCCAAAAGGAGTGAATCCATCAAAACATAAAGCCAGCCGAACATTCCTAGGCTTTATAGCAAATCCAGGATGACATCGATCAAAATGCTTCCATGCCTCTCCATCAGATGGATGAGATAATTCTCCTTCATCCATCTTTCGCTCTTTACTATGCCATATCACGTGTTCTGCAATATTCAAGGACATATACATCCTCTGTAGCCTCTTTGTGATTGGCAAAAATTGCATGTATTTGTAGGGGCACAACCTTGCTCGTGCAGTTGATTTTCCTTTGCCCCGAATGGACTTGTACCGGTCCTCGTGACAGAAAATACATTTGTTTTTATCATTGTTCTTCTTGTAGTACAACATGCAGCCGTTTCGGCAACAATCTATCTTTTCGTAGCCTAATCCGAGTTTCCATATCATCATCTTCGACTTGTAAAAGTTTTATGGCAAGTCCTTCGCTCCTTTTGGCAGCAACTCTCTAACAAACTGAATTATTCGATCGTAGCATTCTTGCGGTAAGTTAAAATCAGACTTGAGGTTCAACAATTGCATCACCACCGATAGGACAGATTGAGAATCACAACCCGGATATAACGAAGTATCGGCATGGTTGAACATATCATAGAACTCCTTTGCAACAGGATTCAGATCCTCCGGATCAAAACTTGGACCGGCACAAGCCGCATCAAATACCAACTCACGTGCCAAGTTTCGATGTCGATATTGGAAGTGGTCTCCAAGAGTGGGGTCTCCAACCTCCGTATTGAAGGAGGACTGATATTGCGAAACCAAATGTTCTACTTGAGCCGTCCACTCGTTGTAGTTCGGTACGAAACCTTTCTTGTAGAGGTACTCTCTCACAAGATCTACCTCTCTGAATGGTATATTACGACAATTGACACAATGGCACTTTATGAGCCTTCCGTCCATGAAATAAGGTTGGGTACTGGCGTATCTCAGAAATTCCTCGACGCCCGCCTTGAAATCATCCGTCAAACCAATCTTGCTCTCATGTCCTCAATTGTACATCCACGAATGGTCAACTAAATATCGACTCATTATTCAAACCAATTCTGTACCATGTACCAAATATTGGGTAAATACAAGTAAAAATTAATTTAGTACCTAATTGTAACAACCAAGGTTAACAGTATCAGTATCAAAATCGGTATCACACCATTCCTATGAGTATCGATATCGAAGTCGGTAATATCGACCATTCCTATGAGTATCGATATCGAAATCGGTATGAGACCATTCCTATGAGTATCGATATCGAAATTGGTATCATACCATTCCTATGTATCGATATCAAAATCTATCGACCATTCTTATGAGTATCGATATCGAAATCGGTATCACACCATTCTTATGAGTGTCGATATCGATGTCGGTAATATCGACTATTCCTATGAGTATCATATCAAAATCGGTATCAGACCATTCCTATGAGTATCGATATCGAAATCGGTATCATACCATTCCTATGAGTATCGGTATCGAAATTGGTATCAAACCATTCCTACGAGTATCGATATCGAAATCGGTATCATACCATTCCTATGAGTATCGATATCGAAATCGGTATCAGACCATTCCTATGAAGTATATGTTAGGAGAAAGAAAATACATACATGAACCTAGATTAATAGTGCAAGTCCAATGTATCATGTCCAAGTCCAATGTGCTCGTGTCCAAGTCCAAAGTATCGTGTTCGATACCAATATATAATGTTCTCGTGTCCAAGTCCAATGTATCGTGTCTATATGTGTCCAACACCAAAATCTAAATTTATATTCCCCCTATTTCTACTGAAATGGACATTTAATCCCAAATCCCTATTTCTACTGAAATGCTTATTTAATCCCTATTTCTACTGAAATAAATTCAGAAAAATAAATTCAGGAAATAAAAACCCTATTTTTACTGAAATAAATTCTGGAAATTAAAAAATAGGTTCAGAAAGCTTACAATGAGGAAGGAGAAGAGGACTTTCAGAGGAGGAGGGTGTCACGCCCCACTCCCAAAATATATGGGATTTGGGCATAACCTGGCCAGCTGATACAACCTAGAGTGAGCTGCCCAATTTAATGGACTCACTTAGGTGTACTATGCTGTAAATGTAACTATACTACAAAGGCAAGGGGTAACATCTAAATCTCATCCACAAGAACAAAGAAAGTAAAGCTGAAATATAAAACTGGAAATACATGAAGTCTGAATAAAATACAACTGAATAGTCTGGTGGGTACAAACCCACGGAGTACAACACTGAATGAAAGTACTGAAAGCAAAAAAATAAATAGTCATGAGCATCGACTAACTAGATAATGATGCTCATAACCTAAACAACACCATACCCTTAGTCAAGGAAACTCCTCAGGAAATACCTTGTCGTTTTCTACAGCAAGTCCTGCCTCTCTCGGCTCGCACCCAGTCAACTGCAAGTACTCGTCTAAATCTGGAAAGTAACCTGGTCCTCAGGGGACATAGCAAGATACAGAGGAGACATGCCATAAAGTAAATACTGAATAACTGTAAAGGGTGAACTAACCAGCTAAGTGAATGTACTTTGAAGACAACCCTGGTATGTATGGGTAGGTAAATAAGGGTTTTGCGTCGAGGCACGGGCCGACGTCGGATCATGAGTCGAGGCCCCACCGGGTAACACTGAGCTCAATGGCCCTTACTGAATGTAACTGTCTGTCCCATACGCCTACTAATTGTCTTCCCCTGCCCCTCAAAAATGTATAAGTTGTATCCGCCACTTGAACATTCCGACTCTCAATGTAAGGTCACAATAACTAGACACAACCTAACCACTCTATATACCAGAGCACGAAGCCTTTTGCACTGGTAGCTAGCCAGATGTGCAAGCCCGTACCATGGTATGAACTCACTCAGTACCGTATCGTAACACGTGTCAAGGTCATGGGAATCATGACTATGATTCCCCAACTTAGGGATGTCACCTAGGACTAAGTCAGATACATGAAACTCGATGACAATGTCGTCATCGACTATATCCGAGGGGTCACTCGGACACACAACTACGTCCACTCTACCAAGTGCACAATATAAGTATGAAGGAATAAAACTAGTAATACAAGGCAAGGTATACTTGCCTGAAACTCCGGGAAGCGCGAGCGAAGACCCGGGCTCCTCAATCAAGATCGCATCGTCTCGAGCACCAACAAATATACAAGTATAATATGTTAAAGGCTATGCTACAACACGTTAAGCAATAACAATCACCCTCATGATCACGACTCAATCATGAAGCTGAATAAACTAATCAAGTAACTACTCAGATACACTTACATCCATTCATATATATACAATATTGCGTATACGTATATACGTATTTGCGTATGTACACATACATGAATACATATATATGATGGTGATAAACTGTGACAAAAGTGCAGATTGATTACAAGTGTGTACGTCACATGAAATCTCATGTACATACTCAAGATATCAATGTATGTATGTATATATATATATATATATATATATATATATATATATATATATATATATATATATATATATATATATATATATATATATATATATATATATATATATATATATATATACATAGAGCATGCCTATTCACAAGTTTTAGATATATAATAGGAATATATATAATAGGAATATATATATATATATATATTTTTTTTTAATAGGAATATATATATATATATATATATATATATATATATAGGCATTACTTGTAAACAGGATTTTATATATATATATATATATATATATATATATATATATATATATATATATATATATATATATATATATATATATATATATATATATATATATATATATATATATATTTCTTCTTTTATATATATATATATATATATATATATATATATATATATATATATATATATATATATATATATATATATATATATATATATATATAAAAGAAGAATAGAATATATATATATATATATATATATATAATATATATATATATATATATATATATATATATATATATATATATATATATAAACCTTTATAGACCTTTATAGAGGAAAATATATACGAAATATATATATATATATATATATATATATATATATATATATATATATATATATATATATATATATATATATATATATATATATTCTTCTTCTTTTTTTTTGCAATAAAGACGATTTTATTGAAGGAAAGAAACAGAGCATACAGGGGCCGGGTCCCAACACCCGGAGTAAACCCAAACCAAAACAGAAACAATCGGGTGCGGGGCCCGCTCCAAAAACCAAAATTCAAACGAGGGAATGGGGGGGCACGTGGCGGTCAAGCCCGCGACCCGAGGGGTCTGATCCGCGCGCGGGGGGGCACGAGGTCCACAGAGGGGGGCGTGGGGCCCGAGGCGATGGACCGGGTTCGGGGCCCGAGAGCAAGGCGCGGAGCCCGAGGAGACCAACAGCAAGTCCCCATTTCACTTGCTTGCTTGTGCACATTTAATAACATTGCAAATATAATAACAGTAGGTTCTAATTTATATATATATATTCTGTATATATACATATTATATGTGTACGAAGCCTTTATATATTATATTTACGGAACATTTATATATAATACGACAATATACACATATATATATTCGTAAAATAATATACATTTTTTTTGTGAAAACATTACATGTAGGGATGTACATAAAGGTACATATATACGGAAAGTATGTATATATATATATATATATATATATATATATATATATATATATATATATATATATATATATATATTTGAAAAGGAATGAGAGCCCCTCTGCTCCCATCCCCGCCTCCGGCGGCCGGGTGGTTTGGCTGGCCGGCCGGCCTCCTTGGCCCGGCCGTCGCCCCCGTGTTCTTCCTTTTCCCCACCGGAGGCCCCCTTCCCCCCCCCCCTCCTCGTCTCCCCAGTGCCCGGCCTCAGCTGATGGGGGTTTCAGCCGGCCTCCCGTTCGTCTTCTCTTCGCCGGGCTACGCCTGGTTCCCGCCCGCCTGGGCTCCGTGGGATTTTCCACCTCGGCGCCGTCATCTTCCCCGCAGCCGCCGTCCTCGGCGCCGCAGGCGTCGCCGTTCTCGGCGACATCCGGCTCCCTCCTTCCCATCCAGGCCCTCGCCCCCTCCCTTCGACTTGGCTGCAACCGCCCAGGACGGCTTGGCTGTGCCCGCCCAGGCTACCCCCTCCGTCTTAGCTGGGACCGACCAGGCTTCCGCCTCCGCGGTGACCCCCATCTCGGCCCCTGCCGCCTGGACCTGCCCTCCCTCCTCGCGGTGGCGCCCATCCCTTCGGTCGAGGCTTCTCGCTCCTCCCTGAGGTGGCCAAACTCGGCCAACTCCTCCCTCGCCCCCCCCCCCCCCGTCCCCCGGCGGTGGGTGGCCCACTCTTTCCCCCCCCCCAGCGCCGGCGTCGGCCTCGTCGGCCTCTTCCTCCCCCGCCCGTACGGACGAGCCCCCCGGCGTCCAACGGCTGGCCCCCCCTCTACTTCCCCCCCCCCCCCCGCCACCGGTGCCCTCGCCGGTCTCGCCGACGGTGGCCCCCCACCCTTCTCTCTCCCCAAGCTTCCCCACCCCCCTCCGGCGCTCCCTTCGTCTCCGGTCGGGGGGCCCTATCCTGACCGGCTGGTAGCCGTCGTAACCGGTTCGCCGCGCCGCCTGGGCGCAGCTGGCGGTCCGCCTTCCCGTGCCCCTCCTGCTGGCAGTCGCGCTCCACTCCGCCCCACCCCTCCCCTTCTCCGGGCCAGGGCGTCCTCTCCTCCGCCGTTTCTCCCCAGGACGCCCCCCCCCCCCCCTCTGCCTCCTGGAGGCTTCTCGGCGTCCCCTCCGCCCCGTGCCCCCCCGTCCGCTCCCTACCCCCGGAGGTCGAGCCCCCCCTCCGCTGCCCCCTCCCTCCGCCGGGCGGGCGGGCTTCCGCCGCCCGCTGTCTCCCTCGCCCCGCTGGCTACGGGCGGCCTCTCGTCGGTGCCCCTGGCCCATAGCTCCCCCTCCGGCCTCTCCTCTTCCCCCGGGCCGCGCACCCGCCTCGGGCCGTGCGCAATCCTCACGCCGCGTGCCACCTAGGGCAGTGTGCCCATCAACGCTGGCAGCATCAGGTTTCCCTCCCGGGGACCTGTGCAACTGTCCAACTTTTTGCTTTCGAATTTTTTGGAGTTTTTCTTCCCAAAAAAAAATAATCATCAAAAAAAAGAAAAAAAAGAATAGAATTTTGGCTAGTGACGCGTCACGTCAGGACTTATGTTCAGGGCTACTCCCAGAACTTGTAGGAACTTGGGCTATCTCCCGGTTCCAACCTATCTTCTTATGTTTCAATGAAGGCTTTAGCCATTGTTCTAAAAAAAATTATATATATATATATAGTTAGAGATATGTATATATACAGAATATATAAATAAATTAGAACCTACTGTTATTATATTTGCAATGTTATTAAATGTGCACAAGCAAGCAAGTGAAATGGGGACTTGCTGTTGGTCTCCCAAGTGAAGAAAACATGCGATGGTACCACACATAATGTTATATTAACAAGTGAAGGGGGCATGCTGCCATGACTAGCTCTTTTAAATGAACTTGATTATCAAGCTCACCACAATTTCTCAAGTCCAACTAAACAAAGGTAGCACATATATATATATCAAATAAAAACATATGGAGAGGGAGGAAGGATGATCACCTCTGCCGTGTATGCTACGACAACGAAGGCGTACAGGGGGGCTAGATGGGCTACAGCGTGACAAAGACGCGCCGTCGACGCGGGAATGTCGAAGAGTCGGCAACTGCGGAGACGTCGCACCCGAGCTTCGAAAGGTCGGTGGGGGCTGCTGGAGGTGGCGCCTCCCTCTCCGGAGGATCATCGGACTGAGGGGGGGTCGGCGGTGGCTGGCGTGACGTACGACGGTGCTGCGAACGCGGCACCGCAGTCGCGGCAGCGGCTATAGCAGCAGCAACGCACACGCTGCTGGGTGACATCATTGGTCTAGGCGGCGAGGGGGGTTTCCCTGGGGTCGCCGCAGGTAGGGGTGGTGCGGCAGCCAGCCTAGGTGGCACGGCGGCTCGCTGCAACACAACAGTCGTAGCAGTAACGCGCAGCAGAACTAGCAGCTTGAGCAGTAGTAATGGCTGCGGCCTGAGATAGGAAGGAGGAAAGAAAGGTAGGGAGTGGTGGAGAAGGAGCTTGGAATGAGGAGAAGGAGTTTAGGTGAAGGATGAGGGTGTTGGTGAGGTGTTCGGCTGCTAAGAAGGAGGAGGGGGATGTGAAGATGATGGTGATAGTGATGGTGATGTTAAGGAAGTTGTGAGGAGAGGGATGAAGAAAAATGAAGAAGAAAGAGGAGTGGGCTGTCGATTTGGAGGGGGAGAGTGTGAGATATGAGGAGAGAGGAGAGAGTGTGTAAATGAGAGGGGGGAGAGTATGGTCGGCTGGTGTGGGGAGTGAGGAGAGAGGGTGTATGGGTGTGGGTATTTCCAAGGAGGAGAGAGGAGTGATGGTGAGGGTGTGTGTGCTTTGGGAGTTGTGTGAGGTGATGTTTGGTGTTTGGTATTTCGTAGGGGTAATTGGTGTTATATGTTTGGGGTATGAATGAGGGGATGTCGTGGTGTTTGGGTTGGGTCTAATTTAGTTGGGTTGGGTCACAAGTTGGTCTAATTGAGTCTTAGTGATTAAAATAACTTAAATTAGTCATTTATAATCATTGGTAAATAAATAGTACATGGGGACTCAATTAGATGGGACACAAGTGGCATGCATGTAGTAGGCTCAAAATGGGCCGTGTCCATATCTTGGGTTGACAAGTTTGGGTCAAAATGGTGTCTCCAGTTCGAGTCGAAAGTAAATGTAACTCCATGGGGTGAATCAAGTTTGGGTCAAAAGTCAGAAAAGTTGTGCGATAAAAATAAAGCACAAGAAGGTGTGTTTGAGAGGAACACGAAGGTCATGGGTGAAGAGTGTCTCGAGTAGATCATGCAGTGAAGTTGGTTTTGAGAAAACAACTAGTCTTGTGCTTCTAAATTAAAAGGCACGGCAAGGTGCATATGATGATCGAAAATAAAAGTGGAAATTTAATAATAACTAAAAAAAGATCAAATGGCTTAATTTGACCCGAAAGTTCTGCGATGCAAATAGAACACAAGGGAACAAGTTTGGGTGGGACATGATATATCAACATGAAGATAAACTTGTCTAGATGAAACTCACGAAGAACGTTTCGAGGGGTTGACATCTCTTGCGCTCCAAAAATTAAAGTCACAGAAGAGTATATCTAATAATTAAAAGTAATTATAATAAAAATATCTTTTGAAATTAATTCATTAAAAGTTTAAAATAACCCTAAAATCCAGGGGCTTACAGAGGGGGTCGGGTTCGTCGGTCACCGAGGGAGGAGGAGGACGAGGGGGCCGTCGGTCGCCGAGGGAGGCGGAGGAGGGGGTCGGGTTCGTCGGCCGCCGAGAGAGGAGCAGGGAGGAGGAGAACGAAGGGGCCATCGGTCGCCGAGGGAGGCGGAGGAGGGGTCGGGGCTCGGTCGCCAAGGGAGGAGGAGGAGGGGACGAGCTCGGTCGCTGAGGGGGTCGAGTTGGGGGGGGGGGGGGAATTTTGGGATTGAAAATTTTGAGAGTGAACATGAAGCGATACTGTGAGGGTTTTAATCGTGGCCAGCGACGGAATATTCCGTCGGTAATCAGTCGGTAAAATATTACCGACAGATTTGTGACAAATATAGCGACGTATATGAATAACTAATTTTGCATAAAACATCAGTCGCTAATTCGTTGCTAGTCTGTCGCTATATAGCGACCGAAAAACTTTTGTCGCTAATATCTGTCGGTAAAAAACAGTATTTTTGTAGTGATACCAAACAAGCTATACTCCTTTGTCTGCTCTTGAGTCCTTAGACTGGATTTATTATGTTGTGCAACCAGCAGTGGTGTTGCCTTTGATGAAGCTAGTGGCGTGGTACTTGTTGCAGCCATTGGCGTGGCAAGAATTGTTTATTTATTGTTGCCAGTTGATTTAATGCTTCTTCTTCAAAATTTTGCCAACGTATTAAACTAGAAAGTGGCAATAATGAATGTGGCTTGAGAAAGTGTAATTTGATACAACATGGCATCATACTATGATGCATAAATCAGCCATCTGAGCCATATTATACTAATTTTTTTTTCTTCTTCTTGGTTTCAATTTTTTGTGCAGGGCGGTGGAATTGATGGAAAAATGGAGCTGTTGAGAATCAATAAGGGACTTTTAGTCCCACATCGGAATATGTTATATGTAGAGGAGCTAGACTCCCTATAAGTAGTGAAGTAGTCCATCAATAAAATCATCCAACCATTATTTTCTACATGGTATCAGAGCCATAACTCTCTCTCTCTCTCTCTCTCTTTCTCCACCAAAAAAAAAAATTTCTCTCTCTCGCAGACCCCCTACGAAAGGGGGAGAGCACAGTGACTCAGATACAGATGAAGAAGAAGAAGATACATATGTTACGCAGGGGGAGCAACAGACAAGGGAAAAGGAGCTCCAAGTCTACAAAAGGAGACAACAGAAGTCCAGTACTGTGCCTATGCCGTGCCCTGTGCCTACTGTACCAAGTCCCTCGTCTACTCTTGCTCCAACTCCTGAAGATGTTGCCCCCACACTGAATCACTCGGATTCTGATGCGGATCTCTCCGACTCGGATGGTATGATCTCTCCACCACCTATTGCTCCCTTAAGGAGATCTTCTCGCATCAATGCGGGTAAGGCTCCTGCTCGTTTTGATGATTACGAACATGACATTGCCAACTTCTTGTCTTATTCTAACATTTCTTCGAATTATCGAGCCTTCATTGCATCGTTAGACTCTACTTCGTTGCCCAAGTGTTGGCAGGAAGCAAAGAAAGATCCAAGGTGGAAAGCTGCAATGATGGAAGAACTTGGGGCACTGGAGAAAAATAAGACATGGGAGCTGGTTCCATTACCCAAAGGGAAGAAAGCTGTGGGATGCAAATGGGTGTATACGGTAAAAGAGACGCCAGAAGGAAAGGTCGAGCGATACAAGGCGAGGTTGGTTGCAAAAGGATTCACACAGTCATATGGCATAGACTATGATGAGACGTTTGCCCCAGTAGCAAAAATGAGCACCGTGAGAACTCTGGTCTCCATTGCAGCAAACTATGGATGGAAGCTGTACCAGCTGGATGTGAAGAATGCCTTTCTTCATGGGGACCTGCAAGAAGAAGTATACATGGAGCTCCCGCCAGGATGCTACGCGACGAAATCAAACGGAGGGACGTCACAAGGAAAGGTGTGTAAGCTGAAGAAGTCGCTATACGGGCTCAAGCAATCTCCTCGAGCCTGGTTTGACAGATTCAGAAAGGCTGTTACAGGTATGGGATACCGTCAAACAAATGCAGATCATACGGTCTTCCTCCAGCATGCAAGTGGCCACATCACTATACTTGCTGTATATGTGGATGATATAGTGATCACAGGTGATGATGAAGTCGAGATCACTAAGCTGAAGTCAAAACTCGCGAAGGAGTTTGAGGTGAAGGATTTAGGAGCGATGAGGTACTTTCTAGGTATCGAGGTGTGTGAAGGCGAACAAGGAATTGTTCTCTCACAGAGAAAATACGCACTAGATCTGCTGAAGGAGACAGGGATGCTAGGATGCAAAGCAGCAGTCACTCCAATTGACCAGAAGTGCAAGTTGGGAGCAGAAGCAGGAGAGCCAGTTGATCGTGAAAGATATCAACGACTTGTAGGAAGATTGATTTATCTGGGGCACACTCGCCCTGATATCTCATTTGCGGTGAGTGTAGTGAGTCGCTACATACATGATCCAAGAAAGGGTCATATGGAAGCAGTATTTTAGATCTTGAGATATCTGAAAGGAACGCCGGGAAAGGGGCTATGGTTCAAGAAGAATGGACGCATAGAAGTTGAGGGATACTGTGATATAGACTGGGCGAGCTGCATAGACGACAGAAGGTCTACCACGGGATACTGTGTTTTTGTAGGAGGAAATCTGGTCTCATGGAGAAGCAAGAAACAGTCAGTGGTAGCACGGTCGACAGCTGAAGCAGAATACAGAGCAATGGCTCTGGGAGTGTCCGAGTTGCTGTGGGTGAAAGCATTGCTGACAGAGTTGCAGCTGGATAAGGGAGCACCATTGCGTCTTCTGAGCGATAGTCAAGCTGCAATCAGTATAGTTAACAATCCAGTTCAGCACGACAGAACGAAGCACATCGAGATTGATCGATTCTTCATCAAGGAGAAGCTGGAACAAGGGATACTGAAGATTGACCATGTCCGCTCAGAAGAACAAGTTGCAGACTGTCTGACTTAGGGTCTTAGTTCATTAAGTCTGTCAAAGCTATGTAACAAGATGGGGATGATCAATATCTATCGCCCATCTTGAGGGGGAGTGTTGAGAATCAATAAGGGACTTTTAGTCCCACATCGGAATATGTTATAGGTAGAGGAGCTAGACTCCCTATAAGTAGTGAAGTAATCCATCAATAAAATCATCCAACCATTATTTTCTACAGGAGCTATGACTTTGCTTGCTTGGAGTGTGAACCAATGTTTGTAATGGATACAAATTTCAGCCCCTAGAATATAACTTTTCTCTATTTTATCATGTTCTGTTCAGGTTGCATGGGATGTTGGAATGTAACTTTGCTTCTTCTGTTCAGGCTTGTATGGGAAAATGGAGCTATGAAGTATGGGAACATGGAATGTAACTTTGCTTCTTCTGTTCAGGCTTGTATGGGATGTTGGAATGTAATTCTTATGTTATGTTCAAGCTTGGAAGTTTGAATGTAACTTTTTATGGGATTTAACTTTTGTTGTTAAATGTGTTTGCTTGGAAACTGGGATATATCATATATGGATGGACCTGTAAGTGTAAACTGGGATATATTGATGAAATTTTGTGATGCAACTGGAATATATAGGCCTGGTAATTGGAATATGCTGATGAAATTTTGTGTTTGCCTAGAAAGTGAAATATATATGATTTGTTGCCTTCAATATTACTTATGTGGGCCACTTTGGCCTAAAAACTGGCTGTTGCAGTATGCAAATTGGAGCTGTTTATCTTTAATTTTTTATGTAAACTGGTAACATGTCAGCCCATCAACCCAAGGCCGATAAACCGATTGAACTGAAAACCGAACCGATTTATTTCGGTTCGGTTCACAAGTCCGATTTTCATTCACAACGGTTCGGTGTTAAATTTAACGGTTCGGTTTATGACTGGTTTTCATTAGCACGGTTCGATTTGAACCGACCGAACCGAAGCTCACCCCTAATGCACACTATGGGAATGAACCACACCCATTACATATGTCCTCTAGGTCACCTGCCTCCAGACTACCCATCCATAATATAAAGCACAGTGGATTTTTGGTCCGACCCATGTGCTTTGGTTCAACGATGATGAAAGGACTAAATTGCCCCTCTCTCTATAAGAGAGGAGGAGGTCCCATGTTGGGTGCGGAGCAACCGGTTGTTCCAACGACACCCCCGTCTCCAGCTCCTCTTGCACCACCCCTCCCTCCGCCGCCTCCACTCCATCCTCGCCACGCCGTCGTCGCCGGCTTCTTCCGCAACCCCTTCGTCGCAAGCAGCCTCCTCCACCGCGCCGCCGATGTCGACCCTTCCTTCGCCGCCTCCCTCTTCTCCGCCATGACCAACCCCAACCCCTTCTCCTTCAACACCGTCATCGCCATCTCCGCCGACCCACTCTCCATCTACTCCCAAATGCTCCACCGTCGCGTCCCTCCCGACTCCCACACCTTCTCTTCCTTGCTCAACATCGCCGTCGCCGCCGCCGCCACCAGGTTGCTCCACGCACACGCTCTCCTCCTCAGATTCCGGTCCGACCCCTTCGTGCAGACCGTCCTGCTCACCGCCTACTCCCGACGTCGCTCCGCCGACCACGTCCTGCGGGTGTTCGACGGAATGCCGCACAGGGACGTCGTCTCCTGGACCGCCGCCATCTCGGGCCTCGCCGCCCTCGGACGCCCGCGACGGTCCTGTGCGTCTTCGCCTCCATGAGGCCCCACGCCGCCCCGAACGCTGCCACCGTGGTCTTTGCCGTGTCCGCCTCCGCCGGGCTCGGGTCCCTGGCGGTAGCCCGGTACCTGCACGCCTACGTCGAGAAGGCCGGGTTCAGAGGCCGCGTCTCCGTCCGGAACTCCCTGGCGCTGGCCCGGTGCCTGCACGCCTACGTCGAGAAGGCCGGGTTCGTGTCGGGTTATCCACTAGTAGAATAATAACACATTGTCATAGTTCAGGTGGAAAAAGAACGGACACAATTATATGAAGTAACCTTCCATGAATGGTGGAATGGTCCACCACCCAAGTAGCAACTGTAGCTCTTCTTCTTCTTCTTTCTGCATATGCCAATTGTCATTCGCGCTTTGTCCATTCGCATCTTCTTTCAATGAGGATTATAAGGTTGTGCCAAAAATATGAAGCCAGAATGAATCCAGGTACTGTTGTAGTGTTGTTTCCAGTTCACCATAACCATGCAAGAGTAAGATCCTTTTCACATTATTGCAAGCATCCATAAGTTCAATCTCTTAGGGAATATTTTAGCAAATGTTTACATTCCAAATGTTGAAACTAATATATACCTCCACTATTTTTTTTAAGTAACAAATATCTCCACTCCCATGTAAAAGAGTATACAAAAAAATTAAAAAAAACTGGGGGTATATTTCAATTTTTTTTATTGTTCTGAACAAAAAAAATAAAATATTTGCTAGTTAAAAAAATAGTGAAGATACGTATATGTTAGTTTCAACATTTGGAATGAAAGCATTTGCTAAAATATCTAGTCTCTTGGTCCTCCTCATGAATCATGGTTTGAGCCTTCTCCCACACTAGTGGGCTTGGCTGCCCTCTATGTTGACTCCAAATTCATAGTCAAGATTAATTGGCCTGCTTGAAAGAAACATGGTATAAAACTTTAGACGGCTAAATGGTAGACCTATGTTTGAGTAAACAGTTTAAACTTTGTGTACAATCGAGAAGCATTTTTCATGTTTCTCTAAAATATTATAATAGTCTACAATTAATGGAAAGATAAGACGATACAATTTGTTATATATAATTACATTAGCCTCCATAACCCATTAACCCATTAAGTTAAAGAGAGAAAATAAATAATTGGTATAAACTTAGACGGCTAAATGGTAGACCTTTGTTATGAGTAAACAGTTTAACCTTTGTGTACAATCGAGAAGCATTTTCCATGTTTCTCTAAAATATTATAATAGTCTACAATTTATGGAAAGATAAGACGATACAATTTGTTATATACAATTACATTCGCCTCCATAACCCATTAACCCATTAAGCTAAAGAGAGAAAATAAATAACATTTTCGTAACATATATATACATGCATGTAGTTAGATAATATTAGATAGTTAAGCATATTATTACTTTTTTTTAATTTTTAATTGTGACCGCTCATTTGGACTAATTCTTAACTACAGTTAAAAGTTAGTTTTTGAATAGTTTCTTCCATATTTTTTTCAATTAATAGAGGAAATAAATACAACTTAGGCGGCATATTATTTAGTCTTTTTGAAGCAGTCTTATAATATATATAGGTTTTTTCTAAGGGCACCACATTTTTTACTTGGGGGCAGTCCAAGCAGGTGGAAATTTTGCTAGTAGCTGTCCACAATTTGCTTGGGTCTAGCCCAAAAATTAGGATTTTTTCCTCTTCTCTTTCCTCCTCCTCCTTCCTCCTTCCTCCTCCTCCTCCTCCTCCTCCTCCTCCTTCCTCCAGCGGCGGCGCCACCACCACTACCAGCAGTCACCGCCTCCGCCTCCTTCGTCTCATTCCTCCGCCTGGTGAGTGATTCCCCCCTCCTTCCTCCGCCTCCTTCCTCCTCCTCCGCCCCCTTTCCTTCCTCCTCTTTCCTCCGTCTCCCTCCGCATCCTCTGCCTCCCTCTCTGAGGACTGCCAACAACCTAACATATGTTAGGACTGCCAATTTGCTGGCAGTTCTAGGACTGTTACTAAGTTGGCAGTCCTAACATAATGTTAGGACTGCCACTAAGTTGGCAGTCCCACTTGCTGGAAAAAAAAGTGGACTAGTCCCAAGTAAAAAATGGATGGCAAACTTGTAATGTTTTTGAACATTTTTTGGGCTAGCTCCAGTAAAAAAGTGTAGTGCCCTTAGAAAAAAAACTATATATAGTAGGGATAAAAAAAACTATATAGTCGGCAATTGAATTGAAAGGGATCTCAGGAACAAAATGCCAATGGCAATGATTCATAATGGTAAGAAAGAAAAAAAAAATTGCAAGGAATCATACTTTCCGTCCATGCATCAATTGTTAGATAGATAGGCCGTCCTCGTCAAGGAACCGATTCCATATAGCCCCGTCAGCTTCAACTCTAATCACCGATAGCTTCATAATTCTCCACATTTGAAATATTGTTTCATTCCCCAGGAATGCTAATGCCAGGCCACATACGTACGATCGATAGGAACAACAGCGTCATCTACATTTCCAAATTTAAGCATTTCAAAATTCAAACCAGTGTTGAACTTAAGGAAAAAAAAATTGAAGTTAAAGCTGTAATTTTCAGGTGACCCCCCACCAATGATGGACGACTTACATTTGTTTAAACACTCGAGTGGCTATTACTCACAATCGCGCTCCTTGTGATGCTGCAGGACCATGACGATTAGGATCTCAAGACGCAAAAAACACCTATCATGCAAGGAATCATTGACTTACATCACTAGTAGCTATCTCGGATTATTGCACACGAGAAAGTAATCCAGATTGTGAATTTTGGCATATGCTTTCTGTGTTCATAATTACAAACTTTGGTGCTTTTTATTCTCGTTCCATGTGTGAACAGAATATGTTAGGAGAATTTGAAAAAAAGGAGGATCTGGCCGGTGTCACTGGTCCCAGACATTAAAAAATAAATAAAAATCTTGACGCCTGTGACGCTAGCACCAAACAGTAAAAAAAAAAATTAAAACTAAAATATGGCGCCAGCGTCACTGCAGCAAGACATTTAAAAAAATCCTAAAATTGGACGTCAGTGTGACTAGCGCCAGGTTTTGATTTTTTTTTTTCCATGTATTATTTTGGTTTTGGGTTGTTTGCTTGGTTTGGTTTAATTTGATTTGGTTTATCTTTTAGTATGTTTCAATCTATTAGTTAACTTGATATTATCTATATCTATTATACAAAATACAAAGGTTTTTGAATCCTAGGGCTGACTGTGCCAAGATAAAGAGTGGTTGGGATTTAATCTTGGTGAATCAACGGTTGTGGGGTTTTATGGAGAAGAGCATTATTGGGAGTGGGGTTTTATGGGGAAGAGCATTATTGGGAGTGGGATTTTATAGGGAATCCAAAGATGGGGATTTAATATTTTGATGGTTGGAATTTAATATTTTGTTGATGAGCATTATTGAGAGTGGGATTTTATGAGGAATCCAAAGAAAATTCACATCCAGCAGTGGTTGGGATTTAATATTTTGATGGGGGCCTCAAAATTATTATTGTTCGTTTAAAATTGGGGGTCCAAAATTTTGAGGGGGAATACCTTAAATGAACCATGCCCTATGGGCACGGGTTATGACTAGTTATACTATAGATAATAACAAAATATATATAGATAATATACATATAGATATTAATTTGTAATTATTATATATTTATTTATAGATGTATTAATTTTTTTATTAATATGTATATAGATATATGTATATTAATTTATTATTATCTATGTTAATTTGTATAATAATTAATATGGATAATCTTTTTTTGGTCTATTTTGATTCCCCCAATGAATTTAATCAGAGGACTAGTGGAATGGTGTTTGTGTGTTTAAACCTAGGAATGGGATTTCAATATGTTCCCTTCCCCATCCTTGTGCATTATTTGTGTTATTTTTTACGTGTTTCTCACCCTCAAGTTAATAGAGTCTTCTTGCCAATGTGATCCTGACTTCACACATGGGTAATCATTACAAGTAAAATGATGGAATTGATCCTCCTCTTTGATTAAAACAAAGCGTATCTATTTGTGTATATTTCAGACTGTGTATATCCATTTTAAATAGAATCACCATAACTAACATATATGTCAGTTCATTGGGTTTATGGTTGAACCAGTAAGTTAATTAGTAGACAAGCTAATTAGCAGCCTATAATTTTTAATAATTTAGAGGTATAACAAAAATTCTATAAAGCAGTATATTGGGACAGGAATTCCCGCATAATAGGATGTCTTAGTCATATCAGTACACTAGTACTCTCACATATTATGTAGTAGACTTTGTTACTCTTAAACAAATTGAATATTATTCTTCTAGCTTTTAATTGACACTTTGTATAGATTTGAGATTTTATTATGTGCAATTGGTTTTGGTTAAAAATAAATAAATTTATATTTAAATATTTGGGTGATGTTTTGAAAGCATTTAAAATGTGTTGTTGAACTAAGTTTAGATGACACCTATAAGGTGTCGTGCCATTAATGACATTTATTATTTTCATGTTTAGATGACACATATAAAAAGTGTCGTAAAAATTATCCATGACATCTATTAATTATCATAGAATAATTTAAGATGACACTTGTAAAGTGTCATAATATTGACAACATTTATCAGCATTCATAGAAGAATGTTAAGATGACACCAATAAAGTGTCGTGAAATAAGTATTACACGGCATTAAAAAAGTGTCATCATAAAATTACTACACGATTGTAGTGTTGTTGAAAGTTCAAAAACTTTCTATGACACCCCCTCTAGACAGCACTTGGAAAGTGTCATGAAAAGTCATCAACGACACTCTTTTAGTGTTGTTGAACACATTTTTAAGAAAATCTTAAAGCATTTAATGAAGAAACATATCCTTCAATGAAGAAACATATCTTTCAATGAAGAAAAACATATCTTTAATTCAAACCATATGAAGAAACAGTTAAAGCTCAGTCCCAAAAATACATAATATACCATCTTAGATTTTTCTAAAATAGATTAAAATACATACTAGAGTTGTGATATTAAATTAAATTACATTCAAAGTTAATAGAAAATAGTCGACTAGAATAAATTACACATTGTTTCTATCAGTCACTTGTGTGGCACTGATAAAAGGAAAGAAATATTTTACAAGAGTTACATTCTACTTCACTTATATTCGATCTTAACGTAATCAGGGATGCAATTTCTATTGGAGTTTTTGAAGTTTAATTCTAGAATTTTAGTTCTACATTGCCTAGAACTACAAATATGTATTTCAATATAATGCTTCTCATTGTATTGACTTGTGCACATGGGATGTGGTAGCCCATATGGTTGGTTGGGTATTTCTCTAGAGGGCACAAGACACCATGGAAATAATCCTGGTTTTATCACTCTTTCTTTGGAATTTTTCTTAGGAGCTAATCCCGAAGCGACTCGGGTGAAGGGCGCAAAGTGGCGCACTTCGCACGTACCCATCGAACATTTTTTGCACGATGTTGTGCTCGTTCTTGCGCAAGTTGTGTTGTTGCGCAACAGTGCAAGTTGCTATGTGGTGCAACGGTTGCGCGGTGGTCTTTGGAGATTGAGGGACGGCGATTGGATTGAGATTTGGGATTTTGTCTCTCCTATAAATACTCTTCTCTTCTATGCATCTTTCGGGATAGCCACAGAGAAAGAGAGAGACTGCTGCATGAGGATTCGCAACAACCACCATCTATCCACGAAGTTATGTCTGACGAGTTCGTCCATCCGACATCACAGGGTGATAGGAGCATTCCAGAAGTTCAACTATCTTTTGAACTTACTGATTCGCTGGTACCTTGGAGCAAGTCGTCGACATGAGCGAATCTTGATTTGAGTAACGGTGATCGTCATCACCCTAGCAAGGATATCTCTATTCTGTCTTTAATCTTCTTCTATTGTATTAGTTCTATCTCATTATAACAACTACGATTACAAAGAGAAGAATGATTTTTATTTTTAGCATTTATTTGTTACAAGATTGTAGTTTCAAATGTCAGACTATAATTTGATTACACAAGTCCAATAAGGGCAGTAAGCTACTTACGATCTTTGATTGTTTACACATTTTGAGTCCATCTTTGTAACAATGGCAATAACAATCTCAAAGCAAGAAGACAAGTTCATGGTGGGTGCTACCATCACCAAACTTCCTCCAGATTGGATCAAATTTAAAACAGACATGTACCGCAAAAAGATGGAGAACTAGCTAAAGGATCTTCTGCACTGGATCCACATCGAAGATGAAGCCAAAGGTCAGTTGAAGATGGACACTATATCCAAACAATTTGCGAAGACTCAAAAGAGAAGTAGACAACAAAAAGAATGACTTCAACCATCTGAAGGTTAAGTCGAAAACAACTTGGCGAGAAGAACTAGGACCCACATTAACAGTTTGATAATTAGAAGCACATTAAGTACTTATATTATCAAGTCTTTGTGGTACTTAAGTAACATAAATACTTATAAACGGTGATTGTAAATTAACTTCAAGAACAAAATTTCATCCTTGTTCATCATATAATAATAAATAAGTAGAAACAAAAATGTGTTCTAATATAAATTCATATCGGATAGAAAAACTTTCAATAATCAGATTGCGTAAACTATCTAATGTAATATTGCGATCGGTTATAAAAGGTGGGTAAACCTCCTTCATAAGATAATCCATTTATTGCTCCTTCATGCGAGCATAATATTCTTAAACTTTGATCCATGTAGATTAGAGATGGAGAACTTGTGTATAAAACTTCCTTGAGGGAGGAAGAGTTGAGTTGTGGGAAATAGAGAAGAAAAGTTGGATTGAGTTGTGTGAATGAAATAGCTTCCCCCATTCCCTTTATATAGCCTAAAATCTGCAACATTCGAAATGGTCATAGAAAATGATCGTTTACTAAAAATGCAATAAATAGGCACCAGTAGAGTTGGCGCCCCAACCCCTCTCTAAGGGGGATGCAAACTTTAATGGCGCCTCACTTCCCTCTCTAACTATAGGGCGCTATTGGAGTTGGCACCCAGCCCATGCTCCCCTTAGGACGCCAACTCCAGTGATGCATCATTCAATTCTCACCTGATGCGTCATTGGAGATGGTGTTTCATCCCTCCATATGCAGTTTTTTTAAATTCCTTCATTACAAATTGGTTAAATTTCTTATGTACAAAATTTTCTGATAATTTGTAGACTTTGGTATGGAAGAGGAGAGAGACTACAGGACAAAAAAAATCAATTGTCTAAAACTAATTTATATATCATATTAATATCCACTCTTTACATGCACTCAAGATAAATTTATGTTGATTCTGATCAAGTTGTGCATATTTGCAACAATATCTACTCCAAGAAAATAATAAAATACATCAATGCTTATATGTTAGCTCCATAGTTGCTCGGTACAAACTGCTAGATTAAGGGGAATAATGATTTCGAAAAGAAATTATTCATTGTCATCATCGATAGAGAACTTAGCAAAGCAGGTCGAACCAGACCCGACTCACATGCTAGTAAATAAATTATTGAAAGGAGCCCAATCAGGCCCGACCTGTGCGGATCCCAACGCCACCCGTCCGGCGGTCCCTAGGCACAAACTCGGTGGCACGAAAAGTTTGTGCTAGGGACCGCCACAAAATTATGCGCCACTATACCGCTAGACGCTTCCACACCGTTATATAACAATTAGGGCTGCAAACGAGCCTAGCCGGACCAAACTTTTGTAAGCTTGAACTTGGCTTGACTAGAATTAATCGAGCTCAAGTTTGATAATTTTTTTATTTTAGAGCTTGAGCTTGGCTTGAGCTTGTTTATATTAAGCTTGAGCTTGGCTTGTTTTGAGCTCGAGCTTGGCTTGATAAACAAGCTTGATAAGTTCAAAATCAAGCTCGCTCAACTTTATTTCAAGCATAACGAGCTCGATTTCAATTTAGTTAGGTTTGAATTCATGTACCTGTAATATTAACAATTTATTTATAAAAATTTAATCAAAAAAGTTCCTTAATATCAATTATTAAGGACATATAAATATATAATACACACACATATATATATATATATATATATATATATATATATATATATATATATATATATATATATATATATGAAAATTCTACAATACATCCACCCATTTTGGATGTATCGATACATCCGAAATCTGGACCGTTGGATGTTAATCCAACGGTTCAGATTAAATTCAGATAAAATAATACAGGAGACAACATTTAATGCTGATTTAGACTTTTGATCTGTTGGTAACTTGCTTTAGCAGGTCATTCTTCACTTTAATTTTTTCAATGAACACCCTAAATTAACTCATATTTACTCTCTCTTTCGTCCATCCAAATTAATTTGAACCTTTTTTTTTTTGGTTACAGGCCATGGTAGTCGTGGTGGTGCTGGTGGTGGTGGAAAGAGAAACGGAGATGAAGAAGGAAATAAGAATCGGTTCGGATCGCGTCGAACGTCGTCGAGCCCTTCTAGAACAACGAGGAGTACCAGCTGCGCCGAGAAGAATCGGTCCGCTTCGCGTCGGACGTCGTCGAGACCTCCTCGAACAAGGAGAAGTACCAGCGGCGTCGCTCTAATTTTACTGCCCATGCCATTGTCTGAAATTTTATTTTTCATTTAACAATTTAATATTTTGTTAATAAAGCTACATGTCATGGTGGTGGTGGTGAACTGAGGAAACCTGCTTCTGAGGTCGGGCGGATTATTTTTTAACTTTTCTAAAGATAATATTTTCGAGGAGAATATTTTTTTGGACAGAGAATGGCCATTCTCTTTGCTTTTAACACGGAGAATGGCCATTCTCTTTGCTTTTAATACGGCGAATGGACAGAGAATGGTACATTTAGGACGGAGAATGGTACATTTAGGACGGAGAATGGACGGAGAATACGGCGAATGGTCATTCTCTTTGCTTTTAATACGGCGAATGGACGGTGAATACGGCGAATGGACGGAGAATGGCCATTCTCTTTGCTTTTAATACGGCGAATGGACGGAGAATGGCCATTCTCTTTTCTTTTAATACGGCGAATAGATGGAGAATGGTACATTTAGGACGGAGAATGGACGGAAAATACGGCGAATGGTCATTCTCTTTGCTTTTAATACGGCGAATGGACGGTGAATACGGCGAATGGACGGAGAATGACCATTCTCTTTGCTTTTAACACGGAGAATGGCCATTCTCTTTGCTTTTAATACGACGAATGAACGAAGAATGGTACATTTAGGACGGAGAATGGTACATTTAAGACGGAGAATGGTACATTTAGGAAGCCGACAAAAGCTCGTTCTCTCAAATCTCTTCTTTGTGTAAATTAAATCCAAGGAGGACACAATCCCTAATTTTAGTTATTGCTTAGCAGAGTCTGCTTAGTTGTTGCAAAATTGTGGTGTTGCTTCTGTGACACTTTCATCTTTAATCTCATGTTTTCTATGAATATGTGTTCTGTTTGATTTTGATTTAGTAATCTTTCCGTAATTAGTTTTTTTGTTTCATCTAACAATTTAATATTTTTGTTATAAAGCTACAGGGCATGGTGGTGGTGGTGGAAGGAGAAACGGAGATGAAGAAGAAAAGAAGAAGAAGTTCCGGTTTGCGGCGGACTTCGTCGAGTTCCTCAATCAAGCGAAATTAAATCTCTTATAGAGTTCCTTAATTGATGTTGATCACGATAACCTTTTGTATTTTTCAAACGGATAGTAGAATCTTCCTCGAGCCCTCCTCAATCAAACGGCTAGTAGAATCTTCCTCGAGCCCTCCTCAATCAAACGGATAGTAGATTGTTTGCTAGTCTCGAAATTTATTTGTCTTTCCATCTTTCTCACTTTTTGTACTTCTCTCTTGCTATATATACAATAGTTTTCTTGTTTCATAGTACTATTATTCATTCTGAAATACATAGAATAGTTTTCTGAAATATAATAGTTTTCTTGTTCTCAAGATGTCTACTCGTGTGGTGGAAAATGTAGAAGACGTAGAAGATTGGATACCAGCTCCAAATGAAACCTTCATTCCGCGTATGTTGTGCAATATTGAAGAACATCTGTCGACGATTTCAGCTGATGTTGCAAAGATCAATTCTAAGCTTTGTTCATTAGAAATTGAATAAATAAATTTATCTCGGCGTTTGGAGAAGTTTGAAGAATCTCCAGCTTTGAAGAAGGCATCTTCATCTGGAGCATTTAATAATGTGAAGGTGGTTTCCGTTGTATCTTCTTCCGAAGAGCAGGACGTGGAGCTACAGTATCGTAGTAAAGCATTGGACCGAATGCTCGCATTGGACCCTATAGAAGAAACTGACTTTAGCAGTCCTTCTAAAAGAAAGAATGCGTAGAAATTTACATCCGGTCACACCATCGAAAAATTTAATAAGGGGTTTAACCTCGAAGCCTAGCAATTGTACTAGTGTTTCTTCGAGATATTACGACTATATTTTTGCAGATGATAGACCTAACGAGTAAGTAATATGAGTTTTGATTTAATTCCAACAGTTTTTTTCTCCTAATTTATTCGTTTCTTTTCTTAGAGAAATAATATCATCTTGCAACAAAAACTATGTGTCTCGGTGGGAGATGAAGACCTTAGCTCCTTTAACGAAAATTAGCAATGGGGTATGTATAGATAGTATATTTCTTCTTAGATGCCATCTATGTTTACTTCGATTCCATCGCTGACATTTTTAATGATTTATTCAGATTGTAGGTATTGTCTCTGCTCTTCTCACCGCGGAGGAACGGAAAAGAACCTCCAATAAAGCTAATGTATGGTTTTTACCAATAAGGATATCGGTGAGTGAGCATTTTATTCTTCAATGCATATGCATTAACAATTTTCTCGTTTGTTTGTCCTTCGTAATGTATTAATTGATGTGTATGTAGAAAGCAACGTTACCTCCATCCGTCAAAAAGCCTCATAAAATATGGAAGAAGTTTAAATATTTTCAGGATTACATGGGATCTTTAAGCACTTGTAAAGAGGTATTAATGTATTTATGTTTAAATATTAATCCTAATTTTCTAAAAATTTACTAATTTATTTTACCTAATTATCCTGATTCAGATATACATACCCATTCATTTGGGCGAACACTATACTCTTACAAGAGTTCTGGTTAAAAAAAAGGACTGTTGAAATTTGGGACTCACTTGCATCTAAAGATGTTCTGATTCAAAGCAAAACAGTCATAAAAGAAATAGTAAGCTCATATTCATCAATTTTTATGAATTGGGTACAAAATACGCGGTATACTAATACATATTGTATTCTGGTAATTGTAGCTTTCAAATTTGGATCTCTTTCTCCAAGAAGAGATTTTGAAGTTGAGAGATGCTAGGTTCAGCTTTTCTACTTTTGCAATAAAACGTCCTTCTTATGTTCCCCGCCAAGGCAATTATGTTGATTGTGGGATTTTTGTAATATCATTCATGAAAGACCGATGTAGTCTAGACTACCGTTCTCTCGATGTAAGTCTGAAAATATGTCGTCAAAAACGTCAACTTTTTAGAGCAATATTTTTAATGTTATGTTTGTTATATGCAGTTTGATGCGGAAAAGGAAAGACGCAAAGCTGCTGAATGGATTACAACTTCATAGCACAATGAAGAGCTAAAAAAGAAGTCCAATCTGAAATGATTGAATATGGAAGACGATGATTTTTTTTTTCTTCTTCTTTTATATCTAATGTATGGAAACCCCTAATGTATTATGTTCATTTGTTTTGTTGAGTTGTAATGACATTTTTGCCAAACGGTTTTGATTCTTTTTTATTAAGCAGAATCATTTTTGTCCTTCAAATTAATATAATTAAGCAGAAAGGAGTCTTTTGCCCTTCCATCGAATGATATTTTTGCCCTTCTAATTAATTCAAAATACCCCCGAACCCTTTTATTAAAAAAAAGAAAAAAGAAAACCGTTTCGAAGCTTCCTCTTCTTCCATAATCCACTCTGTACTCAAACCTAGGTCATTCTCCTCCAAAATCTTCAAACCTTCCTCCTCATTCGCACTATACCCATTCCATGTCGGCATCAGCGACAGAATCATCACCGGTAGCATCACCAATTAGAGAAGATGCACCAGTTACAGAAAATCCAAAAGCGATAGACGGAGAACAACGGAAACCCTATTCTAAGAAAGTTGCACAAAGGAAAAAGAAAAAAGTTGCTAAACAAAAAAAAGTGCAAACAGAAGGTATAACTTTGATTTTATGTTCGCAAATGCTGTATATATTACAAGGAAAATGATATTCTCCGTCATAAAACGCATTTGAATGTTAAATTCTATTCGCCGTTTAATTTGGAACGGAGAATGGTATTCTCCGTCTAACTTGAAACGGAGAATGCCGTTCCCAGTGTTAAAACCCATAAGAATGGCCATTCTCCGACCTAATTTTTTGTTTTTTTTTTGTTTTGTAGAAAAAAAATCTGTCAGGAATAAGGATTCAAGACTTTTTCGTTCTTCCTTCAAGCCAATGCTAAATCTTATGGAGGAGGTCAATCGAGATGTTGGCCGTTTACCTGAGCCAGTTATTGGTTCCTTGAAGAATACCGGTTTCTAAAATTTTGTCGAGATTTTCTACCAAAACAGAGTCTACGTCTCCGAAGTGGCCAAGGTAACGGAAGGGCTTGAGAATTTAATTGCAAGTTACACAGAAGAAGAAGATGGCGTCGGGTGCTTTGAATTGAGCACCACTGTTAAAATCGCGCCAAGCGTCAAGGATATGGCAGTCATATTCGATCTACCGCTGAATGAAGAAAGCGTTGATGATGTTTCTTACAGAAGATTGATAAAGGAAAAACAATAGCAGCCCACACCACCAGCATCATTGAGCCTGTGTAGAGATCACTTCACAAGATTGCTGGCTAATACTAAGGACAAACACTCAGAAGTCACGAATAAGGAAGTGAGAGACAAGTTCTTTGAATTGTTACGACGGCTTCGTGGCGGAGATAACGCTGTTAATCCAGATGATTTGGCCAAGCTAATAATCTTCCACTTGTGCCAAACAGTATTCTTCACAAAGTCTGGCGGTTCAAATTTGCCGTACAGATTCTTGGCCTTGGTAGACAGTGTGGACGTCATCAACAGTATATGCTGGCCAAGGTTAATCCTGGCATATGTAATGGATAGCATAAAGAGGAGTAGAAGCAAAACTGAACAGGGGGATTACTCAATGGCTTTCCACAAATTGGAAGGTTGCACAATATACTTCCTCTATTGGTTTGCAGAACATAGTAAATTCAAGGAAAGGAAGTTCGCCCCAATTCCTGATTACCCAAGATTTTTCACATGGAATGGGTACGAAATCTCAAACTTCCTCAAGACCGAATATCACAATAAAATGAGATCGAAGATGATATTTGAAGATCTGGTTATACCTGTTGGGGAAGAAGAAGGGCACAAAAAAGATGAGCCATCTATAGAAGAAGTTGAAAAAGAGGGAGATGAAGAACACCAAGAAGCAGGTGGGGATAATTTTGATGAACAACGGATACCACAGCATCATGAAATAGGCGCTGTGATGGACGACTCAGCAAAGGAATTGGAGGATTTGAGAAGACATCATTATGATATTCTTGCGCAGAATGAAGAACTCAAAGAAAAGTTAAAAGAGATGGAGGCACAAGGAGCGCAGTTACGTGCAGCCAACTTTGAGAATGTCATACTCAAAGAAAAGCTGAAAGAGCTCGAGGCAGAAGAAGAGCAACAACGTGCAGTCAACGTTGTGATGGAGGGCTCTGTGCATGAACTGGAGAATTTGAGAAGACATCATTCTGATATTCTTACGCAGAATGAAGAACTCAAAGAAAAGTTAAAAGAGATGGAGGCACAAGGAGCGCAGTTACGTGCAGCCAACCTTGAGAACGAGAAACTCAAAGAAAAGCTGAAAGAGCTCGAGGCACAAGAAGCACAACAACGTGCAGTCAACGTTGTGATGGAGGGCTCTGTGCATGAACTGGAGGATTTGAGAAAGCAGAATTCTGTTCTTAAATCAGAGCTACATGCACAAGGTAAAATCTTTTCTATTTCAAATTTTTGATTTGTAATCTTCCAGGAGAATGACTATTCTCCGTGTATTATAACACGGAGAATAGTCATTCTCCGTGTTATTTGAAACGGATAATTGCTATTCCCTATCTTTTCGATACTGGAAAGGTTATTCTCCGTGTAATTCCAAACGGAGAATGCTATTCTCCGTATTATATTACATGGAGAATGTCATTCTTCGTGTTAGGTTCACATCATACATTTCATTGTTGTTTGTTTTATTTCAGTACGAACAACCGAGCAACTCAGAGAAACAAATGAAAGGCTCGTTGAGGAGAAAAGGGAGCTTCAAAATAAAGTTGAATCGTTTAATATTGAAGCCAATGAAAAGGATGGGAAAATTGTTGATCTCGAAGCATGGTTGTAGCATTTCAGCGTGAGGAGTTTCAAGCAGCTGCTGAACTTGCTGCTTCAAAAGAAGTCAGAAGAAGAGGAGGATCGGAGGAAAAGAGGTTAATAAAAAGCAATACAGTTGGAGAGGCTAATAAAAAGCGAAAGGTTAATGCCGCTCCGAAATCCCGAGAAGACGCCAAAATGGATGAATTAAAGAAGAACCGTGTCATACTAAGGGAATGCGATGAACTCTTACTTTGGAAACATGCGGATGAAGAGCTGAAGAAGCAATACATCGACATTGTAATTCCCAGAAAGAATTCTCCAAAGTATGTATTCTGAACCCTTTTTTTCTTTCATTTTGTTTAGACTTTTTTCACAATTATGTAATGAGAATCTATCTTTATTAATTTAATCTAAACTAAATTTATGTGTAGTGATATTGTATACACATTTTATCCGAAAAAGGGTGAAAATAGAGTTTCAGTCCAGCTGTCGGCAGTAGACATGCAAGACATACTCAACTATGACGACATGGAGGCTGGCATACTGGACATAATAATAAGGAAGCTGAGAGAAATTCAGGGCAGTAAAAGGTGTGCCCCGTCTAGTTCAAAGGACGTGCCATTGATCCAGAAGCAAAAGCCGGCGTCCCCAATCACATAAGTGGTCTGCATTCATGATGGCCCACACATTGGTAAGAATTCAAACAGAAAAATCTATATTCATGTGTACACCGATGAAAAATGACAGAAAAAAATTACTCATGATATTGTGTATTGTTTTTGGGAGACAGACCATCGTTCAACGTGCCAATGAAGAAAATGCAAAAGCCGGCGCCTTTGAAGACATCCAAACAGAGTTAGTAGACTTCGTCATGGGTTTGGAGGACGACATAGAGTTGCTATTCATCCCACTCTTTAATGCATCCATCAAACACTATACTCTGCTCACATTCAACTTTATCTCCTACGACTGGACACACTACAACTCCTTGAGGCAAACCACGTACGATAAGTGCAAGGTGGATGCAGAATTAATGAAGAAAACCTTAGAGCCTATCGTCATGAGAAAAGTTGATATGTTGAGGGAGAGATGCCCGACGAAGAAGGAGTATGAGAGCAAAGTGCTGAATTGTTCTCCAAATTGCCCACAACAACGGGCACCCAACTGCCTCTTGTACACGGCGTATTATATGAATATGTTGACGACTCCTCCCTTCGAAATACCGGGAGAAAATAATAATGAAACTCACCAGAAGATGACAACGATGAGGTTGGCATGGGCTAAGGAGTTGCTTTCAAGCAAATATGTAACACGAACCAAGCAATGACATTGTAAAACAACAATGTAATTATGATGTAATTGGGCAAGGAACTTCTGTCTTTTATAAGCTCTGCTTTTATAATATAATCATTTTTGAATTACATTTATATTTTCAAAACCACGAAAAGTTTGACTTTTATTTACATATGAAACAACTCGAACTCATGCGCCAAGTTGCAGTCATTTTTATAATAAGCTCTCCCAACTTCTGCCATTTATTGGCAAAATTTAACAACTCGAACTCATGCGCCAAGTGGCAGTCACTTTTATTGTCATTAATACCAATGAATCTGCCATTTATATGCCATTAATACCAATGAATTCTTCCATTTTTATGCCATTTATTCCTAATGAATCTGCCCCTTCGGATTATATTCTCCGTTTTATTTGGAACGGAGAATGGAATTCTCCGTTTACTTGAAATGGAGAATAACTTTCCCGTTTAAATTAAATCGCTTGAGGATTATATTCATCGTTTATTACGGAACGGATAATAGCATTCTCCGTCTGTCTTGAACGGATAATAAACACATTAAAATGTTCATTCGCCGTTTTTATTTAAACGGAGAATGACGTTCTCCGTGTCTTTCGAAACGTAGAATGTTATTATCCGTTTAGTTTGAAAAGGAGAATGAAGATGAGCTTGATGAGAATATGACGAGGTTGGTATGGGCTAAGAAGACTACAATGATGAGGTTGGTATGGGCTAAGAATTAGATTTCAAGAGAACTTCTGTCTTTTATAATAAAATCCTTTTTGAGTTACATTTACATTGTGAAAACCACGAAAAGTTTGACTTTTTGAGTTACATTTACATTATGAAAGTCTGAAATACTACATAAAATCCTACTATCAAGAAAAAAATTGAATGTGAGCTGCGTGCGGGCATCGCAGAGCAATGGAACTCCTTGAGGCAAAGGAATTCCTTTAGGCAGTAAGTTACTTTGCCTCAGTGAGTTCCTTTGCTCGGAGGATGCACGATTAAGTGACTTGCCTCAAGGAGTCATCCTACGGTTCCTATGCTCTGACGATGCACGATGAAAAACATCTACCACGTGGACACGAACTAAAAGACGACAGAGAACAACACTCCTTCACAGTCGAAGCTTTCAATTGAATTTCTTGAGGCAAATCACTTCATCGTGCATCATCAGAGCAATGGAACTCCCTGAACAAAGGAACTCCGTACATAGTCAGAGCAATGGAACTCCATGAACAAAGGAACTCCGTGCATAGTCAGAGCGAATCAAAGTGCGAGCGCAATAAATCCAATACACTCTGTCGGAGCGCTCGCACTTTGATTCGCTCTGACTATGCACGGAGTTCCTTTGTTCATGGAGTTCCATTGCTCTGACTATGCACGGAGTTCCTTTGTTCAGGGAGTTCCATTGCTCTGACGATGTACGATGAAGTGATTTGCCTTAAGGAATTCAATTGAAAGCTTCGACTGTGAAGGAGTGTTGTTCTCTGTCGTCTTTCAGTTCGTGTCCACGTGGTATTCATCGTGCATCGTCAGTGCATAGGAACCGTTGGATGACTCCTTGAGGCAAGTCACTTCATCGTGCATCCTCCGAGCAAAGGAACTCACTGAGGCAAAAGAATTCCTTGAGGCAGAGCACCGTGCAAAGGCATCCTTCTTCATCATGGAACATGTCGAAGAAATGAACTCCTGGCGGGCGCTTTGACAGAGCGTGGAACGATAATAAATCCAAACCCATGCACATCTCAGTCTTCTGAAGGACTTCACCACCGTGCATCGTCGGACCCATGGAACACGTAGAAGAAATGAACTCCTGGCTGCAAAGGAACACCGTGCATAGTCCGAGCCAATCAACGTGCGGGCGCTTCGACAGAGCGTGGGTTGGCAATAAATCCAAACCCAGGCACATCTCAGTCTTCTGAAGGACTTCACCACCAAAGCTTCTTCGAACGAGGAGATCGACAACCAAGAGGAAAGCGTCTTGCCAAGGCGGGGGATCGGTAGAGTCCATCTCCACAAGAAAAGCTAAGTGAGACGAGAACAAACTCTCTCTACACTACTGCCATTTATAGGCATGGAACAACTCGGACTCATGCGCCAAAAAGGCAGCCACTTCGAATTCAATTCGATTAATTTCCATCAATACCAATGCATCTGTCCCTTCTCAAGTAAAGCTAAGTAAGACTAGAACAAACTCTTCAAACTACTACCATTTATATGCCATTAATACCAAAGAATCTTCCCCTTCGAATTCTACCAACTTTGATACCCCCTGCTGTATCAAAGTTTTTTTCTTGATACAGTAGGGGGTATCCAAGTTTTGATACCCCCTATGTATGACATGTGGGCCCTTCATGCTTTATAAAATGTATACACATAAATTTTAAGAGGGCCCACATGTCATACATAGGGGGTATCAATACTTTGATACCCCCTACTGTATCAAAATTTTGATACCCCCTATGTATGACATGTGGTCCCCTCTTGCTTTGTAAAACGTGTAAACATATATATATACACATAAATTTTGAGATGGCCCATATGTCATACATAGGGGTATCAAAACTTTGATACCCCCTACTGTATCAAAGTTTCTCTCCTGTATCAAAGTTTTTTCCCTTTTAAATGGGCCCCATACATAACTTACAAAAAAAGTATAAATATAACAAAATTTTGTTATAGTCAAGATTTGAACCAATGACCTCTTAAATACAAGTCTAGCATTGTAACCACGACACCACAATAGCATTCTCCGTGTTTTATTAAACGGAGAATAGAATTTTCCGTTTTGAATTACACGAAGAATAGCATTCCCAGTGTTAAAAACACATTAGAATGTTCATTCTCCGTGTTTTATTAAACGGAGAATAGAATTCTCCGTTTCGAATTACACGGAGAATAGCATTCCCAGTGTTAAAAAGTAAAACACATTAGAATGTTCATTCTCCGTTTTAATTTGAAACGGAGAATGATATTCTCCATTTCATTTGTAACGGAGAATTATATTTTCCGTTTTGAACTGCACGGAGAATGTCGTTCCCAATATTAAAACGATTGAGGATTCTATTCGCCGTTTAATTTGGAACGGAGAACGGTATTCTTCGTTTATTTGAAACGGAGAATAAGATTCCCAGTGTTAAAAACACATTAGAATGTTCATTCTCCATTTTAATTTGAAACGGAGAATGATATTCTCCGTGTCATTTGAAACGGAGAATGATATTCTCCGTTTTGAACTGCACGGAGAACATATTTTCTCCATTTTTGATATACTCCGTTTTGAACTTGGAATTTGATATTCTCCATTTTTATCTAATTGTCTTCTCAAACTTTTGCATTGGAGAACATATTTTTTTATCTAATTGTCACGTGTGAATGATATCTTGCCACATAAGAAAGACATTGTCTTAAGTCAACGACGTTTCATTTTATTCCATTTGCTCTTTGTCACTATTTCGCTTTCGTACTTTACAATTACGAAAATTGTGACCCGATTTTTTACAAACTCTACATACTCTAGGCTTCGGGATAGGCTGACTTTCTGTAGGCTGGCTTGATTTCCCTTGAGAAGGCCTTCCTTTTGTTGCTACCGGATTTGGCTCTTTTAAAGCTTCATGCACTCCATGAACTGCATCAGCTACCATTTGTTCTTCTTCACCAATATCGGTCACCATTTTTTTCAACTCTATCAGAACAGACGACATCAACTCCGTTCCCCACTCTTGAATTTTGCTTGATTTTTTACAATAGTATGTAAACAGATTAACTTGTTCATTAATAGCACCATACCTTCTGCTCTCAATATTGTCTGGGTGGATGAATCTTCTTTCTAAGCCAGGTCGGAGAGATAACTCTCTTTGCAATCCTTGAGCCAACGAGATTTTATCAAGTTTTTTGGAATATCTCCAATTTGCAATCTCTTCATTGCTGAAAAAATATGCCTACAAGGAATCCCCTTGGTCTCCATCCACAAGCATTCACAATTTATGATGTTGTCGGCCGGATCAAATGTAACCTTCCGGTTGACACTGTCTGGCGACATATACTTTTGGACAGTACAAACTTCTGCCTCTCTTATGATGTGATGATGGAGAACAGTATATGCATCAGAACGTGTGATTTCCTTCCTTATATCTATAAACACCGTTTTAGTGTAAATTGCGGCAAATTTACCTTCTATTACGGCCATGCTAGTTTGATTCACAACTGGTGTTGAGAGTTTATCAGTGACATGCTTATCCATCTGGCCGTAACGTAAGGCCGCCAAACCGTAGTCACAATTTTGAAGGGCCTTCCATAGTGGCAGCTTCTCATTCAAAAACTTTTTCAGAAATGCGTTCATAGATTCACATCTATTTGTTGCAGTAGAACCGCCAAAATAATTTCCACGTAGGAATGTGTCCGCCCATCGCTCCCTCGTTCTGTACAATGCAGTGGTCCATTCATTGTTCTCTACATTATAATCTGTTAGCATCTGCTGCCAACGGTTTTCAAATTCTTCGACTGAATAGTACCTGTTTAGAAAACATGGACAGTAACTAAAGTTGTGATATTGTAACAACAACATACTTCAAAGTAAGGTAGCAAGTGTGCGATGTACCTTTTAATCAGAAGACTCAGTTTATTGTGAAAACCCTTTCGGTGTACATGTTTGGCAGCATTGTTTAGGATATGCCATGAGCACGTTCGATGAACTACGCTGGACATTAAATCCTCAACTGCTTTATTCATGGATCTGCAACCATCCGTGAGAACTGTCACTGGTAATTTACCATTCATACACTCTAGGAATTTTTTTAGAACCCAAGAATATGTCTCTGCAGTCTCATTATGGATCATTACAAACCCAAACACACAAGTCATCGCATGATTGTTTGTACCCACTAGAACCACCAACGGCATTTGACTTCTATTTGTTTTATATGTAGAATCGAATGCTAGTGAATCTCCAAATAATTCGTAATCGAATCGACATGCACCGTCAGCCCAAAAGAGATGGGTCAATCTGGAATCTTCGTCTACCTTGTACGCGTAGAAGAAATCTGGGTCACTGCCCTCCTTAGATTGATGAAATGTAAGTGTTGTCGTAGCATGAACATCGTCTAGTGCTCTACTATCTTGAGCTAGAGCGTTGTATAAATCCTTTCTCGTCCATCCAACATTATCCCAGCCACCTTTCCTGTGGACAATTAAATTCCATATCGCTCCAGTCCCCATCCCTGATTGCTTCATAATCTTAACTTCTTCCAACTCTGCGGGTGATATCTTACGATGGGATCTCAAAAAAACTGATTCATAATCATTCGCCAGGTTATGGTTGTGATGTACATGAAATTTTTTGACGGACCACATCTTTGTTTTATGGGTGTACCCAATACAAAAAATTGCTTTACAACCACTTCTGCTTTCACTTCTTGGCTCACGAACCCTGTTTGGAGCTTCCTTGTATTTCTTGTGTCTGAATTCCGCATTCGAACAACACCAACTACGGATCATCACCATCCCAGATTTGTTTTTCTTTACCTCATTCTTTCTAATACTGAAACCATATGCTTTTGAATATATCCGGTAGAATGTCTCTACTTCTTTAATAGAGTTGAACTGTAGGCCAACAATATCTTCTTCTAAGATTTCTTTTGGATCTTTGTTAATGTTGGCAGATTGCAATATTTTTTTCATTGTCGCTGCATCGAAATCCAATGGAGATTCACCGTCGTCCCTAAGAACAGAATAAAACAAAATAAACATGACAAATAGATGTAAAAATATAATGCATTTCTTAAATCCATTAGAAATGGTGATGCGAAATAACATTTCGTTGTTTGCGTTGATGTCTTCATCTTGTTCTTTATTGTCTCCTAAGCTAACATCTTCCAAACTTTGCTCATAATCCAAATTATCTGACAGTCCTCTTGAAAGGAGGCTTTCTTCATCGACTAAATCTTCCACACGATGATCACTTTCTCCATGTGACGTCGACATTGAAGAAAATAGAGTGTGTTAGAAACCAGCAGAAGAAACGAAGGACAAGAAACAATACAAGAAGAAAGTAATACTATATTCGTACCTCCAAATTGACCCTCTAATATATAGCCCTCCCATCTGATGTGGCATGTTAAATAATAGTGTGTCATCTGACATGACTGATGACATGGCAAATTTTAATCCAAAAAGTTAACTACCCAATTTTCTCCATAATAATTTAACGTTAATATCAATGTTAATTTAATATCAATATTAATTTATGTTAATATTAATGTTAAGGTTAATGTTAATATTAATATTATTGTTAATGTTAACGATAATATTAATATTAATATTAATGTTAATGTTAATGTTAATGTTAATATTAACTTTAATGTTAATTTTTATTTTTAGTTTTATTTTAAAAAAAAATTGCCACGTCAGATGCCAGATCAACATATCACGTCACTACCAAAATAAGTCATATTACCGACGTAATTAGCGACGTTTTAAGAAAACGTCGCAGGAAAATAATAATTTAGCGACGTTTCTTTATAACGTCGCAAGACGTCACTATTAGCGACTGACAGCGACGTTCTGCGACGTATTTAAACTACGTTTGCGTTTTAAAGAGCTCACGTCGCGTATAAGTCGGTAAACGTCGCTAATATTAGTGATATTAGCGACGTTTTTCGACGTATTTATTACTTCATCGCTAATATCAATGATATTAGCGACGTGTACCGACGTTCTTATATGACGTCGCTAAAGTGTGAATATAGGTCAGGTTCGAGTTTTCATTCCCCCCATTATTTCCCCCCAATATTTTCCTTCCCCCCCGACCCCGAGCCGGCTTCCCCCACCCCGTCGACCCCCGTCCGACCGCGCCCTCGGCGACCCCCACCGACCTCGGCGACCCCTCTCCTCTCCCCAACCCTCCCCCTCCTCCCCCATCAGCTCCCCGGCCGACCGTCGGTGGCCGCCGCGAGCACCGACCCCCTCTCCTCTCCCCGACCTTCGTGACCGCCGCGAGCACCGACCCCGTCCTCCGGAGACCGTCGACCCCCTCTTCCCCTCGTCAATTTGGTAAACCCTAACCCTAACGCCATTTTTATTACTTTTTTTTCTTTTTTGCATATTATTCTGATCAATGTAAACCCCCATTGGAGATGGCGTAGTCCTTTAAAATTGGGAAAGAAGATGTAAACTAGGTTTGGGGTTTCGGATGGGGCATGTGGGACTGATGGTTTGGGGTTTCCCTACATAACTATGATACCTACACTGTTCTGGGAATTTTCAGAGATTAATAGGATAATAAATTGGTTAATTAATGTAATGTATGGTTCACTAAATGATGTGGTTATATGATTACATGGGTTATGCTACTCAACTTGGGTTTGCATTACATGGGTTTGTATTTTGGGGTTCAATTTGGGTTTGCATTACATGGGTTATGCTACTCAACTGAACTGTAAGTTTTATATTAATATTGAAATTAAATGATAAATATAGACTGTGATGTAATGTTAATACTGGGATTGATTTGTGGATTTTAGTTTGTTTAGATATTGTTCACAGTTATGTAGATGTTAAGTTTATTTCATATCTTACATGTTCAAAACTGTCATGATATGAATATATGCAATAACTGAGAAATGAGATGAACTTGAGATGTAATGTATAACTAAGATTGTTTTTGAACATTAACCTGAGATTAACTGAACATGAAACCTGAGAATGCATACATGACTGAACTTGATTTTCCTTTCCTTCATGCATATAACTTGAGATTTATATGAACTGTTAAACTTGGAAATGAATGTATGAACTCTTCTTCTTTTACCTTTTTCCTCTCGTAAATCTGAAAACACTTGTTAAATCTGAGATTGAATCTCATTAGACTGACTTGGGTTAGATGTCTAAACCTGGGGTTAACACTCTCCTCACCTGCTGTACATTTTTGAGTCCACCAGAGATGGACTGAACTTTGACATGGTGAACACCCACACACCCTATTAAACCTAGATTTTGACTTAGTTTGACCAGAAAGTTAACCCATATTCAGTCAAACCCTAGATTTTGACTTAGTATATGGTTACTAGATCCTAGTGTAGAGTAGTATGTAGAGGAGTATGGCTACTAGTGATATATATATATATATATGTAGGTCCATGTGTATCTGTATCGGACTATCGCTATCGGTATCGAACTATCGCTATCGGTATCGGACTATCGCTATCGGTATCGAACTATCGGTATCGATCGAACTATCGGTATCGGACTATCGCTATCGGTATCGGACTATCGCTATCAGTATCGACCGTATATACTTAGTATCGGGCGTAGCAGATTAGTATCGATCAGTATATAGGTTTGTGTTAAGATCAAGGTTCAAAGTATCGGTATCGGAATAGTAGGCCGAATAGGAGGCCGAGATAGTCGAATGAGAAGAAGGGAAGAAGGGAGGAGCAGATGGGTCCAGAGCCATGGTGGAGGAGGAGAAGTAACATGAGAGCAGTTTCTGCCGTAACATCTCCTGTGGCTCTGCTGGCAACTGAAGTCCAGATGCTACAAAGGACGATCCTTCGCTGAAATCGACTACAACACCCATCAGTTCAAGTTCATTCCTATATGAGTAGATTCCAATGCCATAGAAGCCATCAGTTTGTTGACCTTCCTCTATGGCATTAGAATATACTCATCTAGGAATGAACTTGAACTGATGGGTGTTGTAGTTAATTTCAGCGAAGGATCGTCCTTTGTAGCATCTGGACTTCAGTTGCCAGCAGAGCCAGGAGATGTTACGGCGGAAACTGCTCTCATGTTACTTCTCCTTCTCCACCATGGCTCTGGACCCATCTGCTCCTCCCTTCTTCTGATACTAATCTGATACTCTCTGATACGGTCTACCTAACCTATATACTAATACTAATCTGATACTCTCTGATATTAAGTACATCCGGCTTACTAGCTAGCGGATCCACCAGTTACATGATTATATACTAATTATGTTTAGTTTGTCTTACGATACAGATTTTCACTACCTTGATGTATCTATCTTACAGAATTATGGAGCTGAATTACTATCTGCGGAATCGTACTTGGATGTACAACCGTCATCCTGATGACATGTGCGGTGTGCGGGATGAATTCATAGAGGGTGTACACCAGTTCCTGCAGTTTGCCAAGGCGTTCCCTCAGTACATGGACGGTACCAAAATTAAGTGTCCGTGTGTGAGATGTCGCAACTTGAAATATCATCCAGAAGTGGATGTCACGTATCATTTGTACTCGAAGGGTTTTACGCCGAATTACTATCAGTGGAGCGAGCACGGAGAACTTGTGTCTTTAGCATCGGAGTACGAGCCTTATGTGGATGTCCACAACAACGCTCCTTACGACGATGGGTTGGTGAACATGGTTTTTGACGCGGCCGGGCCTAGTTTCGATCCGGATGATCATGATGCACCTGAGGAGGCACCGAACCCCGATGCTGCACAGTTCATGGAGTTGCTGGAGAATGCAAGGACTCTATTATATCCTGGTTGTGAGGATCATTCACCGTTGGAGGTGGTTACAAGATTGTTGAGCATCAAGTCCGATTTTAACATGTCGCAAGATTGCTACAACCGTATTATGGAGTTGCTTATAGAAATATTGCCTGAGGGTGCGAAGTTGCCTAAAGACTTCTACCGGTCTAAGAGGATGGTTAGATCGCTCTGGATGGGATATGAAAAAATCGATGCCTGTCGCAACGGGTGCATGTTGTACTACAAAGACGACAAGGATGAAGACGCCTGCAGATTTTGTGGTGTCGATCGCTACAAGGCCTGTGGTAGAGGAAAGTCTGTCGGTGCCAGGAAGCCTACCTCTTCGATGCACTACTTGCCGTTGACGCCGCGTTTGCAGCGGTTGTTTATGGTGAAGGAAACTGCAGAAAACATGAGTTGGCATAAGCGGGAACATACCGAAGGAGTGTTGGATCACCCATCTGATGGAGAAGCATGGAAGCACTTTGATCGAGAGTATCCAGATTTTGCTTCTGATCCGCGTAATGTTAGATTGGGTCTCTGCTCTGACGGTTTTACCCCATTCGGACTTTCGGGATCCCAGTATTCGTGTTGGCCTGTGATCGTCACCCCGTATAATCTACCGTCTTGGATGTGCATGAAGACTCCATATATGTTCCTCACCGTTATTATCCCAGGTCCGAACAATCCGAAAAGGAACATCGATGTTTATTTACAGCCATTGATTGATGAGTTGAATCAGCTGTGGGAAGTAGGTTCCAACACGTACGATGTATCTAGAAAACAAAATTTCCAGATGCGGGCAGCACTTATGTGGACCATCAACGACTTTCCGGCCTATGGAATGTTATCTGGATGGAGCACGCATGGTCGTCTTTCATGTCCGTGTTGCATGGACGACACTAAGGCTTTCCGTTTGAAACACGGAGGCAAACCGTGCTTCTTCGATTGTCATCGACAATTCCTGCCGAAGGATCATCCGTACCGGAGGAACAAGAATGCTTTTCGTGCTGGCGTTGTGGAGAAAGGTGATCCACCGACAAGGTGGTGCGGAGCCACGATATGGGAGGAGGTTAGAGATTTACCAAGTGCTATTGAGCAGCCTGCTACGGGCTACAAGTGTGACGGATTTGGTCGCACTCATAACTGGACGAAGAGGAGTATATTCTGGGATCTGCCATACTGGAGCACCAATCTGATTAGACATAACCTTGATGTCATGCATATTGAGAAGAATGTGTTTGACAACATAATTAATACTGTAATGGACGTAAAGGGGAAGACGAAAGACAATCCTAAGGCTAGATTGGACTTGAAAGAAATATGTAGACGTCCTGCATTGCATTTGATAGAGGACGGGAATGGGAAGTTGAAGCAGCCTAAGGCAATTTTCTCACTGGAGAAGGAGGATAAAGTGAGGCTTTGTAGGTGGATTCAAGGTCTGAAATTTCCAGATGGGTATGTTTCAAACTTGAGAAGATGCGTCGACCTCAAGGAGAACAAACTGACAGGTATGAAGAGCCATGATTGTCACGTATTCATGGAGCGGTTAATTCCGATTGCATTTCGGGAATTCTTACTGCAGGCAGTTTGGGATCCATTGACGGAGCTTAGCATATTCTTCAGGGACCTTTGTTCTAAGAAATTGCTCGTTGATCGTCTAGAAAAGCAAGAGAAGGACATTGCGGTAACACTGTGCAAGCTAGAGAGGGTGTTTCCTCCTGGATTCTTCGACTCTATGGAGCATTTGCCGATTCATCTTTCCTACGAGGCACGTGTTGGTGGACCCGTCGAATATCGATGGATGTACCCGTTCGAGCGACATTTGAATCACCTAAAAAGAAAGGTAAAAAATAAGGCTCGGGTCGAGGGTTCTATTTGTGAAGCCTATATTCTCGAGGAGATTACAAATTTCTGCTCCTCCTATTTCAAACCTCATGTTGCTACGAATAGAACGAGGGCTCCGAGAAACGACGACGGATATCAAGAATTTAATGATGGAATACTGAAAGTATTCAATGCGTCCGGAAAGCCTTCGGGGAAAATGAAGAAGAGATATTTGAATGACGAAGAGCTAAGGGCTGCTCAGTTGTATGTATTACTCAATTGCGACGAGGATGAAGTGGAGAAGCTAGAGGGGTAAGTAAGGAATGATGAGTTTACGTCATCTCAATGTAATAGTATAAGCTAATATTATTGTACTAATCGTTCTAATGCTTCGTTGTTTTCCAGCACATATAATGATGAGTTGAGGCTGGTTAGACCCTACCTAACAGACGAAGCATTAGAACAAGAAATGAGACGTCATTTTCCTTCTTGGTTGAGCGAATATGTAAGCAGTTCGGTAATATTTACTGGCCTCTTCTAATGCAACTGCGCAATAAATAACTTATTATCTCTTCTTTGATATTCAGGTCGATCGTCTAATTTCACCCGAGATTGAATTAATTAGAACTCTTGCCAAGGGACCAATTACTTTTGTTAAAATATGGCCAAGTTATTGTGTCAATGGCTTTCGGTTCAAGTCGACAAATGCTCCGATCAGAGACAGCTTCCTGGATCTTGATTCCACGAAGAACAGTTGTTTGTGTATCAAGTCTTCGAACTACAAAGACGTCGATCCAGGAAATGATTTCTTTGGCATCTTGCGAGAGATTGTGGAGTTGTCATATAATTATGGCAGAGAACCTGCAAAGATCGTGTTGTTCAAGTGTGAATGGTTCGATCCGATTGAAAATCAAGGCTGGAAAATTGACAAGCATGGTCTTGTGGATATAAACTACAAGCGTAGATATCAAGGCTACGAACCGTTTGTCCTAGCAACTCAGGCTCAGCTCGTGTATTTCACAGCTTATCCGAGACGGGGAGCAACGAAGTCTGACTGGTGGACAGTATGCAAGACTAAAGCTAGAGATACTTTTGATGTTGATGAAAAAGCTTACCAGGAGGACGAGCTACCTCCTGTAACCAATATTGTCGATGTGGACTCCACGGAAGTTACGCATTACACGACACATAATGTAGAAGATGTAGAATTATCCGAAGAGGAAGACGAAGCCGACGAAGGTGAAGACGAAAGTGAAGATGAGGAGGAAGAGGAAGATGAGGTCGAGGAAGACAAACAAGATGATTATTCTGAAGATGATTGAGAGAGATATACTTATCTGGACTTAGATGTTTCTTCTAGAATATATTATCTGGACTTAGATGTTTATTGTAGAATGTATCATCATATGTTACCTTGGTTATTATCTTTGTTGTACTGTCATATTTCTATTCTCTATTATTTGTTGTACTGTCATATTTCTAGTCTCTAATATTTGTTGTACTGTCATATTTCTAGTCTCTATTATTTGTTGTACTGTCATATTTCTAGTCTCTATTATATCTTGTACTATCATATGCTGTTATCAGGTATGGCAGGTCGTCGCGGACATTTGCGAGGGCCACGAGGAGGTCGGGATCCTCCGGTACTTCCTACAGGTACTGCTAGGGGACGGAGTTTGCCTTCGGTACCTCCTATTGGTACCGGCTCTGGATCCTCGTCGCCGATTACTCCTCCATATCGGATAGTAGCTGGGCCGGTTGGGACGACGTCACGTGGCATATCTCCTGGGACGAGTAGTTCCAGACCTGTTGAGAGGGCTCCCCCGTCTAGCGTTCCTGATGTTGATACGACGATGGAGACGGATGAGCAGATGGCCGAGGAGGATGTGCCGACGACCGACCAGCATCATGAAGATGATGCGTGCGCACCTCCGGAGGAGGGGAGGACGGAGATCTGGGCCGACGGTACAAAGTAGGTATTTTGGTTTATGATTTTTTTTCTTCTGTTTTTATCATAAATTAACTTTTTTCATGAATATAATATGTATGTATAGATATCGTCCTCCAGGGGTACAGAGACGCCTAGGCGATATGCTGAGGCATAATTATGGTGGTCCCTGGATTAACTACTCTGATGCTCCAGACGAAAGGAAGAACTTCTGGTTTACGCGCTTCAAGGTTAAAATAGATTTGTTTTTAACATGAATCATTTAATTTATGCATATTATATATAACTGATAAATATTTGGTTTCGTACTGTTCTAGGATATGTTTTACTATCCGCCGCACCGGGCCGAGCAGATCGAGGGGATGTTTCCTTCCGTCGCTGCTAAGCTGATCCGCGACTCTATTAATGATCAGAAGGAACGTGATCGTGCCGGAAAGCCGATCAAAGGTTGGATCACCCCTGATCAGTGGAATGAGATGAAGGCTCGATTCAACGAGCCAAGGTACAAGGAGAAGTCGGAGAAGGCTAAGGCGGCTAGGCAACATGCCTCGAAGTGGTACGGTGGGTCGATTCCGATGACGGAACATTTCCGTCGTCTGGTATGTCTTTCTCTTTTAGAAATATTATTTTAATGCAAATCCGATAAATTATTACTAAGATAATATATTTAATTACAGGTAAGGAAGGTCGGTAACGCCGACATGGTGACCGTCTTCCTGGCCACCCATCGGAAGGGCGGAGTCCTTATTGACGAGAGGGCCGAGCAGACCTATGTAAGTATTACAATACGTTATCTTAATGTAATACTTCGTGTCCATTTTAATATAACTTAGTAAATATGATGCAAATAAATATTCATGAAGTTAGTAAAAATAAGTACATTAATTAGAAATTAGAAATCATAGAGTACTATCCATACTTTCTAGGCCGAGTATACGAGGCTGCGGGAACGGGCGGCTGCTAGTGCACCTGATGCAGGAGAGGCCGGTACTTCCTCGCAGCCCACTCAAGCTCCGTCGGCGGACGAGCTGTGGATGACCGCCGCTGGTGGCCTCCGTAGGGGTACGTACTACGGTACGGGATCCTATGGCGTCCTAGTTGCGACCCAGTCCTCTAGGACATCTCCTGCTAGTGTGCATGGTCCACAGCCGTCCCAGGAGTCTGCCCGAGTCCACCAGATGATGGAGTCTCTCCGTGACGACCTGCTACGACGGATCGAGCAGCAGTCTCAGCATCCTACGGACGATCCTGCGCTGCTAGCACGATTGGATGCGCTCGACCGCGGCATTATAGACCTCAGGGAGACGACTGAGAGGACAGAGCGCGCCGTTGGAGGGTTAGAGCGCACGGTGTCACGACCCGCACCCTAGAGTAAGGGCACGAGAAGTGGGTACGTCCAGCCTACGCCGTAGTATCGGCGGTAGAACGCTGTCCTAGGTTACTATCTAATCAACAACTCACGCAATTATATAATGTACTTGTCAAATCTCAACTCCGAACGGAGGACAAGTATAGATATAATGAATCTCAATCACAGTCTATGAACGATAAGATAACACAGAAGTTGATAACTAAAGACTAACAACAACATTTATAACTACTGAAAATAATATCTCAACAAACTCAAATACAAACTCGAATCTCAAGTTATTACAATTCAAATTCTAAAACATGAAAACTAAACCAAGTCTACTAGCTAGTCTCCCGATCACTCCTGAGTGTCGGGGCCATAGGTAGCTAAACCATCTCCTGCTCCAAGGCAAGTAGGGCAAACATCCTCAGGGCAATCATCTGTAATATTTTCAACAGGTCCAGTCAGGACAGGAACGAGTACAAATCATCAAGAAATTCCAAGTAAATGACAGAGAACTATAAAGCAGTTATAGACAGTTTTATTGATGAATATGGTGGTTTGTATACAGGTGATGGTATAGAGAAACAGTTAAAGTACAAGGAAAGTAAATACTAAACAAGAGAAGAATCATAGCAATGAAGACTGTAAAAATAGAACTAGCTGAACCAGGGTAATATGATATAAAGTCCAGACAACAACGTAGACCAGGGTAACTCCAATGTAAGTCCAGTATAGGATGAATCTCATACAAGATGAATCCCATAAGGGATGATTCCAGTCATAGTGATCAATGATTCCAGGGTGAGTCCAGCCTATATTCTAACAGTGTGTTTTAAAATACCGAGATCGACATGTAAACGGCTGTAGGTAATACGGCACACCGCACACTTGGCCAAGTGTGGGATGGCTATCGTTCCAGAATAGTTCCAAGGGAGTGGTTCCAGATTGGGGTATGTCTACATGTCTTACTCTAGTATTTCCCCGCCCACAAGTACAAGTGAATCCAGAAACGACACAAGAAATAGAAATGAGTCCAGCCAAACATGATGATACCAGCAAAAGATTCCAGAGTGATTCCAGTAGGTGATGCCAGTAGTGGTTCCAGAAAGTGATGCCAGTAGTGATTCCAGAAATAGAGGCCAGACAAAATGGTATGTGTGTCGCATACATGAATCCAGTAATATCCATACGTGTTATAAGAATCACATAAAACTAACTAGAACTGAAGTACAGTAATTGACAAGTAAATGAAAGAACTATCAGAGAATGTACTCGTCTGCTACTCTGAGAAGAGTAGTGAAATATCAGATGTCTGCACCGGAGTCACAAAGTCCTAAATAGAGCAGTATGGGTTATGACATGTTTAAAATAAGGTAAATAAAAGCTACCATACAATCTACATGATTTCTAGGTCGATTTAGGTCAAAGTCAACTCTAAGTCAAATCTGGTCAACTGTCTAGGTCAACTAGGTCCAAGTCAGACTTGGTCAACCCTGGGTCAACCCAAGTCAACTACACTAGTCAAACTAGGTCAATCTTAGTCTAGTCAAGTCTCACTAGGGCTAACCAAGCCTAGACTAGCAAGCACACATCAAAACTGGGCTATACAAGTCAACAACACACATTGCATATACCATATGTATATACATACATTCATACATGTGCATAGGCACTCACTTGTATACATTCCTACACATAGCATGCATTGTCTACATTTATTCATGTTAATTTATGCTATTCATTGTCATCATCATCACATTGGCATTTATTTAACCATTATTCATGCATGCATTTTCTATACTACATACACTTGTATATATACATAGAGGCATGAATATGTAAAGATATGTAGAGTGAGGGATTAAGGCACAGGTGAGTGTGGTTAGCAAGTGTCAAGCAAGTTTCAATAAGAGAGAAGGTGTCTATGTGTGTATGTGATAAAAACAGTGATGTATAAAGTGTCACAAAGCCATAGTTAATTAGAGTGTCAATAGGAAAAAGGTTAGTGTGTGTGTGTGTTAATAGGGGGGCTGTTCTCAGGATTTCAGTTAACATAACTTAGGTAGTTCAATATAGAAATCAGTTGAGTTCAGTCCACTACATACTCGAAATCTCATTTCATAATCAACCATGCTCAATCACACATGTATCTACCTTAACATTAGCCAATACACATGTATAAATTAATATGGCAAGTTAACATCAATTAACAGTAGAAAGATGGAAATCAATTGACAATATCAAATGGTTCAAGAAACTGGAAATTAAACTCATCTCAGTTTAGAAGAACATTGAATCACAAAACAGTTTTATGATGATCTTCACAATTGTAAATGGAAAGGAAATCAATTGACAATGTCAAGGTTCAAACATACACAACAGTTTAATAATAAACCCAACAAGAGTTCTAAGGAAACAGTCCTAATAATCTCAGATTTACATTGGAATCAATTCAGTTTTCAACACCTAGTTAACAGGACATGCTCCCAGGTTATATATTCATGAAATAAGCACATAATAGATCGAGAAAAATCAGTTAACAGTAAACACCATGCATTCCATGCATTCAGTTGCTCAAGGCAACTTCCAGATTTAAGTTCATGAACACCCTCTAACAGTCCAATCTTTAAACTCAAGTTCTAGCCCAAAAACACATCAAACCAGTCCCCAATTCGACATACACATAGGAATTATGTAGGAGAACAAGTTAGGAAATTAATCACATGTATTTAGCAGTGTTAAATAGGTAGAAAATGATGGCAAAGTCCATTCTTGAAAATCTGGACAGAACACAATATAGACTGATACACACAGTTTTAAATAAACAGGGAATTGAAGATTTAACAATGAAAATCGAATTAAAAATCAATTTCAGAGGTTGGTAATGAAAGTAAGTAATGAACACATGCTATACAAATGGTTTGTGTCCACAAAAGTGGACACAAACGTGTCCAGAATCAAAAGCCACACAATCAGTGCACAGAAACTGACACTGCCTCGTGCACGTGTTCACACCAACACAGTGCACGACACGACACGACACAACCCTCGTGCTCGTGTCCCAAGGTTGACCTAGACTAGGGCTATCCAATGGACACCCTGTCCTGTGTCCAAGTCACGTGTACTGGACACGAAACGTGCGTGTCAGTGCACAAAAATAGTGAAGGACAGCACAGGCCAAGCCCCATGCACGAGCTCGTGCGTGTCCGACACGCCACGTGGGCTCGTGCCACTTGGCACACGGGGTGACAGAAGTTGCCCCAACACGTGTGTCAAGTTTCACGTGTCGGGGAGTCGTGTCCAGGGCGCTGTGTCCCCCGAGTAGCAGGACAGCATGCACAGCCTGCACGCGCGCGTGCAACCGCGTGTGCACGGTGTCAAAACCGACTCGACACGACACAATGACACCCCCAGAACAACAAAATGCATAAGCAAGCTCAAAAACTAAATTCCTATTCAATTAGATTTCGAAAATAACACAAATAGTTTCTTTGTGGCATTTCCTCAAACACATTCAAAGGAACACTGATACGTGTCCAAATAGGACACGAAATGGCACGAAATTCTAGGAAAACCTAGTCCTACAGTTTGGCTAGGGTTTGGACATCCTAAAAATGATTTTTGCAGAATTTTTAATAGGTTAGATAAGGTTTTACCTAGTGGTGCACCAAGCTTCAAAAATACACCAAAGTAGAGATCCTATCAAGCTCCAAAACTCCTCAAATTGTGTGCCCCCTGTCAAATCTCAATTAAAACAGCAAGGAAACACTATTTAGAGACTATAGGAATTTGTTTGAAGGAAATAGGAGCTAATTTGGATTTTCTATGAATTTTCAAAGATGGAACATTACCTCTTTCCTAAACTTGATGAACCCTAATGAAAAGAGGCTTGCCCTAAGTTTTGGGAGAATATAAATAGGGAAATGGGCTGTTATGTGGCTGTTGAAATCAGTAGGGTTAGGGTTTTAGATGAGTGGTTAGGATCACTCCAACAAATTCCTAGCCTTCCTATTGGTTGAGGCTTCTTTTCACAAATATCTCAAAAGGAAATATCTTCTCTAATAATATCTAGATATTACTAACCTTGGCACTTAGTAGGAATGTTCTAACCCTAATTTTAACCTCATGACTAATCTAGGTTAGGTTAACCTCTAGGTTAAGGCTTCACAAAAAGGCTAGCACACTATTTAATTAATATAAACTACAAATTCACAAAATTGCCAAAATGACCAAAATACCCTTAGGCTAAAAATAGGTAATTTGAGTTCCTAATCACATGACTAGGCTCCTTTGGTCATGGTTAGTCTCTAGGCTTAGCAATACTAGGGTTTAGCTAGTTAACCATCAAAATCACCAATCACTATTAAAAATCACCAAAAATCACAATATGATTTAAATATCATTATTAAATAAAAATAATTATAAAATTTCAAAATTGCCCTCATTTGGAAAACTGGGTGTTACAAGTCTACCCCCCTTAGAAGAATTTCGTCCTCGAAATTTAAGATGGTCGTATTCCTGCTAGGTCAAGCCCCAATCAAACAAGGTCGAAGATAACATGCAATCATAGTCCTACTGGTCGTGATTCCACAGTCTCGAACAGGGTAACTACGCTATCTAGCATATCACAACATATCCTGGCAGGTACTAATAGAAATCACACATGAAAGTGGAAGAGAAGAACAAGGAAGGTAAATACTAAACAAGAGAAGAATCATAGCAATGAAGACTGTAAAAATAGAACTAGCTGAACCAGGGTAATATGATATAAAGTCCAGACAACAACGTAGACCAGGGTAACTCCAATGTAAGTCCAGTATAGGATGAATCTCATACAAGATGAATCCCATAAGGGATGATTCCAGTCATAGTGATCAATGATTCCAGGGTGAGTCCAGCCTATATTCTAACAGTGTGTTTTAAAATATCGAGATCGACATGTAAACGGCTGTAGGTAATACGACACACCGCACACTTGGCCAAGTGTGGGATGGCTATCGTTCCAGAATAGTTCCAAGGGAGTGGTTCCAGATTGGGGTATGTCTACATGTCTTACTCTAGTATTTCCCCGCCCACAAGTACAAGTGAATCCAGAAACGACACAAGAAATAGAATTGAGTCCAGCCAAACATGATGATACCAGCAAAAGATTCCAGAGTGATTCCAGTAGGTGATGCCAGTAGTGGTTCCAGAAAGTGATGCCAGTAGTGATTCCAGAAATAGAGGCCCGACAAAATGGTATGTGTGTCGCATACATGAATCCAGTAATATCCATACGTGTTATAAGAATCACATAAAACTAACTAGAACTGAAGTACAGTAATTGACAAGTAAATGAAAGAACTATCAGAGAATGTACTCGTCTGCTACTCTGAGAAGAGTAGTGAAATATCAGATGTCTGCACCGGAGTCACAAAGTCCTAAATAGAGCAGTATGGGTTATGACATGTTTAAAATAAGGTAAATAAAAGCTACCATACAATCTACATGATTTCTAGGTCGATTTAGGTCAAAGTCAACTCTAAGTCAAATCTGGTCAACTGTCTAGGTCAACTAGGTCCAAGTCAGACTTGGTCAACCCTGGGTCAACCCAAGTCAACTACACTAGTCAAACTAGGTCAATCTTAGTCTAGTCAAGTCTCACTAGGGCTAACCAAGCCTAGACTAGCAAGCACACATCAAAACTGGGCTATACAAGTCAACAACACACATTGCATATACCATATGTATATACATACATTCATACATGTGCATAGGCACTCACTTGTATACATTCCTACACATAGCATGCATTGTCTACATTTATTCATGTTAATTTATGCTATTCATTGTCATCATCATCACATTGGCATTTATTTAACCATTATTCATGCATGCATTTTCTATACTACATACACTTGTATATATACATAGAGGCATGAATATGTAAAGATATGTAGAGTGAGGGATTAAGGCACAGGTGAGTGTGGTTAGCAAGTGTCAAGCAAGTTTCAATAAGAGAGAAGGTGTCTATGTGTGTATGTGATAAAAACAGTGATGTATAAAGTGTCACAAAGCCATAGTTAATTAGAGTGTCAATAGGAAAAAGGTTAGTGTGTGTGTGTGTTAATAGGGGGGCTGTTCTCAGGATTTCAGTTAACATAACTTAGGTAGTTCAATATAGAAATCAGTTGAGTTCAGTCCACTACATACTCGAAATCTCATTTCATAATCAACCATGCTCAATCACACATGTATCTACCTTAACATTAGCCAATACACATGTATAAATTAATATGGCAAGTTAACATCAATTAACAGTAGAAAGATGGAAATCAATTGACAATATCAAATGGTTCAAGAAACTGGAAATTAAACTCATCTCAGTTTAGAAGAACATTGAATCACAAAACAGTTTTATGATGATCTTCACAATTGTAAATGGAAAGGAAATCAATTGACAATGTCAAGGTTCAAACATACACAACAGTTTAATAATAAACCCAACAAGAGTTCTAAGGAAACAGTCCTAATAATCTCAGATTTACATTGGAATCAATTCAGTTTTCAACACCTAGTTAACAGGACATGCTCCCAGGTTATATATTCATGAAATAAGCACATAATAGATCGAGAAAAATCAGTTAACAGTAAACACCATGCATTCCATGCATTCAGTTGCTCAAGGCAACTTCCAGATTTAAGTTCATGAACACCCTCTAACAGTCCAATCTTTAAACTCAAGTTCTAGCCCAAAAACACATCAAACCAGTCCCCAATTCGACATACACATAGGAATTATGTAGGAGAACAAGTTAGGAAATTAATCACATGTATTTAGCAGTGTTAAATAGGTAGAAAATGATGGCAAAGTCCATTCTTGAAAATCTGGACAGAACACAATATAGACTGATACACACAGTTTTAAATAAACAGGGAATTGAAGATTTAACAATGAAAATCGAATTAAAAATCAATTTCAGAGGTTGGTAATGAAAGTAAGTAATGAACACATGCTATACAAATGGTTTGTGTCCACAAAAGTGGACACAAACGTGTCCAGAATCAAAAGCCACACAATCAGTGCACAGAAACTGACACTGCCTCGTGCACGTGTTCACACCAACACAGTGCACGACACGACACGACACAACCCTCGTGCTCGTGTCCCAAGGTTGACCTAGACTAGGGCTATCCAATGGACACCCTGTCCTGTGTCCAAGTCACGTGTACTGGACACGAAACGTGCGTGTCAGTGCACAAAAATAGTGAAGGACAGCACAGGCCAAGCCCCATGCACGAGCTCGTGCGTGTCCGACACGCCACGTGGGCTCGTGCCACTTGGCACACGGGGTGACAGAAGTTGCCCCAACACGTGTGTCAAGTTTCACGTGTCGGGGAGTCGTGTCCAGGGCGCTGTGTCCCCCGAGTAGCAGGACAGCGTGCACAGCCTGCACGCGCGCGTGCAACCGCGTGTGCACGGTGTCAAAACCGACTCGACACGACACAATGACACCCCCAGAACAACAAAATGCATAAGCAAGCTCAAAAACTAAATTCCTATTCAATTAGATTTCGAAAATAACACAAATAGTTTCTTTGTGGCATTTCCTCAAACACATTCAAAGGAACACTGATACGTGTCCAAATAGGACACGAAATGGCACGAAATTCCAGGAAAACCTAGTCCTACAGTTTGGCTAGGGTTTGGACATCCTAAAAATGATTTTTGCAGAATTTTTAATAGGTTAGATAAGGTTTTACCTAGTGGTGCACCAAGCTTCAAAAATACACCAAAGTAGAGATCCTATCAAGCTCCAAAACTCCTCAAATTGTGTGCCCCCTGTCAAATCTCAATTAAAACAGCAAGGAAACACTATTTAGAGACTATAGGAATTTGTTTGAAGGAAATAGGAGCTAATTTGGATTTTCTATGAATTTTCAAAGATGGAACATTACCTCTTTCCTAAACTTGATGAACCCTAATGAAAAGAGGCTTGCCCTAAGTTTTGGGAGAATATAAATAGGGAAATGGGCTGTTATGTGGCTGTTGAAATCAGTAGGGTTAGGGTTTTAGATGAGTGGTTAGGATCACTCCAACAAATTCCTAGCCTTCCTATTGGTTGAGGCTTCTTTTCACAAATATCTCAAAAGGAAATATCTTCTCTAATAATATCTAGATATTACTAACCTTGGCACTTAGTAGGAATGTTCTAACCCTAATTTTAACCTCATGACTAATCTAGGTTAGGTTAACCTCTAGGTTAAGGCTTCACAAAAAGGCTAGCACACTATTTAATTAATATAAACTACAAATTCACAAAATTGCCAAAATGACCAAAATACCCTTAGGCTAAAAATAGGTAATTTGAGTTCCTAATCACATGACTAGGCTCCTTTGGTCATGGTTAGTCTCTAGGCTTAGCAATACTAGGGTTTAGCTAGTTAACCATCAAAATCACCAATCACTATTAAAAATCACCAAAAATCATAATATGATTTAAATATCATTATTAAATAAAAATGATTTTGCTTCTGATCCGCGTAATGTTAGATTGGGTCTCTGCTCTGACGGTTTTACCCCATTCGGACTTTCGGGATCCCAGTATTCGTGTTGGCCTGTGATCGTCACCCCGTATAATCTACCGCCTTGGATGTGCATGAAGACTCCATATATGTTCCTCACCGTTATTATCCCAGGTCCGAACAATCCGAAAAGGAACATCGATGTTTATTTACAGCCATTGATTGATGAGTTGAATCAGCTGTGGAAAGTAGGTTCCAACACGTACGATGTATCTAGAAAACAAAATTTCCAGATGCGGGCAGCACTTATGTGGACCATCAACGACTTTCCGGCCTATGGAATGTTATCTGGATGGAGCACGCATGGTCGTCTTTCATGTCCGTGTTGCATGGACGACACTAAGGCTTTCCGTTTGAAACACGGAGGCAAACCGTGCTTCTTCGATTGTCATCGACAATTCCTGCCGAAGGATCATCCGTACCGGAGGAACAAGAATGCTTTTCGTGCTGGCGTTGTGGAGAAAGGTGATCCACCGACAAGGTGGTGCGGAGCCACGATATGGGAGGAGGTTAGAGATTTACCAAGTGCTATTGAGCAGCCTGCTACGGGCTACAAGTGTGACGGATTTGGTCGCACTCATAACTGGACGAAGAGGAGTATATTCTGGGATCTGCCATACTGGAGCACCAATCTGATTAGACATAACCTTGATGTCATGCATATTGAGAAGAATGTGTTTGACAACATAATTAATACTGTAATGGACGTAAAGGGGAAGACGAAAGACAATCCTAAGGCTAGATTGGACTTGAAAGAAATATGTAGACGTCCTGCATTGCATTTGATAGAGGACGGGAATGGGAAGTTGAAGCAGCCTAAGGCAATTTTCTCACTGGAGAAGGAGGATAAAGTGAGGCTTTGTAGGTGGATTCAAGGTCTGAAATTTCCAGATGGGTATGTTTCAAACTTGAGAAGATGCGTCGACCTCAAGGAGAACAAACTGACAGGTATGAAGAGCCATGATTGTCACGTATTCATGGAGCGGTTAATTCCGATTGCATTTCGGGAATTCTTACTGCAGGCAGTTTGGGATCCATTGACGGAGCTTAGCATATTCTTCAGGGACCTTTGTTCTAAGAAATTGCTCGTTGATCGTCTAGAAAAGCAAGAGAAGGACATTGCGGTAACACTGTGCAAGCTAGAGAGGGTGTTTCCTCCTGGATTCTTCGACTCTATGGAGCATTTGCCGATTCATCTTTCCTACGAGGCACGTGTTGGTGGACCCGTCGAATATCGATGGATGTACCCGTTCGAGCGACATTTGAATCACCTAAAAAGAAAGGTAAAAAATAAGGCTCGGGTCGAGGGTTCTATTTGTGAAGCCTATATTCTCGAGGAGATTACAAATTTCTGCTCCTCCTATTTCAAACCTCATGTTGCTACGAATAGAACGAGGGCTCCGAGAAACGACGACGGATATCAAGAATTTAATGATGGAATACTGAAAGTATTCAATGCGTCCGGAAAGCCTTCGGGGAAAATGAAGAAGAGATATTTGAATGACGAAGAGCTAAGGGCTGCTCAGTTGTATGTATTACTCAATTGCGACGAGGATGAAGTGGAGAAGCTAGAGGGGTAAGTAAGGAATGATGAGTTTACGTCATCTCAATGTAATAGTATAAGCTAATATTATTGTACTAATCGTTCTAATGCTTCGTTGTTTTCCAGCACATATAATGATGAGTTGAGGCTGGTTAGACCCTACCTAACAGACGAAGCATTAGAACAAGAAATGAGACGTCATTTTCCTTCTTGGTTGAGCGAATATGTAAGCAGTTCGGTAATATTTACTGGCCTCTTCTAATGCAACTGCGCAATAAATAACTTATTATCTCTTCTTTGATATTCAGGTCGATCGTCTAATTTCACCCGAGATTGAATTAATTAGAACTCTTGCCAAGGGACCAATTACTTTTGTTAAAATATGGCCAAGTTATTGTGTCAATGGCTTTCGGTTCAAGTCGACAAATGCTCCGATCAGAGACAGCTTCCTGGATCTTGATTCCACGAAGAACAGTTGTTTGTGTATCAAGTCTTCGAACTACAAAGACGTCGATCCAGGAAATGATTTCTTTGGCATCTTGCGAGAGATTGTGGAGTTGTCATATAATTATGGCAGAGAACCTGCAAAGATCGTGTTGTTCAAGTGTGAATGGTTCGATCCGATTGAAAATCAAGGCTGGAAAATTGACAAGCATGGTCTTGTGGATATAAACTACAAGCGTAGATATCAAGGCTACGAACCGTTTGTCCTAGCAACTCAGGCTCAGCTCGTGTATTTCACAGCTTATCCGAGACGGGGAGCAACGAAGTCTGACTGGTGGACAGTATGCAAGACTAAAGCTAGAGATACTTTTGATGTTGATGAAAAAGCTTACCAGGAGGACGAGCTACCTCCTGTAACCAATATTGTCGATGTGGACTCCACGGAAGTTACGCATTACACGACACATAATGTAGAAGATGTAGAATTATCCGAAGAGGAAGACGAAGCCGACGAAGGTGAAGACGAAAGTGAAGATGAGGAGGAAGAGGAAGATGAGGTCGAGGAAGACAAACAAGATGATTATTCTGAAGATGATTGAGAGAGATATACTTATCTGGACTTAGATGTTTCTTCTAGAATATATTATCTGGACTTAGATGTTTATTGTAGAATGTATCATCATATGTTACCTTGGTTATTATCTTTGTTGTACTGTCATATTTCTATTCTCTATTATTTGTTGTACTGTCATATTTCTAGTCTCTAATATTTGTTGTACTGTCATATTTCTAGTCTCTATTATTTGTTGTACTGTCATATTTCTAGTCTCTATTATATCTTGTACTATCATATGCTGTTATCAGGTATGGCAGGTCGTCGCGGACATTTGCGAGGGCCACGAGGAGGTCGGGATCCTCCGGTACTTCCTACAGGTACTGCTAGGGGACGGAGTTTGCCTTCGGTACCTCCTATTGGTACCGGCTCTGGATCCTCGTCGCCGATTACTCCTCCATATCGGATAGTAGCTGGGCCGGTTGGGACGACGTCACGTGGCATATCTCCTGGGACGAGTAGTTCCAGACCTGTTGAGAGGGCTCCCCCGTCTAGCGTTCCTGATGTTGATACGACGATGGAGACGGATGAGCAGATGGCCGAGGAGGATGTGCCGACGACCGACCAGCATCATGAAGATGATGCGTGCGCACCTCCGGAGGAGGGGAGGACGGAGATCTGGGCCGACGGTACAAAGTAGGTATTTTGGTTTATGATTTTTTTTCTTCTGTTTTTATCATAAATTAACTTTTTTCATGAATATAATATGTATGTATAGATATCGTCCTCCAGGGGTACAGAGACGCCTAGGCGATATGCTGAGGCATAATTATGGTGGTCCCTGGATTAACTACTCTGATGCTCCAGACGAAAGGAAGAACTTCTGGTTTACGCGCTTCAAGGTTAAAATAGATTTGTTTTTAACATGAATCATTTAATTTATGCATATTATATATAACTGATAAATATTTGGTTTCGTACTGTTCTAGGATATGTTTTACTATCCGCCGCACCGGGCCGAGCAGATCGAGGGGATGTTTCCTTCCGTCGCTGCTAAGCTGATCCGCGACTCTATTAATGATCAGAAGGAACGTGATCGTGCCGGAAAGCCGATCAAAGGTTGGATCACCCCTGATCAGTGGAATGAGATGAAGGCTCGATTCAACGAGCCAAGGTACAAGGAGAAGTCGGAGAAGGCTAAGGCGGCTAGGCAACATGCCTCGAAGTGGTACGGTGGGTCGATTCCGATGACGGAACATTTCCGTCGTCTGGTATGTCTTTCTCTTTTAGAAATATTATTTTAATGCAAATCCGATAAATTATTACTAAGATAATATATTTAATTACAGGTAAGGAAGGTCGGTAACGCCGACATGGTGACCGTCTTCCTGGCCACCCATCGGAAGGGCGGAGTCCTTATTGACGAGAGGGCCGAGCAGACCTATGTAAGTATTACAATACGTTATCTTAATGTAATACTTCGTGTCCATTTTAATATAACTTAGTAAATATGATGCAAATAAATATTCATGAAGTTAGTAAAAATAAGTACATTAATTAGAAATTAGAAATCATAGAGTACTATCCATACTTTCTAGGCCGAGTATACGAGGCTGCGGGAACGGGCGGCTGCTAGTGCACCTGATGCAGGAGAGGCCGGTACTTCCTCGCAGCCCACTCAAGCTCCGTCGGCGGACGAGCTGTGGATGACCGCCGCTGGTGGCCTCCGTAGGGGTACGTACTACGGTACGGGATCCTATGGCGTCCTAGTTGCGACCCAGTCCTCTAGGACATCTCCTGCTAGTGTGCATGGTCCACAGCCGTCCCAGGAGTCTGCCCGAGTCCACCAGATGATGGAGTCTCTCCGTGACGACCTGCTACGACGGATCGAGCAGCAGTCTCAGCATCCTACGGACGATCCTGCGCTGCTAGCACGATTGGATGCGCTCGACCGCGGCATTATAGACCTCAGGGAGACGACTGAGAGGACAGAGCGCGCCGTTGGAGGGTTAGAGCGCACGGTGACGGAGTTGCAGACAGGACAGGTGACCATGGTCGAGACGGTGAGATTGGCGCAGGATTCGATGGTCCAGAGCAGTGGTAGAATGTTATCTATCATGGATTCATACAACCAGCGACTTACAGCGTTGGAGCATGCTGGTACTCTGGGTGCGCCTTCATCGTCGTCGACTCCGCCGCCTCCACCGCCTTCTTCTTCGACACCGACTCCACCGACGTCACAGCCTGGCGCTCCATCTGTATCGATTTCACTTGCGGAGTATGAGGAGTTTTTACGCCTTCGTCGCGGCGGTGCCCCTCCTGCACCAGATCACTAGTAGTCCTAGTTAGGACTTTTGTTTGTGTTTGTATCATCTTATGTTTGTGACTTATGATTGGATGTTTGTATTGGATGTTAGTTGTGTTTGTATCGAATTGACTTGTGACTTGTTTGGATTGGATGTTAATTCCTTCGTCGATAAATGTTAATTGTGTTTGGATTGGATGTTAATTAACTTAGATTAAAGCTATCTGTGATTTGGAATTGTGAGTGGGGGTTTGAATGCGCTGTGATTTGGAATTGTGAGTGGGGATTTGAATGTGTACCTATATGTGTTTTATAGAATTGTGAGTGGTAATAAAGAATCTGTGTTTTATTTTTTTTTATTTTTTTTACAACTTTAGCGACGTTTAGCGACGCTTACTGACGTTTAGCGACGTCGTGTTCCGACGTTTACCGACGACAAGCTGCACATAATATATTTTTCCGACGTTTTACCGACATTTACCGACGACTAACTGCAAAAAAGTACAGCTCTCCGACGTATTTACCGACGTTTACCGACACTAGCTGCAAAAATGTACAGGACCTTTACCGACGTCTAGCGACAAAATTCACGTCGCTATATTACCGACGAAACGACGGTAGACGTCGGTAAATATTCCAGGTCTTTACCGACGTGTAGCGACTACATATACGTCGCTAATATACCGACGGAACGACGATAAACGTCGATAACTCACCGACGTACTGTTACGTCGCTGAATGTCGGTAATTGCGACGTTCAGCGACGTTTTTGTAATCAGCGACTAAGGAAACGGCGACAAAACCTAAACGTCGGTAAATACGTCGGTGATACATATTAGCGACGGATTTTGTTGTTTTTCCGACGTTTTTGGGCGTCGCTAAATCCACTTATTTTGGTAGTGCGTCAGCTGCCACGTAAGGATGGACAGTTTGAAAGTGCAATTTGGATGTACAAAAAGCATTATTCAGGAAGAAACAACTTCCAGCAAGGCAACAACACAACCTTTTCGTCTTCCTTGTAACTCCGCCACGTGGCCCTCTTTTGATGGCTCATGAAAAATCTTGATTGATTCTAGGAGCAAGCATAATTTTAAGGAAACAACTTTCAACAACACAACTTTCTCGTCTTCTGGGTACATGTATTATTAAATTGTGTAGCTAATAACGCATGAGGAAGCATGCAACATCAATCTCCACGTGGCCCTCTTTTGTAGGATAACGCATGCAGCAACATTTAATGCTACGAAACCCTTTTGTCTTGTTATGTGTTGTGTATCCTATGTGGCATGAGGCAGAAGACAATAACTTGCATAGGCGGCTATATTCACAAATGACAATAAGTTTAAAAAGTCATCTCCAATGCAAAAAAGTATTGAGAAGACAATACAAAGTAATTTTTTACGACTTCCAAGACAACTTTTGCTCTTCTAATGATATGGTATCAGTGTTTATTATTAAATTGTGTAGGATAACGCATGCAGAGCATTTAATGCTACGGGATCTGTTGTGTTAAGGAATACAACCTGTGAGAGAGAACCCGAGAGAGAGAGAAAGAGAGAGTGTGGGAGATGGGATAAAGTCATAAAGATGAAGGATCGAGCTCGACTAGATTTTAAACTTAAAATTCAATTTTTGGTTATCATTACTAATAACTAGTTCGCACGTACGAGTTTAGACGAACACTAACCGAGCCCCGAGCAACGTGACATCAGCTAGCTAGGTTTCTAATACCGTGGCATTCCTGTTAATTTAAAATTTACAATATTATTGAAACTAATATTAATACTAAAATTTAAAATAGTTTTTGATTTAACATTTACTTCAAACTAGTTAAAGTTAAAATTGCATTCTTTTTTATTTAAAATGTAATTGGAACTACAATTAATATTAACATTCGCTTGTCCCGTAGTTTAAGTCGTATTTCACTGCTTCTTGCTAAAGTCTATGCACCCAAAGAACTTGATTGTTCAAGTCGAACGCGTGCACAGCACGTTCCCTCGATGCAAGGCTTGATGTAGCCCTTGCTTGTCAAGTCGTTGCACGAACACATTAGAAAAGAGTTTTGTTGGGCTATCGAAGTATAACAAGCACCGTCCCGTGTCACGTGCATTTGTTAAGCAGTGAAAGGGTGTGAAGGCCACTGGCAATGTCAAGCCATCACGGACTATAGCTGGGTTAGACGACGACCCTTTTGCTGCGGGCCGAATCGGTCTCTTGGCCTAGGAATGGATTGGTTGAAGGAGCAATACACAAGAATAGACTGCCATATTGGCAAGATTATTTTTGGTATTCCCGGTGAGGCAGAGTTTTCATTTTCCGGTGAGGCAGAGTTTTCACCATCGACTTGATTCCAGGGACGGCACCAGGATCGGAGAGAGTCTACAGGATGGCACCTTCAAAGTTGAAAATCTTGTACAAGATGATTGAAGAACTCAGAACCAAAGGATTCATTCGTGCTAGTGGATCGCCTTGGGGAGCACCGATGCTTCTTGTGAAGAAGAAGGATGGTACGTCAAGATTATGTGTTGATTATCGTACATTGATGACTTATTTGATCAGCTCAAGGGAGCGGCTGTATTCTCGAATATTGGCTTACGGTCATGAGGGTACCATAAGATCATAGTCAGAGAGAAAGACATCCAGAAGACATCATTCAGATCGAGGTATGGACATTGGGATTTCCTTGTTATGCCATTTGGAGCGACCAGTGTGCCAGCCGTATTCATGGACCCCATGAATCGTATCTTCATGCACTATTTGGATCAGTTCGTGATAGTGTTCATAGACGACATCTTAGTCTATAGCTATAGTACCCCGTCCCTACATCGTGCCCCGTACTCCGTCCATGGGGTGCGCGAGAAAGGAACACTGTCGCTATCGATTCGGTCGGGACCGATAGGTCGGGATCGATTGACTCGATCGAACGGGAACGGTTGAATTAAGATCCATTCTCTCGCCTGAAGTAAACTCAAGGTGAGTGGCTGACCCTCCTCTTTTCGACCCCCTTCCTAGGTAAATCGATAATGTTGTTGCGAATGAAAAAATAAATGCAAGGACACAAACACGGGAAAGGGATTGAGTTTTTAAAGATAATGTAGGCTATGTCTTAATAACTAAAAGGAAAATATGTCTTCGCACGGTTATTGACAACTTGTCGACAAGGCGGTAGTTTTCTCGATCAGCAACCCGGGGCCACGGGACCGTTTCGACCTAGGAGGAAACAGGATATAGTCGTGCATAAGGTTTCAGCACAGGTTAAGCGGGGACTTGCATCGGAGCTAGCTACTTGCGTTGAAAGGACCCCGATTAACAAATTTATACGTCCAGGATGGCTTGTGATGCCAGTGACATCGAAGAGGGACGAGGCGAAGGAGGTCAGCCACTCGCCTTAGACTTGCTTCAAGCGAGCGACTGGTTGGCTGCGCTGATGTCGCCTACGCGATCACCTACAACCCGCTGAATATGGGACTTGGTTCCAGAGAAGCCATTCCATAACGTGGAATGGATCTTAATTCAACCGTTCCCGTTCGATCGACCCGGCCGATTCTGACCTATCGGTCCCAACCGAATCGGTAGCGACATTGTTCCTTTCTCGCGCACCCTATCACGACCCGCACCCGGAGTAAGGGCATGAGTGCGTGACAGCGTCCCAGCCTACACCGTAGAAACGACGTAGAACGCTGTCTAGTTCTACTATCTAACAACAGTTATAATATCAAAACCTGTCGAGAACGGTCAACTCCGAATGGAGGACAAGCAATGTCAATATAATATACTCAATAAGCTATGATATTGTTGCGACCGTCCAGTGTTGGTATTTATGTATGGTATTTATGGTGCACATCATCTTAATTCAACCGAGTAGTTCAAAGGAGGGAATTATGTATGGTATTTATGGTGCACATCATTAGGACGGGTTGCGACCGTCCAGTGTTGTGATAAGCTATGATATCAGTAAGTGTCACGACCCGCACCCTAGAGTAAGGGCACAAGACGTGAATACGTCCAGCCTACGCTGCAGTATCGGCGGTAGAACGCTGTCCTAGGTCACAACATCTAGCAATGTAAATATCTAAACAGTTTATACTCCCCGAGTGGGGGTGACATAGCAATAGAAACTCAATCACAACTAAGGAAGATATAGCACGATATGAATAGAACTCAAGGAAATGAAATAGATAAAACAGTAGTCTAAGATAATCCCAGAAATCCACAATACAATGTCTCATAATAAAAGAATATATACAACTGATCTCCAAAAGAGTCTAACTAGAACATGTCTCAAGACTATAAATGAAAGACAAGCTAGCTAATCTAGTCTAGACAGTCGGGGGAAGGTCCTCAGCTACTGCTGGATCCTCCTGAGGGTCTAGCTCACAGGTGTCATCTAGGGCTACCCCGTAGTAGGTGTCCAGGCAAGCCTCCTCCTCGTCCTCTGTAATATTTTCAACAGGTCCAGTCAGGACAGGAGCGAGCACAGTACATCTCAATAATTCATAGCAGGTTAGAAAATATAAACATGCAGTAAAGTAAGATACAAGTGCTGAAGAATACAGTATGTAATAGAGAGAGAAAACTGTAATAGAAATATCTACTATAAGTAGAGAACTAACAGTGGCTAGTGATGTAGAGTACAGGATAGCACATGTGAACGGAACAGATTTGTACATGATCTACACTAAAGAGTTGTACATGATCTACACTACTATAGAATTGTTCACATGACTACTAGCACTCCCCCGTTTCCCCAATTAATACACAAGGATCTAAACAGGTTATGTTATTGTACATGATATCACATGGGGCCCTTAAAAGGGTGCACATGATAGTATACATGAAGGCTCTGTGAACATGAGAGTACATGATTCACAAGAGTGTACATGTATGGTGAAAGCACAGGAGTACATGATGAAAGTGAAACGCACATGACATAATGTACCCGATGCTCCCGAGGGGGATAACATCACATGAAGAGATCCGTATAGTACTAATCCGTGATAATGTCGTGACAGCACAAGTAAAGTAATCTACTGCAGGTAATAATTCTAAGCAGGATATGAAATGATCAGAGAATGTACTCGCCTGTAACTGAGTGTCCGGTATGAAACGTACTGTCCAAGGAGTGGTGTCTGGCTCCTAATCAGAACAGCACAAGTCACAACAAGTCCAGAATATCAAAATGGAGTCCTACTATGCATTATATATGATTCTAAGTCAATCTAGACCAAAGTCAACTCTTGGTCAACTCTGGTCAACCCTAGAAGTCAACTAGGTCCACCAAGTCTAATTTAGTCTAAACTAGGCTAACTAGGTCTAATACTTCTATTCTAGACAACACACCATTCAAGTACTCCTTATACCTAAGCACATACACATTATATATATAGATACAATATTATTGAATCTATACTAAGAATACCTAGGCTAATACTATAGGTACATACATATAGGCACAAAGCATAGCACACTACCATAGGCATTCATATTCTAGGATGCATACACTAGAGCATAAAGGAGGGGGAAACATGTGTGTGTGTGTTTACAATTTAGAGTGTGTGTGTGTCATGGCTAATAAATGTGCAGGAATTAACATGACAGTGCAGGGAACAAAACAGTGTGCAGGGAACAATAGCAGTGAAAGCAATATATAACAGTGAAGAAGAAGTGTGTGCAAGGATACAATGTGTGGAAGGGTGTGGTGTGTGTATAACATTGTGTGAGAGAGAGTACATGTGTGTGCAGGAAAATGATAATGTGGCAGGAATTACAAAGTGACAGTAACAGTGAAGAAGAAGTGTGAGGGAAGGCTAGTGTGTGTGTCAATGATTGTGTGTGGCTGTGACAGGTTTAAAGAGAAGTGTGTGTGTGTATAGGTTAGCAGGAAATACAGGCTACAACAGTGTGCACATTCAATGCTCATAGGAAAACAGGAAAGGAAAGGCAAGGAAATCAGTCCAGAACTTAAGGACAGTCAACAGTCCAAAAAAATAGTGTAATATAAATTGAAGATCAGTGAAGAATGTGAATATCTGCAGGAATAGAAAACAGTGAAGAAAAGGAAGGCCATTTAGCATTCAGTCAAGAACTGGACTGTTACACTAAACTCAACTAAAGAACTAAACTCAAACTTAGTTAATACCAACTGAATTAATTCTCAGATTTCTACCAAGTTAGCACATTAGTTAAATTAGGAAGAAGGGAAAGGAAATCAAATCATGGTTCAACTTATAATACCAACTAGACAATCTCAGTTAACACCCAAGACTGGAACCAAATTCAGTCTTCACTTGAACTAACATACAATATATGAGAATGAAATCACATTATCTCAGTGAACTCAGGGTATAGAAGACTGGAACAACTCAGTTTAAAACCAATTTATATATACATCAAAACTGGGACTAAAGGCTGATACTACACAACACCAAACATTACAAAAATTGAATCACATATAGGTAGCATGTAGGATAACACATTTGAACTTTAAAAACATGAATTAAACAATAATTTGCAGGTTAATAATCAATCAAAATTTATATTTGAAAACTGGAACAAAAGACTGATACTACATAATCATTTCAGATTTGCAAGTTGGAAATTAACTAATAAAATTCCATTCCAACACAATTAATGAGTTGGTAACATATTGCATACATTACATAGGTGTCCTAAACCTATTTGTGTCCAACACGATGGACACAAACGTGTCCAGACAAACAAGTGTCAAAACAGTGCACTGGCACTGCACAACAGTGCACTGCCTCGTGCGTGTGTGCACGCGTGTCGTGCACACGACACAGCACGTGGTAGGCCACGTGCTCGTGCACCTGGGTACCCCTAGACTAGGGTTAAGTCTAGGTCCTCCTGTCCTGGGTCCTCGTGTCCGCGTGTCCAAGTTAGACACGCGTATCAGAGCCCATTCACACGAGTACACAGACTCAGTGTAAAACCAATATGGCGTGTCGTGCACCCTCGACACGACACGAGAAGTCGTGCCACTTGGGGAGTGTCATGACAGACACTGCCCCATAGTGTGTGTCAATTTATTCGTGTCCAAGTGTCGTGTCCAGGGAGATCTTGCCCCCGAGTAGCAGGGGACTCCCTACAGCAGCGCGCGACGTGTGCACGCGCGTGTCCAGCCACCAAAGCGACACGAAAATGACACGACACTAAAACTCAATCACAGGAATCAAAAGACAACATCAAATCTAACATTCCTATTCAAAAAGAATGAAATAAATCGATCGAAATGCCCTTTGAGGCATTTCGTCGAACACCAAGCATGGACACTGATACGTGTCCAGAACGGACACGAAAGCTCCGACTCCAGGAACGAATCTTATCCAAACCCTAGGGGGACCCTTAGGGCTTCCTATTGGTGAAGACTACATGAAGTTTCATAGAAATTTGAGAGAGATACCTCTTTGAGAAGTTTCAATAGAAAAAGCCCTTTGTTAGCTCCTCACTTGGTATCCCAAATCCTTCAAATCAAATCCAAACTGAACCAAACATTCATAGCAGCAAGAAAATCATCATTAGAAACTATTGCAACAAATTTGGAGATTTTAGGACCTATTATGGAATTTTAATGAATTTACTAAGACAAGAACTCACCTCTTTCTTCTTGGATCTATTTTTTCTAAGGAGGGAGGCTAGCCCTAAAAACTAGGAGGATATTTATAATGGGGGAATCCCTAGGTTCAGCTAGGGTGGCTGACCACTTGGCTTTGGGTTAGGGTTGAGCTAGGTTTTGTTAGTCCAATCTAGCTAAGTCACAAAATGACTTGTGAAACCACAAGCCATTTATCAAATCAATTGATTTCTACATTCCTAATTCAAGTTCTATGAATCACTAACCACTAACTTGAGTCACACTAGGTTAGACTAGGGTCACTTGACCTAACCAAGCCCAACTAACCATGGTTAGTTCCTAGGTTGGTCTACATGAGTCAAAACTGGCCAAAAAATCAAACTAGTCCAAATAAATCCAAAATAATTTCTAAAAATTCCCATAAATTCTAATTAATACTAATAAATTTTATTTACCCCAAAAATGACAAATTTACCCTCAACTAGAAATGTGGTAGTGACAGTAAGTTTGGGATCCTTCGGATATTGGGCTAGCAACCCGTATCGAAGCGATCATAGTCTTACACATAATTAAGGATGCCAAAAATGTATTACGGTGCGAAACACCGTGACCTTCATATAGATAGGGCCGGTGGGCTGAGATTAGCGCTGGGTGCAGGCGCAGGGCCTGCCACCCTTATGCATATGTTTAAGTTTACGGTTGGTTGGTTGAGTGAAATGATATGATTTATTATGTAAAGTTCTAACCTTGCAGGCTAGGCGAAATGGGACATAGATGAGCACGATCACTATATTTATGTTAAGATTATGTTTAACTGTATCTGCCGCAGGGACACGGTAGTGGACAAGTTCAGGATATGTTCGGCTCGAGGCGGGGCTCGGCTTGGACGTGCCGAGGCATGGAGTCCTTAGCGTTCAAGAGGAGCTACCGCATTGGCGTTCGGACTTGCGACGTGGAGATGTTCAGCCGAAGACTACTTGTTGGCTATAAAGAGGCATAATGTATGGAACAATGTACTCCTTTGTGAGCTAGAGAGATCATGAGCGTTGTAGCCAATTGGCATGTTAAGTTGGGCTATTCAGAGCCATTGTAACCTTCAGTTCATTATCAATAAAAGAGATTCTTGTTGTATACTATGTTTTCCTTCCGCTGCTTATGTTATCAATTTGAGCTATAAACACTATTGTGAATCTGTTATCTTGCCTTGCACGAGCGCAACTCCAGGCTCGTACGGCATCACGCCCCAGCGATGACGATGATTCGGGTAAAAACTTGATAATGATGAAGACGGTAACTCGGTCGACAAACGTAAGTATCGAGGTATGATCGGGAAAATTTTACAGTAGCATTAATATTAAATCTACATTGGCTTTTCTGTTAGTTTAAAATTTACAATATAATTAAAACTAATATTACGAAAATGCTATTTGCTCCCAAAAAATTTGGGTGATACTATCTTCCATTATATGGCATATGACATGGTTGCTAACATGACAGCTGACATGGCAAAATTTAACAATAAAATTAACATTAAAATAAACATTAATAGTAAATAAATAATTTAATATTAAATTAACATTGATTAATATTAACATTAATATTAACATTAATATTAATATTAACATTAACATTAATATTAGCATTAGCATTAACATTAACATTAATATTAATATTGACATTAACATTAACATTAAAAAATTTTGGGTAATTAATTTTTTGGGTTAAAATTTGTCATGTCAGCTGTTATGTCATCTGCCATGCCAGATGCCACATAATGGGAGATGGCATCACCCAAATATGTTGGGAGCCCAAACGACTAATTGCTAATATTAATACAGTGGCATTAACGTTATTTTCCAATAGATTCGTGCCTTGTTCGGTCACACCCCTCCACGAGCGGGTTACACCCGCCTAAACGATGGGTTAAATAGCCTTTTCCAAAGAAGAGAACCCATCCGACTAGAGAGAAACAAAGAAAAGAAGAAGAAGAACAGTCGCAATGGAGAGGAGCAAGATCAACTGCAGCGGATGGACCGTCATCCCTACCGAGATTCTCTCGATGATACTGGTACTGTCGGGGATGCCGGCGGACGAGGTAATGTGCAACGTGGCCCCAGTTTGCCGTTCGTGGTGGAAGGCTCTCAACGGTCCCTTAGACTATTGGTCTAACGTCGACTTGGTACAGTGGTGCCGGAGGACCCAGCAAACCGCTGAGATTAGTTTGACCGTAATGAAGCTCGTGGCTCGCAGTGGAGGATATCTAGGGTCCTTCTCCGCGTACAAGCTCGACGAAGCAGCCTTCTCTTTTGTATGTTTAAGGCCAGTGCAAAATTTTATTTGGTCTTATTCTAATACTTTATTTTTTCTATTACAAAATTTTACGTATACTTTTGTTAATTTCTATTGATGTTTTCCCATTTTTATAATACAGTGGAAAATTTCTAAGGGTGCTGCACATTCCGAAGTGCGACGTGAGTGATGAAACTTTCGTGAGACACTTGGAGTTTCTCCCTGTGCTGGAAGAACTCGACATTATCTACTGCCTCTATATCACGTCGACTGGAATATCTTCCGCCGGAAAGTCTTGCCAACGTCTGGTCAAGCTGAGTAGGAACATGCCCCCTCCAGATTTCATGCTCAGGAACATGTTCGTGCTGGACACGAAAAACGAGACGGAGGAAAAGGCCGTGGCTGATTCGATGCCGCGTCTCGAGCACCTACATATGGGATTCGGCATGTTCAATGGAGACACGCTGCGATCTATCATATGCAACTGCAAGGGTCTTCGCGTGCTCAACATACGTGGGTGCTTCAACGTGATCTTCGACGACGAACTCTGGAAAATTTGTTATTCAATACAGACGTTTAAAAAATCCTTTGAAAATTTAATCCCAGTACCAGGGGAACCTGTATACGAGATGTATAATAATTTAGATATGATCTATCATTCCTGGGGTGAATGGTGAAAACGTTAGCATGCATGCATGCATGCATTTCTTTATATTTTTTACTAGTCTACATACAAGATATTTTTTATGAGTTTGATTCTCCATTTTGACAAAATTTTACTTTTGTCAATACTAATTTTTTACATGATTAATTTTTTTATAAATAAAATGGACTGTGATATAATGACGCCTAAGACGGCTCACTTCTGAGATTTCGACATTTCCCAACACAGATTTTACCATTAATACAACATCTCAGTGTAATCATATCCAAGAGATTTCGCCATTTCCCAACACAGATTTTACCTTATTCAAAATGAATTCTGGCGGTGCAAATTCCACTCATATTAGTGGTATCAGTGCCATTCACCATAATTAATGGTGATCGATACGAAAACATTGGTTTCTTTTTCACAACCTTTTAAAATCTATTTACACAGCCAAACAGCCAAACTAATTCATCTTCACGAGCCTTCAAAACCAATTTATATAGATTCAAAACAAAACTAAACAGCCAAACTATTTAAAATTCATAACCCTACAGAACAGTCCTAAATGTACCATTCTCCGTCTTATATGTACCATTCTCCGTCCTACATGTATCATTCTCCGTCCTACCTCCGTCCTAAATGTACCATTCTCCGTCCTATATGGACCATTCTCCGTCCTACATGTATCATTCTCCGTCCTACATTTACCATTCTCCGTCCTAAATGTACCATTCGCCGTCCTAAATGTACAATTCTCCGTCCTAAATGTATCATTCTCCGTGTTAGAGGAACGGAGAATGGCCATTAACAGCCAAACAGCCAAATTAATTCATCTTCACGAGCCTTCAAAACCAATTTATATAGATTCAAAACAAAACTAAACAGCCAAACTATTTAAAATTCACAACCCTACAGAACAGTTCTAAATGTACCATTTTCCGTCTTATATGTACCATTCTCCGTCCTACATGTATCATTCTCCGTCCTACCTCCGTCCTAAATGTACCATTCTCTGTCATATATGGACCATTCTCCGTCCTACATTTACAATTCTCCATCCTAAATGTACCATTATCCGTGTTAGAGGAACGGAGAATGGCCATTAACAGTCCCAAAAATTGTTCCATACTAAGTTAAAAGTATATAATAGCACCCAAAAAATGTTAACAATAGAAAAATTCTACAGAATCCAAACACCAGACTTGAACCTAGGCCTTCCATGTAAAAGCCAAACAGCACAACCAACTAAGCCTGGAATAAGACATAAATAATGCTAAGTCTACTATCAAATGCTTACAACACTCTTCCAACCTTCACCCATTGCTGACATGTGGGCCATGGCCCACATGTCAGCAATGGGTGAAGGTTGTAAGAGTGTTGTAAGCATTTGGTTGTAACTGTAGCATTATATCCCCAACTTCCAATAAGGAAAGAAAATTGAATATCCCCAACTTCCAATAAGGAATAAGAAGAGTCGGTTAGGAACGTGTATATATATACATAAGGGTCCCCATTCATCTGAGTAGGTTACACATTTAACATGGCTCCAAAAAGATCATCTGGTTGGAAACCATTGCCAGAGTCTTCTTTCAGTCGTAGCCGAGCCTCTCCGCATGGAGCACCCTCTGCGCCGTCTCCGGCCCATGACTGGCAGGCAGCGGCTGCGGACTTCCTGACCTCCTGTGGGTTGTCACTGGAGGTCATCGCTCGACCTCTTCATCCGGCGTCCAACTTTGACCTGTTGCCGATCACTCCAGAGGAACGGGATTCTCTGGAGAAGAGGGAAGCGTTTCGCCGCCTGTGCCATAGGGCGGGTGTGCGCACCCTGCAGGACTTTACGGAGATCCTCCGCGAGGCCAGTGAGGGCTAGACCCCTTTTTTCGTTTTTTATAGTTTTTTGTCCTCCTCTTGTATACTTCTCCGGAGAATGTTCCGGCGACGAAGCTGGAATTTAATAAAATATAATATTTTGTTAACTCAATTTGGTTTCGGCTACAATCAAACTTTTACAACCTTCTTACAACTTACACCCATTTGCTAACTATAGCATTGCTCTTTATAATTAACAAATCTTGTTACGTCAAATCCATATATCAGCGACGATATACCCATCAATGACTTGTTACGTCATAGAATTGATTATGCTGCCAGCGTCAATCTTGCCGTCAAATCCATCTTAAATATGATTACAAAATAAAATAGAGGACAACTTTGAGTGTTTCAATTTTACTCTTTTCAAGTACATAGTCTTCTTATTTTCAAAAATTTAATCAAATATTCGAAAAATGGAAATATTGAGATTAAACTTCACATTCTTAAATATGTTGTCAAATTTTTTTAAATAAACATGTTTCCACCACGTTTTTTCTGCCAAATTTTTCAATAATTTGTACGAAACACGTGGATATATACTAGTAATAATAGTAATAAATTTAATTTTGGAAAGTAGTTTTTAAAATTAGGGTCTCAAAATCCCAAAGGTTTATGTAGTGATTTCACATGGATATATACTAGTAATAATAGTAATAAATTTAATTTTGGAAAGTAGTTTTTTAAATTTAATAGTAATAAATTCGACCGTCTTATACTAGTAATAATAGTAATAAATTTAATTTAAGACTCAAAACTATTCTAATTTTTTCCACTTTCCAAGGTCATATAATACGGTCAAATTTTTCCTCTTCTTCTCTCAAACCCTCTTCCTTCTCCCAAACCCTCTTCTAATCAAAATGCCGCCGAAGAAACAACGACCATCGCCGAAGGGGAAGAATCCACAAAGGGATGCGATACATGCCCGAAGGCAGAACTTGCAAGGGCGGCGAAAACCAAGATTATGGTCGCTAGGGCAGAGGCCGAAAGGGCAGCGGCGGAAGCAGCGGCGGCGGCAGCGACGATGAAAGCGGAGGCGGCAGCCAAGCCACGTGCAAAAAAGGCTAAAAACACTCATTGCTCGACAAAGACCGAAAAATCTATCTTCGATACAGAGTCGTCGGAAGACTCAACTTATGAAGATCGAAGGCGTACTCAAACGAAGGGTAAGGTGGCAACGGATACAGAGTCATCAGCGTACTCTGTGGATTTTGAATCCTCATCAGAAGAGGAAAATAAAGAGGAAGAGCAATCATCAAATAAGTCCCAGGCTGGAGAGGAGGTAAAAAAAATTTAAAGACTCTAAAACTAAGAAGATTTACATTAAATATTTCAAGAAAAAGGCTGTTATGCCTGAAAGATCAATTAAGATGGATGATGTAGAAGACGAAGCTTTCCTGGATATATTGAAATTCTATCAATTGGAGAAACTGAACAAATCCTGTCTTGAGAAAATCTCCCAAACAATAGTAAGAGAATTTTACTCAAATCTTCCGGCTAAAATTAAAGAAAAAGAAGAGGATCAACCACTGGTGTTTCTGAGAGGGAAACTGATTAGGATAAATGCTGCTGTCATCAACGAATTTTATGGATTTGATCCAGTTCCTGAGTTTGATATGAAAGATATTGATAATGTTTCCATGACGGATGCAATTCATGAGATTACAGGTGTTTCAATGGGTGCCAAGACCCCTCAAAATGTATACAAAGATCAATTAAAAACTTTTTATAAATTGTTGCATGCCTACGTATCTCAAACACTCAACCCTACTGGACATGAGTTTTCCATCCATCCCGAGAGAGTAAAATTTCTTTATTATATGGGGAAGAAAAAAAGGATGGATATAGCTTCCTACATGTTCAGTAGAATGATGCATCTCGTGGGAAAACCAACTACAAGGACAGCTCTCCCTTTCGGAGGATTTGTATGCTCGATGGCTAATAAACATTCTGTCCCAAGCTTAGCAGGGGATGTTTATATTAAAAACAAAGGCCCCATGAGAAAATTAACCTTCACTCGAATGTTTGGAAAACGGTCAGCAGCTGCAAGCAAACCATCAACATCTGAAAAACCATCAACTTATGGAATCAAAAACACTAAGGATAGGGTTGATGATCTATACAATTTTGTTGCTGCAAACTTTGAGAATGTCTTCAAAGAGATGAAGACTATATCCGACAACCAGAAATTGATTCTGGATAAGATTAACCAGATAGAGGTTGAATTTGCTGACCAAGAATAAGATTTTCCTTCCCTCGTGAAGAAGGTAAATGGGGCTAGCCCAAACTCTTATGTAAAAATACACACTGTGCACATTGACACTTTAATGCTAGCCATCACTTTGATACTTCTATTTATGTTTCTGGATGTCATTTCTACATATACAGTGAGTCCATACTGACTATAATTTTTCTTAATCCGTCCCTCAAGGTGTAGGTGAAGGATATTTTGAGAAAGAAGAAGAAGTAGGAAAAAAAAAACAAGAAGAAGAAGATGAAGATGGCTATGAAGATTCAACTTTTGAGTTTTGAATGTCTCTTATTTCAATTTGGAAGTAATATTTGACTTGTAATATGGTTCTGAATATTTGTTGGTCATGGCGGTCAAACTAAATTTTGTGTTTGAAATATTGTAAGACTAAACTTTTCGCTTGTACTAAGTGCATAGTTCGTAATTTGTTTTGAAAATATAATATGGTGTTGAATTTATAGTATGTCTGATATTTATTTGGATTATTGTATTGTGAATTATGCAGGTTCTATGTTGAATTACTAACGTGGATTGGGCAGATTACTGTAACGTGAATTATGCAGTTTATTGGACTTGGAATGAAGTATACTTAATTTGATTATGATTTTTTGGTTGAAGCGTTTATTTGGTTGGCAGTTGGCCTTCATAGATGATATTGATATTTTGGTGTATTCCTTTGATTTGCAGATGCCCATCACAGATTTCATGAGTCCTGGGTGCATTGCTAGGGTTTACAGGTGGCCTCATTACGGATGCATTCCTGGGATCACTAAAACTTTATTTGATTGTAATGTATTTTGCTTTCTGTAAAAAATTATTACATCGATGCCATCAGTATGAATTCGATGCCAGTGCCTGTTCATCCCTTGTTATTGCTGAAGCAAAATTATAATCCTGCCTGTTCATCCCTTGTTATTGCTGAAACATAATTGTAATCATGCATGTTCATCCTTTGTTATTGCCATCAGTACATCGATGCCATCAGTATGAAGTCGATGCCAGTGTAATGCATAATATAATGTAAAAAAAATTCTCTTTGATAGTAGGTTAATTATATTCAAACATTCGCAAAAAATTTTGTTCAGCCATACAGTGGAAGCCTGATAAAATGATATTCGGATTTTCTTGAAAATGATTTAATATTAAATGAATGTACTATGGTAAATGATATTAAAAATACTGTAAATATTTGGTGAAAAAAATATGAGATACTTGAACATTTCCAGTCCTAAATGTACCATACTTTGTTAAAAGCACAGAGTGTCTCCGTTCTCCGTTTTCAAAGAACGGAGAATGGCCATTCTCCATGTTAAAGGAACGGAGAATGGCCATTCTCCTTGAGAATGGCCATTCTCCGTCCATTCGCCGTGTTAAAAGTAAAGAGAATGGTCATTCTCCGTCCATTCGCCGTGTTAAAAACAAAGAGAATGGCCATTCTCCGTGTTAAAAGCAAATAGAATGGCCATTCACCGTCCAAAAAAAATATTCTCTTCGAAAATATTATCATTAGAAAAGTAAAAAATATTTCGTCCGATCAATACAGATTTTTTTTTAAATATGTGAGCAGATGATCCGCCCGACCTCAGAAGCAGGTTTCCTCAGTTCACCACCACCACCATGACATGTAGCTTTATTAACAAAATATTAAATTATTAGATGAAAAATAAGATTTGTGACAATGGCATGGACAGTAAAATTAGAGCGGCGCCGCTGGTACTTCTTCTTGTTCGAGGAGGTTTCGACGACGTCCGACGCGAACCGGACCGATTCTTCTCGGCGCAGCTGGTACTCCTCGTTGTTCTAGGAGGGCTCGACGACGTTCGACGCGATCCGGATCGATTCTTATTTCCTTCTTCATCTCTGTTTCTCTTTCCACCACAACCACCAACACCACCACCACGACGGCCTGTAACCAAAAAAAAATTACGAAATATTAAATTGGATGGACGAAAGAGAGAGTAAATATGAGTTAATTTAGGGTGTTCATTGAAAAAATTAAAGTGAAGAATGACCTGCTAAAGCAAGTTACCAACAGGTCAAAAGTCTAAATCAGCATTAAATGATGTTTCTACACTATTATTCAATCCGAACCATTGGATCAACATCCAACGGTCCAAATTTCGGATGTATCGATACATCCATTTCCAGCGGATGTATTGTAGAACGACCCATATATATATATATATATATATATATATATATATATATATATATATATATATATATATATATATATATAATTCAACAAAAAACAAACGAACTTCTAAACGAGCCAGCTCAAAAGCTTATAAACAAGCCAGTTTGCGAGCTCAAACGAGCTGAGTACTTCTAAGCTTGAGCTTGGTTCGTTTATTACACGAGCTCGAAAATTAAGCTTGAGCTCAGCTTGTTTACTGAACGAACCGAGCTCAAACGAGCTTTTATCCCGCCGAGCTTCGAGCAGCTCGCGAACGGCTTGGCTCATTTGCAGCCCTAATAACAATCCATGTCAATTCTCATTGTGTTGTTAACATCTTGTCATGACCTTAGTTTTGGTGAAGTAGAAAAGTCAAATCCACCGTCGTCGCATTGTATCCAGTGGGAAGTAGAAGAAAGGAAAATGATATCTGGTCAGATTGTACGCCAGTTGGCATTCTTCCATTGCGCCAGCTGGCTGCGGGGCCATACAGCAGCACCGTAGAAGAAAACATGGACCATTTGACCGCTACGTAACTCATCAGAAGGATGTGAAATGGCTTTTACAAAGGGCGGGGGCCGGGGGGGCCGGGGGGGGCGGGGGGGGGGGGGGGGGGGGGGGGGGGGTGGTGGGTGGGCGCTGAATGGAGGACCTAGTAGTGAACTACAACCTAAGAACATCATTAGCATGGAGCTCAAAAATACAACTTGAGACCCAAATTTATAACACAAAAAAAGTAAATCTAGAATGGCTTGGATCTCTATAAGAATAGTAGAAAAAAATAAAATGAACTTTAGTCCCAAAAGTTGTGCAGTCAAATATTAATATGGTAAAAAAAAAAATATGAAATCAGAATCTATAAATTCGGGCTCCAAACTGAGCCTTACTATTCTACAAAATGAGTTCCTACATTCTGAATTCTAAAAGTAGAAATTATAAGGCCCAAACTATAGCTCCTATGGGTGGGTTGGGACCATCATAGAACTCTATTATACAAAATAAGCTCCTATATTCTGAATCTAGAATCTAGAAATTGGAATGGGCATTACTAATGATGCTCTAAGGAGCAGATAACCACTAAATAGAACACTGGTTTTGAATCACTTTTGATGAATGTTTTAAAAAATCCTACTTGTTATTTTTTTTAAGAACAGAAAGAAAAAAAGAAGAAGATAAGATTAACTACTATTTTGCTTGAATAACTCCACCCAAGTAAATTTTAATTAAATAAGTTGGCAGTCATGTACAAAACAGAAAAAGATTGGTAACAGAAAACATCATAACACAATTTCAAGAAAAACTAACACATAGTCGGTAGTTCCCCGGAGCCAAAAAACTGAACTGGCATGCATAGACTGTCATAATTTTCGAACATAGCAATTTTACCCCTATTCAATTATATACATATAAACTCATCTAGGAAAATGGCGTGTTTTGAGCATTTATGGAATTTAGATTTAAGATTTCACGGGATAAATTGCTTACAGAAAACATAATGAAGCATAATTCCTCTCTCGTTGCCCGTCAACCCATTTTTCGAATGTCATTCTATAAATAACCACAGATTATCAACCTCCGACATACTGACATAGCTATAATCTTCATTCATGCTTACAGATTTCCCACGGAAGGCGCAGTAGTCATATATAAAGTTTCCATGGCTCTGCAAGCTAGAGTTAAGCGTGTATTCTGAAAGCAAAACTTGACAGTTTCAGCAGCTCTCCTCCAATCGATCCATTGATGAATGGGATCACAGACACAGGTTACCGATATCCTGTATCAAAATATATAGAAATAATACTACTATAAAATTAATGCTAGTCAATATGTTTGCGTCACATATTTTAGCTTACCAATTTGACTAGCCTCAAGTCATTTTATTTATATAAGAAGAGGTTCATTAAATTAACAAGACCAGTGTCTATCCATAACAAAAGTACTAAACTACTTTTGCCGGACTGGGCCCGGCCCAATTGACAGATCTAACTGCAACAAAGATATAAAAACAAGAATGCATATGAGCATGCAGAAAGACCATTATCAGTACATTAATATTGTGACGTCAAATTGCCAGAAGAATGAAAGTTCTAAAGACCATTATCCCACCATGAAGCACACAGCCAACACAAGTAAATGACCTCAAGCAATAGAGTAAACATGAAGTAGGCAAAACAGCCAACACAAGTAAATGACCACAATCAGAACACACAGTTTTTGCTTCTATCTCACTTGTTCAATAGAAAAATCAGTTACATAAACTCAGTATTGCTGCATAACATTATAACATAAAGTCAGTTTTCGAATGTTTATTATGAATATCATAACATTATAACATGTTTTGTATTTGCAATTAAATCAACTAAACTCAGTCTTGCTGCATAACTATTGTTATCCAGAGTAAAGAAACTTGAGACTTAGAACAAGATGGCTTAAACAAAATATGTTGTTTTACCTTAATATATGTCTCCCAAGTGATGAATGACATGAAAAAGCAAAATACACAACAACACCAGATATCGTTGTCAACCGAAAAGGAAAGCAAGAAAATTAAACAAGCAGAATATGAATGGGACAGACATGTTTGAACAAGAGAATGCTCGACTTATCCCGACTCCAAAGAAGTGAATCCAAGACTTATCAACAGGAATGTACAAGAAACTAGTAGCATTTCTTGTTTATAAGTCTATAACATGTTTCATGTATAAATAAATAACTTGATTCCTTGCCATTGGCATACATAAGCAAATGTCTGTGAGTTTTACCTTCATCCAGTATCCATAAAAAATCACAAATTTAAATGTCTGTGAGTTTTAAACTAACAGTGTATCCCATTATACTACGGGATTAAGAAAATAATAGAGGATTACTCAAGTATCAAGTTTTGTTTATACCCCATAACACCGCAAGTCATTGAACATCCAAACCTGTGAAGTATAATCAACATAACTGTAGAAAATAATAGATTGATGATTTTATGGATGGACTAACTCACTATATATAGGGAGTCTAGCTCCTCTACATACTACATATTCCGATGTGGGACTAAAAGTCCCTTATTGATTCTCAACACTCCCCCTCAAGATGGGCGATAGATATTGATCATTCCCATCTTGTTACATAGCTTCGACAGACTTAATGAACTAAGACCCTTAGTCAGACAGTCTGCAACTTGTTCTTCTGAGCGGACATGGTCAATCTTCAGTATCCCTTGTTCCAGCTTCTCCTTGATGAAGAATCGATCAATCTCGATGTGCTTCGTTCTGTCGTGCTGGACTGGATTGTTAGCTATACTTATTGCAGCTTGACTATCGCTCAGAAGACGCAATGGTGCTCCCTTATCCAGCTTCAACTCTGTCAGCAATGCTTTCACCCATAGCAACTCTGACACTCCCAGAGCCATTGCTCTGTATTCTGCTTCAGCGGTCGACCGTGCTACCACAGACTGTTTCTTGCTTCTCCATGAGACCAGATTTCCTCCTACAAAAACACAGTATCCCGTGGTAGACCTTCTGTCGTCTATGCAGCTCGCCCAGTCTGCATCACAGTATCCCTCAACTTCTATGCGTCCATTCTTCTTGAACCATAGCCCCTTTCCCAGCGTTCCTTTCAGATACCTCAAGATCTGAAATACTGCTTCCATATGACCCTTTCTTGGATCATGCATGTAGCGACACACTACACTCACCGCAAATGAGATATCAGGGCGAGTGTGTCCCAGATAAATCAATCTCCCTACAAGTCGTTGATATCTTTCACGATCAACGGGCTCTCCTGCTTCTGCTCCCAACTTGCACTTCTGGTCAATTGGAGTGACCGCTGCTTTGCATCCCAGCATCCCTATCTCCTTCAGCAGATCTAGTGTGTATTTTCTCTGTGAGAGAACAATTCCTTGTTCGCCTTCACACACCTCGATACCTAGAAAATACCTCATCGCTCCTAAATCTTTCACTTCAAACTCCTTCGCGAGTTTTGACTTCAGTTTAGTGATCTCGACTTCATCATCACCTGTGATCACTATATCATCCACATATACAGCAAGTATAGTGATGTGGCCTCTTGCATGCTGAAGGAAGACCGTATGATCTGCATTTGTTTGACGGTATCCCATGCCTGTAACAGCCTTTCTGAATCTGTCAAACCAGGCTCGAGGGGATTGCTTGAGCCCGTATAGTGACTTCTTCAGTTTACATACCTTTCCTTGCGACGTCCCTCCGTTTGATTCCGTAGCATAGCACCCAGGCTGGAGCTCCATGTATACTTCTTCTTGCAGGTCCCCATGAAGAAAGGCATTCTTCACATCCAACTGGTACAGCTTCCACCCATAGTTCGCTGCAATGGAGACCAGAGTTCTTACGGTGCTCATTTTTGCTACTGGGGCAAAAGTCTCATCATAGTCTATTCCATATGACTGTGTGAATCCTTTTGCAACCAACCTCGCTTTGTACCGCTCTACTTTTCCTTCTGGCGTCTCTTTCACTGCGTACACCCATTTGCATCCCACAGCTTTCTTTCCTTTGGGTAATGGAACCAGCTCCATGTCTTATTTTTCTCCAGTGCTCCAAGTTCTTCCATCATTGCAGCTTTTCACCTTGGATCTTTCTTTGCTTCCTGCCAACACTTGGACAACGAAGTAGAGTCTAACGATGCAATGAAGGCTCGATAATTCGAAGAAATGTTAGAATAAGACAAGAAGTTGGCAATGTCATGTTCGTAATCATCAAAACGAGCAGGAGCCTTACCCGCATTGATGCGAGAAGATCTCCTTAAGGGAGCAATAGGTGGTGGAGAGATCGTACCATCCGAGTCGGAGAGATCCGCATCAGAATCCGAGTGATTCAGTGCGGGGGCAACATCTTCAGGAGTTGGAGCAGGAGTAGACAAGGGACTTGGTACAGTAGGCACAGGGCATGGCATAGGCACAGTACTGGACTTCTGTTGTCTTCTTTTGTAGACTTGGAGTTCCTTCTCCCTTGTCTGCTGCTCCCCCTGCGTAACATATGGATCTTCTTCTTCAGTTTCTGTATCTGAGTCACTGTGCTCTCCCCCTTTCGTCCAGTTTTCTACAACCGGACACGGAACCGATCCGACGACCACATTTGGGTGTATTATCTCCCCCTCACAGCGAACACCAGCTGTGTTAGGTGTGTCACCAAATGCGGAACCTTCATCCGAACCATAGTATGGTTCGAGTTCTCGGAAAGTAACGTCCATGCTGACAAACATCTTCCGCTCGACTGGACTCCAACAGGCATAACCCTTCTGAGTCGCCGTGTAACCGACAAAGACACATTTAACTGCCCGAGGATCCAGTTTGCCAACGCCTGGCCGATTATCCTGGACAAAGCATACACATCCAAAAACTTTTGGTGGAACAGTGTATGTATTGGCTCCAGTAAGCATCTCCAATGGTGTCTTCCAGTCCAATACCTGAGATGGCATTCTGTTGATGAGATAAGAGGCCGTCAATATAGCCTGCCCCCATAAGTGCTTCGGGACATTCATAGCCAGCATCATCGTCCGTGCAACTTCCAGCAAGTGTCTGTTCTTTCGTTCCGCCACACCATTTTGAGCCGGAGTATAAGCACATGAAGTTTGATGAAGTATTCCATGAGTTGAAAAATACTCAGCAACCCGCTTATTCGTATACTCCGTCCCATTGTCGGATCGGAAACACTTAATTTTAGCGTCATATTGTGTTTCCACTCGTCGATGAAAGTCCTGAAAGGCCTCAAGGACGTCACTTTTATTTTTCAGAAGGTAGACCCATGTCACACGGGTATAACAATCAATAAAGGTGACGAACCATCGGAAGCCGTTAATCCCGGTTGTAGGACAAGGGCCCCATACGTCTGAATGTATCATGTCAAAAGCAACTGAACTCCTATTCCCTGTGCTCACATACGAGCTTCTGGTATGTTTTCCCAAAGCACAAGCATTACAAAATAACTTCTCTTTATTAGCCCTTTGATATAAGGACGGATACATTCTACCAATAACCGGAAAAGAGGAATGACCGACACGCTGGTGGTGGAGTAGCAAGTCGGCTTCAACACTGCGACAGGAAGCTTCTGGTGATGCGTCTGCTACCAAGGATGCCAATGCTTTGTCCAGTCCAGTCCTGTCTAAATACCACAGCCCCTTATGCCATGTGCCAGTCCCAAGTCGTCGTCCTGTCCCTTTCTCCTGAAAAGTCACCTGAGGAATGTCAAAGGAAACAGTACAGTTAAGATCAAGTATAATGGCACTAATGGATAGAAGATTGACAGGAAAAGATGGAGCATGAAGGACATTGGTTAGAGTGATGGAAGGGGTGCATGCGACAGTGCCTTTACCCATTACAGGGTTGGATGTACCATCAGCGGTCTGAATACTCTCCGGCAATGGTAGGGGAGTATATTTCCGAAACGCATCACGGGACCCCGTGACATGGCGAGATGCCCCAGAGTCCATAATCCATCCTGGCTGATAGATAAATGCAAGAGCACGTGCAGAATCATCGGTGTTGGTTTGGGCAAAGCAAGTGAAATGATCTCCCGAGTTTGAAGATGCCCCAGGACTGTCGGCTGAACCCAGCTTCGTGCCACGCAACTTCTCAAGGAACTCCCGCTCAAGCGGGGTTATTTCAGCCAAGTGATGCTCTCCCCCTTCTTCCGCCAAATTTGCTTTGTGGCCGCCCCGTCGACCAGCATATCCTCCTCTACCACCACGTCGGCCTCCACGACCCCGTCCTCGATCAGTAGACTGACTGCGCAAGGGTTTTGGACAAAATCGGATGTAATGTCCGGAGTCACCACAATTGTGACAAACACCACCCATAGATGGAGGTTGATTGAAGGCAGCAAGGGCAGACTTTTCAACCGCGGCTGGCTCCCCCTGGGAGGAGCCCTTGTTGGGCATCAACTTCAGTCGAGCTTCTTCCTGTGTCATGACAGCGATAGCTTCTTCCAAGGTCGGGAGCGTGGGTTGGGAAAGGAGGATATTCCGTCGCTGCTCAAATACAGGGTGTAGTCCCTTCAGGAATTTCATCATACGCTGCCGAGAAATATAAGCCAGGAACGTCTGAAAGTACTTTGCGAAGGCAGGTTCGACTTGTGCATCTTCCATCCCAAGAGGATCATAATGATCCAGATCTGACCAATACTTCTTCAACAGGGCCGCGTACTCAGAGATGGTACGGTCGTCTTGGGCCACCCTATCGAGTTCATCTTGCAGTTGAAAGACTCGTATAGGGTTGCCGGAGCCGGAGTACATATCTTTGAGAGTCTGCCATATATCAGCAGCAGCCTCCATAGCCTCGACATTGCCCGACACCTGGTCGGTTAAAGAGGCAGTCAACCACCCAGCCACGACGTTGTTGACAATCTCCCACACAGCAAACTCCTTCGTGGAGTGATCGGCTGGCACCTTGGCTTGGCCAGTGACATAGCCAACCAAGCCACGTCCCTTCAGTGTCCTCATTGCCTGCCGCGACCACTTCAAGTAGTTGGAAGTTCCTTCCAACTTCGTCTCCAGTTTCTCCAGCTTCCCCATTTTGTAAGGCGACGGATCCACATCAGTATGGATCACACGTGGGGTTACCTCGGTTAATCTCTTGGATAAGATATCATCAACCAAGGCCTTCATCTCATCGGCCGTCAGTTTGCCACTGATCGAATCCATGGCGTCTGCAACTTTGAACTCAATTCGTCGTCTTCTTCGTTGTCGTCGGAGTCTGCAACTGACCCAACGTCGTCGTCTTCGTCGTCTTCGTCGTCTTCGTCGTCTTCGTCGTCGACGTCGTCTTCTTCAACGTCAGAGACTTTACTAATGCGCTACTAACTTGGCCAGCACCGGCGCGCGCATGTAAAGTGAACACGTCAGGTCACCAGAGAAGACATGATCAATCTCTGCATAGATCCTGATGTGAAGAAGGAATAACAAATAAAGCATTTGTTAGTTCCAAACGGCGTAAGCACGGAACAGAGGTGGTGCAAATAAAGATTTGACAGCCGTCTCTATTCGAAATACGCCTTTTTTTTTTTAACAGCTAGGGTTAGGGTTTGATGGGGCTGCTAGATCTAGGCTTAGGGTTTCCATAAAAAAAAACTAGGGTAAGGGTTAGGGTTTGGGGGGTCGGGGGGGGGGGGGGGGGGGTTCGGGGGGGGGGGGGGGAGGGGGTCGGGGGGTTCCTGGAAAAGGGGGGGGGCGTTACTTGAAGGGGTGCGGGAGTCTACAGGAGGGGGGGGGGGGTCGGGAGTCTACAGGGGGGAGGTGGTCGGCTACAGGAGGGGGGTGGGCGGGAGTCTACAGGAGGGGGGAGGGGGGGGGGGGGGGGGGGGAGTCCACAGGAGGAGGGGGGGGGGGGGGGGCGGGAGTCTACAGGAGGTTGGGGGGTCGGGGGGTTCCTGGAGAGGTCGGGAAAAAAAAATTTTGTGGAAAGAGAGAGAGAGAGAGAGTTATGGCTCTGATACCATGTAGAAAATAATAGATTGATGATTTTATTGATGGACTAACTCACTATATATAGGGAGTCTAGCTCCTCTACATACTACATATTCCGATGTGGGACTAAAAGTCCCTTATTGATTCTCAACAATAACAATATGTACTCAAGCATCACCATATTAAGCACTTTCTGAGAGAAAAATGAAAATAGAAATAAAACAACAAAAGCAACTCCACTCTTTCCTCTTTTACAGAACTGTTGTATGTATACCTGGCCCAGGAGCTGGCATGACTTGTCCAGTTTTGCAAGCCATGATTTCTACCACCCACAAATTGACATCATATGGGGGCTGACCTACCATCTAGTGGAAAGTTGATGGAGATTGTCGGGATGTCCACAAAAAAAAAAAAAAAAAAAAAAAAAAAAAGAAAAAACCTTGAAGGCTTTGGAAAATTTGCTTATGCTATGGATTTAAGTTCTTCCATATCCGTCTCAGGTTCTCTAAATGGCAACTCTATCACTGCTACCAGTAGTAGTTTATGTTCAAGGGAGTGATCATCCCATTTGTGAACTGGCCCCTTACTGAGTATCAATTGGTGGTAATTTTCTTACTTGTGTCCATAGAAACTGATATATCAGCATTGCTTAGTGGCCAACATTGAAACTTTAGTAGTACCAGTCAAGATATGGTTATGGCATATCCAGATATTTGGAAGAAATGTGTACCTATTGAAAATGAAATTATTCTTCTGAATGTTACGAAATGCCGGGATACATAGTGAGAATTAAAGGGAATATCAAACCCTTATGCATACAAGTTGGACATTCATCTACTGACCAATCTGAAATTTCTACCAAATCTTACGAATTAAAGGGAACCCAGATCAAAAGATGAGATTTTAAGCAGAAAATCGAAAACTAATGGTCAGAACATTTAGCTGTTGATATTGGAACCACGGATCAAAAACTCCAATCTAACTAATCTATAGCAAATTAGCTTGGGCACACAAATCCACTAATTAGAAGCTAAAATTCTACTGACGTATCTGAAATTTCCATCAAGTCTTACAAATTGAAGGGAACCTAGATCAAAAGATGATACTTTTAGCAGGGAAAAAAAACTAATGCTCAGAGCAGCAATTTGTCGATAATGAAACCAATCAAAGAACTCTATCTAAAGTAATTTACACAGATCCTCTATTGTTGATAATGAAACCAATCAAATACAGAGCCATATAAAGAATGAAGCCTTATGTGCATGCATTAGCTGTGCACACACAGATGCAACGATGACCAGCAAGTAGAGGGCTATTGTGGAGGATGCTCTCATGCGGCGTGAGGCTCGTGAAGCGGCACACGATGAGACGGGTTGGGTTCGGCTCCGTGAAGCTAGCCATAGCCGAGACGGGCGGGCCGAACGCCGGAGACTTTGACGAGATCTGCGCAAACATCTACAATGCTACCAATGGGACTAGCGTTATGAGGTGGACCTGACGGAAAAGAAGACGGAGTTTGGGGTGTTATGAGGTTGACCTGACGGGAAAGAAGACGGAGTTTGAGGCGTTGCCGTTGTCGACGAACAACGAGCCGTACAAAGGGAAGGTGTGGTGCGTGGTGAGAGAGGAGGCGAGCAACATGACGGCAGTGGTCGGGTATACGGTTTGCTATGCGTGTGGGCAAGGGGAGGACACCTGCGACGAGATCCATAAGGGAGGTTGCTCGACTCCAGAGCTGGTGTCGACGTCCCGCTCGACACAGCGTATTGATCCAGCGAGTTAGGGGGTCACGAGCGGAGCTCGAATTGACCAAAAAAAGAAGTTGATATAGGTTTTCCGTCGGTTTATCGCTTTGCACATTAACGGCTAGAAACGGCTAGTTTTCTAGTTGCTACAACGGTCATTTGACCAGTACACCGCCAGTATAGTGTCGCAGTATACCGCTGGTATAGTGTCGTTGTATACCGCCGGTATCCGTTTGTGGTCACATGGACTGGTTGTTTTGAAATTCACATAACACGGTATACCGCCGGTATCCCTCACTCTAACCTTTCTATGCAGTTGAAACCTTTAAAATATGTGAGTTTAAGAAAACCAACCGAACTAATTGATATGAGAAATTCAAGGCAGTCAGCACTTCCATTCACGCTGATCCATATCTTATTAAAGTTGCCATAAACCAAAGAGGTGTATGTATCAACACACGTGTTATGCAACATCAGATACATATCAAGATTGTATCAATGTCTTAGGGAAAAAAGAAGTGTATTGTACCAAACATCATATTGGTGTATCAAAAGATACCGACAACTATTCATCTACCACACCAAGTTAGTACTGAAAGGGGGGTTAGTAAAATGGGATCCAAAAACACTGAGACATGGGTTCAGTGATTTTGGTGAATCCCTAGGTTTACAAAGAACTGCCTGAAATTTATAAACAAGTATTTTAAGAGTTGTTGAGTTCTCTATATTTCTACAGAGACGCCATTTTTGCTTTTAAACATATACTGGTAGTTTTACAAGAATCGGCTTGTATAAAAAAATTAATACTAAATTATTTAATTTCGAGTAACTTTCAAAATTAAACAATTGAAAAGTTAGAACAAAATCAAATGATTAAATTTATAACATCAAATCCCATTTCTGGCTAGGACAAAATAGATTCAAGTCATGCCCAACTTCACCAATACCCGAACTACATGGAATTGAGGTATAATTTGGATCCACTTTCAGACCATTTGCCATGTGGGCAGGATCAAGTCAGGTCTTTTTAGGAATAGACATGAAAAGGTTTTTCTTGTCAAGGACTAAACTTCAATTCAGGTCCAAAATCTTAAGGCGTACGTCCAACCCAATTGGTGTTTAGGTCTAAATTTGAACTGATATGCCCAACCCTTTGGTTTTGATTCCAGATATTGCAGGTCACGTTGATTGATTTTCAGGTTATGCAACCCAAGCCACTGGTAGACGCGTTAGAACCCCACATCAAAAGATAGGGTTTGCTTAGACTTGTCTGCACAATCATTGCACAAAGCTCAAAGTTTGACTCTTGGGATTACAAACCCAGCATTGAGACCATATACAATTAAGGAAAATGCTACTTTGACCACCCGTGGGACTGGCCCGTGCCCGCGTGGCAGCCAGTCATTGCCCCCCCCCCCCCCCCCCCCCCCCCCCGCTAACGTGGGCCCACCCCGGGCCGGGGGCCAATGCCAACGCGCAGCATGGCCGCGGGCCAGCCCTGCGGCGGTCAAAATAGCAGCTCCGTACAATTAATACTGGGTTTATAAACAGAAAAGCTTTTCTGAACCCTTGAACTACATTTGGTGGCTTGTAACCCAGTTTTTGAATTTTGGAACCTCATGGATCATGACAAATATTGTATTTGCAAACCTTGTTTTCAGTATGATACGGGTTCGCAGATCACATTTTCAGTATTGACACTGGTTTGCAAACACAGTTATAGGATTTGAAACCCCAAATGACTAACCCCTTCAAGCCCCCAAGATGTATGAGAAGTTGGTTGAGAAATAACAATTAGCATATAACCATAAAAAAACGAAGATATTGTTATGATTCCTTTACCACAGACATATTTCAAGCTCAATTTTTGTCTTGTTTCTATAAAGCATATCCTATAAGTGAAAATAAATAAATTTTCAGACCTGGAAGGCATAGCAGAGAGAATCTCCACATGCATAAATAGGCCAACTTTCAAGGTCCTGTAGGATATAGCTGGACCCAGGCAAACTCTTCTTTGTAGCTCAAACTTGCTTCACAGGATGCTAAGCATGTATATATAACTATGGTCCCCCAATCGAGGGAATCAGGATCATTTCCCACTTTGAAGTAATAAAGCAACTGAGGCATGATCTGCGCACAAAGTTAATTGATCTCAGCAGAAGAGTAACCAACACTATAAGGACAGTTCAAACAAAATAAACTCTTATTTCTCACAAAGTGGCAACAAAAGAAGTGAAGTTTACAAAGCACGGAGTAAACTAGAAAAGTGTAAAATAACAATCATAGGAATTGGCATCTAACATCATAACGATACATGGCACAAACTAACATCGTTTCCAATATCAAATGTACTTTACATGTGCCAGTAATTGACTCAGTATATTTAGCAAATTGCTACAAATTTGAGATCTTCGTACCTGGAATTCATAACAAAGAGGACCTTTACAATACTTGCATTTAGGAATATCTTCTTTAGATGGGCGACCACTTGACAAGGGCCACAACGGTTTGGCCTTCAAATCGCGGCAGTATCTGTCGATATTTTGGAAAGACATTCAAAATCAACATTAGACTTAACGAATCTCTAGAATAAATTAAGGTAGTAAAGGAATGATATAACCCATTGAGTTTGCAACTTCCAGGCTGAGTTTTGTATAAGAAAACATAGGTCTTACAGAAAGCAAGATAATATAACTAAAAGAATGTCAGATAGAATAAATTTAAAAAACATAAGTGGTTGGCATAGGAAACTTAAGATCAGATAGATGAATATCTACAAACGCAAAGGAACGAAGAGGAAATTTATGTCACAGAAACAGCATCATTAGTTGCAAAAATATGATGGTAAGGCTAAACAAGCACTAAAAGTTCCATTATCAAGTAAATTGCGATGGACTTGCACTCACCTCAGCACCTGCGCAGGGGCTTTAGAAATGCGCTCTTCAAAAGATACCCAACTCTTTTTATCACTGTCACCCTGTATGGAGATAAGAATTCGTAGAATAAAATGCATATGGTTAATCCGCATATAGGTACAAAGTGAGGTCAGCGACAGAGGCACACCTCAAACTTGTCCGACAATAACTGAAATGTTTCATCTGATTTGTCGTGCACAGATACTAAAGATGCTGTATAACTTTTATCTCCAGTAGGTTCTGTATCGTAGTCGCATTCTTCCTCAATTACAACCTCAAATTCAGGATGCATAGTTTTGCAGGCAACTGAAAGGATCAAGAACTGCTTAGTTAAATACTACTTTTATAGCCACAAACAAAAGGAATAATGGAATACATATTACACATCTTACCTTTCCCTTTTGCTGGCAATTTTTTACCGAAATCGGACGTGGAAGATTCCAAAGAACTAATAAACTGACAGCATGCAGCTTTATGCCCTGAACCCCAATGCAAAATCTAAAAGAAAATATTAAGATAACTCCATGTATTGTTCAATAAGGAAAAAAATAGAAAATAAAAAGCCTACATAACCACCTGGTGTTTCTCAGAGCAGTAGTTTTCTGTCTTGCAACTACTGCAAACTCTCTCTCCTTTCCATGTTCCACACCAGCAACAGAGTGTAGCTAAAAAAACAAAACAAAGCAATAAGATAATCTTTCTTAAACAAGCATAATAACATGTCATGGACAATTTATGGTGACATTACCTTCAACCAACTAACTTAAGAATCCTAATTCTAAGATGAGAGAACATGATACATGAGTAGATGAGCTACTGAAGCAAGAACATTAAAGCTGTATGCTCGCCTATCATGCAGGTATCTAACTTTATATTGGCATGGATTTTAGCAAGAAAACGTGTGCTTCCTTTATTTCCAAGTGTAAACAGGATCTCTAAATGGAAATTGCTCTTGCATCTCCTATGCATAAATAACTATCAAGCAAAAACAAGTTAGATTTTAAGATGAGTTATTTAAGTTCGTATCTGTCATGACAATAAATATATACAAATTTTAGATGGACATAATACGAAAATGCCACCACATTAAAGTTCAAAATTTCCATGTGCAAATCCAGCTTGATATCTTAGTCCAATTGTAGCCCAACCTGCTTATACTCAAATTAGGATGTTGCAGTTTGATGGCAACACGTGACTCCTAAAGTATTCATGTAACACTTCTCACAAATTGTCAGGTCACAGAGCTCTTTTACTCTTCCCCGGAGCTTTAGGAATTTAAAATCCCCTTCCTCTTTAACCAATGTTGACGATCTCTTTTCGTGACCTATTCAGAGCCTGAAGTTGAGTTTCCGATCGGAGAGAGGACTCCCTATTCCTAGCCTCATCTCTCTCCACGTTTTCCTTGTACTTAAGTAAAAACTAAAAAGAAATGTCGGCAGAACAGCCAGCAAACTTAATTATCCCCTACCCTACTCTAGGCCTCGCCATCTTCTTTTTTGTTTTCTCTTACATCATGTTATCGGAGTACTCCCTTTTTGTAATTGAGACTTTTTCGTTGATTATCTTTAATGAAATGGGAGGGGCAATTTATTCCCACCATTTTATCTCAAAAAACAAAGTGTTAGGACAGATATTCACTCACCAAAATGACAAATTAGGAACACTAATCATTTTTTAATTTGGAACACTTATTTTCTATATCTAGGTTCTGGAATAGAAAAAAAAACATTCCAGATAAAAAAATCGTTCCTAGTATTTTTTATTTTTATTTTTTTTAAATTTATTTATTTAGCTACGCTTTTATGTTGTTCCAAATACGGAACAAAAATTGAACAAAATCGTTAAGTTATAATTTTTTTCATTCTTCCTCCCTCTCCTTCAGATTTAGAGAACCATCACCCCTATCACCATTTACCTCCTCATTCTCCACAGAACCCTAATTCTAATCTCCTCAACACCCCTTCCCCTCATCCTCTCTCCTGGCCTCGACTTCACCCTCCTTCCTTCATACCAGCGAGTTCTCATGCTGCGTGCACGTGGTGACCTCGCCAGAGTTCGCAAGTTCCTCGAACTTCTCTGCCTCGTCTCCTCCATCGATGGCCCAAATCCCCTCAAAGTATCATATCTCTTCCTCACCTTCCTCTACTCTAACCGGGTGCATCTATCGCGCGCACAAAATTATGAGGTAATTTCAATAAACTATACTTTTCTTTTTAGTTGAATTGATTTAAAAATTGTACCTTTTTTGAGATTGGGACGGCTGGAATATTATAACAATAGCTTTACTTGTAGTTTTGCTTGTTTTGCTCGTGAACAATTCGTGAGCTTTAATCCAACGGACTAAACCCAAAAAACTTAAAGTTGTGATTTTTAAGCCTCTAATTGGGGATATGGTGACATGAGCAATGAGATTGTATAATATGGTGAAGCAGTAAAGCTAATAGATCTATCAATAGACGTCAAAATGTAGATGTTGATACTTCTGTACGAACACCAGAGATACTACTAAAGGAGGATAATGTAAGTGGTTTCACAGGGAGGACAGGTAAAGTCTGCCTCTGAGGCCAAAATTAGGGAGCATGAAAAAATCGATGCAAGCTGGCAGAACCTCTATCTGGCCTACAAGTAAGTGGTTGGATGCGATTCCTAGGCCTATTTTTTTTTTATGGTTTTCCTATGTTTGATGGTTTGCCGAAGCCTATAACTGGAAGGAGAACTAAAGCAGCACTGGACTAGTGGTACAAAACCGATATCCAATGCTTAATTTCTTCTCTTGTATCTGATCTATGGAGATAGCAACAACTCCTGGATTCAAGTGTTTATATCGGGCCTTCAAGTAAGTAGGTGTACATAGTACTTATATTCAGGAGAGAGAGAGGATTAGGAAATGGGATATACTTAGGAAATGGCATAAATATCCGCACCAAGAGACGGGGGAAACAGAAAGAGGCCGGGGAGTGTTGGGGAGTTGGCAGTTCTTGTTCCGGGACTGCACATCCCTAGGAGTGTGGATGTCTCCCAGCCTTGGGTGATAACAGTTCGAAGAGTCTGATCGAATGGCTCTCGTTCATGAGGACAATATATTTGACACAAAGTTAGTTAACAAATAAGGTAGAGTTTGTTTGGACAAATAAGGAGGATGATGCAGAGGTGGTTTTCTTGATAAATAATTATATTGATTATTCTCAACATGTATTTCCCTGACAAGAAGATGAAGGCTGATTACTGATCTTCTTTACTATTTGCATAGGAAATCGGCAAAGCAAATGCTTGGTATGAAGTGTTGTCAGTTCTAAAGTTAATGGTCATGCTATGTTTTTCTGAGGCCAATTTGTTAATTCTTCCTAAAACAGCAAGTGATGGTTATCAGCCGAAGGTCATAAAAGGTTGGTCTTAAGCACCAGTTAGATTGTAAACTATTTAATACTTTTGATTCTGCTGTACACTAACAGAACTTGAACAACACAGAACATTTTCATTTATGCCCACAAGGAGTACTTCTACCCTTATGTACCTTTCATCAGTATAGCTACTGTTCTGAGTGATTGAACTTGAGTATTCACAATACACAAATAAACCTACCAAAGAATCAACATCCAAACTTTCCCAATACCCATTTCCAGAAATCATCTAAAATCATGACAAAACAAGATTACAAGAATTACCTCCCGAATTTTTCAATCAAGATATAAATTTTATGAACATCCACTTCATGGATCACCCAATAACAAATATTAAAATACAGATATATAATCCTCAACCTCACTACAACTTTGCTTCTTCTGGCAGTTGAAAATTGTTCTTTGTAGTCTCTTTTAGTTTAATCTTATTGTCAACTATAAGTTAGTCTAGACTAGTTTATGTGGAGGAATATTTTATATGATGAGTTGTCTGTTAGTTTAGTCTCCCATTTAACCTTTCCTTACAAATGTACTGTGTAATTGTCTTCCTTCTCTAAATGGCATGCTGAGACTCCCAGAAATAACTCCAAGCTCAAGCCTAATCTACAAGTTGTGTGATGAATGAAACCAAAGGCAAATCTTGTTGAATTTTTGGTTGTCGTCTTTATGAGATCTTATTATAAAACTTATTGTGCCCAGTTCCTTTGAAAGTTGCAACATGTTATACTTATTTTCTTGAGGGCTACTTGACCAATTTGGCGGTGGTTACATAGTTCTAGTCTGGAGTGATGGATACTACAATGGTGATATAAAAACTAGAAAGACAACTCAACCGATGAAGTTCACAGCCGATCAAATGGGACTGCAGATGAGTGAGCAACTAAGAGAGATTTCCGAGTCTCTCTCGGCAGGCGATAGCAATCTGCAAACTAAAAGGCCATCTAATTCATTATCTCCTGAAGATCTTGACAGCCACAGATTGGTATTACTTGGTTTGCATGTCCTTCACATTTGGCCCGGAGCAAGGGTAACATTTCTTTTCATTCATGAATTCTCTTTTTGCTTAAGTTTCTTATTACATTGAGATTATTCTCATATTAGACTTTAAATTGGCTTCCATGCTGTAAAACCCAAACCCATTTCTAATAGAAAAAAAAACTAAAAACCAACAACTGACTAACTCTCACCCCCACCCCCCCCCCCCCTCATTCACACTCACCCCCCCACGTTTACTCTCTCCCTAAAATTTCTCTCCATTCTTCCCTAAAATACTCACAGCTATACACAACACCCCCCTCTCTTCCTTCCACTCCAGACACTTCTCTCTTCCCCCAAACTTCCAACCCACGGAACCTTCCGTCCGCACCCTCGCCTTCCCGGCCGGCCACCCGCGACCGCGGCGCCCAACTCCGCGACCGCGGCGCCCAACTCCGCGACCGCCGGACCCTGCAAGCCGCCCTCGCAGCCGACCCCCGACTCCGCGACCCCTCCGCCTCGGCAGCGCCCGATCCACGGGCAGCCCCCTTCCAGCCGCCCTCTGTGCCCGATCCGCAGGCAGCCCCTCGCCGGCGCCCCGCAGTCCCTTCCGCGGCGCTCCTTCCTGTGACCCGCAGCCCAAGCCACTGTCGATGTCCCGTGACCGTCCCTGGTCGCTGTCGTTCCTGTCCAGACGTGCCTCCGGCCTTCGAGCCGGTGACGAACGCGCCGATCCGAGCCCGAGACCACCCTTCGGATTCCGTCATCAACTTTCGGTATAATTCTTAACAGAGTAGTTCGTCCCTCCCCGTCGTAGTCAATGATGACGCGGTCTCGATCCCTCTATGGGATTCGACTATTTTATTACGTTGCTCGCGTATGGATACGTGGAACGATCCTTGGATCGTTGTTACGGTTTTGTGTTCGGAACATTTGTTATGTTATGAATGGGTTCTATAGTCCAATTTCGGAATTGGGTTATTCTGTGAAACTGCTTGGTGATAATTGTGAGGCTATGTTTGGGGAATTAGTTGTGGATTGGCTTTGGCCAAATTGTAAAGCATATAGTATTGGGTTCTGTGGTATGGATTTTCTATATAAAAATGTGTATATAAATAAAGTTGGGTTAAAGGGTTATGTTGGTTTTATATTAAGGTGTATATATGAATGTGGTTGTCAGTTGTTTTGTTAAACTCAGAATATGTTCGGTTAGTTATAAAAATGGATTTTTGGTTAAGAAAATAGTTGTTTGTATTTTTAGTTTGATTATTTTGTCAAAAATGTATTTTCAATTTTGTGAACCTTTTATTATATATTCATATTAAAAATTTGTATTTTTAACTTAAAATATATTCTTAGTATTTTGGGACCCTTTTTAAATGTATATTCGTATGAATATTATTACTATTTTTCGGAAAACCTGGTTATTGCACAAAAATATACTTTATATACCTTATATTTTATTGGTTAGTTAGATTGGCGTATTTTCGGTAAATTTGAGGCTTATCATTTCCACCTTGGCAACGACCGAAATGGTCGAATGAGCCATTAGCGAAACGCAAACGCTACGGAGTATTTCTGTACGTTGAGGCGTAAGCTATTAACAACGTGTGACTGCGTGACCAAATCTGAGACTCTGGTTATCCCTGTCTTGCGACTTTAGTTTATTTTAGACTTGTAGAACTTGTTACTTGGCGTGCTATATTTTAGGTGCAGGACACTCGTGCCTTCGGACTGTACCGTTCCCAGCTTAAAAGATCGCTGCAGCGTAGTTTAGGATTTTTTTTTTATTTTTTATGTAAAATATGTTGTAAGGGCATAATCCCATTTTTTTTATTTCTTTCTCTGAGCCTTGTATTGTGTAGCTTAGGAGTATCGTAGCTCTTTCTGTTTTTATGTATTTTAGGTCGATAATATCGCACGTTAGTTTATCTACAAATGAAATTGGAAACATTTATTTTCTAAAAAAAAAAATTAAGGTTTTCTCACATTTAGAACGCTTTAAAAATACAAGTTTTATAATTATATTAACAATATCACGCTTTTATCATTAAAGGAAAATACAGTTTATATATATATATATATATATATATATATATATATATATATATATATATATAAAATATATTAATATTTAGATTTTTAATGGAAGCTGGAGCGGGCGATCGCGTAGCTGTGCTAGGGTTTTCTCGCGGGTTGCCTCCTCGGCCGCCGGACCCCTTGGCCGGCGGTAGGCGGGCCTCGGCCTTCAAGGGCGGCCCCCCTCCCGGCGTTGGGGGGCGGACGGGAGCCAGATCCGGGGGGTCGGGTGGACCCCCCCCATGCGAGCGCGCGCGGCAGCCCCCCCAAGGCGGCCGGGGGGGGGGGGGGGGGAGGCGGGAGCACAGGGGGGTCGGGTGGACCCCCCTGTGGTGGCGACGACTCTCCCAGGCGGCCGGGGGAGGGGTCGGGCTCTACGGGGAGGGGGTTGGGTGTCCACAACTCCGAGACTCCCTTGGATCCGAACTTTAAATTCGGAGCAGGGTCCGGATCTCTGGGGAGTCAAACGGAGGGAGGTGGATGGACGACGGTTACGCGCCATCGCGTGGCGAAGACCGGGAAGAAGACGGGAGGCGGACAGGGTCCGGTTAGGGATCGTCATCCCGATAATCGTCTGAACGGGACAGAATCTCGGCCTAGCCGGGGTCCGGGGGTGTCTGCTGGGAGATCGGTGGGTTGGCGGCCTAAGGCGACCGCGGCGGCCAAGGAGAAGAGTAAGCTAGTGGATCTGGATGTTCAGGGATCTGGGACTTCTCGTCCGGTGATTGCCCCGAGGCCTATTGGGACGTCCCCACGGCCTGCTGGCCGGTCTTGGGCCGAGATTTGCAAACCGGTGGGGCCGAAATCCCCCGCATCGATGGAGTACGTCCCGCCGCTCAAGGTAGGGAGGGGTTTCCGGGCTGTGTTTCCTGCGGAGGAGATCCAGTAAGTGACAGCTTACTGGGAGAATACCCTCGTCCTATATGTCTTGGGCAACAAGCCTTTCTACGGGCAGATCCGGGGCTATGCAGCGCGTGTCTGGAAGCCTAAGGGGAGTATGGAGTTCTTTGCTCGCGAGAACGGCTTCTATTATGTGAAGTTCGGACTGGCGGAGGATGTCGCTAGGATCCTCCAAGGCGGCCCCTGGACTTTTGACGGCAGACTGATCATTCTCAAGGAGTGGACTCCGGAGCTGTGATGCGAGAGGGAAGTTCTGAATGCCATCCCAGTATGGATTCGATTTTCCGAGTTCCCGGTTGGGTTTTGGAACATTCCCTTGTTGATGCGACTTGCAAGTTTGGTGGGCACCCCGATCAAGGCAGATGAAGCTACTACCTTTCGGACGCGGTTGATGTACGCGAGAATTTTTGTGGAGATTCGGGCAGGGGGGAGCTCCCGAAGATGGTGGAGTATGAGCTCCCTTCTGGGGAGGTGCTTACCCAGAAGGTGGAGTATGAATGAGTTTCACCTACCTGCTCACGATGTTCCTGTTTCGGGCATCTGACCAGTGCTTGCATGGAAGCTGGCCCTCCGGTGGAGCCTAGTATTCCTCCTCGTGAGGTTCCCGAAGCCTCCTGTGATATGGATTTCAGAGATGATAGCGGAGTGGAGGTCGTGGAGGGGGAGGTTACTAATCAGGTGAGTGATGGCGGTTTGAGCCTCGTTGTTTCTACTCAACTTGCTCCAACGGGTGGGGTGTCCACTGGCCAGGGACCGAGTAGTATAGTTACCAGAAGCATGGTTGCGACGGAGACTGAGGCACGAGGGGAGGACGGTTCGTCTGGAGGGCAAGTTTACTGTAGGAAGAGACGTGCTGTCGGCCTGCTGCGTGATGGCCCCTCCATGGTGGAGGGACGTACCACAGGCAGAGAGGAGGCGGTGTGTGTTGACAATCCTGCCTGGACGTTGGTGCTATCTCAGGTCGTTCCCCAACAGACGGTTCCGACTGGGATGGATGAGAATCCTTTAGCGACGGATGCAGCACCTTCCCCAGGTGCCATTCCGGGAGTTTCTCAGGGGGGCCCAACTCTCATTAATTAATGGCCATTATTGCCTGGAATGTGAGGGGAGACGTGTTCGCTAGGGTGGTGGAGAGAGATTTGTGGGGTGCTACACAGAGAGAAATGTGACATTTCTGTTATATTAGAGTCCAAGATCAAAGGTGAGAAGACTCTTACTCGTCGGACCCCTTCTCGTTGGGCCCAATTGCACAACCTGGCTCTTTGTGACATGGCAAGGATTTGGGTTCGCTGGAACCTGAAGAGTTGGGATGGTGACTTGCTCCTCCTCACGGAGCAGCTGATTGCGACCTTCGTGAACAAGGGTGGCTTCCGGTTCTTGTTGGGGGCTGTCTATGGCCACAATGACAGAAGGAGACGGAAGTCCCTATGGAGCGACATCTCCCGTATTTCATCTGTTGCTGACTCGTCGTGCCTTCCTCTTCTCTTGATCGGGGACTTCAATGCCCTTCTGCACCAAGGGAAAAAGCTAGGTGGCCGTCCGGTCCCAGATCTATCCTCTATGATTTCCAGAGATGCCTCCTGCTTACGGGACTTCGGGGATTGTCTCGCTCAGGCTGTATCTGGACTTGGCACAACAAAGCAACTCATAATAGGGTTGCTTGTCAGCTTGATCGCGCCATGGGCAATGGGGAGTGGTTCCGTCACTTTTCTACCACTCCAGCTGAGGGTCTGGCAGCTGGGACGAGCGATCATTCCCCCATCAGGGTTGACTTTTCTGTTCGGTCTCTTGGAAAGTCCCGTCCGTTCAGGTACAACAACAGTTGGTATCTCTCGGAGGGCTACTTAGAGGCTGTCGCTGAGGGGCTCACTAGTGGTCAGGAGGGGACGGCTCAATTCCGTTTGGTTCGTCGTCTCAAGGCCACGAAGAGAGCCCTTAGGAGTTGGGTGAAGGGGCTGCCCAAGTCCACCTTGGAGGACAAGGAGGTGGAGTTGCGGACCGTACAGCAGGATATGCAGGCTGACATGCTGGATGGAGACCTGGTGACCAGAGAGAAGGAGCTGATCGGAGAAGTCAACATCCTGAGGCTGCAGAAGGAGATTAGCGCGGCCCAGCGAGCCAAATGCTCCTGGCTGAAGGATGGCGACCGGTGCTCCAAGTTCTTCTATGATGTTATCCGGACAAGACAGAACAGGAATCACATCTCCCAGCTACTTGATGCAGATGGCACTCTGGTGGGGACGTCGGCTGATATCCAGGACGAGGCTGTCAGGTACTACTCTGAGTTATATTTTCAGACTGACTACCTATCCGTGTTTCCAAAGGTTGTGACGAAGAGATTGGTGACTCCATTTGGAAATAGCATTCTGCTTGCACCTGTTACATTGGAGGAGGTGGAGTCTATTGTCAAGGGGGCGAACCCCAACAAGGCTCCTGGTCCGGATGGCTTCAGCAGTGGTTTCTTCAAACGACATTGGGACATTCTGAAGCATCAGGTAGTGGAGGTGGTTCAGGAATTCTTCACCAAAGGGAAGCTCCTGAAAGAACTGAATCACACTTTCCTGACCTTGATGTCGAAGAAGGAGGGAGCGACTGCACTGGCGGATTTTCGTCCTATTGCGTGTTGTAATTATCTTTATAAGATAATTACGCACCTTATGTGCCGACGGAAGGAGGGGATCATGCAGGACTTGGTATCTCCGAATCAGGCTGCATTCATCAAGGGGAGGTCGATCGCTGAGCACAGCCTCCTGGCTCATGAGATGGTGAGGGAATTTAGCAAACCCGGAGGGGAGAAAGCTTGTGTTAAACTGGATTTGAGGAAGGCGTATGACATGGTCAATCGGGACTTCCTCTGTCATCTGATGTCTGCCATGGGATTCGCGGAGCACTGGGTCGCGTTGATTCGGGAGTGCATTACGTCCCCTACTTTTTCTGTTCTCATCCAGGGTGTTCCGTATGGGTACTTCCAGAGCAACCGTGGGCTTAGGCAAGGTGACCCATTGTCCCCTTACCTGTTCACGCTTGCTATGGAATACTTTACTTGCTTGATGGATCTGGCAGTGCACCGTGGATGGTTGGTTCCTCTGTTTCGGAGGATGGACCCCCCAGTTACTCATCTTATATATGCGGATGATCTGCTAGTTTTGATCCAGCCTTCGACGGAGGGGTTGCTGACGCTTGCGGCTATTATGGAAGATTTGAAGTCCGTTTCGGGTCTCCAGATGAACCGGGATAAGAGTAGGGTCTACTTCAGCTCCCTGTGTACCCGGAAGGAGGAGCGGGCTGATGTGTTGGGTATCGCGAGGAGTGATCTCCCGGTGCGCTACTTAGGAGTACCTCTCACTGTCAACTATACGCGGGATCAGAACTGCCATAGTCTGGTAGAGTATGTCCAGAGGAGAGTAGAAGGGTGGCAAGCAGCTGGTCTGTCATTTGGCGATCGCATTGAGCTGGTCCGATCGGTGATATCGGCTGTGGCCTATTTTTGGCTGCAGTCCATCCTCCTACCGGTGGCCACTATCCGACGGGTGGAGCGGCTATGTGCCGATTTCATTTGGAGGGGAGGTATGCATGCGATCTCCTGGGACCAGCTCTGTCGTCCCAGGAAGGAGGGAGGAGTGGGGCTTAGACCGTTGCTGGAGGTTAGAGAGGCTTCTGTGCTTAAGCTGGCCTGGAGATTCATCAGCGGGGGATCTCTCTGGGCGGACTGGATGCACAGCAGATACGTGAAGCAGGGCAGCTTTTGGACGTGTCCTACTGACAACAACCATTCAGTCACGTTCAAGACTGTCTTGAGACACAGGGGGCTGCTCAAGTCTGCCATTCGGAGGGTCATGAAGGACGGGTCGGGTACGGACCTCTGGCGGGATCCTTGGATAGATCGGCGTTCGTTGTTGGACATCAAAGGAGCCCCGACTCATCAGGAGGACAGACGTGGTCTGACGTGCAGTCGCATCATACGTAATGGGGAGTGGAGGCCGGACTCTTATCGGTTCACTGAGGAGCTGGGTGGGAGCATTCTGTCTACTGTCATTGATCCGTATTTGCCTGCGGATCGGTGGTTTTGGAAGCCGACTGGAGCTTCTATAGGGACTGGGGAGTTCCAATTCCGTAGCTGCTACAACCTTATCCGGCGAGCCTTCCCGCTGAGTCCTAATTACGAGTTCGTTTGGTTCAAGGGTCTGGCCAGGAAGATGCAGTTGTGTGTTTATAAGCTTCTACTGGGCCACCTCTTGACGAGAGATCGCCTGAGTTCGTTTGGTGTGCCGGTTTCGGATCCCAAATGTGTACTTTGCGGTTTGGAGCCTGAATCTATAAAGCATATCTTCTTCGAGTGCACTCTGGCATGGCAGATCTGGACGGAGCAGAGTCGTGTATTGGGTGTGTGCGCCTCCGGGAAAAGTGTTGGGGACATCATCACGGTGATCCGAGATAGCAGGGGTAGAGGACAGGACTGGTTCCGAACAGCCAGAGTTCGTCTGGCTGCTGCGGTTTGGCATGTATGGCGGGAGCGAAACCGTCGGATCTTTGAGGGGCTGGTCACCCCTCCAGTTGGCATTCTCCATAACATCGAGTTTGATGTAAATGCTATGGAGAATTGATGAGTGATGAGTGGGAGTCCCACTCTGCAGTGTTGTAAAAATCCCTCTAGGCGGCCGACTAGTCCCCGACTAGTCGCTAGTCGGCCGCCGCCGACTCGACTAGGGGCTAGTCCCCGACTAGTCACTTGTCGGCCACCGTCGACTTGATTAGGGGCTGGTCCATCCAAAAATTAGCTAAATTGGTAATAGTCTGGGCTGCCGTCGACTTCGTCAAGGCAGCCGTCGTCGACTCTTTACTTTGTTGCTGCCTTTTTCTATTTTTGAAAAAAGCGACTAGCCTACTCTTTTTTATTTTTACTTTTGCTTTGTTATCTCTTTGCTACTGTTGTTGTGGCTCTTTTTTTAATTTTTGCTTGTTACTTTTTTTTGCTTTTGCTTGCTACTGCGACTGTAACTCTCCGTGCAAAATAATAAGTTGTTAACATATTATTTAAATATTTATCAAAATAGAAATTTATGCAAAATAATGAATAAGAAAATGCACTGCAGTCTGCGATAATTAAAAGTTCAACAATTAACATATTATTTTTTAAAATATTTTTATAACATATTATATATATATATATATATATATATATATATATATATATATATTCATTAAAAATTCTAAACCGACTAATCCGACTAGTCCCCGAGTAGTCCCCGAGTAGTCCGATTAATCCGTAGTCCCCACGAACCGACTAGCGGCCGACTAGCGATTTTTACAACCTTGTTTGTATGTTGTACGATTATGGCTTTTCATTTGGAATAAAATTCACCTTTTTTCAAAAAAAATATATATATATACAAGTCTTTTCTCATAAATTGTGTTGCCTACTCTTTCCAAATAAAGTAAGAAAAATTGACTCTTTATACAAATTGGAAGTAACGTAATGGCGTTAGAGTTGATTGATCGTTAGACTAATATGTTAAACAAGTAAAATTGACTAGGACCAGTATTAGAGATTACAACTAGAACATCGTAGAAATGGTTGTATTGGAACTAAGACATGTTTCACTAATGTAGGGTTCAGGCCTAAGTCTGATGTCGTATTTCCTGTCTCCATCTACAGCACCGGAAAAAACCCAAGGCAAGTTTCATATGGTTCATGTCCGCGTTTTATTTAATAATTAAATATATTGCATCAGTAGGACTATGTATATTGTATCGACACTGATTCACAGGGGATCCCTCTCGGACTCCAGATTGATTGCTTGATTGACTCATTGACTCGGGGATTGGGAGAGTAGTATAGCATCTGTGACCAAAGCCATTGTTATTGATATTGCCTCTCTCGCGCTAACCCCTATTGCACAGGGGGTTGAGCCGTACCGTATACTATCATTTGGCCAAAATATTAGTATACACATTGAATCTACCAGTCGGTCACAGATCAGTTATACGCTCAAAATCACTATTAAATCATTGTGGATTGCATCATTGTAACTCCTGAGATTTTATTGCCCTGCGGATCTTTATAATTATTTAAAAAATATATTAATGCTTTTAAACTACCTTGCATCATTTATTATTATTTAGAATGCTAGATAAGGATGTATGTTCTTGCTCCCCTCCTGACTGGAGACCAACATTTTTAGGTGATTGCGACAACGAGGAGCTTACTATTAGTACCTACTACGGACTCGAACTGAATTCTGAGGAGATAGATGAACCCAACCAGGAGGCACGTGAGCCGGCTACTTAGTAGTCTAGTCAGCACTGTATTTAAAGCTGTAAACCTTAGTACAACTTAAGTTTGTTCCGGTATCGTGTTTGATTTATTAAATAAAAGTTTTTTAAAATTCTCGTATTTTAGAATGTTGTGCTTGAGTTACTACTGATTGATACAGTTTACTGCCGCCGTCTCACAACGGTGCAGGCTGGACATGATCCGACTGGACCCAGTATCTTGGGAACGGGTCGTGACACATGCCCTTTACATTTTGGTCAAAGATAACTGGTGCCTGCAATTTGATTGTAATGAAGTTGACTCATACTTGTATGCTAGAGTTTTTTTGTCATTTCTCTTCCAACTAATCATTTTTCTGGTGTTCAGACTTAATACAGCTCGGTTGTTTTATATAGAAGTCCGAATGTTGACTAGTGAAACAACTAGTATGTATGACTGATTTTCTCTAGTGGTCAGGATATCTAGTGATGTTTGTCATGAGCATATCTTGGTTGTCATGAGAATTACACAAAAATACATATATTGACATTCAAAAAGTGTACTTCTGATTATAAGAAAAGAATATCTTGGTTGTCATGAGAATTACACAAAAATACATATATTTACATTCAAAAAGTGTCTTCTGATTATAAGAAGAGAATATCTTGGTTGCCATGAGAATTACACAAAGAACATATATTGACCATAACTGAAATAGTTGAAAAACAGATGCTTTTAAAGAATTTTACATGCTACTCTTATGAGTACACTTTCTGAATCTTGTGATCATGACATTCAAAATGGTTTTCGAAATTGCATTTATGTATTCCATATTTCTTTAGGAAGGAGTCAGAATTACTAAAGTAGTCTTGACAAAGTTCATGCATCAGAATCCTTCCAATAATCTAGTTTCTCCATCCTTTTCAGGTTAATGTGACAACGAGTGCAAGATTCCTATTGCAATAGCTTCTCTCTCTCTCTCTCTCTCTCTCTCTCTCTCTCTCTCTCTCTCTCTCAATTTTTCTCAAATAATTTAGTTCAGATGTTAGAGATATTCATAACAAACAATATCTATTTTCTCTCTTCTCCCTCTTAATATTGCCTTGTGTGATCGAGGTTCTTATTCATAGATTTATCTTAAAAGCAGTGTTATAGATTTCGCTAGGTGGAATCGGTGCGGCAAAGGGCCGCCTAGCGCCTAGGCGGCCGCACAGAATTTTTTTTAGAAATTTGAAATCTGAATTTTAATTTTTTTTTTAAATTTTTTAAATTTATTTTGAACGTTTAAAAAAAATTAATTTTTTGAAATTTTGTTGAAATTTTTTTGAAAATTTGTTGAAAATTTTGTTAAATCTGACTTTTTATGAATTTTTGTTGAAATCTGAATTTTTTTATTTTATTTTGAAATTTCAATTTTGAAATTTGAAAATCCACCTAAGACCGAACAGGCGCCTAGGTCGGACGAACATGGGATTTTCAGTTCATTGGGAGCCGCACAGCGCCTAGGCCGATTTTTAGAACACTGCTTAAGAAAATATGACCATGTCCTCTTCTGGTCAATTCATATCTTAAAACCAATATAGGAATTCAGTTTTCAGATTTTTTTTATTTTGTAAGACAAAGTGCTATGATTGGTAGGAGCACTAGATAGATGGATGGATAGATAGATCATCAAGTGATAATTTGTTCCATGATTTTAAAAAAGTCCTCGAATTAATAATCCATCAACATACTTGCAATTTATGTTTCTCAATAACCAATCAAATCATAATAACTATATGATTTGTCTGTGCATTCGATTTCGATCCTGTTGCCCCTTCAGTAATTTTCAGGGTCAGGAATCGTTATCATGGGGGTCAGTGGCTGCAGCAAATCGTACGTTTCACAAAATTTGATCAATTTCTATGCTATATCATCAGATTTTGCTCTGTCAACTATCTTTCTTCAGCGTAGATATTTATATCAGAACTGACTCAAAACCCTTGAATTCGAGGTCATTATTAATATAATTAGCATACAAACTAATAGAAGGAAGCATAGAGGTGGTAGAATATATAAATTAAGTATATAATCTCAGAAGAAAAAAATATGTTTGTTGTCCTGTAATTTTAGTTGGTTAAACATGCATAATATAATGTAGAAGTAGATTGTTCATTAGGTTCAAGGAACAAAACGTACATACTATACTCAAGGGAAAGGTTCTGCAGTTCTGCTATTAGATGATGAGAAAAAGAAGGATAGGAACTACTTCTTAAAAGAAAATCGTGGAGAAAGGAAAACCATAAACACGACATTGAACTTTTACTAGCTCCAACTCGAAGTGTACAAGGTTACAAACTCGATTATTCAATTGAAAGCAAAGTCAAATAAGTTTTGTCGCGATCTCGACATCCGTGTCATTGATATTGAACTTTTACTAGCTCCAACTAAAAGTGGAGTACAAGGTTACAAACTCGATTATTCAATTGAAAGCAAAGTCGAATAAATTTTGTCGCGATATCGACGTCCGTGTCATGATTTTGTTTTGCTTTCTTCTAGTACCAGATTCACAAATGCATTAATTCTTCTCTGCTCCCAGCCGCATGATGTCTATTGTATCGGTAGGAGCATCTATTAATGTCTTGTAGATTTAGGCCACACCAAAATTTTGGGATAAGGACTTTGTTGTTGATGATGTGTCTAACGTTTGGTAGAGCAAGAAAATACTACATCACATCAAACACACCTCTCCACTAGTCGAGACTGAGACATAATTTCCTCGCAGAGGTTGAAACATCTCTGTTACAAATTGTGCGGAAAGATTTTGTGAAATTGAAGTGAAAGGGATCCAATGTTCTTCCGAACCTTAATTCCAGATATAAGCAGTAGTAGCACCTTAAACTCGCACAAGCAGAAGCTGCATTCTCGACATTGTTTTCATCCAATCCTTTAGAACCATTATCTGAATAGTATCATACTGTCTTTCTTTCTTTTTGTATTTACTTGTATCATCTCAACTTTTACCAAATTGCATTATTCTCCCATTTTTAAAGTGGCTTACCAGTTTCATGCCCGTATCTATGCAACCTAGGTTATGTGTTTGAGACTTTGATCTAATTGTGTTAGTAGGGTGTATTTGTTGCACATCTGGTGTATTTTACTAAAATATTCTCTCAGTTATATGTTAGCTGGCAATCTTAATGGACAGGAGAATTGGGGTGTATTATAGACAAGATAATGTGACTAGTTTCTAGTCTTAAATTGCTATTGCACCCTACGTTTCGTTGTTTAAATTCTGATGTACTGCAACATGATAGGTAGTATTCACTTTTATATTTTTATTTTTCTAGTTGATCAGTCCATGTATTATTTGCAAACTGTCAATCAAGTAATCTATTATTATTGCTGGTTGTACCTGCATCAGAAGGCCACTAACTTGACAAATTTGTTGCTCTATCCGTGTCGATTGGATTCATTTCTCCTATAATTGGGGAGGTAGGTCAGATCATACATTATCATTTATGTTCCCTTCAAATCTTGTTGCAGCATGTATGTAGGTTTCTTCACCTTTGGTCATTTTTTGTCTTAATCTGAAAGGTCAGAGGTACAGTCAAGTGAATTTCTTGAGAGCCTACACCACCATTTCGTGTATTGCAACTGCATTTTCAGTTGCACGTGATGTACCATTAAAGATGATGTATTTCTCAAGGTATATATGCCCATGTTCTTATTCCTTTGAATAGATTAATCTGACCTGTAAATTTATATATTTGAGATTTTTTTTGGTTCACTCTGGTAGAATAAAGGAGATTATTAGCCGGAATCGCCACTAACTTGGTCTTTCTCTGGCCTACATTGAACAAAACAACCATACGCCTAGAACCAACTATAGAAGATGGTTTCAGTTCTTATTTATTTATTCAATTTGGCTTATATTGCCTGAATATTTGTAGCACACTTGTCTGATGCCTAAACATACTAAGAATGCATCATTTTTTGTATTATCTTGTTATAGATGTTGATTAACGCCTCCACATGCCAACGTCAGGTACCACAAATGGTGCCATGGATGCAAGCAACTTGTTAAAACCAATGCTCTGTCAGGGAGAGTTGTGATGTATTGGAGCAACAACCCTTGATGAATATCGCCAATACTAAGATCAAGGAGATGCATACTAGCTAAAACACCAGTTGAGATGGATAGTTAGCCAACACAGACTGGCAAGTACCGCAACAGTGAGATATATCGATGCATCACAGACACCAAAGGAGAATTCGTGCAGATTTTATCGATAAGCCAACTCTCACATCATCTTCTATATTTCCTATGTAGATATTGTTTAACCATTCATTTGGTACAGCCTGCACTGTATGAAGCTTTCGGGCTGACAGTCATCGAGACAATGAACTGTGGCATGCCGACATTTGCAACTAACCAAGGAGGGCCTGCAGGGACTGCATAGATAATCATCGACGAGGCCTCTGGCTTCCATATCAATCCTAATAATGGAGATGAATCCATTATGATAGAAGACCAACTAAGTGAATAGGTTTCTTTGTGTATTATACTCAGGTTTTATTGTAAAGATCTGTTTCTGTATTACACTAAGTTTTATTGTAAAGATCTGCTGAAGACTATGCAAATTTGTTTATAAAAGTAATTTGTTTGATTATTGTTAGTGTTATTTATTTTTAATTGATTGACTTGTTCGCCTCTCTCTCTATATATATATATACAAAAAATATAAACAAAATATATTTGGAATAGTAAATAACCATCTCTCTCTGGAACGGTTATTTACTGTTCCAAATATATTTTGTTTATATTTTGTTCCCAAAATATATTTGGAACAGTAAATAACCGTTCCAGAATATAAACAAAATATAGTAGGAATGCCAAAAGATTTGTTCCAAATCTAGGCTTAGGAAGCCCTAGTAAGAACACCTAGTAAGTGTTCCAAATGAGATGGTAGAAACGCCTAATAATTGTTACAAATATTCGTAATGCCACTTTAGGAACCGTTAATAAGCGTTCCTAAAAATAATAGGAACATGCTTATAACGTTCCTAAATTCCGTTTTTGGTGTAGTGATTGAAACACATCAGAAAAACACAAGCATCTATCGATCTTTCAAATTGTATAAAGTGGTCCAAGGTGCTCCAAGTATTTTGGGTGTTCGTCCTTTTAGCCAGAGCAAGCAAAAGTTAGTATCATCATGTATCCTTCTTATAAAATTCTCCTAAAATATGGCCACACGAGAAGTGAAAGAAGTACCTGCATCAGTCAATGGTCTGTCGCCGTGCTTCAGAGGCTCGCTCGAGTAGAAAGGATTCAACCGTGGAAGCTGGCAACAGAATACCTTCACACTGCACGAATCCATTCCCGAAGTAACACAATGGATACCAACAAAAATAATAACCGATCAACATAATCATAATTTCTACAGAAGTTGATTAAACCTTCTACGAGGACTCTCTTGGCCGCGCTTCCACTGCTCGTGTTGATCCTGGCGAAGGCACTTCATGGACGGGCACATGAACACGTAGAGCGTCCGGTGGAACGCCGACTCAATCTCCGATATTGGAGCGTAAATCTATACAAAACTCCAAACCTTAATAATAAATTTGAAGAAAAATACTAAAAAGTTTCCGATTCTACCTGGAGAAGAAACTGGAGCGGTTCTCTGCAGATCCCGCAGGTACGAGATTTCTCGGTCGGCAAGTTAACCGGATCCAGCCACGCCTAAAATGAACAAAATGTGTGTGAAATTGGAACACAAATCGAAAGAAAAAGGTTATAATTTTTTTTAGGGTTTGGGGGAGTACAGGGACGCCTCCGGCTTTGCTGGGGAAGAAGTGGCGGAGGAGGGAGGAGGGATTCTTTGGCTTCTCGGTGAAGCCTAGGAGTACTCCTTCGTCCTCTTCCTCTTCCTCGTCGTCGTCGTACGCGTCGTCGTCGGCTTCGTTGAGAACTTCCATGGCTTCGTCTTTCTCTTCTGCTTCGTCGTAGAGATGAGTAATGCGAAGGGAGTTTAGGTCCGAGAGACTGGAGGAAGCCATGAGTGGTTGGTTTTGTGGAGGTTTACTTTTAAAAGATTCATTAGTATCTAAACTTTAAGCATACGAATCAGTATAAATTATTAAAAAAAAAGTTATCCTAAATCTGGTTTTAATTTATTTATAATTTTGTCACTTGAAAAGTTAATCGGAGCTAGTCATATTATAGGCTCAATTACTTCGGTGGTACTCCAAATTATACCCTATTAACAATAAAGTACCTAATGTATTATTTCTTACTTAAAAGTAACACACGTTATAATTAAGGACTCAATTACTTCGGTGGTACCAGGGGCGGAGCATTAAGTGGGCTTGCCCAGGCTGTAGCCCGGGCTTGAAATATAAATAATGAGAGTTACCAGTAAAAGTCACTTGTAAACCATAGCTCAATTGGTTGAGTAACTAGTTGTTTATACAGGTAGTCCAGGTTCGATTCCTTAGGTTGTTGTTTCAGTTTTCTTTTTTTTTTTTAACTTTTGAAGCCATTTTTGTATTTTTTTGGGGGGAAGCAAATAAGTTATCACATGATTTTTTTTAGCCCCCTCTAATATTTTTTCCTGCCTCCGCCCTTGGGTGGTACTCCAAGTTATATCCTATTAACAATAAAGTACCTAATGTATTCACAACCGGAATTTTTCCTCTACACGTATTGAAGAAAGAAATTACAATTGTAAGTTACACATTAATAGCAAAAAATAATAATTAATTTATATTAATGTACAAAGAAAAGTATGTTTCACTTACACTAGTAGATAATGGACAACAGTAGAATTTTTTACCTAAGCTCCTAGGCACCTTTGATGTTCGTATTTTGCAAAATCCGGCTTCGCAACGACATAACCGAAGTTCATCAGTCCAACACCAAAAATCACATCCTACCTCCTTTGCACATTTTAAAAATTGGCGCCCACGATTCCAAGGTATATTTGCAGTGAATAATTTGCACAGAGAAGTTCCTTCGCAATAACATGGGATCTTCGCAAGATCCCATTCCATTTCACTTGCTTCATTTGCTACAATTTTGTCAGCATAAACATTTTTAGGATCGGCTCTTCTTTTATTTTAGGGTTTCCACAATAAATTATTGCATTGTTTACACAATAAATTACTTTAGGGTTTCCATAATAATAACTACTGGTTAGGGTTTTCCTCTAATGTTGCTCTACTCTACTTCGAGGTTTTTCAAATTTTAGTGTTTTGGTAATAAAGAGAAACAAAGTGAGATTCGAAAATGACGGAAAGTTGATACATGGACTGTAATACACCTTAATTATAACGTGTGTTACTTTTAAGTAAGGAATAATACATTAGGTACTTTATTGTTAATAGGGTATAACTTGGAGTACCACCGAAGTAATTGAGCCCATTTCCGTTAGCAACTTGACGGAAAGTTGGTACAGGGACTGTGATACACCTTAATTATAACGTGTGTTACTTTTAAGTAAGGAATAATACATTAGGTACTTTATTGTTAATAGGGTATAACTTGGAGTACCACCGAAGCAATTGAGCCTCATATTATATAGGGTAAAGTGCATTTAAACCCTCCTTAGAGTTGCCTCGTTCGCAAAATAAGACTCCTTAGACCAAAAATGCAGTTTAGCCCCCCTTAGTTCGCCCGCGCAAGCGATTTACCCCCTACCGTCTATTTTGCCGTTAAATGGCTGTTAACTTTCAAAAAAAAAATTAAAAAATACCTAAACTACCCCTCCCCTATTTCCCTACCAGCCCCCCCCTCCCTACCCCCCCTCCACCGGCCGGCCTCCTCCCCCCGACCCCCCCCCCCCCCTCCTCCCTCCACCAGCCCTTGCGATCCCCCCTCCTCCTCCCTCCGCCAGCCCCCCTCCCCCCGACCCCCCCTCTCCTCCCTCCACCGGCCAGCCCCTCCGCCGGCCGGCCTCCTCCCTCCCTCCGCCAGCCTTCTGACCCCCTCCTCCTCCCTCCGCCAGCCCCCCCGACCCCGTCCCCCTCCTCCCCCCGACCCCCCCTCCTCCCTCCGCCGGCGAGCCCCCCCTCCTCCCGTCGCCGACGAACTCCCGCTCCCCCGACCCCCCTCCTCCCTCCGCCGGCGTCCGCCCGCCCCCACCACCGGAGAGAGAGGGGGGAGTGAGGAAGGGGTAAAATCGTCTTTTTAGGCCATTTTAACGGTTATTAACAGCGGAAGGGGTGAATTAAGCAAAATCGAAACAGCGTGGATTTTTTAAATCATGGAGTCTTTAATTGCGTTTTCGTGACATCTAAGGAGGGTTTAAATGCACTTTACCCTATTATATAGGTATACTAGCATGTGTGCACGTGTCTTGCACGTATTTTAACATTTCTTAATTAGCTTAGGAAGACTCTTTAGGAAGACCAAAGGGTAGTCTTCCTAATTACTAAGTTGTCTTTATTAAAATTAATGAACTATTTTTAATTAGTATAAGTATGTAAGGATATTTTCGGAATTCAAAAGTTTTACCATCTAAGTTTTTCTATTATATAGTAGAATAGATATAAGTCAACTTTTTTTATTTAATGTTTTTTTTCTTTCCTTCTTCCTCCCAAAATTCTAAACAGTTTATGTTCCAAATCTTTCTTAATCCATGTTCATGCTTAAATTTTATCTTCTAGTAACTAAATTTTGATTTACTATTCATTCTAGAAATATTTTTGAAGTTTTAAACCATTTTAGGGTTAAGAACGTCAAAAATTCGTCCACAGATGCACCGGGACGATGATTGACTGCCAAAATATTTGGCAGTCCTGATGGTGGATAGGGCTGCCAGAAATTTTGACAGTCCTATAAGAAAGCTTCTAATAATCATGAAAACATAAGTCACATAAGGATTTTATATTTTTATATAATCATTAAGTTAAATATTTTTAAATATATTTTAGAGATAAATAAATTATCTAATCGGTTCAAAATAAACTCAAAATTTTTAAATATCCGATGTATAAACCTTCATATATATATATTGTCTATAAATCCATTTTAGGTATAAATCTATTTTAGAGATGAGTCTCTCAATTTTGTTCATTTTAGAGAGAAGTCTCTCAATTTTAAATCTATTTTAGAGTCTCCCAATTATCTACTCTGTTTAAAAAAAACTCAAAATTTTAAATCTATCTTATAGATAAATTTCTCAATTTTTTTTATTTCAAAATAAATCTACATCTATATCTATAAATCAATTTGAGAGAAAAGTCTCTCAATTTTAAATTTATTTTAGAGTTCTAAGCAATATTTTTACAGCAATATTTAGGACTGCCACAATTATTGGCAATCCAAAATACTTATCGGGCTACCAGAAAAGTAGACAGTCCTGAAATAGATTTGTTGTACATCAGTCCATTTTAGGGCTATCCAAATTTCTAGCAATCTTAGAAGTATTTAGGACTACCACAAATTATGACAGTGCTAAAGTCGACTTGGTCGATTGTAATTGTCAAAAATTAGGATTTATTAGGTTTATTTCCATACATTATTTGTGAGGAGCATTTGGGTGCCAACTCTGAAATTGGGAATGAGAAGGAAACTATGATTTATTATGGTTTATTTTTATGCATTGTTTATGAGAACCTTTAGATGCCATCTCTGAAATTGTGAATGAGAAGAAAACTAGGGTTTATTAGGATTTATTTTCATACATTGTTTGTGAGGAGCCTTTGATGGAGATGGGAAGATGGAAATGGTGGAGAAAAAGAAGTAGAGATTTTTTGAGGTTTTGGGAAGAAAGAATTGAATATTCAAATGAAGGTAACATTTTAGGTTTGGGAGTGTTGGGTTGGTACAGACCCAAGACTAAAAAGTTGGACTATCCTGTGTAATTTTTTCTCAAACCTGGGCTAGCCCAATCTGGACTAGCCCTGAGTAACTTTTGTGCCCTTACAATTTACCTAAAAAAATTGGCACAAAAAATATGATGGGGACCTGTTTGATTAACCAAATTTGACAACATGTGTAAGTATATGAGGTTTCTAACCTCAATATTTTTATTTATCAAATATTTTACCGATTTTTTTAACGTATTCTATTTGCACTATACTGATTTATACTCGTATTTTTGTCGTCCCAAATTTTTTCCGTTTGTCGAATTGCTAACAAAGACGGGGCACGAGATGGACGGAGGCCAAATTTTATGGATTCTGAACGGACTCGTTAATTGGCAGGGTAGGACAGGATGGGGCCAAAAAAGTGTTGAAATGGAACCGGACTTGATCCGTTCGAAACAAATTCGAATTGGACTGACCTATGGGTCCAAAATAATAATAAAATATCTCCAATAAAATGCCAAAACTGCATAGTGAAAGAAAATAAAGAAACATAGTGATGAGAGGGGAGAAAAAGACATGCATATGGAGGTGAAGGTTGAAGCTGTGATATGAAGGTGATGGTGGAGGTTTTTTTTTTTTTTGATGGTAAAGACCCTGAATTTTATTAAGGAGTATCAGGAATAGTGTGACATCCCTCATACTTATGAAGGTCATCAACAATACTTTGGACAGTACAAATATGAGGATGAGAAAATGAAGAGTTTAAGGAATTCTCAAGAGCATATATAGCAAGAGCATGGGCCGCTTGATTCCCTGATCTTCTAATGAACTGGAGTTCAATGTCCTTCGTATTCGAAAGCTCAGCTGAGATGGTGTCAAAGAGATCATACAGGCGCCATGGGGTGATGTGTTTTTCTCCCCGTAAGATCCTAATAGAGGTAAGGGAATCAGTTTCAATGATGAAGGCACGGATGTTCATCTGATTAGCAAGGTCCTTGGCCAGCAATATTCCTTGAAGCATAGCATGAGCCTCCGCTTCCAGGCTGATCTCCAGGTAGTTGATAGAACTGGCAAACCAAGACGAAGCTTTGACAAAATCTCCATTGTGATCTCTGGCTATCGCCCAGCAGCACAGGAAGACGACGACGTAGAGCCGTCGACATTAATCTTAATGGTCCCCTGAGGCGGAGGCTCCCATCGAGATTTATCAAACAGTTCTTCTTTCATCTTATTGATCTCTGCTAGTCTACGATCTGGCCCTTCTGAGAAATTGTGAAAATGCTCATATGCAAGTCTCACAATCAATGACGGATTAGGAGCCGTGCGGTTGAAGATGCAGGAGCATCGAGACTTCCATATAGCCCAGAGGATGCATGAACCCATAATGAATACCTCAATAGAACTCTGATCCAGAATCCAGCGCTGTAGTTCCAATGCTCATCGATCCATAATCCGAGATTGCTAATAAACCACGCCTCTTTTGCCACTTGACAGTAGAGGAAAAGATGATCCTTGTCTTCATCCCACGTTGCACAGAAGGGACAAGTTTGATTAGCAGTAGCAATACGCCTGTTGATGGCCGTGTTCAACGAAAGAGCATCTCTACTGAGTCGCCATATGAATACTTGTATGCGAGGTGATATGTTCTTTATTTTCCATAGCCGGCTCCAGAATGTGGATCCCGAAGTGTTATGAGAGCCACTCGGTTGCTGTAGACGAATGGATTCATATAAGGATTTCGTAGAGAAAGCCCCATTCCTTGTATCAGTCCAGATGAGACTATCGGGTTCTTTTCTCCCATTGAGCCTGATAGCCAGGATGGCGTTTGCCTCCATCTCTGGGAATAATGAGAAGATAATATCAGTGTTCCAGGTTTTGGTTTGGGGGTTCATCAGGTCACAAACCAACTTAGGCCCATTTGGTAGTATAGAAATCCCCAGGGGACAAAATCCAGGCAGTGTAGGGATCCATGGATCATCTAGAATGTTAACCCAACCTTCATTAATTTTCCAGCATATTTTGCCTGCCATTTTATTGCGGATATCCAATAGGGCCTGCCATGTAGGTGAATCCCTAGCCGATTTTTGGGCATTCCAAATCGACTTTCCTTGAAGATATATACCCAAAGCGTGTCAGGCTTCACTAGAAAGCGCCAAAGAAGCTTTCCGACTAAGGCTTCATTAACCCATTCAGGCTTACGAAATCCTAATCCGCCCAATCTTTAGGAAGTAAGAATTTATCCAAAGCTAGGAAGTGCATTTTCCTTTCATTTGAACTGTGTCCCCACCAGAAATCTCGTTGTATTTTAGAGAAATTCCTAGTAATGGACGCAGGGATCTTATAGGCCGCCATATAGTAGATTGGAATTGAGCTAAGAGTGGAATGAATGAGAGTATTGCGATATGCATGAGATAATACCTTCTGCTTCCATCCTTGAAGTCGAGAACTGCATTTAGCAAGAAGTTGTCGATATGTATCTCTACGACACATTGATTTTAATAGAGGATGGCCCAGATAACGGTCATCACTGCTCATGTTGGTCAGGCTCATAGAAGCAGCAAGTGTGAGTTGATCCCCATGGCCGACACCCTTGCTAAAGTGGATACAAGATTTCGAGAAGTTGATGCGCTGGCCTGACCAATCTGCGAACTTTTGAATAGTTGTATTAACGCAATCCAGAGATTGAATTGAAGCATTGTCGAATATGAAAATATCATCTGCGAAGAATAGATGAGAAATCGAGGGTGAGTATCTATTAATGCGGATACCATTGAATATATCATCTCGTTCTAGGCAATAAAGTAATCTAGATAACACTTCCATACAGATGATGAAGAGATAGGGCGAGAGGGGGCAGCCTTGTCTAATACCTCTTTTGGGTTTAATGAACCCTTCAACTGAACCATTTACAAGCACAGAGAAAGATACCGATGAAATACAATCCATAATCAGCATGTTGGTGTGTCCCTGGATGCCCATCCCATGAAGAACTGATTTGATGAAACTCCACGATACCCAATCATAAGCCTTGGACATATCGATCTTGAGCGCAAATAGCTTCTTCCTGTTTCTGGGTGACTTCATGGCATGCAACACTTCCTGCACAATGATGATGTTGTCAGAAATTTGTCTACCTGGGATGAATGCATTCTGGAATTGTGATATAAGATTATCCATATGTGAACGAAGACGATTGGTGAGGATCTTTGCAATTATTTTGTAGACGATATTGCATAGAGAGATAGGAGGAAAATCGCTTGGAGATGCAGGCACAACAGTCTTGGGAATGAGGGCTATATTTGTATGGTTGATCGTTTGTGGAAGACTAGCCGTTTCAAAGGCCGATTGGATCATCATCACAATGTCATCCTTAAGGAGCTGCCAGCTTCTTTGGAAGAAGCATGCGGGGAGACCATCAGGTCCTGGTGCAGAGAGTGATTTCATAGATTTGATGACAGCCTCAATCTCTCCCGATTCAGGTATAGCTCCCAAAGCAGAGTTTTCTTCAGGTGACAGAGGTTGCTGAGATATGATGAAACTAGGATCAACTGGTTGTGATTCATCCTTATTGAAAAAGCTTCCGGAAATGATCGACCAATCTGTTGGAGATTGCTTCATGGTCATTAGTCCACGAACCATCCTCTAACTGGAGATTTTGTATAGCGTTCTTCCTTTTCCGTGCAGTGGCGCATAGATGGAAGTACTTAGTGTTCCTATTCCCATCTCGGATCCAGTTACGTTTAGCTCTTTGTTTCCAGTAGGTATCCTCAAGGTGGAGAAGGTCATTCAGCTCTTGAGCTAGAGAGCGTTCTTCGAGGACATTACTAGGATTCGGGTTCATACTCCGGATATCAAGTAATTTGCTTTTGAGAATGGGAATCCGGAGTTTGATATTACCAAAGTTGCTTTTACCCCATTTGTTAAGGTGCTGGAGAGTATGGTTGAGCTTCATGGGGATGTTGGATGGATACTCGAGATCGAAGTTCCGCCAAAGCTTTTTGATGATGGAGGAATACTCAACATGGGAGGTCCAAAATTCTTCAAATTTGAGCGAGCGCCTCCTATAAGGGGACCTTTTATGTGTGTTAAGAAGAATTGGAGCGTGGTCGCTATTTATGCGAGGGAGGACAGATACAGATGCAAGGGGATGAAGATGACTCCAATCCGGGTTAGCAAGAACTCGATCCAGGCGCTCTTGAATAAGAAACTGAGGACTGCGGCCATTACTCCAAGTGTAGGCAGGTCCGTCGAACCCCAAATCTATAAGACCACATTGGTTTATCATATTCAAGAAGGGAGCAGCATCATTAGGATCAAAGCGCCTACCTCCGAGTTTTTTATTAGCTCTGGTAATGGAGTTAAAATCACCTATGCGTTCCCAGAATGCGTATTTTTATACATATACTGCTTGAATAAATTTATTTAATAATTATCATGTACTATTCTGTATTTAAATTCCTTTAATTTCGCACTTGTTAATTTTTTACATTTTACTTTCTGCTTTTGTACTCTGCTTTAGCTTTGCTTTGGGTTCGGCCTAGATTGGTTTATTTTCGGGTTTATGATGGTTCATCATGAACCGGACCCAACTCTCCCGCTCTCCGGTATTCTGGTTCTGGGGCGTGACAAGGTTTTAGTGGTCGCCCATGCTGGTCTCATTTCAGACTTATGGGGTGTTTTAATTTATAGGATGTCTCAATCACACATGTTTCCCCTTGATCTCATGATTCGTTGTTCTCAACCCTAGCTTGACATTCCAGTATCCTTGGACTTTATTGATCTTTTATGTCCGATCGTTTGATTGCTCTCTTGTCCCTTTCCTTAGGAGCACTTCGTCTGCATCTGCCAGGACTGGACAACAACAAGGGCAACACGGACAACCTGACCATGTTGGTCAGCAACAAGGGCCAGTACTACCTCAAGAGACCGTCCAAGAAGAAGTGATAGTGGAACCAGCAGCTGGACCACAGTATCCGGAAGTTCCAACACCACCAATAGTTCCACCTACCCTTGTGGAAGTGGACACACCGGCCCTCCTGGAGATCATGAGAGGGATGATGGCTACTCAGCAACATCAGATGTTGGCCCAGCAACGCATGCACGTTCGGTTGCAAGAGCAGAATGTACTACTCAACCAAGGGTTCCAGACGACTTTGGAAAGAGGGGCAAGGACAGATTCAGGAGCATCAACCAGATTTTGCAAGTACAACCCCCATCGTTTCGAGGGCACGGAAGATGCTATTTCAACAGATGCATGGCTTAAGGATATTGAGGCTATTCTGACGGCGGCTAAGGTGCCGACGGAAGAACGTATGGATCAAGTGAAGTTGTTACTTCAGGATCTCGTACGTGATTGGTGGGAATTAGAGGAAGTGGGCATCAGACGTCCTATTGCTTGGGACAATTTTACTACGAGATTTAAGACAAAGTACTATGGAGTTGTGGCACAGGTTGAGCTACAACAGAAGTTTATCAACCTCAGGCAGGCTGGCAAGAGATGCTTATGCAGCGGAGTTCTACAGACTGAGTAGATTCGCCCCAGAGATGGTAGCAACAGAGAGCCAGAGGGCTATGAGGTTCCAGCAAGGGTTTCATTTTGAGCTCTTACAATTGATAGAGGGGAACAACTACCAGACTTTCGATGATGTATTGACGGCAACCCGAAGGTATAAGATCACCATTCAGAGGATTACAGCAAAGACTGAAGGGCAAAAGAGATCCCACAGTCAGATTAAAGAAGGAGGGGGAGTAGCACCCCGAACAACAACACCATCCCCTGACGTTCGCATTCACGATATGGCGATACGAGGGCCAGCACCACCAACAAAGCAGCAGCAGAGGAAGAACCAGCAACCCCCAGTGGGCTGCACTTATTGTGGGAAGGTAGGGCACACGAGAGATGTGTGTCGGATATTGAACTGGCAGTGTTTGATATGTGGAAGTCCAGATCATCGGGTTACCACCTGCCTTATGAATTCGAGGTCAGAAGGACCAGTACAACAATTTCCTGCTCTGCCAGCACCAGAGGCAGGACAGTATCGAGGACCAGCGGTAGCAGTGAAGTCGTTGGCACAACGTCCGTTCATGTCGCAGGCTTAGATGTTTCGGCAGCAGGGACCGCCGATGCAGCAGCAACAGCACAGACTACCCCAGCACCAAGGCAGGGGCCAGCAGCAACACCAGGCTAGGCCACAGCATGGGAACCAATAAGGAGGTCGAGGCAGGCATTCAATCTGTCCTTAAAAGAGGCATTAGTATCGGGAGATATTGTGGCAGGTAACATTCTCGTCGCCTCATATTCTGCAGTAGTATTTTTGATTCGGGAGCATCACACTCATTTATATCTGCACAATTTGTGACACGACTAGGAATGAAATTTGAGGCATTGCCAGGGAGGTTAAATATACTCACTGGTAATAGGCTCATAGGAGTTAGTAGAGTTATTCTAGCGTGTAGCAATGTAGTTTGCGGGCATTCCTTACCCGCCAGGTTGATAGAATTTCCTGTTAGAAATTTTGACGTTATCTTAGGCATGGACTGGCTGAAAGACAGTCATGCGATAATAGATTATCGTAGAGGGAGTGTATCTTTTGATATTCCAGGCAAGAAGCGGTTTACCTTAGTTAGATCAGTGACAACTCAACGAGAGCAAGGAGTAGTGACGACAATGGAAGAAGTTCAAGTTCCGAAGGTAGTTGAAAAGTTTCTAGATGTATTTCCCGAAGAACTTCCAGGTCTACCACCGGTTAGAGATATTGAGTTCAGTATAGAATTGGCACCTGGGACTAAACCGATATCAGATCAAGTTTACAGAATGGCGAATTCGGAACAGGCCAAGGTGTATCAGCACATAGAGGAACTGAAGGAGAAGAAGTTCATCCAAGCTAGCGTATCACCATGGGCAGCACCAGTGGTACTTGTAGGGAAGAAGGATGGGTCATCCAAATTTTGCATTGACTACAGGAAGATTAACGCAGCAACAGTAAAGAACAAGTACCCACTACCCATGATCAACGACTTGTTTGATCAGTTGAGCAGAGCTAGAGTTTTCTCTAAGATAGATCTTCGTTCAGGGTATCATCAAGTGAGGGTCCGGAAGGAGGATATTCCTAAGACAACATTCAGTTCGAAGTATGGACATTATGAATTTTTAGTAATGTCATTTGGTTTGACCAATACTCCAGTAATATTTATGGATTTGATGAACCGCATCTTTATGCCGTACTTGGATCAATTTGTTGTTGTATTTCTCGACGACATTCTCGTATACTCTGCCAGTGAAGAGGAGGATGAAGACCATCTCAGGAAAGTGTTACAGGTTCTGAGAGAGAACCAGTTGTATGCCAAGCTCAACAAGTGCGAGTTTTAGACGGATCATATTTCATTCTTGGGACACATCATATCAGGAGCTGGAGTAGCAGTGGATCCCAAGAAGGTAGAAGCAGTAGAGAGTTGGCCAGTACCCAAGACCGTAGCGGATGTGCGGAGTTTCTTAGGATTGGCAGGATATTACAGAAGGTTCGTATCAGACTTTGCAAGACTTTCAGCACCCATGACCCACTTGACACGGAAGGATGTGCCGTTCGTCTGGTCGGCAGAATGCCAGACATCATTTGAGAATTTGAAGTAGAAGTTGATCACGGTACTTATTCTTACATTACCGGTTGGACCCGGAGGTTTTACTGTATATTGTGATGCGTCAGGAAATGGACTTGGGTGCGTCCTCATGCAGCATGGAAAGGTGATAGCATATGCATCTAGGCAACTTCGAGACCACGAGAAGAATTATTTGACTCATGACTTGGAATTGGCGGCAGTAGTATTTGCTTTGAAGCTATGGAGGCATTACTTATACGGTGATCGAGTGGACATGTACACAGACCACAAAAGTCTGAAGTACATATTTACTCAGAAGGAACTGAACATGAGGCAGAGAAGATGGCTAGAGTTGATCAAGGATTATGACATGGAGCTTCAGTATCATCCAGGCAAGGCTAATGTGGTAGCAGACGCTTTTAGCAGGAGAGGCGGCGCATTTATGTTAACAACACAAAAGTACATTTTAGAAGACCTTCAGGAGATGGGCATCGAAGTTATACTTCCTAGTGATGAAGGAATTCTGGCAAGTCTACAAGTTCAATCCGACTTAGTAGACAGGATCAAGGCAGCTCAGACGCAGGACCCAAGGATTCAGAAGCTTAGGACAGAATGTGAGTCAGGGCTCAGGAAGGAGATAAAGATTCATGAAGATGGTACGCTTAGATTTTGATCACGTCTATGTGTGCCCAGTCGAGATATTAGACATGAGGTTATGACAGAAGCCCACAGTTCTCAGTATTCTATACACCCCGAAGGGACCAAGATGTACCAAGATATCAAGCATCACTTCTGGTAGAACGGAATGAAGAGGGAGATAGCTAGATTCGTTTTTCGTTGCTTGATATGTCAGCAAGTAAAGACAGAACAACAGAGGCCAGCTGGGTTATTACAACTGCTTTTTATCCCGGAATGGAAGTGGGAGCATATTACCATGGACTTTGTGATCGGTTTACCGAGATCACCAAGTGGTAATGATGCTATTTGGGTGATAGTGGACCGGCTTACAAAGGTGGCGCATTTTCTCCCTTTTAGAGTAGGGCAATCTACAGAAAAGTTGGCAGAACTGTATATGCAGCAGATAGTCAGGCAGCATGGAGTCCCTATCAGTATTGTGTCAGACAGAGATACCCGCTTTACATCACATTTTTTAAGGCGTTTACATCATAGTCTGGGTACCAAGTTAAGATTTAGCACGACTTACCACCCACAGACAGACGGGCAATCAAAAAGAATAATTCAGACTTTAGAAGATATGTTACGAGCTTGCACCCTAGACTTTGGAGGGTCTTGGGAGAGTCACCTGCACTTAGTTGAGTTCTCGTACAACAACAGTTATCAAGCCAATATCCAGATGGCCCCATTTGAAGCACTATATAGTAAGAAGTGTAGGTCGCTACTAGCCTGGAATGATATCAGGGAAAGGAAGATGTTAGGCCCGGAGATGATTGTTCAGACAGTTGAAGTGATTAAGGGAATTAGGGAGCGACTTCGAGTTGCGCAAGATCGACATCGTCATTGGGCGGACCAGCATCGTAGGCCGCTAGAATTTTCTGTTAGGGACCACGTGTTCTTGCGGATCTCCCCTACCCGTGGGGTCATTAGGTTTGGCGTTCGCGGGAAGTTGAGTCCACGATACGTAGGCCCATTTGTTATCCTTGACAGGATAGGTGATGTTGCTTATCGTTTGTCCCTTCCACCTTCGTTACGAGAAGTGCATGATATGTTTCATGTATCTCAGTTGCGTAAGTATGTATCGGACCCAAGCTATATCCTCGATCATTCTGAACTGGTTGTTGGTACCAACCTGTCTTATGAGGAGCAGCCTGTATCTATTTTGGACCGAATGAAGAAGATACTCAAGAACCGAACAATCAGCCTTGTCCGTGTTGCTTGGAGTCATCATTCCTTAGGAGAGTCGATGTGGGAACGTGAGGATGATATCCGATCATGGTATCCGCACCTGTTTGACTCACAAGGTATATTTCTTTTCGTATACCTTGATTGTCTTAACTCCTCATGCTTGTCACCCTATGAGTAGAACTGCTTGGTGTCATAGATAGATAAATATAAATGTATTACTTGCTATTGGCATTTTAAAATGATTGCTTGCTCAAATTGCTTGTACCTATATAAAGTTTAGCTCTGATGTTTCTATCTTACTTGGATTTAAAATTTTGAGGATGGAATTTTTCTAAGGAGGGTAGAGATGTCACTCCCCGTTCCCAGAATACGTATTTTTATACATGTACTGCTTGAATGAATTTATTTAATAATTATCATGTACTGTTCTGTATTTAAATTCTTTTAATTTTGCACTTGTTAATTTTCTGTATTTTACTTTCTGCTTTTGTACGCTGCTTTAACTTTGCTTTGGGTTCAGCCTAGCTTGGTTTGTTTTCGGGTTTATGATGGTTCATCATGAACCGGACCCAACTCCCCCGCTCTTCGATATTCTGGTTCTGGGGCGTGACACTATGCAAACCCAGGGCGTGGAGAATCCTGTTGACCGAGTCATGATAAATTTCCAGAGCTTAGGCCTGTCCTTCTTGATCGGGCTACCATATACACACAGGAGGTGCCACGCTGGATCGCTTGGGGTAGCTTCGACAGATAAGATGATGAGGTTTTTGAGGCGTGTTTGATTGAAGCTGAGATGGTGTCATTCCAACCAATCCAAAGTCCACCGGAGTGACCTGTGGGCGGAATGGAGTGGTAATTAGGGTAACCGAGAAGGGGGAGAGTTGTAGATGTATGGGTAGGGGTGGACATGGTTTCAGATGCAAAAAAGATGGAGGGGCGGGTGGAGGTGAGGTACGAGCGGAGGGTGTGAACTGTCGGGCATTCCTCGCGCCACGACAGTTCCACGATAGCACTAACATTGCCCTTGCGGCTGTTGGAGGCCAGCCGCCACCACCTTGGTGTATGTCACATTCGGAAACTTGGATATCAAAAGTCGTTTTGAAGGACTTGGTATGGAGTTTGGAAGGGGGCGCTTGCAACTCACTGCTGCCTGCCCATTCAAGAGCTTGTTGTTTTTGCGAGCCATCTTCTTCCAGGTAGATTTCCTCTTTGAGATAGTGAAGTCTATCGGAGATAATGGAGGTGGTATGCTTGAGGATGCATCCATGGGAATAATATGGGGAACCAAAGAAGGTGACTGAGTATCTTCATCATTCCTAGGAGAGTTGCGTAGACTAGAGGATGAGGATCCTGCATGATCTGTAATAGTTGAGGCGTTATCATTGAGGGGATGGATGCCACGCCTATATTCTGATGATGAGGTGCCATTACAGGAATCTCGGGGATCATATCAGGATTAATCACAATCAATTCCTGATTGTGATCGACTTGTGGATCTCTAACAAGATTGTATTTGTCCCATCTGGAGTTATCCGCAACGATTTTTGGAGGAGAAGCTATTGTATGGAGAAGGGGAGATCCCCTTTTATGCGGGGGAGAGTATTTGACCATCTGGAGTAATGACGAACAGCCACGTGTCTCATCAATAGTCAGTTGTTCACAGGGAACGCCCCGTGGGAGCGGAGTTTCAGATGGCCTCTCCGGTGGCTGGGCCGATTGACTGTGAGAGTTAATGTCAATCTCGCCAGTTCTAGTAGTAGGTTGTGATCGCCTGGACGAGACCTTGAACATGTGAGCCATGTAATCTTCTGTACGAACCCTCGCCTGTGAAAGAAGTTTGATTCTATCCTTCTCCTCTTCCGTCCAGTCGTCACCAATCAAGGACACAAAAAGCTCTCTGTCAGCACATTGAGTAATTGAGTGCCCCACTCTAGCATAGAAAGTGCATATTTGAGGCAACCTCTCATATTTGATGATAACCTGATTAGAGCTACAACCCTCTAAATTGATGGCAATTGAGCGCTTTAGGGGTTTAGTAATGTCAATGAGGATTTTCACCCGAGCATACGTTTTCCACTTCATAACATCTGCATCAGAGCATGGCCGTGGTGAGCCAATAACTTCAGCAATTTTCTCAATAGCCTTTTGATTCAAATATTTAGGCAGGATACGGTGGAGTTAGATCCACAGATCCGCAAACATGAAGCTATATTCTTCTGGCAGCTTAGATAGATCACATCTCTCCAGGACAAGGATGTCCTCATTGATGGACCATGGAGCCTCCGAGATGATCCGATCAGCTTCCATGGGGGAGGCTAGACGAACAAGAAATGAGCCCACCTCTATGTCAAGGTCATTGACCTGGATGGCATTTGATGTCCTCCATAATTTTTGTAGTATAGATGACATCGACGAGCAGGTGAAGCGTCGTGCTAATAGAGGCTTGATAGCAAGAGATGCTCGCCAATGTTGGAGAACAGAGCTTTCCCTCGCGGATAAGGTAACAGCATCGACTGGTCCCTGGAGCGAGAAGAGATCCGCCATCTTCTCTAAGACCTCTCTGTATGTTGACATAGGCCCCAAAAAAGATTGCAATGCGAACCGAGGCTACGGGGCGAGAAAGGCACCAGGGAAAACCTAAAGGGAGAGGGGGAGGAGAGGAGATGGGAGGCGAGGGGGAGGGATGTGGTGGGAGGAGGAGAGGATCCCCCTGGGAAGCAGAGAAGGAACGCCAAACCCTAGGTTTGGTTGAAATCGCCCATGGGCGGAAAGGGGTGATGATGGAGGTTTCAACCTCAGACCCACTAACGAATGAATACAAGTAAGTATGTGCTAAAATAACAAGTATGTTTTTGAAATGAGTTAGAAGAGGTCTTCAACAAGGTTGGAGTTACAATTAAATTTGACTTGAGTATATGTTAAAGTTTAGCACAAAAAAGAATTAAAATTTAGCACAAAAAATACATCATTTTATACAAAATTCAAAAATGAAAAAAATTGTAAACCCTACTGCATGCAAATCCACCTTACCATTGAGATCAAACCACAATTTGCGGTAACATGAAAAACTATACATTTAAATATGCAAATCAACAAAATCCATTCCATAAACCACAATTTTATGATAAATACTAAATCTTGCTCGTTCAAATAACAAATCACCATAATTGCATTAACAATAATTTTACAAAAATCCAAAAAATATATCTATTTAAATATGTACATAATAAAAGGATAACATTATCCATTGTTTCGAATAGTTTAAGGGGGGAGTGGGGTAGGTGGGAGATTTCATATCTTTCAATTGGTGCAGGTGTCAATCAAACTAAAGGTCGAACTAAAGGGAATACAAATGTTTGAAATATAATAAAAAATAATTAATTAATGTATCGGAGATATTGTTTGGTTGTCTATAAATACTATTACTATTATATTTGTTGTAGCATTTACACCAATTATGTGTTTAACTGTAGTTGGTATCATTTACTGCAAGAAAAGTTATAATGAATACTCATTTCCTAACATTTGTTGCAAGTCAAAATGACAAAAATAACATTTAGAACAATAAATGTTGTAGAAAATGTAGATTTACAAGCAACCAAACAATCTCGTAGTACACCAAAATGACAAGTTAGGAGAATGATTAGATTTTTCACCAAGGACAAAGTAACAAATATGGTTGGTGTATTGCCCCGTTCTTCATGGTGCATTATGCTGAGTTGTTGACTCGAAAAGTTGCGTTGACCCGATTAAGTATCAATGCAAATCGATACAAGAGTATGTTGACCCAAGAAATGCATCGAGTCGGATCACAAAGAGTTATGTTGGCTCGAGGAATGCATCGAGTAAGATCGATGCAAGTGTTAAGTTGGCCCAAGAGAAAGCATTGAGTCGGTTCGAAGATTCTAAGAAATCGAATCGATGCAACGCACAAGTCCGATTCGAACGAATATTGATTTTAGTTGGTTTCATGTGCAAGCTATACGTCTACGCTGAAATATAAGAGATCGACATTTTATCTTATTTACAATGGGGTCCGCAAAACCAAATTACCGTCTTGCAATGGACTGACGTATGGACACGGTAGGCCGAATCAGTTGGATAATTCAACAAAGCACGAAGTGCTCGAATGGCTAAGTCAGAAGAGTTGGCCGTGCAACAAAGTTATAAAATCGAGCCGCATCGTCTCGACGAAACGACAAGGCATATCAGCTTAAGGTGGGGGGACTTTGACCCTTCTTTCTTACTCCGTCATGCCTAACTAAAACGTATCGTTGTATGCTAAGTTAACCTATCTAGACCACAGGCGTAGCTCAATCGTAAGATGAACATAGTGTGTGTCGAACACTAGATAGAACAATTGAAATAAAATATACATCAAATGTATGAGTCACTATTGAACTCGCAAAGGCGAACGCCTTGGTACGTAAGCCATAAGAACATGGGATAATTGTATCGGCAAGTGCCTTAGTGCACAAGTCGTTTTGTGCTCCCGCGTATGAGTTAGAAGGATAGAACATTGAAAGACCGTATCGACGAGTGCATCAAGTGCAAAAAGTCACATAGCATTGAATACCCTATCGAGGCGTGCCTCAGTGCACAATTCGAAGGAAATAAACATAAGTCTAGCACATTAAAAGATCATATCGAGCATGCATTGAATGCACGAATCGCGTATCATTAAACATTAAGTCGTAATATGATTGCTTGGATTGTTTGGGACCTTTGAGTCGTTCACTCAGATATCGAATCGAGGCATTGAAACATCAAAAGAACAAAATCATACATAGAATGTGAGAACATGGAAAGAATGCGAGAAATATGGAACGATGCGAAGTCTGAGTTTCAGACTCAGACTATGTTTGGTTGTATGCTCGATGTGAGTTGCATGATCAAATAGATTTTGAATTAACCCGTGCATGGGTTCATTTTCCTCGAACATGTGCGTTGGAGCTTGGAGTTGTTCGACCTAGGAGAAATGTTTATCATGGCTAAAGGAAGCATGAGCATTGGGGGACCTTCAGTAAGGCTCATAACCTAGGCTGAATGGGTTGCATCGCAATGTATTTTGAGAAACATAAGTCTATTCTGACATGGTAAATGTCAGTGATCTTCATATAGATAGGGACCGGTGGACTGAAAGTGCAGGCACACAGAGATCCTGCACATAGCACTTATAACATGACAGGGAAGGACTGAGGCATATTCACCTTGCATCGGTACAAGGACGAGTATGTCGATGTTGGTAAGAAGACACGAAACAACACGGGAGTGCTATTGGTTGCCTGCTTGCTTATGCTAATCATCGATAACATGCTTGCCATGATAACCTGCTTTACAGCTTTCTAATATGCCATGAACTGATCCTAAGACAAGGATAGAAAGATCACTAAATTGTATGTTGCCTGATTCAATATATCTACTTAATGTCAGTTTAGGTAAAGGGGATCTTTGATCAGTATAGCGAGGACCAAAGTACTAATCCCCCACTAGTTGCTAGCAGGTTCAGGGAATGGTCTGCTTGTAGTAGAGCTTCACTTGAACGCGCTGAGACATGGAATGTCATAGCGTATTGAGACGTGCGCCCGCATTGACGCTCGGACTTGCAACAGGCTGATGCGGTCGAGATATAGAAGACATGATGTATGGAACGGTAAAATCCTTTATGGGTAAGAGAGAATATGAGTGTTGTAAGCTAATCTAGCAAATTTAGTTGGGCTATTGAAAGCCTTTGTAACCTCAGTTCATTTATCAATAAAGAGAATTATTTCGTATACTATGTTTTCTTCCGTTGCTAATATCAAATCAAAGATAACCATTTGCGAACTTGTCATCTTGTCTTGTACGAGTGCAACTCCAGACTCGTACGGCATCACGTCCCAGCGAGGACGAACGATTCGAATAAATCGATGCGAGGACGAGCAATTTTTTGGGTCGGGATTTGACAGTTGGAGAGATGGGGTAAGTGTTAACTCCAATAAAAAAAAACTAGATAATATATTTTTTATAATGAAAAATGATTTACTTAGAGGGTGTTTGTTTTTTTGTACTATATAGTACTAAGCGTTTTAAAATGCTCAAACAAGTGTGGGACCCACCAACTCAAGATATTTATTTTTAGTCGATGATAGATGTACCCAAAAAAATTATGGGAGGACACAAATATATTTTCAAAGTCTACCCAAACAATCATCAGAGGGATAATGTAAACCCCCTAAATTTTACTACAATTTTTTTAATTTAAATTGGTATCGATTTTATTTTTCGTATTTGCTCGTCGGGTGCGAATATGTGCGAGGCACATATTTTTGAAAGCATTTTATTATAGATTTATTATATATGAGAAGTATGATTTCAAAATAACATACGATAAATATGTTAAGTGTTTAAAAGTATAATATCGAGATTGCCAAAACTTATTATTATTTTATTTATAAAAGGCTATATTATTTTATTTTAGTGGTAATTTAGAAAAACTAGGTTTTATGTGAATATTCTACTTGTGTGAAGTACATGAAATTACTTCATGTATATTTCCAAAAATTATTATAATTAATTATAATTAATTATTTGGCAAAAAGTTATTTCAAAGATTAAAATATTTATTATGAATTTTCGAAATGAAATATTATTGAAATTTATAAAAAGATATTTAGATATAATTGTGGTAATTTAAATTGTTATTAGATTTTATTGATTTGAATTAAATAGTTAATTTAAAAATAACATTTATCTGTAATTAATTTGGATTTGGATTATCTAAATTTATATCGGATTTGGATATAGATTTGATTGAAGCGGTTTAAAATTGATTTAGATTAAATATGTGAAATATCAAAAAGGGTTTAAATCTTTCCTATTCCTCGTCTAATTAGGAGTTCCACCCCCTATATATAGGAGAGCCTCCAGAAGCTTTTTTTCATTCACAAATACCTTTCCACCACCATCAGTGCATCGTGTCGATGTCCACATTCCGTGTTAGCCGTGGCGGCCTCGAGTCCGATCCCGGGTGTCTTTCTAATATTTCTACGCAATCATTTTACATATACATATATGATGTCCTTCTCCTTCCTCCGTCGCTCTGCCGCAGCCTCGCTAACATCACCACCTTCATCATCGTGACCACATCCATCATCAACCACCGCCACCGAGTGCCTCCGACTAAACACTTCCCCGACAACCCCATCCCATGCGACATCACCACGCCACCACCACTATAGCCTACACCTTTGCCACAACGAAACCACTCGAACCCAGCAAACAACCACGGTCATCGCCTCCCACCATCACAACAGAAGACCCCCACTGTTCCACCACCTGCAACCGCCACCAGCCAATTTCTCATCACAGACACCACATTAGCCAACACAAACCACCAGTCCCCCGCCGTTCGCCTCCACCTCCGAAGAACCATCCATATCTTCACCCCGCCAACACGACCGGCTGCCACCAACTGGCTCCACACCTGACCACCGCCCACTGGCTACACCATCATCGACAGCTACCATCCAGTCACCACCACACCATTGCTGGCACCTGTCACGACCCGCTCCCGAATAATCAGACACGAGTCGGACACGCCCAGCCTTCATCGTTGGACATAATGAAGTAAGCTGTACCAAGCTAGGGAAATCTATCTAGATAATCATGAACAAGTATGAAATCACAGCATCTATAAACGAATCCCAAATCTAGATACATGTCTCAAAGTTATTACATTCATCCAGCTAAAATAAAGTCTGATAGTCTCAATACAAAGAAAATATAGAAACTACTAAGGTAATGCACTAGGCTTCATCAGCCTCTAAGTCAAGAGCAACTCCAACTGGCTCTACGGCATCTACAGGCTCTCGACCATAATAGGTATCACACAAAGCCTCCATCTCACCTGCAACATATCCTAGTCAGAAGCGGAGCAAAGTACAGTTCTAGGTAATGAACAAGAACATCATGAATATGGAAAATAAGTACAGGAGAACATGAATATGAAATACAGGAAATAAACATGAAAATACAGGAATGTAAGTATAGGAATGTAAAGTACAGGAATGAAACTATAATTCTGAAGTACAAGACATGACAAGTGCACCATGTTTGAAATACAACTAGCCTATGTGACCGGCTGGGGTGAGTACAAGAGCATGTACAGGAGTACATGAATAAGGTACGGCTTAGGACCCACGTGCACGATGCGAGGCCTAAGCTATCTATTTGAATATAGTAACCGGGGTTTGGTCACATAGCTAGTGTATTTTCCCACCCGACACAAGTAAGTACAAGAACAGAAAATATAGGGGTACAAGATATCATGCCATGACGTGTCACAATAAGAGTACAAGATATGTAAATGTACAATAACCATATAACAGTACTTGCCTTGCTCCGGGGAATCGAGTGTACTAGATAGAGTTGGATATCCTCCTGATTTATTAAGTATAAGTTGGTTAATAACTAAACAAGCTCTAAATGGTTATCTTGCAGTTCTAAACATGCCTAACTACAAGCTATTTATAAGATATGATATTTGGTTAAGCCTATTTATTAACTATTAAACATTAAACTTCCTACAACTATTCTTTATAAACCATTGGTTAGACTAACAACTAGAATGTAAAACCAACTACCATTGTTTGGAGAAATAAACCTAAGTTGTCACCCGTCCCCTGTTCCTCTCTTCCGACAGCCCCGCAGTCGACCAAACCCCAACAACCTCACCGGTACCACCCTCACCAAAGACAGCCACCAAATTGCCCTTTTTTCTTCCGACCAAGACCCTATCACCAATCGCCACCACCATCTTCGTCATCATTACCATACCTTACCATACGTCCGGCCACCACCACTAGAAAACACCAAAAAATAAATAGAGTCATAGACAACCCTCACCTCCCTTGGTCGTCAGCCGAATCCGACATCCGCACGCCCGTCGCTACCAGTGTGCCACCGATCTCTTCTCCTTGTCGCCTCTGTCCATGGACGAGCACGACACCCAACTCCTGCCTCCAATTCCCCGTACTCGCTGCACCGTCGTCGGTGTTCTGTGCAATACGGTCGTGCGCGTACGACTCCTCCGGTCGAGCAAGCCGCAGGAGATCCGACGCCGACCCTCGGTCGCCTGTAGCATCCACTTTTTCATAGAAGGGTATTTTAGTCTTTTCAGCCATTTTGGCCTTTTTGTGATTTTCTAGATATGTTGACTTGTGTTGTGCTAGCAACTGGTTTAGCCTTAGAGGACATTGTATAGGGGCCTAACCATGCCTTAGAATTGTTTTTTTTATTTTTAGAATTTATTTTAGGTATTAGATTATTTTTAAGGCTTTAATTGATTTATTTTAGCCTTTTGCATGCAAGCCTTAAGCCTTTTTGACTTGGGCCCATTTCTACTTGAGAATGAGTTGGCCCAAGTAAAACCCTAACCCTAGGAGACCTATTCCTGGACGCCCAACAATAGTACCTCCTCCCTCTTGCATTCATTTTTGAAGTTTTGAGCCTCCACAAGGAAACCCTAGCTCCTAGATCCCCTTCTCCAAAACTCCTTTTTCCTTCATCCGGAGTCCGTTTCTTCCCAAACGAACTCTGTTGCACTCGTCGAGGAGAGAAGGATCTACTGGAGCATTTCTATCGAGGATGCGGAGTCTTTTGTTTGAGGGAAATTGGCCGAGACGACAACCGAGGGGCTCCATTCATTGAGTTTTTGACACTCAATAGGTAAACCCTAATATACCATTGTAAATCTGGAATTTCTTTCATTTTTTCATCCATATAGGTGCCCTAGAATTGCCCACAAAATTTGTTGGATTTTGACTTCGTTTGATGGCGGTATCGGACACGTGTCGGTCCTTTACGACACGTGTTCGACGAAATGCCGCTTAGGATAGAAAGTTGCTATTTTTCGATTATGTCTTCATGGATGTTTAGATAATATTATTTTGATAAACTTTTGTGAAGATGGATCTGGTTTTGACAACGTTGCAGCGGCGTTTCGGGCATCGGACGCACGTGCACGGATTCCGTGCACGAGGCCGTGCGTGCCCTGCTGTCCGCGCGTTGTTTTTTGATGCACAGGCCATATTTTTGCATGAAATTTCTTGAGCACGTGGGGACAACCTCTGCCCCCATGCTTGTAAAATTTCACGACTTTTTGTTGAGCAAGCGCGGAGAAATCGCGCGTGCACTGCTCAGCCGTACTGTGCATTCAGCCTGATTTTTGTCGCTGAAACGGACTTCGTGCGCACACACGACGTAATGAAGACCCGTTCCAGGACCTGGGACACATCGACCTATACCTAGACTAGCCAAAGAACCAACCCCGAGTCGTGGCGTGGCCCGACGAGCGAGCCACGAGGGCGGAACCGCGCGCACGAGCAGCAGGCCGCACGCGGGTACGGGGCTGCGTGCGTCGCTTTGGCACGGCGTGTCGCTGCGTGGCCGTATCCTAGACCTACCCCAAGACCCCCCCCCAGCTACGTGCACAAGCACAGGGCTTTTCGTTGTGTGTGCGGCGCTCAAACGAGCGAGAACATATGCGCAAGTGCGCGTTATCATGCGGTATCGGGAAATTCTGATACGCATTCTGAGGACACAACACGAACACGATTTCGAACCCAAGAGTATACGAGCGCATCACGTGGGTCGATACCAATGTGTATGCCGAGTTTCGCGGGTTCGTTTGGTGTATATCTCGTTTTGGGTCGTTGGGTGAAAAAAATGAGTTTCTTTAATATGAATTTTTGAGTTTAAATGCGATATTTTGATTTCTAGCTATTTAGCTTATAAAATCTGAGTTTTCAGTACGTATATGAGGTTTTGGATTTGTGGGAACCAAATTTTGGTTTTGTTTCATAATTTTCCATCATTTATGAGTATATATGCTTTCCTAGTAGCTATGTATATATATATATTTAACTATATGCATTAGAAAACCCCGTTGAAATCCATTGCTATGTTTATATGTTGAGAATGGGTCGAGGGAGATTTAATTCCAGAATTTTGACTCTTTAAATTATCTCAAACCATTGCCAATCTTTCATTTGAGCATTTGTGTATATTTATATATATTATATATATATATATATATATATATATATATATATATATATATATATATATATATATATATATATATATATATTATATATATATATAATATATATATATATATTTTATATATATATATATATATATATATGTGTGTGTGTGGGTGTGTGTGTGTGTGTGTGTGTAGTTTTCTTATTTTGTATATATGTATATAAATATTATATTAAATTATGGTATACCATGGTTGTGTTTGTTATTTTTAATCTAAGAATTCACCCCATTTCAGTAATCTCTAGGTCACACACACGCAGACAATCATTTGTTAGAATTAAGGTTTGGTTTGAATTGTAAATACACATGTGTGTGTATATATGCCTATATGTATATAGATATTTATGCATTGATAACTCTCTTAGAATATATTGTAGTTGTGTATATAACTATAGGAGCCCTAGGACAAATTTGGTTTATCTTTTTGAGCCTAGTTTAGTCAAATTGGCCGACAAGTTGACCAAATTGACAAAAGTCAACTTTGAGTCAAACTTGATCAAATTCAACTCAAACGAACTCCGAATGACCTAGAATTTTGTGTATGACCTAGAATTAGTAGACGGACTAGTTGACCCAGGTTTGACCAGCGTTGACTAGGTTTGACCAGAGTTGATCGAGGGTTGACTTTGACCAAAATGGACCTAGAAGCATGTAGTCTTGCATTAGCTATTTTTTTCGATATTTTAGACTTGGTTGTGACATGTGTCTACTTTAAATAGGTTTATATTGCCCCAGTTTAGCTACACTTCATCATCAGCAGTTCATTTTGCCAGGCGAGTATATTCTCTGATCTTTTCATACTTCTTTGTATATGTTCTCTTGTTATAGACTAGTATACTTGATGCTGACACGATGTTTACACGAATTAGTACCCTCTGGATCTTTTCATGCGATGTTATCCCCTCGGATACATCGAGTATATCATATTTATGTACTTATCGTGGCCATCATGTACTCTATGTATTCATATTTATCCATGTGCACTCATGTGTTATTCATGTACACTCATGACCATATGAGCTCCATGTATAAAGTATTTATTATCCATGTGCAATAACATATCATGTCTTGATCCTTGTGTATTGACTGGGGACAGGGAGAGTGTAGTTGGTTATGTGATCATTATCCTCAGTAGGTGTCCATGTGCAACTCCATAGTTTATCCATGTGCAACCCAAACCGTTTACATAACCAATTCATGCTCTAAATCACGTAGATGGTTACATTTCTCAATTTATCATATTATATCTCATCTTATAGTCTCTCTCTTATTGATTTTCCTTACAGTGATTTATGTATAGTTTTCTATAGCTTGCTTTATATGTCCAATCCTGATATGAACTGTTGTAAGAGATATGTGCTCGTTCCGTCCTAACTGGGCATATTGAAAATTTTATATGTAATGATGAAGAGTTCTGCCCTACTTATTATGGCATTGGCTTAGATGACACTGGTGACGTGGACCCTCAGGAGGATCAAACAGTCTCTGAGGACTTGCCCATAGTCTAGCTGTGACTTAGTATTTTTTATTGTCTTTCTATTTGAGACATTATGAGTTGTACTTGAGTTTGTTCTGGTGGTTTACACCTAGACTTCTATTTATGTTGTGACTCTCTTGTGATTTTCTATTCTATTCCATCTTAGTGTCGTGATTGAGTACTTATTATTTTACTCTCCATTCGGAGCTTATTCTAGACTGTGTTAGATATGGTAACTCAGGACAGCGTTCTACCGCCGACACTGCGGCGTAGGCTGGGCGTATTCACTTCTCGTGCCCCTTTCACTGGGTGCGGGTCATGACACCGCCTCACTCGGCGACCGCACGGTGCCCACCGTCCTCCATGGCCAAGCCGCACAATAATCTCCTCTCCCCACTCCCCTTCTTCCCTCTCCCTCCTTTCTCTGCTCTCCCCTGCATTTTTTTCTCTTTCCTTTTCTTTGATCTCTTTCTCTTTCCTCTTCTCTGAATAAGAAGAGTACAGTTACTTATTTTATTCATTTATTTATTTCATTTTGTGGCTTTGTTTTGTTTTTGTTAATGGTGTTGTATTCTTTGTTTTATTTCCATCACCATTATTAGTTATTATTATTATTTAGTACTACTACTATTATAATTAGTTTAATACTGTTGATATGTTTATTTCAATACTAGGTTACCCATATCAAAAAATTTATAATTACAAATCTAGTTTAGTTTTAAACGTAAAATATATGATTATATATTCTTAGGATATGGTGAATGGATTTTTACCTAAACTATTTTTTTATTATTTTTCTAAAAATATCATCACTAGCAAAAATAGTTTTAAATATTTTATAAATATTTTCTGATTTTCAAATAGCTAATAATAATATAGATTTTTATCCAAAATGTTATGTTTACAAAATATGGGTTTAGCCTTAAGTAAATTTCTAGAATTATTTTGTTCACCTAAATTACTTTTATGAAAATATAGGTTACAACCTAAAATAGTATTTGACAAAACTTACAGTTTTGCTTTAAAACGACTTTCGATTTTTCGGATATTTGTTTGAAAGCATATTTTTTAACTAATAAATAGTTTTCAAATTATAATTTACTAGTATTCATCTAAAAACATATTTTTTTAGTAATAAGATATAGTTTAAAATTATCATATATATTTTATAGTATTATGTCAAATATTTTTCTAAGCAAAGTATAGTTTTTGACCTAAAACGATTTTTACTAACTACCTAAAAATAATAATTTTGGATGATAAAATATATTTCTTTTTAAATGACTATAAGTATTTTCCAAATCATATATATCTTCTTATTTATCAAATTTCTTCGATTATCCTTCCGTCCGTGACTAAACCCATTATTTTCGTTTTCTCACCAATTCTGTACTTCATTATGTCGACTCTAGCTAATTCGACCTTTTTGGACATGATAGATCAGTTCGTGCCATCATCAGAGGCCCTTTGCGTAGTTGTAACACCGAAGTTGTATTTTGTGCCACCATGATGATCATCTCAGTTCACTACCAGGTAAGATACCTTTCCATTTGCTGTCTATTTACTTTAGCTCATATTTCATGCATTTATTCATTATTTCTTTTCCTGCAAAATAAACTGTGTTTCTAGTTATATTGAGATGCAAATTTACTTTCAAGTTCTATTTCCTGTTATTTAATTATTTTATGCACATTAACCCTAGATTTAAGCGACCACCCTTATGTTGTGTTGCATTCATTGGCCTTGACACGTTTGTAACACGAAGTCATGAGTCGCATATAGAACTCGGACATGCGTGACTGGCTGGCCACCAATACGTATAAGTCGTGCGATAGGATTAACCGCTAATTAGATTTCATGATTAGTTTGACTTAGCAGTTATAGAGGTTATGTGTTGTGAAGACAACATATAGACATAGGGTAGGGAGTACAACTCCTTACCGTATGGGCTACTACACACTTTACCTTTGTAACCCGTAAGCTCCGCCGGAGACGTAGGTGAGATTACCCTTTATTTTATTGACGGCCACTGACGTTCTACAAAACGTCATGCTCTTACATCGTTATTGGGCCCTTGGTGCCCCAAGTGGAGACTATACCAATCCCATTTTAGCCAAAGCCCATGCGTTAGAAGTTTGTTCTTAAATTGTATTCACCTAGAACGGTTAGGCTCCCTTCTCCGTTAGGTATAAGTACTTTTGGTTTGGGTACTTATATCTGATCGTGACTGGGAACAGTAACTTATCGCGTACTAGTTTGCCACATCTTGTCCTTGTTTGGTTGTAGGTGTGGTTTACTACTCCGATGAGAAGGTACTGAACCTTGTTGTGGTTCGGATACCTTATTAGATTTATGGCATGGAAAGATATTCATCATTGATTAGGGTGCCATCTCATGTCCTTGTTTGGTTGGAGGGATGGTACGTTAATTCAATGGTGTGTATTGGACCATGTTCTAATCCAATTGACTTATTTATTAAGCAGTATATATTCAGTATTATGGCATGATATTATGTGTCTTGTTACGTCCCTCTGAGGACCTGGTAATCTCTCCAGGTGTGTGCTATTGTCTTTCGCAGGTATTCTAGCCAAGGCCGTGATCTTCTCCATTCCTTTGTAGATGACGTGCTCTTGGATCGTCATTCGCTTCGCTTGACGTTTTCTCTCATTTGTATTTATTTCTTTTCATTTAAATAGTTGGTAGTGGATTTGTCTCCGTCCAACATCTTGTACAAAGACAATTCATGGTTGATATCATGATATCTTTTATTCTTTATTTTTGTGGATGAGATTAGTTGTCGTGGTTATACTACATTTTACAGCTTACGTATATTTATTATACGACTGTTATGTCTACGTTCCTAGTCCTACGTATTTTATGACTGGGACGTTACATTTTTTGTAGTGGCCCATACAGTTCAAGAAAAATTGTTTGGTTACTTTACCATACCAAGCAAGCCTGCGTATAGGATTAGAGTCTGGGATCTCATCCACATACTTGACCTTCTTCCTTAATTCTATTTTCGAACTCTCGCTTGACTCCTTGATTACATCGTGCTTAATCCCTTCTATCGTAATTCTTATTCTTTCTTTCGTGCTTGATAGAGGTTAGGAAGATGACTTCCGCTAGATAGACATGTTCCACTGTTCTCTCACACTACTAGTTTAACTCTTGTAAGTTGGATAGAATACCCCATGACCTAACAATCCCTTTGTCCTTATGACCCATATTAATCAGTTTACTTAGATTCTAGAATTTAGAGGACCCTAACCCATCTAGCCAACCAAGCCTTAGACAAAAAGACAGTAGGACGACGGTATAGGAACAGTCACCTGACAAGACTTAGATTCCTAATGAGTTTGAACTAATTCTATTTTTTTCAATATAATCTCTCGTGCCTATATTTTTACTAGCTTGACCAATGTTGCTACTATGGTCTAGTTTTGCAAGCTTACCCTTTTATCGAGCTTGTTCAAGATATGTGCTATTGGGTGCGCACCCACTAACATATTGTCTAATAAGAATCAGTACATGATAGTCTGATCAGCCTAGTGCACTTTGGTTCACTTTTTCATATATTGTTCTACGTGGATGGAGACATAGTTAAACTTGGCCTCTAGAATCTCATCCGCGACTGCCTTGGCAATTCTTTTTTAAATTTTCAGTCGCCTTTAAACCACTTATTTGTATTCGATAATATCTTCTTCGAACTTTTTATTGTTTTCGTCTTTCACCAATTTTAGAAAGACAAATGCTCGTACTTGATATCCCTTAGTTGCCCCACCATCTATTGCCAAGATAGTTAGTCACTGACCAACCAATGTGACTATATTTTCGTCTTGAGTTACTCGTCATTTTTCCTCGACCCCAGATTCATTATTGCGACCTTCTTGAAACTTGAGAATGATTCAAATCTAAACCTAGCCGACTATATTCTCTCAAGGAACCATATCTCCTAAATCCCTATATTATTCTCTTTGATCTACTCGATTCCTTACTATTCTCTAATTCATGTTATCATAATTTTATTGCCTTAACTAGCGACCCTCGTTCAATTCCATAACCGTGAATTATTTTCCTAGTTATCTTATTCACGATTTTCTAATTGCATGTTTTTTTGAACGTTGTTTCTTCGCCTTGTCCAATAAATTGATGGTATCGAAAAACTCTTTCTATAACCTCAAACCCCCCTAATTATTCCTAAATTTCGAGGATAATTTTTTTGTAAGTTGGACAGGATGTAAACTCCCTAAATTTTACTACGATTTTTTAAATTTAAATTGGTATTGATTTTATTTTTCTTATTTGCTCGTCGAGTGCGAATATGTACGAGGTACATATTTTTGAAAGCATTTTTATTATAGATTTATTATATAGGAGAAGTATGATTTCAAAATAACATACCATAAATATTTTTAAGTGCTTAAAAGTATCGTATCGAGATGGCCAAAACTTTTGTTTAATAAAAGGCTATCTTATTTTATTTTAGTGGTAATTTAGAAAAACTATGTTTTATATGAATATTCTAATTGTGTGAAGTACATGAAATTACTTCATGTATATTTTATTATAATTAATTATAATTATTTATTTAGCAAAAAGTTATTTCAAAGATTAAAATATTTATTGTGAATTTTCAAAATTAATTATTACTGTAATTTATAAAAAAGATATTTAGATATAATTGTGGTAATTTAAATTGTTATTAGATTTTATTGATTTGAATTAAATAGTTAATATAAAAATGATGTTTATCTATAATTAATTTGGATTTGGATTTGGATTATCTAATTTATATTGGATTTGGATATGGATTTGATTCAAGCGGTTTAAAATTGATCTAGATTAAATATGTGAAATATCAAAAAGGGTTTAAATCTTTCATATTCCTCATCTAATTAGGAGTTCCAGCCCCTATATATAGGAGAGCCTCCAGAAGCTTTTTTTTCATTCACAAATACTTTTCCACCAACATTAGTGCATCGTGTCGATGTCCACATTCCGTGTTAGCCGTGGCGGCCTCGGGTCCGACCCCGAGTGTCTTTCCAATATTTTTACACAATCATTTTACATATACATCTATGATGTCCTTCTCCTTCCTCCATCGTTCTGTCGCAGCCTCGCTGCCATCACCACCTTCATCATCGTGACCACATCCATCATCAACCACCGCCACCGAGGGCCACCGACCAAATACTTCCCCGGCAACCCCGTCCCATGCGACATCACCACGCCACCACCACTCTAGCCTACACCTCCGCCACAACGGAACCAGCCGAACCCAGCAAACGACCACGGCCATCGCCTCCCACCATCACAGCAGAAGACCCCCACCGTTCCACCACCTGCAACCGCCACCAGCCAATTCCTCATCACAGACACCACATTAGCCAACACGAACCACCAGTCCCCCGCCGTTCGCCTCCACCTCCGGAGAACCATCCATATCTTTACCCTGCCAACATGACCGGCCGCCACCAACTGGATCCACACCTGACCACCGCCTACTAGCTGCACCATCATTGACAGCCACCATCCAGTCACCACCGCACCGTTGCTGGCACCCGTCCCATGTTCCTGTCTCTCGACAGCCCCGCAGTCGACCGAAACCCCAACAACCACACCAGCACCACCCTCACCAAAGACAACAACCAAACCGCCCTTCTTCTTCCAACCAATACCCCATCACCAATCGCCACCACCATCTTCGTCATCATCACCTCACCTTCCCACATGTCCGGCCACCACCACCACCAGAAAACATCCAAAAATAAATAGACAACCCTCACCTCCCCGTGGCCGTCGGCCGAATCTGACGTCCGAATGCCCGTCGCCACCAGTGTGCCGTCGATCTCTTCTCTTCATCGCCTCCACCCCTGGACGAGCACGACGCCCTACTCCTGCCGCCAGTCCCCTCACTCGTCGTACCGTCGTCGGTGTTCTATGCCACGCGGCCGTGCGCGTGCGACTCCTCCTGCCGAGCAAGCCGCGGGATATCCGACGTCGACCCCCGGTCGCCTCACTCGGTGACCGCACGGTGCCCACCATCCTCCATGGTCAAGCCGCACAATAATCTCCTCTCCCCACTCCCCTTTTTCCCTCTCCCTCCTTTCTCTGCTCTCCCCTGCATTTTTTTCTCTTTCCTTTTCTTTGATTTCTTTCTCTCTCCTCTTCTCTGAATAAGAAAAGTACAATTACTTATTTTATTCATTTATTTATTTCATTTTGTGGCTTTGTTTTGTTTTTGTTAATGGTGTTGTATTCTTTGTTTTGTTTCCATCACCATTATTAATTATTATTATTATTTAGTACTACTACTATTATAATTAGTTTAATACTGTTGATATGTTTGTTTCAATACTAGGTTACCCATATCAAAAAAATTATAATTGCAAAACTAGTCTAGTTTTAAACGTAAAATATATATTCTTAGGATATGGTGAATGGGTTTTTACCTAAACTATTTTTTTATTATTTTCTAAAAATATCATCACTAGCAAAATATAGTTTTAAATATTTTATAAATATTTCTCAATTTTCAAATAGCTAATAATAATATAGATTTTTATCCAAAATTTTATGTTTACAAAATATGGGTTTAGCCTTAAGTAAATTTCTAGAATTATTTTGTTCACCTAAATTACTTTTATGAAAATGTAGGTTACAACCTAAAATAGTATTTGACAAAACTTACAGTTTTGCTTTAAAATGACTTTCGATTTTTCGGGTATTTGTTTGAAAGCATATTTTTTACTAATAAATAGTTTTTAAATTATAATTTACTAGTATTCATCTAAAAACATATTTTTAGTAATAAGATATAGTTTAAAATTATCATATATTTTTTCTAGTAGTTATGTAAAATATTTTTCTAAGCAAAGTATAGTTTTTGACCTAAAACAATTTTTACTAAATACCTAAAAAATAATAATTTTGGATGATAAAATGTTTCTTTTTCAAGGACTATAAGTATTTTCTAAATCATATATATCTTCTTATTTATCAAATTTCTTCGATTATCTTTCTGTCCATGACTAAATCCATTATTCTCGTTTTCTCACCAATTATGTACTTCATAATGTCGACTCTAGCTAATTCGACCTTTCTGGACACGATAGATCAGCCCGTGCCATCATCAGAGGCCCTTTGCGTAGTTGTAACACCGAAGTCATATTTTGTGCCACTATGATCATCTCAGCACACCAAGCGTCACTACTAAGTAAGATACCTTGCCATTTGTTGTCTATTTACTTTAGCTCATATTTCATGCATTTATTCATTATTTCTTTTCTTGCAAAATAAACTGTGTTTCTAGTTTTATTGAGATGCAAATTTACTTTCAAGTTCTATTTCCTGCTATTTAATTGTTTTATGCACATTAATCCTAGATTTAAGAGACCACCCTTATGTTGTGTTGCATTCATTGGCCTTGACACGTTTGTAACACGAAGTCGCGAGTCACATATAGAACTTGGACATGCGTGACTGGCTGGCCACCAGTACGTATAAGCCATGTGTGAAACCCGGGTTTTCTAGAATCTTTAAATTGGATTGTAGCGTAATTTTAGTTTAGTTATTATTATTATTATTATTATTATTATAATATATTATTATTATTATTATTATTATTATTATTATTATTATTATTATTATTTATTAGTCGAAATTAGGAAAAGATATTATTTTTAAAATTATTATTGATTTTTGATTGTGGCCCTGTCCCCGATCTCGTGCCCGAAGTCCGACCCCGAGTCCGGACACCGACCCCGAACTCGAACCTGATCCCAGTTCCGAACCAATTCTTCTTCCTTCTTTTAAATTCTGATTATATATTTAGTATCTAATAAAAAAAGAAAAAAAACACATCTGGCTTGGTCTCCCACGACCAAGCCAACCCCCCTAATTCCACTCCCTCCTTATTCTCCTCACTACTCCTCTCCCTCTACTCATTCTCATTCCCCCTCCTTCTTAAACCCACTCCCAGCACCTCTTTCCTTCACTCTTATTATTCTTCACAAATTTCTTTCTCTTTCACTCTCCTTTTTTCCTCTCCAGAGCCCTCAACCCGAGCACCACTTCCGAGTCCGTGCCCAACTCCGCCCGACGCCACCCCTCTTGGCCTCGATCTCTGCCCTCCGGCGTCGCCCTCTCTCGCTTGCCCCCGGCCCTCTCCGGCCAACCCCTCGGCCTCCAGCGGCTTCCCCGGCCGATTCTGCGGCTGTCCGTGCCCGACCCAGCCGCGCGCGCCCTCCAGCGCCGCCCCGACCCCACTCCGGCCAGCCCCGGCCGAGCGCTCAGTCCGCGTGCGCCCCGCTGTTCCGGCAATTTTTGCTTCTGTCCGCAAGTTTGGGATTTTTCTCGAGTCCGCGGGAACGTGGTTTTCTTTGCCTATTATCATCTGAGAGCTCTAGCCGAGCAACCCAAGGTATATCTCGTGTCCCCGTGTCCCTACCTTAGTGTCGATGATGATACGGTCCCCGATCCCGTTACGGGATTCGATTTAGGCGATTGTAGTTTCGAAATTTCCGAATCCTATTTCAGAATGATTCGGTTATGTGGCTTTCGATTTTTCGAACTTTATTTCGGGATTTTCGAATTTATTCCGAGATTATTCTGTGGTTTTTGGCTATATATAATTGTGATGTGTTTTCGGGTTGGATAATTACTGTTGGTGGGATTTTTGGTGTTCCCTGGTTTGGGATATTAAATTGTGTTGTAGTTGGCATCCTCCCAGGATTGGGTTGTCCCGATTATAGAGGAAATGCTGCCCAAATTTTCAGGAAATATTTTAAAAAGGGTTTTTTTATTAAAAACTAGAAATTTGAATAAAACCTATTTTTTAAAGAAAACTGGGCTTTGTAAAATGATTTATAGATTGGATTTGCTAGTTTTCGGATTTTATGGATGTTTGTATCACCAGTTAGGCGACGACCATATCGGTCGAATGAGCCTCGGTGAAGCGCAAACGCTACAGGGTTCCTGTACGTTGAGGCGCTAGCCAGCAACATGACATTGGGACCAAGTCTGAGACGTATTTTTATAACTATATTTATAATTATTTTTAGAACTGGTACTGTTGTTAGTATTTTTGGTGCAGGGCTTCGGCCTACTGTTTGGACCGTTCGCGGCACTCAGAGCTCGCCTAGATGATTAATTAGTTTATGTAAAAATTTGTAAAGGGCATAAGCCCAGTTTTCTATTTTATTTCGCTGTGACCCTGTATTGTGTAGTTTAGGTTTTGACTTTCTTTTCTGAGTTGGTTTTCGTTATTAGACGCGTAATTATATCTTGCGTATTAATTATTTTGTATAAAATTAATAAGGTTTTTCACGATAAATTAACTTGAATAAAATATTGGTAAGATAACGAAGTCCATGTTTTATCACTAAAAGGAAAATGTAGTTTTATATATATATATATATATATATATATATATATATATATATATATATATATATATATATTTTAAAATACAAAATTTTGCCAAATTAACCGATAATTGCTATTTTTCCAATTAATCAATAACCGACTTATTTAAATAATAATGAACGTGGATTGCGACGTTAGACGATTTTCGGTAGATTAATTAATAAACTTAAAACCTAACTAGGGTCTACTTCTAGAGATTGTAACTAGCACACCTAGAATGGTTTCATTATGGTTCTAAGCCAAGGTTTCCAACTGTAAAATCTCGGAGACGAACTTGACATCCTCCTCGGTACCGACTTTCCCGATCCAGTCAATTAACAGAGGCAAGTTACGGTTATGTTTTCTTGTATTTTATTTAGTAATTGTCTAGCTGCATATTTTAAACCACATTGTTACACGAAACCCTCTCCTAGGGTTCAGATACTGATTGATATTGATTGTGAGAATTGGGGGAATAGTGTAACGTTTATGGCCAATATCCCTCATATTGCATATTGTGCGAGCTTACCCCTCTTATACACGGGAATAAGCCGTATCGCGTCGCTAGGACGCTATTGTATAACCCAAGCCGGTCATAGATGATTACACATTCAAATCACATTGTTTTCAATTGTTAAAATGCTGAAAAATATTGTTTCAACTGTTTAGCTTGCACTATTCCATTATTACTTGAAATATGAGATACATATTCGTACTTGCTCCCTCCTGACTGGAGACAATATTTTTAGGTGACATTGAGGATGCTGAGCTATTGTACAATAGCTACTATGACCCGATTTTGTACCCTATGGTGTTGCCGGAGTCCTCCTCGGAGGACGCAGGACCTGAGGCCGACGAGCCGATCACTTAGCTAGTCATTTCCAGTTTTTTAGTTTTGTTGTTTTGGAGTTTTGTTAATTTTGAATTCAGCAGTTTATTTCAGTTCTTTCATTTCCAGTTGTACTTCTCAATTGTTGAATAAATGTTTTAAAATTTTCGTATATTGAGTTGTGACAAATGTATAGATGTTGTTGTGGATACTTGTATATAGAACAGCTTACTGCCGCCGTCTCACAATGGTGTAGGCTGGGAATGATCCAGTTCGACCCAATAATTTGGGATCGGGTCGTGACACCATGCGATAGGATTAACCGATAATAGGATTTCATGATTAGTTTGACTTAGCGGTTATAGAGGTTATGTGTTGTGAAGACAACATATAGGCATGGGGTGGGGAGTACAATTCCTTAGCGTATGGGCTACTACACACTTTACCTTTGTAACCCGTGAGCTCCGTCGGAGATGCGGGTGAGATTACCATTTATTTTACTGACGACCACTGACATTCTACGAAACGTCATGCTTTTACATCGTTACTGGGCCCCTGGTGCCCCATGTGGGGACTATGCTAATCCCATTTTAGCCAAAGCCCATGCGTTGTAGGTTTGTTCTTAAACTACATTCACCTAGAACGGTTAGGCTCCCTTCTCCGTTAGGTATGAGTACTTTTGGTTTAGGTACTTATATCTAATCGCGGCTAGAAACAGTAATTTATCGTGGACTAGAATGCCACATCTTGTCCTTGTTTGGTTGTAGGTGTGGTTCACTACTCCGATGAGAAGGTACTGAACCTTGTTGTGGTTCGGATACCATATTGGATTTATGGCATGGAAAGATATTCATCATGGATTAGGGTGCCATCTTCTGTCCTTATTTGGTTAGGGGGATGGTACGTTAATTCAATGGTGTGTATTGGACCATGTTGTAATCCAATTGACTTATTTATTGAACAGTTTATATTCAGTATTATAGCATGATATTATGTGTCTCGTTACGTCTCTGAGGACCCGGTGATCTCTCCAGGTGTGTACTATTGTCTTTTGCAGGTATTCTAGTCAAGGTCGTGATCTTCTCCATTCCTTTGTAGATGATATGCTCCTGGATCGTCATTCGCTTCACTTGACATTTTCTCTCATTTGTATTTATTTCTTTTCATTTAAATAGTTAGTAGTGGATTTGTCTCCGTCCAACATTTGTACAAAGACAATTCATAGTTGATATCATGATATCTTTTATTTTTTATTTTTGTGGATGTGATTAGTTGTCGTGGTTATACTACATTTTACAGCTTACATATATTTATTATACGGCTGGCATGTCTACGTTCCTAGTTCTACGTATTTTGGGACTGGGGCGTTACAGATAAAGAGGCAATACAAACTCAAGTATTAAAAAAATGCTTCTTATCCTTGTCTTCTTCCTCTTCCTTTCCAAATTCCTAAACATCAAACTCGTAGATAAAATAATATGTTTTATGACGACTCAGTGCATTTTGGGACTAAAAGCCATCAGAGGCAAACCATGAAGTGGTATTGATCTCAATTTACTAGTTCCGACCAATTGATACCGCCAAGGTTTTTCCATGATTATTTCATTCTGACTAGCTCGATCTAGCATCCAGTCACACGACGCACCGCCAGAAATGGGATAGTACATTCAATCTAGCTTGACACAATTTAGTTATCTCCAACGGTATTGAGACCACAACATAGTCGAATCTTTGAATGTAGAAGCATGACATACTTTGACTTTTAAAGATTATCTTTCTACACATAGAAATGCTATCATACTTGTTCCTACCACCAAACATCTTATATTGTTACAAATGCTCATATATTGGATATTGCATACATTTTATCCTTATATTCTTCTACTTCTGTTTCCTTAAATTTACAAGAAGCTTCTCTTGATCTAGTTGGTGGTTAAGGAAAGGGAATTTAGGCTATACGCTGCTAGGAGATGGTATGGCCTCTGGCCCTTTGTATAGTAGAATGACATATGGTAGTTTTTCTTTCTATGTTGTGTCACGCCCTGATCCCGGAGGATCGAAAACTAGCCACTGGGCGTGATGTCATACAAGTCTAGATTGCTCTTGTACAAGGCAAAACCATTATAGTTCCTGGTATTTCTCAGAAAACAACGACAGCGTAGCAAAATCAAGAAGATAAATTGAAGTCACACAAGATATTGAAAAACGTATCTCTTTATTGATAATTGTAATGGATTACAAGACTTGCTGCGGAATACAGAGTTTGCAACTGATTACAAGACTTTGATTAGCCAACTGAATATATAAACTTGCCGTTTAGGCTACAACTGAATATATCGACTTATTTACAATGAACTTGCCAATTTGGCTACAATCTCACTGGAACAACTGAGTTACACTGTTCCATACATTATGTTTCGTATAACAGAAGACATCATCATGAAAGAAGAGCTTCTGCACACCAATCCGAATCATCGATGCCAAGCACTGATCAAACAATTTTCCTCCATACGCAAGAACCTGTAATATTGTCCACAACGTGGGTCAGTACATCATCAATGTATTGGCGAGCGGTGTTGGCCCAACTCACCTAAGAAGACAACACTAAGTAATCATGTTATAGAACATTATTAACAGTGGTCTTTCTCGTTACCTTAGGGTCAATTTTATGTTTATAGCCGACAAAAGTATAGCATGCAATTCTCATAGCCAACATAATTTAAAGCATACGGTTATCACCCTTTGGTGATTCTTACCCACGGTCGTGTAGCCATCCATGTACATTTCTAATACTTACTCAGCCTGCACAAGACATTGTTAGAAACAATATCATAATTCAATATAATTGTTACCGTTTAGGTGATTCTTACCAACAGTCGACATCCTTCCATGTAATTGAGTAAAAACTTACTCTGCTTGTATAAGACATCATTAGCACTGGACCTATCTATGTGAAGGTCACTTGCGACATGCCATCTTGGACTTGTCTTACTGGCGAACGGCTAACTCCGAATGGGGTACGAATCCATGGGAGGTTTCCAAAACACCGTGCTACTACTTCAGCACCATAGAATTTCGGTGCCCCTTTCAGTGGGCGGTTGCAAGCCCCCACTGCAAGTCCCGAAATCCCGATGTCAGTACGTCGACACCATCCTTGTTCCCCCAGGATGAACCGGGTCCGTGGCTGCAGATTACCGTTCTGGGAACTACCTTGTATACAAGTTGTCCATGACCATGCAAGTATATGCAACTTATCTAAGAAGAAAACATATAATGCATGATAAAGAAAACTAAGTAATTCAGCCACCATTTTTATTCGTATTGCCATCTTTCCAGGGTCTTGGCGTAATCAACATTCTACATCGGCGACGGGATAATAGAATGTTGTTACCCAATCCCTTTGCCATATCTTTTATACCATACATCGTTCCAACCAACTCAATGTACTCACCGCCCAATCTTTTGGGACTTAGCATCTGTTTTAGCATACATTCATTCAGACGTAATTCAAGCATACTCACTGTCCAGTTCTTAGGTCTTAACATTTGTGTTACCATCTATTCATCAAGCTAAGGCTCGATATACTTACCGCCCAAGTATTTGGGACTTAGCTTCACCTGTCATGTATTTTATCGCAACATTGTACAAGCATACAATTCATCTAGCAACAACAGTTTATGTTTAGGTGGTTATTTATCTTTTATTATCTTTTTGAATTCCATGCAAGTTGTTATTGTGCAACTCAACAAGAAACATAGTGTACTCATCCTTATTTTTAGCGTGAAGCTAAAGGATCTTCGAAGCGTTCAACACTACTCACATTTATAAGATGATTCCTGCCACGATCGCATAGCCTTCTAAGCGATCCTTCGCATATTTCCAAGTCCAACAAGGCTTCATCGAACCAACCATCCATCATAAGGCATCTTGCGGTCGGGGTACTACAATATATACCACTCAGAAAAAGTTTCGTCCACGAAACTTAAAACAAAACTCATCCTCATAACTTCAACCGACTTTTATGAAACTTCTCAACGATCAACTTGCACTTATTTAATATTTTTTTTTGCAATCTCTCGATTGATTTCAAGTAATGTACCGTCTCGTCACAGCATTCTAATTTGTTTCAAAATAGTTTACCATCTTTAATCTTTTCTCTCGACACTTGTGCACATCCTTAGCACATGATAATCCTTCCCGTGGCTTTATTTGAATTCAATATACCACTTAGTTGGAATCATATACATATTTTAGGCGTCCCAGAAATACATGCACTTCAGCCAAGTTCAGTGATAGAGAAAACGAACGAGCTACGTTGTAACTTCTTTTCCGAACATCAGTAATTTTTTTTCGAGCATCTCGTATAATCCCACTTGTTTATTCAATATTACAACCAACTAATAACACAATAGATGTTACCAATTCCAACTCGAAATTTTTTTCACAACCGATCCAAAATTTTTGACTTAGATGTATCAAGTATTCCTTTCAAGTTCATTATCATTCATGCCACCAAAGTTGATAAATCCCATAACCACATTTTATTTCTATATCCCGATTCTCATCAATGAAATCTTGTACTCGTCATCGTTCGCATCCATACACTTTGTTTACGACTCGTAAATTTCTCGATTATAATCCATCTTCCAAGTCGTACCATCCTTCAAATTGTACCGTCATTTTACTCTAGTAATATTTCTCGCTGTACTCAAACATTTTCTCGTTTTGATCAAGCCAACATATTATCCTCTCGCATAAGCAACTCTCATATCCAACAACATTAATCCCGAGGGTCATTCATCAGCTACATGCACTATCCAATTCCGTCGTTACACTTTTCCTTCAAATTCCAATCTGATTATCCATCAATGAATTTATTCCAACTGTCTCAAGGCACTAGCATCAATTTATGCAGCTCAATATTAATCACCCAGATCCAACCAGTTCTAACAATTTTTGGCATTCCAACAAAGGCAACCAAGTTTCGAAACTAACATGATCCGTCATCCCATCCAACATTATAACATCGATTTTTCCAATCTTCATTCCATTCCGAAGTTTACTTCCCGACTTATCTCACTCATCCTGAATATACCCACGCAACATCAATAGGGACATCTTACGGGTCTCCAACAGTCAACTTAGCATTTAGTCAAGTCTCTACGGCCAGCTATTCTAAGCTAAACCAAAAATTCAGCTAACTCATCTAAGATGGATAGCTAATAGGGACATACTTATCTCTTATATTAGAGGCAATCAATTCTTATCATAGGGACAACTCTATCTTATCTCAGGGACAATCTATGATCTGACCAACTTAGGGACATGAGATACCACCCCAATCTTATGAACTTATTTCCAACACGGACAACTGAAATGACATAGCCAACCAATCTGAAACTTAGGCAATAAAACCGACACTCTAGGCAACCAACCAACACTCTAGGCAGCCAACCGACATTCTAGGGTCAAGTCTTTCTACCCGTACTCATACTCGGGCCTTACCCAATGAAGTCTCCTTCTAGACTTACCCGCAACCGACAACATCTATCCGACAATCCTATCCAACAATTTTGATTGGTCAATCCCGAAGCCATCATACAAATCTTTATCAATCGATTATCCAAATATTTAGTTCTCATTTGCATAGACGCAACATCACTTGTTCAATCCGACTTGTATTCTCAATCGTACTCAAATTGTCTATTCAATCGGATCAACTATTCTGAGTCATAATCCAACATTGTTATCTCAATAGTATGCTATTTAGCATCTTTTCTACGGTCTCTTTGCGACATATTCATTTCTCATATTTTTAGATCATCGATACGGTCTGTACTCTTTAACCAATATCATAGCCAACTATATAATCGTGTTCCTTCCGAAAGCATCTTTTATGAATTTCTACTAGCAACAAACATGGACATCTCTTAGCAATTTCTGTTAACCATCAACATTCATTTTGCATCATCTCCTTGTGATTCTATAAGAAGATTTACTATTCATACACCGATCCAATCTCTATGGCACCAATCATCTAGTATTTGTATTTCGGTCATCTAGTGGATATAACATAACTCATTAGCTAAGTCATAATCCAACAGTTCTATATTCTACCCAAACCCGTTATTCATGTGTCACGCCCCAGAACTAGAATACTGGAGAGCGGGGGCAGACATAGCCAGCTACGTATATTGAAATGGATTCCATCTCGCTATACGGTCACGGCTGTCTAGATACATGAGGGTTTAACTACAAGCCAACAGTCTCCTATGGTCATGAACAAGCCTAGTGTCTCAATCACCAGCAAGTAAGTAAATGTTACAAGATGTATGATCATTAAATATACAATAATAAGGCGTCCCAAATATTACATATTCAGCTGATCATAAAGCTAGTCGTTACAAAATGTGAGGACTAGCAAGAGTTTAGTCATACATGATCAACCCTAGGATCTGTCAATCATGTTACAGCCCGTAGGCAGACAGTAAGTAAAGTGCAATCGAGCTAAACAGGTGCTCGTCGGCTAAACGCCTCAAAAGAATATTTTTACAATAGAGTGGGAGAGCCAAAAATAATCCACTCGTTGCCCTGGTTATGCCTGGTGTTCACCATCGGGCTGGAAAAGCGGTAGATCCTCTGGAGCTGCTCCGAAATCTGGCCATACAAAACCAGCTGGGTCAGATCCCAGAAAGAGCAAGTGCCACAAAGGAAGCTTCACTTAGGAACTAAAACCAGCAATCAGCACAAGAGTATAAAATAAGGTAAAAACTGGAATTAAAGAAAATACATCTGGATGATATACGACGAGATAACCATGGAACTATTCAGATAACCAGGTTACAACCCGTAAACCAAACAAGGACCGGGGTTGTAACCCTTCGTCTGAACAGAACTTGGAATTCTCACCATTTATCGGTAAAATAAATACAGGCATTCAGGTCATATAGCAATCTGGAGCAGGATCAGGACAAGACTAGACTGGTTAAACTCCATCCAATCATTCACGGCCAAGCAAGAATTACGGCTTGATACTTTAACTAACTAGGGTTATCACAGGCCTAATTACTAGCAAAATGCAGTGAGATTATTCCACAGCCACAAGCCCTGCAGACCATCCAGGTTACCCAGGTCGAAATTAGGGGTTGAATTCAGGTGGGTACACCGTCCAGGAAATGCATGTACCCTTAGGTAGCTTGAAGGGTGCAACACATGACAGTGTGCTGGAAATGTGCCCTACTCGACGGCAGGCTACAGATCCCAGGCGCGTCCAGGTAACGGGATTGCCTGTAGCTGGGAAATCTCTTCATGACTAATATATTAATCTAGTTATTAGCCTTAGTCCATTTCAATAGGTACTCCTGACCGTGGTACTCAGGAGTCCCTTCCTAGACATGATGCAAGACAGGACTGGTTTATTTGTACAAGCACAATCGCCCACGGTGTCCAGATTAATTATACAGGTCATGTCATGTCAAGTAGCCGTTGCAACAGCTATTCAGGATAATCATGTCAGGTTTATCATATCCAGTGTACTAGTCAGGAGTGCGCCACGACGGGCCACCATCAGGTCATGTCAGGTTATTATGTCAGGAGTGCACCACTACGGGTCACTATCAGGTCATGCTCAATTATCAATTCCAAACATATCAAATGAATTCATGATTTTCAAGTTCAGGACAAAAGACGTAAGGATATAAAATGGACGTTAAATGTCTAATAAAATATCAATATTCAGGGCTATAGAAGAGCCATGCGGCTAAGTCATATACGGTCAGGAAAGGGTAGACTCATGCGGCCCAATTAGGAGAGCGTATACGGCCAGGGTCACTGGGTCCCATGCGGCTGAGACAAGGGGGCGCATGCGGTCAGGAAGATAAAAAACTCATGCGGCTGGGGGAATGGATCTTATGCGGCTAGCTGGCCAATCAGGTACATGCGGCGGGGGAAGTGTTGTTCCATACGGCTCGAGAAGAAGCAACCCATGCGGCTGTGGGGGAAGGGAACCATATGCGGCTCAGAAGGGAAGAGTACTCATGTGGCTGCGGGGAGCAATACCCATACGGCTGGGAGCAAGTGTGCATATACGGCTCGCGAGTGTTGAGTTCATGCAGCTCAGGGTGAAGTCCTCATGCGGCCAGCGGGAATGGCGCATGCGGCTGCAGAGTTTAGAACTTATGCGGCTGGGAATTGCGCGAGTTATGCGGCTAAGTGAGTCCGACTCTCATGCGGCTCAAGAACTTCCAGTCATGCGGCTGGATAGAACACTTGCCGCATGAATATTCATGCGGTCAAGTCAAGCACTGTTCATCTTCTCCAAAATTTCAGAGAAGAAGAACACCATGAGAGCCAAGTCCTCAAGCTCCATAACTCCATCATCCGGAGCCTAAATCCGAACTTCCATAGGTCAAAATGGGGTAGAACAAAATTCTCTACAATATGGAACCATCAAAACTAGGAAATAACAAGATTAAATAGATCAAAACCCAAAAAATCTGAAAATAGAATAAACATAGATCTACAAGAATCTAGCCATGAAAAGTGAAAATGCCAAGTACTAAAGTGCTTTAGAATGTAATAAGGAAGAGAATAAAGTAATAAAATTGGAGTTCCTCTATGAAGCAAGTTGCACTTGCCTAGACCTCTCTCTTCTCTCTCTGGTAGGTAAGAAAGTAAATGAGGAAGAAGAAGATGAGTAATGAAGAGAGAGAATAAAGAGGGCTAATAAATACAAAATGGTGGTGGTAGGTAGGGGTTCACTTTGGGTTCATCATGAACCCAATCAAAACCAAGCCAAGCCGAACCAACCAACCCGAACCAGGAATAGACCAAGCCAATCATGCAATACAAGAATAGATATGTACACGTATTCCAGAAATACGTAATACAAACCACAGGCATTACAACTCTACCCACCTTAAAAGAATTCTGTCCTCGGAATTTAATCAAGAGGCTAGAGAGACAAGAATAAGCTACACTAATCACAGGCAAGCTATACTAGACAATCAATCAAGCAATCAATCATGCAAGCAAGGAATCGAAGGCATGAGGCATAAGAAGGACATTATACCTCACGAGTCAAACAAGTCGGGATATCGCGATCAGATATCATCCTCACGCTCCCACGTTAACTCACCCAAAGAGTGATGACCCCAAGCAACTCGGACTAACTTAATAGTCTTGTTCTTGAGTATCTTCTCTCTCTGGTCCAATATAGACACGGGCCTCTCCTCATACGAAAGGTTGGTACCAACAACCAATTCCGAATGATCTAGGATGTGGCTCGGGTCCGGGATATACCATCGTAATTGGGATACATGGAACACGTCATGCACCTCGCTTAGCGACGGCGGAAGAGCGAAATGATAGGACACATCTCCTACTCACTCCAGAATGTCAAATGGCCCTATATACCTAGGACTAAGCTTTCCCCGTACGCCGAAGCGAATGACGCCACGGTTAGGCAAAATCCTCAGGAATACATGGTCACCGACCGAAAACTCGAGAGGGCGCCGATGAGAATCGGCCCAATGGCGCTGGCAATCTTGGGCAACTCGAAGATGATCTCTGACCCTCCTGACCACCTCAACTGTCTGAGCGATCATTTCTGGACCAAGCATTTGTCTCTCTCCAACATCATCCCAGGCTAGCGGGGATCTGTACTTCCTACCATACAGTGCCTCGAACGGTACCATCTGGATACTGGCCTGGAAACTGTTGTTGTACGAGAATTCTACCAGGTGTAAGTGATCTTCCCATGAACCACCGAAGTCAAGTGTGCAAGACCGCAACATGTCTTCAAGAGTCTGGATCGTACGCTCCGACTGACCATCTTTCTGCGGATGATAAGCTGAACTGAACTGGAGGCGAGTCCCCAAACTCTCTTGTAAGCTACGCCAAAAGTGTGACGTAAATCTATAATCTCGGTCCGAGGTAATACTGACTGGCACACCGTGCAATCTGACAATCTGCCTAAGGTACATCTCCGCTAGCTGAGCCGTCGACTGACCAACTCTGAATAGAAGAAAGTGAGCCACCTTCGTGAGCCGATCAACTATAACCCAGATAGCATCTCTACCAGCTGGGGATCTAGGTAATCCGGTCACGAAATCCATGGTCACATGCTCCCACTTCCATTCTGGAATCGGCAAAGGCTGAAGAAGTCCAGCCGGTCTCTGATGTTCAGCTTTAACTTGTTGGCAAACCAAACACCGAGAGACAAACCGAGCTATCTCCCGCTTCATGCCATTCTACCAGAAGTGCTGACAGATATCTCGATACATCTTCGTACTGCCAGGATGGATGGAATACGAAGAACTGTGTGCCTCTGACATGATCTTCTGTCTGATATCTCCACTGGGTACACAAAGACGCTTTCCATGTCGAAGTGTACCGTCCTTATGAATGCATAACTCTGGTCTTCGTCCTGTCTCACTCTGCTCTGAGTCGCTGAAGCTTGGAATCTGCCGACTGCGCCATCCGGATCCTCTCGACTATAGTGGATTGTACTTGCATGCTGGCCATCAATGCCACACTGGAAGGGAGAACAACTTCTATACCCATCTTCTGAAGATCTGCTAACAGCTCTGGCTGTGCTGTTAGGAAATAAACTCCGGCTCTCCTGCTCAAGGCATCCGCAACAACATTGGCCTTCCCAGGATGATACTGCAAATTGACATCATAATCCACAAGAAGCTCCAGCCATCTCCTCTGACGCATATTAAGATCCTTCTGGGTGAAAATATACTTCAGGCTCTTGTGGTCGGTAAAAATCTCCACCCTGTCTCCATATAAGTAGTGCCTCCACAACTTAAGTACAAACATCACTGCTGCCAGCTCTAAGTCATGGGTTGGGTAATTTCTCTCATGATCACGAAGTTGTCGTGACGCATAAGCTATTACCTTCCCATGCTGTATCAGAACACATCCTAAACCTCTGCCTGAAGCATCACAATACACTGAGAATCCTCCGATCCCATCTGGAAGCGTAAGAATAGGAGCTGTTATCAGGCCTCGCTTCAACTGCTCAAAAGAACTCTGACACTCTGCCGTCCAAGCAAACTGTGCATCCTTGCGGGTCAACTGCGTCAATGGCGCTGAAATTTGAGCAAAATCCGAAACAAACTGCCGGTAGTAGCCGGCCAATCCAAGAAAACTACGAACCTCTACAACTGTGCTGGGCACTGGCCATGACTCAATGGCCACAATCTTCTGGGGATCCACTTCTACTCCTCCTCGAGTGATGATATGACCCAAGTACGAAATACGATCGAGCCAAAACTGGCATTTACTGAACTTGGCATATAACTGGTGCTCTCTGAGAGTCTGAAGAACCATACGGAGATGCTGCTCATGCTCCGCCTCACTCTTGCTGTAGACCAGGATGTCATCCAAGAACACAATCACAAACTGATCCAAGTAGGGCATGAAGATGCGATTCATGAGGTCCATGAATACTGCCGGCGCATTGGTTGCTCCAAAGGGCATAACAAGGAACTCCCAATGCCCATATCTCGATCTAAAAGCTATCTTCGGGATGTCCTGCTCTCTGACTCTGATCTGATGATATCCTGAGCGCAAGTCGATCTTCGAGAATACTGATGCCCATTTGAGCTGATCAAACAAGTCATCTATCCTCGGGAGAGGGTATCTGTTCTTGATTGTCACTGAGTTCAAGGTACGATAATCAACACATAACCTGGACGTACCATCCTTCTTTTTCATAAGAAGCATCGGGGCTCCCCAAGGCGATCCACTAGCATGAATGAATCTCTTGGTTCTGAGTTCTTCAATCATCTTGTACAAGATCTCCAATTCTGACGGCGCCATCCTGTAGACTCTCTCTGATACTGGAGCTGTCCCGGGAATCAAGTCTATAGTGAACTCGATCTCCCGCTCTGGAGGCATACCTGGTAGCTCTTCTGGGAAAATATCTGGGAACTCATCCACTATCCTGGGCAACTGCACTGCTGCTACTGCCATCCGCAATATCGGAGGAGAAGGCTCAACTTTACCTCGGGAAAAGGAAAACTCTGGCTCGCCTGGAATGCTAAAAACAACCCTGCCAATGTGGCAGTCTATTCTAGCATACTGGTTCCTCAACCAATCCATCCCTAAGACCACATCATAATCGGCTATCGGGAACTCTATCAATCTAGCGGGGAACTCTCTACCGCTAACTACGATCTGACACGAGGAAAATACTCTATCTACTCCCACAAGTCCATTACCTGTAAGTATATTGAGCCTTACTGATAATGACTCGTGCTCCAATCCTACCCGTGTCGCGAATCGTGCAGACATAAAAGAATGCGATGCACCAGAATCAAATAAAGCTGAAGCTGGAAAGGAGTTGACGAGAATAGTACCTGCCACTACCTCTTCTGGTGCCAATCCTTCCTCCACGGTCATCACCATAGCCTGACCGTGCCCTCGGGGTGCTGGTCCCCTCTGCTGGAATCCTCGCTACCTGTTCTGACTCAAGGCTTGGGCTTGTACATGCTACTGGGGGTTCTGCTGCTGGAACATCTGGGACTGAGGCGGCAAGGGCCTCGGCAATGGATACTGCTGCTGCTGCTGGACTGGAACTGGGACTGGTCCCCTCACTGAAGAGCTAGAAAGGTTGGACGATGATGAACCACCCCTATTCGGGCAGGATCCAACCCTATGGTCTGGTGCTCCACAAGCCAGACACAATTCCTGTGCCCTACGACACTCTGCCACTACATGGCCTGGCTTCCCACAATGAAAACATCCCACTGCGGAAGACTGCTTCTGCTTCTGCTGTTGCTGCTGAGGGTACGTCGGGGTGGAATGCTGAACCGACGTCACTGAGGCCGCCCGTCTCGGAGCTCCAATGGTCAAGGCCCTGGCTGCCGGGGCTGGTGCTGAAGACTGATTCATCTGGCTGTGAGATCTCTTCCGACCTCCGGTCCTATCCACAATCCTCTGGGAGGTATACTCATGCCTCCGGGCTGCTCTCAAGACTGCATCAAAAGTCTGATGCTCAAACTGCTCAACTGCCAACAAGATCTCCAGGTGAAGCCCCTGCTGGAATCGCTGGGCCCTATCATACTCGGTTGCCACCAAGGTAGGAGCAAACCGACTGAGTCTCGAAAACTCGGCCGCATATCCATCGACCGTCCTGTCTCCTTGCTTCAGATTGGTAAACCTCGTCTGTAGATCATACCTGTAGAAGTATGGAATTTCACAACCAGAAAGCCCATGCGCCAGGCACTATATGCTTATGTGCATCCAGCTCAGTTATGTGTATCCCTTCAGCAGCTCAGTTATGTGCCGCTCTTCTAGCCAGGCTCACATGATAAGTGCTTCGCCAAGCAAAGCATTTAACCCTCTGGCTGGAACCAAGGAAGAGAAGAGCACCGCAAATGCTGTGGCCAGGGGAGGCTTCGAAAGAGCCTCCAAAGGCCAAGGAAGACCGTGATCGAAATCATGGCACAAGGAGCTTTCAACACAATCAAAGTGGGCGGCACCCACTTTGAAGGAAGAGAGAGCCTAGCACCACCATTCCGATCTACGGCTCTTCCGGAACAACGGAGACGAGGCCCGAACATCCCTATCTTTGGATGCAACAGGCACCTTCCGCCTGCCTCAGAAGCCCTCGACTCCGTCTTTTGGATGTAACAGTCACCTTCAAGTGCATCGAAGACAACACGACGTCTCATCTTCACCCTCGGGAGCACTTCGTCAACAGAATGCACCCGCATATCCAAGTTCATGTTGGAAGTACGTGAGGGAACGAGGAGCAAACCTTCTCTCCATGCCACTATTTATAGGCCGGGCAAATCAAACCCATACGCCAAGTAGATGACTCTCCGAATTCTGTACAATGAATTTGCATTAAATGGATGAACCGGACGCCTCGAATTCAGTCAAACGGCTATTTATAGCACTCGAGGAGCGAGACAGCCGTATCATTAAAGGACATGTCGGATGCGCCAGCCAAACAGCGCATCACACAGACGCGCCCTCCAGCATCAGGTGCATCACACAGATGCGCCCTACAGTACTCGGTGCATCACAGAGGATGCGCCCCCCCTCACATCTCCATGCCGAGTGGAACACCAACCAATGTGCCCACTCAGCTATCCATCGAATGTCACAAACATTAAATGCTGAACTGACACCAGAGTTGGCAGCACGCTTCCCAAAGTCTGAACAGTTGACAGCTTTTTCAGAGAACGAAGCGTCGGCAACATCAGCATCATCATGACTCTATTCCGACGGCTACTGCCACGTGGCCATCCGCATGCGCCTCTACGGCCATGCGTCCAAATTGCCATGCGCCTCTACGGCCATGCGTTCAAACCAGCATGCGTCTCAAAAGCCATGCGCCTCAGACCCTTCACTGATCCCTAAAGACAGAAGAAGAGTCTTCAGTTGAAGCTTTGCATGCGCCTCAAAAGCCATGCGCCCCAGACTGATCTCTGATCCCGAAAGACAGAAGGAAGGTCACCTGCATGCGCCTCAAAAGCCATGCGCCCTAAATGGTTTGTAACTCCTAAAGGTTATGAGCCGCAGCCTCCTCCTGCGCCCAGTCCAAGGCGCAGCTCACCAGATCACTACCCCCCCCAAATCCGAGATCTTCAAGCCATGTGTCCTTTGACTCAACTCGTCCAAGATTTCAGCAACAGAAAGATCTTCTCTTCTGCTACGTGCCGGCTCACAACAGCAGTATGAAGAGTTCAACCTCCCAATCAGGGCGCATCATCCGTGCGCCCCCATCAGCAACTTCTACGTGGCATCCCCACACACCGGCGCATCCTACATGCGCGCATGAGCAGCCAGCCTGCAAAACTATAAATAGAGGGATCTTCTCCTTTACACACACACAGAATCCACAACGAACATACAAGGAATCATCAGAAAGGCAGATACAGACACTCAACGTCTTCCTTCTCTCAGCAAGCTCCAGTACCCAGAGCAATCCACACCTTCAGAGAACCGATAACCGTCGTCAGCCCGTCAACGGAGTCAACGCATTACCACTCGCTCCGTTGGCACTAAGGACCCAGCTTAAACAAAAGTGTACTCCTAGGACTACATCTAAGTCCTACATTGTAATACTGTTATGTTTGTATTAAAGTTTTCAATCAAACAATTTTAATGGCAAACAAGCTGGCGACTCTGCTGGGGACTTCTTTCTCCTCTTCCGAGAAAGTCGTGTCACAGGCCGACGACGTGAAGGTGGGCTCCTCCCACAAGACGCTGGTCGTGCGCCTCAATCAACAGGCGTACGAGGAGTTCATTTCTGAAGAAAGTGCGAGTCCTTCGAAGCGGCTACCAAAGCCGAAAAAGATCCGCACGGCCTGGGTGCGCAAGGTCGACGCCTCGGGCACCACTACTGAAGGAGATGCAGCAATCCAGCCTTCCCTTCCTGCTGACGTTCTCAGCAACCAAGGTGCGCCCGCCGATGCAGTATATCTCTTGGGGAAGCGTGCGGCCGACCACGTTCCCCAGCTATCTCCCTCTCAGGCGAGGAAGATACGTCGACGGAGCAGGGGCGCAGCCAATGCCCCGCGCATCACCTCTGATGCGTCACAAAAAGCCTCTGTCTTTGACAGACTCACTCGCTGTAATGGTGAGGAGAATTTGGATGCTGAGTACTATGCGCCCCAGCGGGCTGGTACGAAGAAATCCAAGGCGGCACGGGCCATGCGCCACAAACGTGCTATGCCAGCAGCCGGCCAGAAGCACGTGCTGCCGATGGCAAGCTGTACAAGGTTGACTCAAGTGCTTCTGCACCAACAACGAGTCGATCTTCAAAGTCCTCATCTCGCTTGGGCGCATCTACTGCGTGCACAATCAAGTCGAGAGAGGCAAACTCAGTGGTCTTGAACTCCCACGCCTCCTCTGGTTGTGCGTTTGAGGTCCGTTCAAGTCATTTCAAATGTTGTGGTTCCCCCACTACTGATCGTGATGCCTGCTTGGTATTAGATCAGGGGGCGCAGCACTCACCTGACTACCCCGGCGTTTGGCCTTGCCATACGTCTAAAGGGGGTGTGAAGGCACCACTCTCCTCCAACGACCTACGCAACGTGATCACTCACAAGCGCCGGTCAGGAGAGTCGACCAACAAGCACGATGCGCCTCTTACGGGGCATACTTGTGCGGTGGTCACCATCAACTGCTGTTGCAAGGCGGCAGCTCCACCAAGACAGTCGATCTTCCAACGACTGCAATCATCGACACCTCTCCGACGTCGCCTTGGGACGAAGGTGTCAGCTGAAGAGGAGCCAAAGGTTGCTTCATGCAACGTGGTCTCCAGCTCCTCATCAATCCGGAAGACGACTGCCAATTCCTCGTCTTCATCCAAAAGCCAGCCGAGGAAAACCAAGGCAGCTGTCTCGACCTCTGGAGTGTTTGAAGGCACTCGGTCGAGGAAGAAGTCCTTGGAGGAAGCTGGGGGTAGCCAGACCCTTGTTGAGCCTCCTTCCGAAGACGAAGATGTCCAAAGCACAGCTGCGGTGGATCTTCATCATCAAGGCGAGATTACTCTCCCTGAAACCCCTCAAAATGAGGACGTCCTCCAGGACACTGCCGGGGGTAGTTCTGGAAATGAAGAGATCCTTCAAGACGGAGCTAAGGGCAAGCAGACCCTTGCAGATGTGCCTATTGGAGATGAACTCCAGAATGTGGCTGGGGGTGGTCCAACACCAGGAGAAGTGACTCCCCCGCATGAGAGTGAGGCCGAAAGCGAAGCCTCAACCAATCCATCCACTCCTGGCCGTGTCAGGACAGTATACATGGCTGGGGATGATGTCGAGTCTGATGCGCCGTCACAGGACATAGTCCAGCGCATAGACTCATTGGAGGGAGGACTCAAAACCCTCTCTGCCTCTATACAAGCACTGACCCAAGCAGTGTTTGAGATGCGGTCAACCTTGATCAGGACACCTTCAACTGGTCCTGACCCAGGAGCTAATGGGGAGTCGAGTGTGCCCCTCCAACGGGCGCCCTCAGATACAGAAGCACCTCGAACCTCGGAGCCCTCAAACGCTCCAATCCAGATGGTACCTCCTTCCCCGACTCCTAGCTCTACGGAGGATGTGGTCGAAATGATCAAAGACCTGCGGGAGCGCTTCGAGTCCAAGAACAGGCAAGAGGAACGCCAGAAAATGGGCATTCCCCAGCCTTATCCCCTCGAGTGGAACAAGGTGGTTTATCCCCCGAAGTATAAACCATAAACACTCACCCCATACGATGGGAAGGACTCTCCGTGACGGTACCTGGCGTACTTCCAGTCACAGACAGGGCATCTTCCGAAGGAGGACGCGCTCCTCACCAGTATCTTTGTCGGGGCCCTGAAAGGAGTGGCGTATGACTGGTACTGCAGCCTCCCCGACAATTCCATATCGTCCTTCGACGACCTGACGTGCCTCTTCCTCGACCGCTTCTACGACGGCGGGAAGGACATGACGATGGCGTATCTCATAGAGATACGTCAGGAGGAGAAGGAAACGGTTCGGGCGTTCATCGAACGCTTCCGACAGGCTTGCTTCAGGCTACCTCCAGGCATGCCAGAACATGTGCTCCTCTCCGCTTGCAGCATGAACATGTTGCCTGCAGTAAAGCTCTGGCTCAACTCTACTTCCCCTCCTGACTGGAGCTCCCTGATCATCGAAGCTGAAGCTGCAGAAAAAAAGGCGGCCAATGTACGTCTTCTGGGTGTCAGCTTCCCCGCCTTTGACGATAAGGGGAAAAAGTTTGCAGCTAACAGCTCCGGACGAGAAGCAAAGGGAAAACAGGCATTGACTGTTAATGCCTCAAAAGGCGCATCTGCGCCTACTCAGAAGCCTCCACTGGCACCGAGACCTAAGGAGGTTTATTCATTCAATGATGACGACACCCTACAACTTTTCGAGATACTGAAGCAGGGTGACAAGATCAAGCTACCGGACCCAAAACGGCCCGATGAAGTTGGGAAAGTGGACAACCCAAGGTACTGTCACTACCATCGGTTTGTCGGACACCCGACCAAGGACTGCTACGTCCTCAAGAATTACATCCAGCGCATGATCAATGCGGATGTAATCTCCGTCGACTATGAAGAGAAGACGGTGTCGGCCAATGTGGTTTCGCTTCAGTTCGGCACCTTGCCGCCAACTACCACACAAGATGGCGTCGTCCCCATCCCTAAGGCGACAATGGAGGTGGTAAACTTACCACCTACTCGTGATAATGTGAGTGGACTCACCCCGCTCACTACATCTCGAGGAGAGGTCCTCTGGGTTCACCCCGACCTCGTATCCGAGGTGACTCAATCGGAGGTACGCCCTACCTCCAAATCAAAAGGCAGGAAGATCAAGTCTTGCCGCACAGTCTCTTCTTCAACAGAAGAGGCACTTCCAGTGCAAACATGTGCACAACAGAACTCCCAATCCAGCGAAGCCGCCGCCGAGGTGGTGCCTCCTAGCACCATCCCTGAGGAGGGTCCATCTAAGCCCTCAGCAGCCAATAAGCAGAAGCAGGTGGAGGCCGTTTTGACAGACCTCTACGGAAGAAGAATGCTTCGGGGCTGTCCAAGCCTCACAACTTCGACATTCTGGCACAATTAGCCAGTACACATGCGCGCCTGTCTTTGTTCGAGCTCCTGCGTCTTTCTAAAGATTCCCGAGAAGCTCTCTGCGAAGCTCTGAAGGACGCTGATCCTTTCTCAGCCAGGTCAAGCAGCCTGAAGACCTCCCAACTACTTGTGCGCACTGTCATTGCACGGATGAAGTTATCCCAAACATAACTTTCACCCAACAAGACATGCTGTTCAAGCATCACCGACATAACCGACCGCTGTATTACACAGGGTACATTGGCTCGGTCAAGGTGAGCCGGATTCAGATCGATCCTGGGTCTTCCCTAAGCATCATCCTGAAGGCACTGTTATCTAAGCTGGGGATCCCGATGTACCGGCTGACGCCCTCCAATACAACCATCAGTGGCTTCAATGCTAGCAAGAGCGAGCCACTGGGCAAGATCCGACTGAAGTGCCACATTGGCAGCCTCAAAACTGAGGTGACTTGTTATGTGGTAGATGCCGAAGTCAACTACAACATCCTGCTCGGTCGACCATGGCTACACGAGTACATGGTGGTGCCCTCCACGCTCCACCAGTGCATGAAGTATGTATCCACTAATGGCGTCATCCGGACGGAGTTTACAAACATCGATCCTTTCAAAGGGATTGAAGCCTACTTCACCGATTCCGACTTGTACAAATCCATTGACGAGGAGGAAGCCAATGACGCTGATGATGAGGCAGAGACGGCAACAGAGCCGGACATGGAGCCTGAGACGACTCCCGACGCCCCCTTGTCCGACTGAAGGGGAAACCGCCCCAGAAGGCGCCTCCAATGAGCATCAAGCTATCAGGGAAAGCGCCGGCTCGCGAAGCACCCCTGAAGATACGCCTCAAGGGAAAGCCACGTCAAATATCGGCTCCCCTGGTGGCAAAATTATAAGGGAAGGCACCACTCACCGGAGGCGCAGCCGAGGCGTCTCTCAAAGTGCGTCTCAAGGGCAAGTTTTATCAATAATAGAGTGTCTTTTAATTATTCTTGTCTTCCACACTGGAATGCCATGTATACATTAGACAACGCTCTACGGTCGTTGCAAACACAAATAACGACCGTCTACCATAATCGAGTAGTCCCGTCTCAAGGAGTCTTCATAGTCCCTCCACGGAGCCGAGACCAAGGCACCATCATCTCGGGCAAAGTCGAGCGTCATCGGGACCTCCCGTCAATCGATCCCGAACCTGATACCGGCAGAGTACAAGTCTATCGGTACACGGATACGGCAAAGCACATCATCCAAAAGATGGGCTACGACCTGAAAAGCAACAAAGGCTTAAACTACGGCAAGGGTCGGCATCTCCCTGTCCGGCTTTCGATGCCCAATGGAAAGCCACAGGACTATTATAATCGGACTGGACGAGGGTTAGGCTATGTCACGCCGCCATCAACCCTAGAGAGTTCAGATGCAGAAGACATAGAACATTCCCACTCGTCCGAAGCATCGACTTGGGATTCCGATGCTAGTATCGGATCAGTCTTCAGGAAAGTGCTGTCAGCTAACATGACGTCAGCACAACCTCAAAAAGGTGAAGGCGAAGACCAAGCGCCAGAACCCTTCGAAGAAGAACCCTGGGCCCAACGCCTAGGGGAACAATAGGAATCTCGTTTTGAGCTTCGTGAACCTCCCACCGAAGACGAAGTCGAGCAGAACGACCTCGGGGAGGGGTCTTCTTCCAAACCCATCTTCATCAGTAAAAGCCTGGAAGGAGAAGATCGAGAATCTTTAATCCAACTGGCTAAAGAGTATATCGACGTCTTCGCCTGGAGCTATGAAGACATGCCGGGACTCGATCCACAGATCGCAATGCATAGGTTGAACATCTTACCTGATGCCAAACCTATCAAACAACAGCAGCGACGCTTCCGTCCGGACATCATGAATGCCATCGATCAGGAGGTAGACAAACTCTTGACCAGCGACTTCATCCGTGAGGAACAACACCCGGATTGGGTAGCCAACGTCGTTCCTGTCACCAAGAAGAACGGGAAGATACGAGTCTGTATCGACTTCAGGGATCTCAACTCTGCTTGCCCGAAGGACGAATTCCCGCTTCCAATCACTGATGTGATGATCGACAACACATATGGCTTTGAGCGCATATCCTTCATGGACGGGTATTCAGGCTACAATCAAATCAAGATGTTCCCCGATGACGCAAAACACACGTCATTCAGGACTCCAAAGGATATTTTTTGCTACACAGTAATGCCCTTCGGCTTGAAGAACGCGGGTGCGACATACCAGCGAGCTATGAGCACCATCTTCCGTCAACATCTTTGCAAGACGGTCGAATGCTATGTTGACGACATCGCAGTCAAGAGCCGCCTCAAAGGAGATCACCTTCAGGACCTGAAGACGGTCTTCGATCTCATGCGGGCACATCAACTCAAAATGAACCCCGCTAAATCCTTTCTGGGGGTTTCTAGCGGCAAATTCTTGGGCTTTGTCATCACAGCGAAAGGCATTCATGTTGATCCTGAGAAGACCAAAGCCATCCTCAACATGGACCCTCCGAAGAACCTTCGAGAACTTCGGAGCCTACAGGGACGTCTGGCATATATTCGGAGGTTTATAGCAAACCTCTCCAGTAGATGTCAACCCTTTACTCAGCTCATGAAGAAGGAAGTCTCTTACGTCTGGACAGAGGAGTGCCAAAAGGCTTTCGACGACATCAAGGCTTACTTAACAAGCCCACCAGTCCTGGTAGCGCCAGTCGTCGGCAAACCATTTCTTCTCTATGTCCGTGCCATAGATCATTCTCTTGGCGCTCTGCTGGCTCAAAACAACGATACAGGCTTCGAGCAAGCAATCTACTACCTCAGTCGAACACTCATCGGGGCCGAACACCGGTACAACCCCGTCGAAAAAGATTGCTTGGCTTTGGTGTTTGCCATCCAGAAGACTCGTCATTATGTCTCGGGTCAGACAATTCATGTCATCTCCCGAGTCAATCCGCTCAGAGTCATCATGACGAAGCCAGGATCATTGAACTCCCGGCTGGCTACATGGGCGATCTTGCTAACACCGTACAACATGGTGTTTGTGCCGCAAAAGCTGTTAAGGGTCAAGCTCTGGCTGACTTTTTAGCTGCACACCCCATCCCAGAATCCTCAAAACTTTATGAAGATATCCCGAATGAGGTTCAAGAATCCAACGTCACCGAAGGAGGCTCCGTTTGGCGGATGTTCTTCGACGGCGCTTCGAGAACAGGCCCCAAAGGCCAAATCATCGCAGGAGTGGGGGTAGTCTTAGTCTCCCCCGATCAGCTGGTCATCCAGCGTGTGTACTCTCTTTTGAAGCCGTGCTCCAACAACGTTGCCAAGTACAACGCACTCGTCATGGGACTCCAGCTCACACAACAGCTGGGGGTCGACCATCTGGAAGCTTACGGCGACTCAAAACTCGTCGTAAACCAGGTTCGGGGACAATACGAAGTTCGCCATGAAGATTTAATCCCTTATCATAAAGTCGCGTTGAACATCGTTTCAACCTTCATCGGGTTCTTTATTGAACATGTCCCCCGTTTACAAAACTTGGAGGCCGATGCTCTGGCCGGCCTCGCAGCCTCATTAGCAGCGCCCTTTGGGACTCAACACTATATCACGGTAACAGGACGAGATCTAATTTATCCCAGAAACAACCTATGCTTGCGGGTGGCTCACGCCATGCCGACAAATACTGGTGTTAATGTCCGAGACTGGAGGTTCCCGTTCATCGACTTCGCTGTCTACGGAATCCTTCCAGAGGACCCGAAGGAAGCCGTCTCAGTTAGGAGACGCTCTCTTCGATTCTACTACGATACAACTACCAAAACGCTGTACCGACGCTCCTTCGATGGGCTCCTCCTTCGATGCCTGTCCAACGAAGAAGCAGCCGAAGCTCTTCAAGAAGCTCATGACGGAACTTGTGGAGCTCATCAACCCGGTCCTAAGTTGCAAGATCGACTGCGACGTATGGGCTACTACTGGCCAACCATGGCTGCCGACGCTGTCGAATATGCTAAGAAGTGCCACGCGTACCAACTTCATGTAGACTTCATACATACACCATCGGAGCCGCTACATCCTACAGTCGCCTCCTGGCCCTTCGAAGCCTGGGGCATGGACATTGTAGGGCCAATCACCCCTCCTTCATCGAGAGGACACCGTTTCATCCTGGCCATCACCGACTACTTCTCCAAATGGGCGGAAGTAGTTCCACTGGCAGAAGTAAAAAGCTCCAGGGTGGTCAGCTTTATCAAATACCATGTCATTTACCGTTTTGGAGTACCCCGACGGATCATCCATGACAATGGTCCTCAGTTTATCAGCCACATTTTCAGCAGGTTCTGTGACAAGAATCGCATTCAGAACGTGGCCTCAACCGCCTATAATCCGGCAGCAAACGGATTGGCTGAGGCATTCAACAAAACTATCGTTAGGTTGCTCAAAAAGGTCGTGTCATCCAACAAACGCGACTGGGACGAAAAGCTTGGCGAATGCCTTTGGGCCTACCGCACAACGGTACGGACCCTAACAGGCAACACTCCATTCTCCCTGGTCTACGGGAGCGAAGCAGTACTGCCTCTCGAGATACAGATACCTTCGCTCCGCGTAGCAATCACAAATAAACTCACAGAAGAGGACAATCAACGTCGTCGTCTGCGGAAACTGGAGGCACTTGACGAAAAGCGTCTCCTAGCTCAACAACGCATCGAGCTCTACCAAGCCCGTATATCACAGACTTTCAACAAAAAGGTCAAAAAGAGGACTTTCCAAGTTGGCGACCTGGTTTTAGCAGTCAGAAGACCAATGGTGTTGACCCACAAGACACCAGAAAAGTTCGAGCCCAAGTGGGAAGGACCTTTCATCATAGAGACGGTATACTCAAACGGTGCTTACCGCCTCGCCAAACCCAATGGGGACTTGTTCATGATGTCCATCAACGACAAGTTCCTAAAGAAGTACTATTCTTGACATCCTCCAGACATGTACTTCCCCAAACAACCTCTTTCCATAAACTCATACGCCTCCGGAACCCAGCTGTTCCATGGCATCTTCCAGTAGAAAGATAACCACGTCCATATTACCTCTGAGTTGTCTCTCTACACCCTACAAAGCAGAATCTTATACTTTGTAAGCCTACGCTACCCTTCATGTTTACCACGTCCATATTACCTCTGAGTAAACATCTTGTACAAACAACTCCTGCGTTATTGTACATTGATCGCAGAACTTCCACGTCCATATAACCTCTAAGTTGTTCAGCGTATCCCCCAAGATCATTCCTACCACGTCCATAATACCTCTGAGTAGGGAGATTCTATCATTTCGAACCCAATGATTGCTATGTCCATATTACCTCTGAGCAAACATAATGGTTCCTTCAAACTTATTATCTGTACCTGAAAACCAAGGTGCGCAAAAGATAATAGGTCCACACAAATCATCAAGTTCATGACAACAAAAGATGAACACATCACAAAAAAGGTTGTAGACTTCTTTATTCTTCTGAAAAAGGAGTACAAGAAGCTACATCATCCCCCAGTAAGGGTTGCAAAAGAACACAAAAGAAAAAGGGAAAAGCTATGGTCCCTGAATCTCCCCAGGATGGGCTGAGAGCTCCCTGACTCGAAGCTTTAAGTCGACTGCGCGGGCCTCCACCGTCGCCAGGACTCGTCGCTCTGCTTCCTGGCGCATCAATTCAATGGCCCCAGCAGAAGTATCACTTGCATGCTTCTCATCAAGCTGTTGTCGTTGCTGCGCCAAGGTAAGAGTCCGCTGAGTGAAAGTCGCTTCATCCTTCTTGAATGCTGCATGTTCAGCCCGGACACGCTCGACCTCTAACTGGAGTCGGGCCCGTTGGTCTTCAAGGCGGTGCATCTGGGTGTCGATATCCGCGATATTAGCTTCCAATGCAGCTCGAGTTTCCACCGTCGTCTTCATGGACTAAGACAACTACTCTACCGCAGCCTCAGTCTCAGCCACCTCGCGCTACCAAATGCCCACGGTGGCCTGGTATGAAGACTCGATCTCGGCAATCAGCTTCCCCTTCTCTGCATCTATCAGGACAGAGAGGTCGTTTTGCTGGATGTGTTGAAGTTCCGCGAGCCGCTCATCCAGCTCAATCACTGAAGCCTCCAGAATTTTGGCCATGTGGTCGTGGCCTTGGTGAATACGAATCAGCTCGATGCAGGGCATTGCCAAAGCTTTTGCCGTCGCAAAACTCCTGTTGGCATCCATCACAGCAGATACACCCTTCTGCAGCAATTTGTATACCCCCTCGACGAGGAATTTCACATACTCGTCTGCATCCGCCAGGACCTGCGGCATCATCGCGAGAGTTGGAGGAGCTACTACAGTTTGCGGACCGGAAGAAGATCTGCCAACCTCAATCAGCGAGGCTTGAACCTCGGCATCAATGGGCTCTTTATCAACAGGGGCTGGACTGCTAGTCCGAGGAGCCGAAGCAACAGAAGGGGCCGGCACAGGCGTCGAGATGGTCCCCCAAGTAGAAGGAGCTACAGAGGGTTCTACACCCTTACCCTTCTCAAGCCCGGAGGAACCTCCGACGTCAACAACCACCTCTTCTACCCCCAACGTCCTATCAACAGTTGGTACCTCCCTTGGCAGAATAGGAAGATTATCACTTGTCTCTTGACCCGTCGCAGCGGTCTTGACTGGCAGACGGGTCTCATCATCGAGTCCCTCAACAGGGACAGAATCTGTCGCTACCTCCTGAGTGGTAGCCGCCTCAACTTCCACGGTTGAAGCCGGGATAGGACTCGGCAATGATGCAGCCGACCTCCCCTCATCATGATAAAGAGGGGATTCAACCCTCTCCTCTGTCTCAACCATATCTGCTGTCCCCGCAGCAGATTCTTGCAAGACCGGAGGAACGTCATCGGAAGGCGACGAACTCCAGTCCACTTCATCATCAGGATGCCTCGAGTCCGCAGGACCCTCAGCATCCAAGGCCTCCACGGCAGACGGTGCTCTTCCAGAAGTTGTTGCGACCTCGAAGTCAGGAGATATTAAAACCTCCGCAGGAACATCTTCGGGACCTTCCTCCACGGGAGACATTAGCATCGGTGGAATGCGCTCATCAGAAGAGCCTGCCACCTCCTTCGGTTTACTAGCGCCCGATTTTGAAACACGGGACTTCTTCTTCAATCCCTACAAAAAGAAGAGCATAAGTCGCCACAATGACGAAAAGAATTGGAATTACGAAATATTCCTTACCTCAGCAGGGATTGATCCTGCTGGCATTATAAGTGGCACTTCCGTAACCTTCGGGGTCGGCGCCTTTCTCGACCTTTTCGGTACAGAAGAACCAGCTTCTGTGTCAACACGCCTTTTCCCGACAGACGGGTCTCCCACTGGTACTGCAGCAGCAGCCCGATACCCCGCCAACTCTGGTGGACGATATGATCGGGCTGCCATCAACATATTCGCTGTCGCCTCCAGCTAGGTTCCAATAATGAAACTAGTCTCCCTGTCATAACCAGGAGACATAGCAGTCATAGTACAATACAGCTTGGCGGCCGGATATAGGATCGGCGGCCGAGGATTACGAACTGGCGTGGTGAACTTAACGCTAGTGCATCCAGCGTTATAATATTGCCAGCCCCGGGCTCCATCCAGCAAACTCCCGATGAAGCCTAAACTACTACTGGGATTCCGCAACATTAACTGGGTATAGCCAAACTGACGAGCAAATCGGCTTGGCAGATAAGGCTCCAGATAACACCTATTCTGGTTGCGGTAGACCAGGTGAGAAGGCCGGATACTCTGCAACCAACGAAAACTCCATTTCGGCAGAGTGACCGCATCTTCGCTAGAGTCAACTAAATCTTGGTCGGCCTCGAAATCTTTGAAGATCGGGCCAACCTTGACAATCTCCCACCCCTGAAGGTAGGACAAGACTCTCCTGCAAACGGGGACGCCAGTGTAAGACCACTTCCTCTTATAGAAGCGGCGAATGAAGGCATCTCCTTCGACATGGTCCTTCTCCGGACCGGGACTCATCACGTTCGGATGATGCAAGATCAGCCACCCCATAAGATAATGGAAAGGCAGCTCGGCCCGGGGAAAGTTATCATTATTACCTCTCTCGTGGATCACATCATCGACAAAAGACCTCAAACCGCGCAACAGGTTGCACACCATCGCGGGGAGGAGAGCCAAAGGTCGTCCACAGGCCAACTTCACCGCAGGCAAAATGAGATTCCGATGTACCCTCTCGACGGCACCGGATCCACCTGCAAATACGTAATCCCGGAGCCATATCATCAAGTAGGACGTCAACACTGCCTTGGATGACATTCGGTGCCCGCAGTGCCAGAAACAGCTGTACGTAGCCTTGCCGCCCTCATTAGAGTGTGGGGTCCTTTCGTCCAGCCGGCTTATTTCAGAACTCACTTTCGCGGGCTTCAATCCCTGTGGAGTCGCAAACCGAATCCTCGAAGGATCCGTCAAATCCTGCCTAAAGATGTAGTCCCTCCAAGCAGTCACATGAGGCTGGGTCTTGCCCTTGTCCCTCCGGTGCATCAGATAATGATGGCTTGTCACCTCTTTGAAAACAGCCATCATCTCTGGATCCTTATCCTCCAGAACTTGGATCTCTTCATTTAATGGAAAATATTCCTCGTACGGTTCCGAGCCCCAAGGAAGCTTGGACACTTCGTACATCTCATGAAGGGCCAATCCTAACTCCTCCACCGGAGTAAAGAAGCTGCCAGTCTGGGCATTGAAAAGCTCCAAGAGCTCAAGAAACATAGGCTTATTGAGGTCCACGCCTGCCTGCGTGGCCCGAATGGCGGCTGTCAGCCCGATCTCTTTAAGCTCAACCTCGAACCTTGAAAGCACCCAAGTGGTCAACTCGTCCCACTTCGGGATGTAGTGACACCAGCCTTCGACTCTGAAGCTACCTGTCGGATACATCACCTTTGATGTCAGCATCCGATTTACAAAGATTGGGGCACTGAAGGGAAACGTGTCGTTTGGGACCTCACTGTAGATGCTACCAGGACGCAAGGCTCGGTAACTGAAAGAAGAACCGGCTCGTGAAGCAGTCAAAGTATCTCGCTGGTTCGAGGAGGCGTCAATTGAGAGGGTACCTCCCAAGGCCCCTCCTTGAGAGGGAGTAAGTTCCCAACCCATCCTTCTCTTCGAAGCTAGACGATAAAAAGCCGTCATCGGCAACTGGCGGTCAACCTGCCGCATGTACAAAACCATGCCTTTGGCAGAAAAGAACCAGTCTTCTCTGATCCTCAGTATCTTCGCTTCGGAAGAGACTAGTCGGTCGTCAAATAGAAAGGCAGGCTTTAAGAAAGTTACACCTTCGGATTCAGCATACTTCAGTTTACCACTCTCTATCATACTCTGGAGGAAAAGAGGCAACTGGGTCTGGATTTGTAGCATTCTCTCACGAGGTTGGTCCTGTAAGATAGCATCCTTCGCAGGATTGATCACCGCCTCGTCAAAATCAACTCCCATCTGACAAAGAGAAGCGTCCAGAAGGACCTCATTCAACAAAGGGATCGTCATCGACACTGATACAACAAAGGTGGAAGTCAGGCAAAAATGTCAAATAGCTTCGGCGCATCATCAGGGCGTAAGCCCATGCGCGCCAGCATCAGAGCTTCGGCGCATCATCAGGGCGTAAGCCCATGCGCGTCAACTTGCTTCGGCGCATCATTAGGGCGTAAGCCCATGCGCGTCAGCATTGGAGCTTCGGCGCATCATCAGAGTGTGAGCTCATGCGCGTCAGCGAAGGCTTCGACGCATCATCAGGGTACGAAACCCATGCGCGTCAGCCATTAAACCTCGGTGCATGATAAAGGTGTAAACCTATGCACGTCGGCGGGGTAGAACCTCGGCGTATCATCAGGACAAAAGTCCATACGCGTCAGCAAATCTGAGTTAGGGCACAGTCTGGCCCAAAAGCTTATGTGAAGGAGATGAAACCCACCCGTCACCTCAGGACGAACGTCGGCCGAAGTTGCAGGGGTGATAGGTGCATCCTCATCAACGAACTCCTTCGCTTTCTTCTTCCCCTTGCCGGCACCACCACGAGGAGTCTTGGGAGCCATTCTCTCAGAGAAGAAAAAGTTAGGATTTTGAAGAAAAACTCTAAAGAAAGCAAAGGCACAGAGCAGATGAACTCTCTCTCTCTCCAACCTCACCTATTTATAGGGCATGGTCGCACGCGTGAACCGATGACGTGTAATCTCAGCCGTCGCTTCGGATTCCGTGAGGAGATAACAACAAATACAACCAAAAGATCATCATTAATCTTTTGGGTTACCAAGGCGTCATCATCATCAACTGGAAGGAGCATGCGCCCGAACAAGCATGCGCCCAACAATCATGCGCCCTGACCTCCATGCTTCTTATTCAAAGTATTCCAAAACTTATTCAAAAGTTTTGAAAACTTTGAAGGTGGTCTTGTAGAAGCATGGAATTTCACAACCAGAAAGCCCATGCGCCAGGCACTATATGCTTATGTGCATCCAGCTCAGTTATGTGCATCCCTTCAGCAGCTCAGTTATGTGCCGCTCTTCTAGACAGGCTCACATGATAAGTGCTTCGCCAAGCAAAGCATTTAACCCTCTGGCTGGAACCAAGGAAGAGAAGAGCACCGCAAATGCTGTGGCCAGGGGAGGCTTCGAAAGAGCCTCCAAAGACCAAGGAAGACCGTGATCGAAATCATGGCACAAGGAGCTTTCAACACAATCAAAGTGGACGGCACCCACTTTGAAGGAAGAGAGAGCCTAGCACCACCATTTCGATCTACGGCTCTTCCGGAACAACGGAGACGAGGCCCGAACATCCCTATCTTTGGATGCAACAGGCACCTTCCGCCTGCCTCAGAAGCCCTCGACTCCGTCTTTTGGATGTAACAGTCACCTTCAAGTGCATCGAAGACAACACGACGTCTCATCTTCACCCTCGGGAGCACTTCGTCAACAGAATGCACCCGCATATCCAAGTTCATGTTGGAAGTACGTGAGGGAACGAGGAGCAAACCTTCTCTCCATGCCACTATTTATAGGCTGGGCAAATCAAACCCATACGCCAAGTGGATGACTCTCCGAATTCTGTGCAATGAATTTGCATTAAATGGATGAACCAGACGCCTCGAATTCAGCCAAACGGCTATTTATAGCACTCGAGGAGCGAGACAGCCGCATCATTAAAGGACATATCGGATGCGCCAGCCAAACAGCGCATCACACGGACGCACCCTCCAGCATCAGGCACATCACACAGACGCGCCCTACAGTACCCGGCGCATCACAGAGGATGCGTCCCCCCTCACATCTCCATGCCGAGTGGAACACCAACCAATATGCCCACTCAGCTGTCCATCGAACGTCACAAACATTAAATGCTGAACTGATACCAGAGTTGGCAGCACGCTTCCCAAAGTCTGAACAGTTGACAGTTTTTTTAGAGAACGAAGCGTCGGCAACGTCAGCATCATCATGACTCTATTCCGACGGCTACTGCCACGTGGCCATCCGTATGCGCCTCTTCGGCCATACGTCCAAATCGCCATACGCCTCTACGGCCATGCGTCCAAACCAGCATACGCCTCAAAAGCCATGCGCCTCAGACCCTTCACTGATCCCTAAAGACAGAAGAAGAGTCTCCAGTTGAAGCTTTGCATGCGCCTCAAAAGCCATGCGCCCCAGACTGATCTCTGATCCCGAAAGACAGAAGGAAGGTCACCTGCATGCACCTCAAAAGCCATGCGCCCTAAATGGTTTGTAACTCCTAAAGGTTATGAGCCGCAGCCTCCTCCTGCGCCCAGTCCAAGGCGCAGCTCACCAGATCACTACCCCCCCAAATCCGAGATCTTCAAGCCATGTGTCCTTTGACTCAACTCGTCCAAGATTTTAGCAACAGAAAGATCTTCTCTTCTGCTACGTGCCGGCTCACAACAGCAGTATGAAGAGTTCAACCTCCCAATCAGGGCGTATCATCCGTGCACCCCCATCAGCAACTTCCACGTGGCATCCCCACACACCGGCGCATCCTACATGCGCGCATGAGCAGCCAGCCTGCAAAACTATAAATAGAGGGATCTTCTCCTTCACACACACACAGAATCTACAACGAACATACAAGGAATCATCAGAGAGGCAGATACAGACACTCAACGTCTTCCTCCTCTCAGCAAGCTCCAGCACCCAGAGCAATCCACACCTTCAGAGAACCGATAACCGTCGTCAGTCCGTCAACAGAGTCAACGCATTACCATTCGCTCCATTGGCACTAAGGACCCAGCTTAAACAAAAGTGTACTCCTAGGACTACATCTAAGTCCTACATTGTAACACTGTTCTGTTTGTATTAAAGTTTTCAATCAAACAATTTTAATGGCAAACAAGCTGGCGACTCTGCTGGGGACTTCTTTCTCCTCTTCCGAGAAAGTCGTGTCACAGGCCGACGACGTGAAGGTGGGCTCCTCCCACAAGACGCTGGTCGTGCGCCTCAATCAACAGGCGTACGAGGAGTTCATTTCTAAAGGAAGTGCGAGTCCTTCGAAGCGGCTACCAAAGCCGAAGAAGATCTGCACGGCCTGGGTGCGCAAGGTCGACGCCTCGGGCACCACCACTGAAGGGGATGCAGCAATCCAGCCTTCCCTTCCTGCTGACGTTCTCAGCAACCAAGGTGCGCCCGCCGATGCAGCGCATCTCTTGGAGAAGCGTGCGGCCGACCACGTTCCCCAGCTATCTCCCTCTCAGGCGAGGACGGAGCAGGGGCGCAGCCAATGCCCCGCGCATCACCTCTGATGCGTCACAAAAAGCCTCTGTCTTTGACAGACTCACTCGCTGTAATGGCGAGGAGAATTTGGATGCTGAGTACTATGCGCCCCAGCGGGCTGGTACGAAGAAATCCAAGGCGGCACGGGCCATGCGCCACAAACGTGCTATGCCAGCAGCCGGCCAGAAGCACGCACTCGTCATCACGCACGCTGCCGATGACAAGCTGTACAAGGTTGACTCAAGTGCTTCTGCACCAACAACGAGTCGATCTTCAAAGTCCTCATCTCGCTTGGGCGCATCTACTGCGTGCACAACCAAGTCGAGAGAGGCAAACTCAGTGGTCTTGAACTCCCGCGCCTCCTCTGGTTGTGCGTTTGAGGTCCGTTCAAGTCATTTCAAATGTTGTGGTTCCCCCACTACTGATCGTGATGCCTGCTTGGTATTAGATCAGGGGGCGCAGCACTCACCTGACCACCCCGGCGTTTGGCCTTGCTATACGTATGAAGGGGGTGTGAAGGCACCACTCTCCTCCAACGACCTACGCAACGTGATCACTCACAAGCGCCGGTCAGGAGAGCGACCAACAAGCACGATGCGCCTCTTACGGGGCATACTTGTGCGGTGGTCACCATCAACTGCTGTTGCAAGACGGCAGCTCCACCAAGACAGTCGGTCTTCCAACGACTGTAATCATCGACACCTCTCCGACGTCGCCTTGGGACGAAGGTGTCAGCTGAAGAGGAGCCAAAGGTTGCTTCATGCAACGTGGTCTCCAACTACTCATCAATCCGGAAGACGACTGCCAATTCCTCGTCTTCATCCAAAAGCCAGCCGAGGAAAACCAAGGCAGCTGTCTCGACCTCTGGAGTATTTGAAGGCACTCGGTCGAGGAAGAAGTCCTTGGAGGAAGCTGGGGGTAGCCAGACCCTTGTTGAGCCTCCTTCCGAAGACGAAGATGTCCAAAGCACAGCTGTGGCAGATCTTCATCATCAAGGCGAGATTACTCTCCCTGAAACCCCTTAAAATGAGGACGTCCTCCAGGACACTGCCGGAGGTAGTTCTGGAAACGAAGAGGTCCTTCAAGACGGAGCTGAGGGCAAGCAGACCCTTGCAGATGCGCCTATTGGAGATGAACTCCAGAATGTGGCTGGGGGTGGCCCAACACCAAGAGAAGTGACTCCCCCTGATGACCTCCTCGGGTCAAAGCATCCGTCACGGCCTGGTGCAAGGCATCTCCTCGACGATCTTGAGAGGCTATCAAGGTCCTGATGAGTCCTACCAAAGTGCTATCATCAGGCTCGGCAGGCTGAACTGGCTGAACTGGGGGCTCTTTTCCAATAGGCTCGACTCTGGAGGCTACTCCGGAGTGCTGGGCTTGATCTCCGGGTTGCTACTGATCCACGGGAGGTGCTCCGCCTTGCTGGTCAGTAGGACCACGAACAATGCCGCTGAAGAAGACGACATAGGGAACAATAAGGAAGGACCAGGACAGATCAACGATACAAGCATATAATCAGGACAAGAATCCAGGGATTCGGAAGATACGAGCAGAGATCAAGGACGAATACTGATTGAGACATCTATTCGGTAAACCCTCACATATCTTGATTTACAAGACCTGCATGGGCCACCACTTAAACCATGTCACGCCCCAGAACCAGAATACTGGAGAGCGGGGGCAGACATAGCCAGCTACGTATATTGAAATGGATTCCATCTCGCTATACGGTTACGGCTGTCTAGATACATGAGGGTTTAACTACAAGCCAACAGTCTCCTATGGTCATGAACAAGCCTAGTGTCTCAATCACCAGCAAGTAAGTAAATGTTACAAGATGTATGATCATTAAATATACAATAATAAGGCGTCCCAAATATTACATATTCAGCTGATCATGAAGCTAGTCGTTACAAAATGTGAGGACTAGCAAGAGTTTAGTCATACATGATCAACCCTAGGATCTGTCAATCATGTTACAGCCCGTAGGCAGACAGTAAGTAAAGTGCAATCGAGCTAAACAGGTGCTCGTCGGCTAAACGCCTCAAAAGAATATTTTTACAATAGAGTGGGAGAGCCAAAAATAACCCACTCGTTGCCCTGGTTACGCATGGTGTTCACCATCGGGCTGGAAAAGCGGTAGATCCTCTGGAGCTGCTCCGAAATCTGGCCATACAAAACCAGCTGGGTCAGATCCCAGAAAGAGCAAGTGCCACAAAGGAAGCTTCACTTAGGAACTAAAACCAGCAATCAGCACAAGAGTATAAAATAAGGTAAAAACTGGAATTAAAGAAAATACATCTGGATGATATACGACGAGATAACCATGGAACTATTCAGATAACCAGGTTACAACCCGTAAACCAAACAAGGACCGGGGTTGTAACCCTTCGTCTGAACAGAACTTGGAATTCTCACCATTTATCGGTAAAATAAATACAGGCATTCAGGTCATATAGCAATCTGGAGCAGGATCAGGACAAGACTAGACTGGTTAAACTCCATCCAATCATTCACGGCCAAGCAAGAATTACGGCTTGATACTTTAACTAACTAGGGTTATCACAGGCCTAATTACTAGCAAAATGCAGTGAGATTATTCCACAGCCACAAGCCCTGCAGACCATCCAGGTTACCCAGGTCGAAATTAGGGGTTGAATTCAGGTGGGTACACCGTCCAGGAAACGTATGTACCCTTAGGTAGCTTGAAGGGTGCAACACATGACAGTGTGCTGGAAATGTGCCATACTCGACGGCAGGCTACAGATCCCAGGCGTGCCCAGGTAACGGGATTGCCTGTAGCTGGGAAATCTCTTCATGACTAATATATTAATCTAGTTATTAGCCTTAGTCCATTTCAATAGGTACTCCTGACCGTGGTACTCAGGAGTCCCTCCCTAGACATGATGCAAGACAGGACTGGTTTATTTGTACAAGCACAATCGCCCACGGTGTCCAGATTAATTATACAGGTCATGTCATGTCAAGTAGCCGTCGTAACAGCTATTCAGGATAATCATGCCAGGTTTATCATATCCAGTGTACTAGTCAGGAGTGCGCCACGACGTTCTACCATCAGGTCATGTCAGGTTATTATGTCAGGAGTGCACCACTACGGGTCACTATCAGGTCATGCTCAATTATCAATTCCAAACATATCAAATGAATTCATGATTTTCAAGTTCAGAACAAAAGGCGTAAGGATATAAAATGGACGTTAAATGTCTAATAAAATATCAATATTCAGGGCTATAGAAGAGCCATGCGGCTAAGTCATATGCGGTCAGGAAAGGGTAGACTCATGCGGCCCAATTAGGAGAGCGTATGCGGCCAGGGTCACTGTGTCCCATGCGGCTGAGACAAGGGGGCGCATGCGGTCAGGAAGATAGGAAACTCATGCGGCTGGAGGAATGGGTCTTATGCGGCTAGCTGGCCAATCAGGTACATGCGGCGGGGGAAGTATTGTTCCATGCGGCTCGAGAAGAAGCAACCCATGCGGCTGCGGGGGAAGGGAACCATATGCGGCTCAGAAGGGAAGAGTACTCATGCGGCTGCGGGAAGCAATGCCCATGCGGCTGGAAGCAAGTGTGCATATGCGGCTCGCGAGTGTTGAGTTCATGCGGCTCAGGGTGAAGTCCTCATGCGGCCAGCGGGAATGGCGCATGCGGCTGCAGAGTTCAGAACTTATGCGGCTGGGAATTGCGCGAGTTATGCGGCTAAGTGAGTCCGACTCTCATGCGGCTCAAGAACTTCCAGTCATGCGGCTGGATAGAACACTTGCCGCGTGAATATTCATGCGGTCAAGTCAAGCACTGTTCATCTTCTCCAAAATTTCAGAGAAGAAGAACACCATGAGAGCCAAGTCCTCAAGCTCCATAACTCCATCATCCGGAGCCTAAATCCGAACTTCCATAGGTCAAAATAGGGTAGAACGAAATTCTCTACAACATGGAACCATCAAAACTAGGAAATAACAAGATTAAATAGATCAAAACCCAAGAAATCCGAAAATAGAATAAACATAGATCTACAAGAATCTAGCCATGAAAAGTGAAAATGCCAAGTACTAAAGTGCTTTAGAATGTAGTAAGGAAGAGAATGAAGTAATAAAATTGGAGTTCCTCCATGAAGCAAGTTGCACTTGCCTAGACCTCTCTCTTCTCTCTCTGGTAGGTAAGAAAGTAAATGAGGAAGAAGAAGATGAGTAATGAAGAGAGAGAATAAAGAGGGCTAATAAATACAAAATGGTGGTGGTAGGTAGGGGTTCACTTTGGGTTCATCATGAACCCAATCAAAACCAAGCCAAGCCGAACCAACCAACCCGAACCAGGAATAGACCAAGCCAATCATGCAATACAAGAATAGATACGTACACGTATTCCAGAAATACGTAATACGAACCACAGGCATTACATCATACGACAACATCCTCTACCGATGGGATCTATTATATATCTTTGCACCTCGATACTTATTTGTATCCCAACCATTCGACTCTCGTAAGGAATATCTACTCTTTTATGCATTAAAGTACAAGTACTCATTTTCTATGCCTCAAAATAATCAACGATCATAACTTGTTAATTTAGGACACGTCAAATTCTCTCAAACACAACTTCACATCGTACTAAGAATCATATATTCCTCAAGCCCATTCTCTACTTTTCGGTCGTTGATGTAACTCTTTGCATCTTCTAAATCATTCACAACATCTGATAAGCGTCTAACATCACCATCAATTTGTTGATGTCCAACATGTAATTTCATTTACTCAATTCTAACATCATTCTATATTCGGTCCACATTGTTCTCCCAAAATCTTTTGATAGCAACACACATCGATACTGAGCCTACAACTCTTCTTATCCAACTGATTCAAGTCCTCGCCTAAATTTATAATTCGTACCATTCCCAAACAAGGCATTTATTTTATATTCTCAATTCTAATTACTCAACATAATGCTAACCGTCAGAGTGTAGCGATGGCTCATCTGAACACATCAAAATCTTGCAGCGACTTATCCGAACTTAATCACCGATGGACATGCCTAGCTGTCATGTATCACTCGTAATCTCAGCTACGATTCGATACTACCCAATACCTTAGGTAAAGCAATCACTAAATTATGAACACGTCAAGGGTCATCTTATCGCTAAAAGGGTAAAGCCATATACCACTCAGGGCTCAAGCAATTCCTGCCACAGTATTCTCTTCGCATCAAACCAACGTCCAATATGGACTATCCATCTTGTAGTGGTTATACTGACCACAAATACCGACTTAAGATTATATCGATTCTCATTCACTGAAATCCATACACATTATGTTCCAACATACCATGCCATCACCTACAGTCGATTGCTGCATAACAATCGACTTTAATGAATCTCACACATAAGACATCCAACATACATCACAAACTTATTAACGTATCGTATCATTGTTATTAGTTTTGGTATCTTTCATAAATTCAACAAAGCACACATATCACAGCCCACATATTTAGACTTATTGTATGGAACACACAGTGAGCGGCTAGAAGGATCAACAAACTTTCAGTCAAGGGAACAACTTAGAATAGTTTGGAAGCAACACGAAATAATTGCGGAAGCACTATGAGTCATTATAGAGGCAACTTTGATTTGATCGTGGAAGTAACTTTGAGTATTCGTGAAAGCAACTTTGATTCGCCGCGGAAGCAACTTTGAATAATTACGGAAGCAGTCTTTAAATCATCGTGGAAGCAGCTTTGAATCATATTAGTAGCAACATTGATTTGAAACAAATCGAATAAGAATCCAAGGACGTAAAGTCGTGCTCTTATACCATTATGTCGTGCCCCGATCCCGCAACATCAAAAACTAGCCACTGGACGTGATGTCGTACAAGTCTAGATTGCTCTTGTACAAGACAAAACCATTACAGTTCCTGGTATTTCTCAGAAAACAACAACAACACAGCAAAACCAAGCAGATAAATTGAAGTCACACAAGATATTGAAGAAACGTATCTCTTTATTGATAATTGTAATGGATTACAAAACTTGCAGCAGAATACAGAGTTTACAAATGATTACAAGACTTTGATTAGCCAATTGAATATATATACTTACCCTTTAGGCTACAACTGAATATACCGACATCTTTACAATAAACTTGTCAATTTGGCTACAATCTCACTGGTACAACTGAGTTACACTGCTCCATACATTACGTCCCGTATAGCAGAAGACATCGTCATGAAAGAAGAGCTTCTGCACACCCATCCGAATCATCGATGCCAAGCACTGATCAAACGATTTTCTTCCATACGCAAGCACATGTAATATTTCCTATAACATGGGTCAGAACATCATCAATGTACTGGCGAGTGGTGCTGGCCCAACTCACCTAAGAAGACAACACTAAGTAATCATGTTATAGAACATTATTAACAGTAGTCTTTCTCGTTGCCTTAGGGTCAATTTCATGTTTATAGCCGACAAAAGTAGAGCATGCAATTTTTATAGCCAACATAATTTAAAGCATATAGTTATCATCCTTTGGTGATTATTACCCACGGTCGTGTAACCATCCCTATACATTTCTAATAATTACTCAGCCTACACAAGACATTATTAGAAATAATATCATAATTCAATATAATTGTCATCGTTTAGGTGATTCTTACCAACAGCCGACATCCTTCCCTATAATTGAGTAATAACTTACTCTGCCTGCATAAGACATCATTAGCACTGGGCCTATCTATATGAAGGTCACTGACGACATGCCATCTTGGACTCATCTTACTAGCGAACGGCTAACTCCGAATGGGGTACGAATCCATGGGAGGTTTCCGAAACACCGTGCTACTACTTCAGCACCATGGGATTTCGGTGCCCCTTTCAGTGGACGGTTGCAATCCCCCACTGCAAGTCCCGAAATCCCTATGTCAGTATGTCGACACCATCATTGTTCCTCCTTGGATGAACCGGGTACGTGGCCATGGATTACCGTTCTGGGAACTACCTTGTATACGAGTTGTCCGTGACCATGCAAGTATATGCAACTTATCTAAGAAGAAAACATATAATGCATGATAAGGAAAACTAAGTAACTTAGCCACTATTCTCATTCGTATTGCTATCTTGCCATCTTTCTAGGGTCTTGGCGTAATCAATATTCTATATCGGTGACGGGATAATAGAATGTTGTTACCCAATCCCTTTGCCACATCTTTGATACCATACATCTTTCCAACCAACTCAATATACTCACCGCCCAATCTGTTGGGACTTAGCATTTGTTTTAGCATACATTAATTCAGACGTAATTCAAGCATACTCACTGCCCAGTTCTTGGATCTTAACATTTGTGTTACCATCTATTCATCGAGCTAAGGCTCGATATACTCACCGCCCAAGTATTTGGGACTTAGCTTCACCTGTCATGTATTACATCGCAACATCGTACAAGCATACAATTCATCTAGCAGCAACAGTTTATGTTTAGGTGATTATTTATCTTTCATTATCTTTCCGAATTCCATACAAGTTGTTATTGAGCAACTACAAGAAACATAGCGTACTCATCCTTATTTTAAGCGTGAAGCTAAAGGATCTTCGAACGGTTCAACACTACTCACATTTATAAGACGATTCCTGCCACGATCGCATAGCCTTTCAAGCGATCCTTCACATATTCCCAAGTCCAACAAGGCTTCATCGAACCAACCATCCATCATAAGGCATATTGTGGGTCGGGGCACTACAATATATACCACTTAGAAAAAGTTTTGTCCTCGAAACTTAAAATAAAACTCATCCTCATAACTTCAACCGACTTTTATGAAACTTTTCAACGATCAACTTGCACTTATTTAATATTTTCCCGCAATCTCTGGATTTATTTCAAGTAATGTACCGTCTCGTCACAACATTCCAATTTGATTCAAAATAGTTTACCATCTTTAATCTTTTCTCTCGACACTTGTGCAGATCCTTAGCACATGATAATCCTTCCCGTGGCTTTATTTGAATTCATCATACCACTTAGTTGGAATCATACACATATTTTAGGCGTTCCAGAAATACATGCACTTCAGCCAAGTTCAGTGATAGAGAAAACGAACGAGCTATGTTGTAACTTCTTTTCCGAACATCACTAATTCTTTTCAAGCATCTCCTATAATCTTACTTGTTTATTCAATATCACAACCAACTAATAACACAATAGATGTTACCAATTCCAACTCGAGAAATTTTTCACAACCGATCCAAAAAATTTCGACTTAGATGTATCAAGTATTCCTTTCAAGTCCATTGTCATTCATGTCACCAAAGTTGATAAATCCTATAACCATATTTCATTTCGATACCCTGATTCTCATCGATCAAATCTTGTACTCGTCATCGTTCGCATCCATACACTTTGTTTACGACTCGTAAATTTTCTGATTATAATCCATCTTTCAAGTCGTACTATCCTTCAAATTGTACCGTCATTCTACTCTAGTAACATTTCTTGCTGTACTCTAAAATTTTCTCGTATTGATTAAGCCAACATATTATCCTCTCGCATAAGCAACTCTCATATCCAACAACATTAATCCCGAGGGTCATTTCTATTCACATTTCATTCGCTCTCGCCGATCTCGGGTACATGCACTATCCAATTCTATCGTTATACTTTTTCCTCAAATTCCAATCTGATTATCCATCAATGAATTTATTCCAACTGTCTCAAAGCACTACCATCAATTTATGCAGCTCAATATTAATCAACCAAATCCAACCAGTTCTAACAATTTACGGCATTCCGACAAAGGCAACCAAGTTTCGAAACTAGCATGATCCGTCATCCCATCCAACATTATAACATCAAATTTTTTAATCTTTATTCCATTCCAAAGTTTACTTCTCGACTTACCTCACTCATCCTGACTATACCCACGCAACATCAATAAGGACATCCTAAGGGTCTCCAATAGTCCACTTAGCATTCAGTCAAGTCTCTACGGCCAGCTATTCTAAGCTAAACCAAACATTCAGCTAACTTATCTGAGATGGATAGCTAATAGGGACATACTTCTCTCTTATCTTAGAGGCAATCAATTCTTATCATAGGGACAACTCTATCTTATCTCAGGGACAATCTATGATCTGACCAACTTAGGGACATGGGATACCACCCCAATCTTATGAACTTATTCCCAACACGGACAACTGAAATGACATAGCCAACCAATCTAAAACTTAGGCAATCAAACCGACACTCTAGGTAACCAACCGACACTCTAGACAACCAACCGACATTCTAGGATCAAGTCTTTCTACTCGTACTCATACTCGGGCCATACCTAATGAAGTCTCATCCTAGACTTACCCGCAACCGACAAAATCTATCCGACAATCCTATCCAATAATTCTTATGGGTCAATCCCGAAGCCATCATATAAATCATTATCAATCGATTATCCAAATATTCAGTTCTCATTTGCATAGAAGCAACATCACTTGTTCAATCTGACTTGTATCCTCATATCGTACTTAAATTGTCTATTCAATCGGGTCAACTATTCTGAGTCATAATCCAACATACCTCAATAGTCTGCTATTTAACATCTTTTCTACGGTCTCTTTGCGACATATTCATTTCCACATTTTTAGATCATCGATACGGTCTGTACTCTTTAACCAATATCATAGGCAACTATATAATCGTGTTCCTTTCGAAAGCATTCTTTATGAATTTCTACTAGCAACAAACACGGACATCTCTTATCAATTTCTGTTAACCATCAACATTCAATTTCTATTAACCATCAACCCGCACCCACTGTGAGGGTACGAGCACGAAACAACGCCCAGCCTACGCCGCAGTGTCGGCGGTAGAACGCTGTTCTAGGTCACTATCTAACTAATCAAATCACACAATTATAAAATGTACTTGTCAAAATATCAACTCCGAACGGAGGACAAGTATAGATATAATATAATCTCAATCACAGTCTAAGAACGATATGATAGCACAGAAGATTAAAACTATGACTAATAACAGAATAAAACCAACAACTAATAATATAATCTCAGAAAATCTCAACTACAAATCTCAACTACAAATCTTAACTTATATACAACTCCAGTTCTAAAACATGAAAGCTAAAAATATGACAACTAGCTAAACTCCCGATCACTCCTGAGTGTCGGGGCTATAGGTAGCTAAGCCATCAACTGGTCAGTAATATGTAGGGCATGTGTCCTCAGGGCAATCATCTGTAAAATTTACAACAGGTCCAGTCAGGACAGGAACGAGTACAACTCATCAAGAAAACCCAAGTAATGACAGAGAACTATAAAGCAGTTTTAGACAGTTTTATTGATGAATATGGCAGTTTATATTTAGGTGATAATATGGAGAAGCAGTAAGATACAAGGAAAGTAAAGTAACTAAAACAAGAGAAGAATGATGGTAATGAAGACTGTAAAATAAATCTAGCTGAACTAAGGTAACATAATAAGTCCAGGCAGTAAATGAAAAACAAGTGTAAAACTACTATAAATCCAGTACGAGATGAATCTAATACAAGATGAATCCAGTACAAGATGATTCTAGGTAGTGAACAAGAATCCAGGTGAGTCCAGCTATTCTAACAGTGTGTTTTAAAATACCAAGATCGACATGTAAACGGCTGTAGGTAATCAGGCACATCTCTCACTGATCAGGCGAGAAATGGCTATGCTTCCAATAGATTCCAGTTGGAGATTCCAGATTTGGGGTATGTCTACATGTCTTACTCAATATTTCCCCGCCCTGCAATATAAATGAATCCAGAATTCGATACGAGAATCGAGATGAGTCCAGCCAAAATATAATGATTCCAGAAATAGATTCCGGAATGATTCCAGTGATTCCAGTAATAGAGGCCATATAAGTAAGGTATGTGTGTCGCATACATGAATCCAGAAATATCCATACGTGTGGTATCAGAGAATCACATAAAACTAAATAGAACTGAAATACAGTAACTGGCAAATAAATGAGAGAACTATCAGAGAATGTACTCGCCTGATACTCTGAAAAGAGTAGTGTAATGTCAGATATCTGCACCGGAGTTACAATGTCCTAAATAGAGCAGTACAGGTTATAATGTGTTTAAAATAAGGTAAGTGATGTTTATGATACAATCTACATAATTTCTAGGCCAATCTAGGTCAAAGTCAACTCTAAGTCAAACCTAGTCAACTGTCTAGGTCAAACTAGGTCCAAGTCAAACTTGGTCCTCTGGGTCAACCCAAGTCAACATCTAGTCAAACTAGGTCGATCCTAGTCCATCAAGTCTCACTAGGCCTAACCAAGCCTAATCTAGCAATCAAGTACAAGCCAATAGGACCACACTAGTACAACCATGTCAAGTACCACACACCAAATATAATGTATATATGTACCATAGGCTATAGAATGATATGCAAAGCTATACTAGGCATGTTATATATAGGTATTATCATCATATAGAGATATACACTCATAGGCTATATGCCATATAGACAAAATATTTATATATATACATATAGGCCATTAACCTTTATAATACACATGGTGATGGACATGTGAGTGTGTTTACAACTAACTTGTGTGTCTACATGTAATCTACATGTTCTCAGTTTGTGTGAATGTCATGAGAGGATGTCTCAGGTTTCAGGACAACAAGGGAGTAATTCTCAGTTGTTTCCAGGTTATGTGAAATGTGTGAATGTGAAAACTAACATATGTGTGTATGTGACATTGTGTGTACAGCCACAGGTTCCTGTGAGCTCAAACCAGTGTGTCCATCTACATTGTATCAGGAAAAAAAAAACTAGGATTGGGTGTACACCAAAATGAATCAACTGAATTTAAATGTTTACAAACCATTCAAGGAAAATGCATTGGCTAAATCGAACCAATGAACATCCACATGTTCAAGGAAAACCGAGTATAGATCTCAACCAAATCGAAATCATTCAAAACCCAAACTCGAAATAAATCATCCAACAACCTATACCACATATCATTCGAACCCAAAACTGAAATCCCAATATTGAATATCAAGTTCAGTAAAAATCAGGAAAACAATAGGAGATGCCAAATCAAGCTAAATCCCCATCTCTAAACTGAAACCTTAAATTTTAGTTTAGATATCCCATCTAAACATTGAACCAATTCCAAAACCAATCCCATTTAACCCAACCTCCCAGTTTTAAACAACCCCCAACCCAAATCAGTGTCAATGTGCATAATGTGAGTGAGTGAACTAAGTGTCAAGTGAAGGGTGTGTACATATAGGCTGTTCTCAGTTATAGGTGAGTGTCAAATGACAGTTTTGTGTGTTGTGTCAATGGTGTACAGGGCTATGTTGTGTCAAGGTGATGATAGGATTTGCTATCAGTAATAGGATCATGACAATGGTAGTTTAAACATCACAAATTAGTTTTAGCAGGGGACCTAATCCCAGGATTTGAAAACAGTTCCTGTATGACAGTTTCAAGAAGACAGTTCATAGATCAAAACCCAAATTCTCTAGTGAAAACCTAATCTATCTTGCAAAAACCACTTAGTAGGAACTAATACACATGTATAGGAATTAATCTAGTGACTAAACATAAGGAAAAAGCAGTTTAAATAACTCAAAAATCAGAAAATAGGAAAACAGTGCATGTGTATCAGTGAGAATGGGAATTCCCAAATTTGAAATCAAATCATGTTAAAAACACCAATTAAATTGTTGGTAACACATCCCACACTCGTGCACGTGTCAAGCAAGGTATTCGTGTCCAACCAAGTGGACACGAACGTGTCCAGCACTCACAGACACGTATACGTGCACTGCACAACACGCAGCGTCGTGCCCGCGTGCACGCGTATCCCGCACGTGACACAGGCCACGTGGTGACACGTGGCCTTGCGTACACATGCGCCAGGTGTAGGGCTATCCCTAGGACCACCTGCACAGTGTCCACGACATGTGTCGTGTCCGTGCCAAACGCGTATTAGACGCGTTCCAGCGCGCGCAACGACAGCTCGTGCGTGTCCCGTACGACCAGTGCAGGGAGGATTTCTCCTCGCACACGTCACCGCAAGCTCCCATCTTTTGTGAGGATGATGGCAGATGATGCCCCAAGCCCCTCGCCAAAAATGGCGTGTCCACGTGTCCTGTGTCGGGAGTTATTGACCCCGTGATGCAGGACACAGTGCACACCGCACGGTCAGCGTGTTCGTGTCCCCGTGTGGACACGACACGAAGCTAAAATTAGGAAAAATTAAAGAAATCAATAAGCAAACACTAGATCTAGGATTCCATTCAAATGGATTTGCAAAAATAGCAAATCGAGTCGGTTCGGGCATTTCGTCGAACACCTAGCTATTAGGTTCGATACGTGTCCGATACGGACACGTAACCTAATGCAAATGACACAAAATTCCTCCAGAAGTTAGGGGACACCTATTCCTAAGCCATCATGCAATAAAATCGAGATTAAAACACAATTTGAGGGTGGTTACCTATGAGTGCAAATTGCAAGAAAAAGCTCCAAATGGGGGGTGTTCCTCTTGATGGCCAATTGCTCCAAATTGATCCCAAACTGAAATAGCTCTCCACCAATAGTCCATAAAATTCAATTAGGACCCAATGCAAAAGACTAGGATGAAAAAGGAGATCAAATGAATAAAATAGAAATTTTTGGAAGGAGAAAAAATACCTTTCTTTCTCCAAGTGTTGGAATGATAAAAAAAGAGGCAAGCCCTAATAAACCAGTATTTAAATAGGGTGGGGATCCCTATGGCTGGTCATAAGCTCAATGATTAGGGTTAGGGTTTACTAAATGGCCCATGGACTTAAGTCATGATCAATCAAATCATTAAGCCGTAAGTCATTTCATGAAACCACAAGCCATGACTTAAATTCACTTAAACTAATCCTCCTAATCCAAAATTAGTTTCTCATGACTAAAAGTAGGTTAACCTAAGTTAGACTAGGGTCACCATGGCTAGGGTTAGCTTCTAGGCTAGTCCACTAGGTCTCAACAAGTCAAGGTCAAACTAGAATTCACCAATTCAATAAATCATCAAATAATTCAAATAATTCAAAATGACCAAATTACCCCTAGGCTAAAAATGATAATTAAATCATCCTAATGACATGGTTAGGCTCTAGGTCATGCAGTCTCTAGGGTTTCACTAGCAGCACGTCAAAATCACAAGTCATGACTTAAACCAGTTTTTAAATAGTTTAAAAATTATTAAAAATCATGAAAAATTATAATATAAAATAAATATCAATAAATAATAACTATAATTAAAAAAATTCAAAATTACTCTCATCTGGAAAACTGGGTGTTACAATCCTACCCCCCTTAGAAAAATTTCGTCCTCGAAATTAAGATGATCGCACCCTTCCTAGGTTAAACCCCCAATCAATCAAAGTCGAAGCAACACAATCCTACTGGTCATGATTCTACGGTCTCGAACAGGGTAGCTACACTATCTAGCAATCACAATAATATCCTGGTAGGTACTAATGGAATCACACATGAAAGTGGAGAGGAAGAATGAGAAGGTCAAACCTGCTAACCCATCACCTGCAGCGTTGGTCTACTCGACCGCCATCGCAAAAGCTCCACCCCTCTGGTGCTGAGCTACAGGTGGCCTAGCTCCCTTAAAAGGAGGTGCAAAGGGACAGTCTATCTTCTGGTGGGCTTCAGACCCACAGGAATAGCAAACCTTCAGCCTCTTCCTATACTGCTCCCTGGTGTGTCCCAACTTCCTGCATTAGGAACAACTGATCGTCTTCGGGTCCTGACCCCGATACTGATGCTGCACCTGCTGAACCATCACTGGTGCCCGGGTCTGCTAAATCTGAATGTGAAGCCTCTTGGCCTGGCCTCCGCTGCTGCTACCATTCTGGAAGTCACGACCCCTCTTCAGCTTCAACCCCAGGTCGTCCTCTGCTGCCATAGCCCCAGAAAATATCTCTGCAAAGGTAGCATTCTGGTCGCTCTTAGTCAGCGATCGAACCTCCCTAATCAAGCCTCGGCGGAACTTCCTCGCCTTCGTCTTCTCAGTCAAGTCATTTATGAACCGGGCCAATCGACAAAACTCTCCGGCGTACTCAGCTACTGTCTGGTTTCCCTAAACTAGACCCTCAAACTGTGCCTCTATGCCTTCCAAGGCCACATCAGGAAAGAACTGCTCCTTAAACATTTCCTTGAACTGGGCCCAAGTCTGGCCCTCAACTCCCACCCTGGGATCTGTCTGGTACCACGCACGGGCTAAGTCCTGCATCTGACTGCCCGCCGCCTCGATATGGAGTCGATCTGGTATCTCTGCCAGCCTGAATATCTCCTCGATATACTCTATCCAGTCGTCTACATAATGAATGCCCTCTGTGCCCAGGAACTCTCTAGGATGCATCTTCTGAAAATCCTGTATATCCTTCTCATTCCGACGAGGCTGCTGCTGCTCCCCCTGAGCAGTCACCATCTCCACAGTAGTACGAACTAGCTGATGGGCCTCGTCAATCCCCTGACGGAAATCAGTAGTCTGCCGTTGCTGCTGCTGCTGATAAGACGCCAGAATCCTCTCTATGAAAGAGAATAGATGAGCAGCATCTACCATCCCCGTAGGTGGAGGCTGCTGCGGTGGAAGGATCTCGGGAAGCACCGGGCTCTGCCTTCCAGCTGGTGGAGGTGCTCCTCCGAAATCTGCCGAAACACCCACCCCAGCTGGCATGACTGGGGCTGCGGTACCGGAAACTGGCTGCTGAAGGTGAGAGGTGGCAGACCTCTCTACAGCGTCCCCCGGTCCTGGGCGATATGATCTCGTCTCAACCATCCTGGAGACACAGATCAAACAAGAAATCAATACTGAGATAGAAGCGATAAATCAAGAGAGGACAGTTAATTTCAAGGAAGACAAATCAGCAAGATGTATAGATGGTATGAATTGAAACAGAATTTTTTTCCTAACTGTGATTGAGCGCCTCTCCGTTAAAGCCTATCCCTCAATCCTATCACAGGCTCGCGGGAGTACAACTAAGTCGTCGTACTACTACGATATCGCACTAATGCGACTCTGACCTGCATGGGCCACCACTAAAAATATGTCACGACCCGTACCCACTGTGAGGGTACGAGCACGTAACAACACCCAGCCTACGCTGCAGTGTCGGCGGTAGAACGCTGTTCTAGGTCACTATCTAACCAATCAAATCACATAATTATAAAATGTACTTGTCAAAATATCAACTCCGAACGGAGGACAAGTATAGATATAATGTAATCTCAATCACAGTCTAAGAACGATATGATAGCACAGAAGATTAAAACTATGACTAATAACAGAATAAAACCAACAACTAATAATATAATCTCAGAAAATCTCAACTACAAATCTCAACTTATATACAACTCCAGTTCTAAAACATGAAAGCAAAAAATATGGCAACTAGCTAAACTCCCGATCACTCCTGAGTGTCGGGGCCATATGTAGCTAAGCCATCTCCTGGTCAGTAATATGTAGGGCATGTGTCCTCAGGGCAATCATTTGTAAAATTTACAACAGGTCCAGTCAGGACAGGAACGAGTACAACTCATCAAGAAAACCCAAGTAATGACAGAGAACTATAAAGCAGTTTTAGATAGTTTTATTGATGAATATGGCAGTTTATATTTAGGTGATAATATGGAGAAGCAGTAAGATACAGGAAAAGTAAAGTAACTAAAACAAGAGAAGAATGATGGCAATAAAGACTGTAAAATAAATCTAGCTGAACTAAGGTAACATAATAAGTCCAGGCAGTAAATGCAAAACAAGTATAAAACTACTATAAATCCAGTACGAGATGAATCTAATACAAGATGAATCCAGTACAAGATGATTCTAGGTAGTGATCAAGAATCCAGGTGAGTCCAGCTATTCTAACAGTGTGTTTTAAAATATCGAGATCGACATGTAAACGGGTGTAGGTAATCAGGCACATATCTCACTGACCAGGCGAGAAATGGCTATGCTTCCAATAGATTCCAGTTGGAGATTCCAGATTTAGGATATGTCTACATGTCTTACTCAATATTTCCTGCCCCGCAATACAAATGAATCCAGAATTCGTTACGAGAATCGAGATGAGTCCAGCCAAAATATGATGATTCCAGAAATAGATTCCGGAATGATTCCAGTAATTCCAGTAATAGAGGCCAGATAAGTAAGGTATGTATGTCGCATACATGAATCCAGAAATATCCATACGTGTGGTATCAGAGAATCACATAAAACTAAATAGAACTGAAATACAGTAACTGGCAAATAAATGAGAGAACTATCAGAGAATGTACTCGCCTGATACTTTGAAAAGAGTAGTGTAATGTCAGATGTCTGCACCGGAGTCACAATGTCCTAAATAGAGCAGTACAAGTTATAATGTGTTTAAAACAAGGTAAGTGATGTTTATGATACAATCTACATAATTTCTAGGCCAATCTAGGTCAAAGTCAACTGTAAGTCAAACCTGGTCAATTGTCTAGGTCAAACTAGGTCCAAGTCAAACTTGGTCCTCTGGGTCAACCCAAGTCAACAGCTAGTCAAACTAGGTCGATCCTAGTTCATCAAGTCTCACTAGGCCTAACCAAGCCTAATCTAGCAATCAAGTACAAGCCAATAGGACCATACTAGTACAACCATGCCAAGTACCACACACCAAATATAATGTATATATGTACCATAGGCTATAGAATGATATGCAAAGCTATATTAGGCATGGTATATATAGGTATTATCAACATATAGAGATATACACTCATAGGCTATATGCCATATAGACATAATATTTATATATATACATATAGGCCATTAACCTTTATAATACATATGGTGATGGACATGTGAGTGTGTTTACAACTAACTTATGTGTGTACATGTAATCTACATGTTCTCAGTTTGTGTGAATGTCATGAGAGGATGTCTCAGGTTTCAGGACAACAAGGGAGTAATTCTCAGTTGTTTCCAGGTTATGTGAAATGTGTGAATGTGAAAACTAACATGTGTGTGTATGTGACATCGTGTGTACAGTCACAGGTTCCTGTGAGCTCAAACCAGTGTGTCCATCTACATTGTATCAGGAAAAAGAAAACTAGGATTGGGTGTACACCAAAATGAATCAACTGAATTTAAATGTTTACAAACCATTCAAGGAAAATGCATTGGCTAAATCGAACCAATGAACATCCACATGTTCAGGGAAAACCGAGTATAGATCTCAACCAAATCGAAAACATTCACAACCCAAACTCGAAATAAATCATCCAACAACCTATACCACATATCATTCGAACCCAAAACTGAAATCCCAATATTGAATATCAAGTTCAGTAAAAATCAGGAAAACAACAGGAGATGCCAAATCAATCTAAATCCCTATCTCTAAACTGAAACCTTAAATTTCAGTTTAGATATCCCATTTAAATATTCAACCAATTCTAAAACCAATCCCATTTAACCCAACCTCCTAGTTTTAAACAACCCCCAACCCAAATCAGTGTCAATGTGCCTGATGTGAGTGAGTGAACTAAGTGTCAAGTGAAGGGTGTGTACATATGGGCCATTCTCAGTTACAGGTGAGTGTCAGATGACAGTTTTGTGTGTTATGTCAATGGTGTACAGGGCTATGTTGTGTCAAGGTGATGATAGGATTTGCTATCAGTAATAGGATCATGACAATAATAGTTTAAACATCACAAATCAGTTTTAGCAGGGGACCCAATCCCAAGATTTGAAAACAGTTCCTGTATGACAGTTTCAAGAAGACAGTTCATAGATCAAAACCCAAATTCTCTAGTGAAAAACTAATCTATCTTGCAAAAACCACTTAGTAGGAACTAATACACATGTATAGGAATTAATCTAGTGACTAAACATTAGGAAAAAGCAGTTTAAATAACTCAAAAATCAGAAAATGGGAAAACAGTGCATGCGTATCAGTGAGAATGGGAATTCCCAAATTCGAAATCAAATCATGTTAAAAACACCAATTAAATTGTTGGTAAAACATCCCACACTCGTGCACGTGTCAAGCAAGGTATCTGTGTCCAACCAAGTGGACACGAACGTGTCCAGCACTCACAGACACGTATACATGCACTGCACAGCACGCAGCGTCGTGCACGCGTGCACACGTATCCCGCGCGTGACACAGGCCACGTGGTGACACGTGGCCTTGCGTACACATGCGCCAGGGGTAGGGCTATCCCTAGGACCGCCTTCACAGTGTCCACGACACGTGTCGTGTCTGTGCCAAACGCGTATCACACGCGTTCCAGCGCGCGCAACGACAGCTCGCACGTGTCCTGTACGACCAGTACGGGGAGGACTTCTCCTCGCACACGCCACCGCAAGCTCTCATCTTTTGGGAGGATGATGGCAGATGATGCCCCAAGCCCCTCGCCAAAAATGGCATGTCCACGTGTCCTGTGTCGGGAGTTATTGACCCCGTGATGTAGGACACAGTGCACACCGTGCGGTCAGCGTGTTCGTCTCCCCGTGTGGACATGACACGAAGCTAAAATTAGAAAAAAATTACAGAAATCAATAAGTAAACCCTAGATCTAGGATTCCATTCAAATGGATTTGCAAAAACAGCAAATCGAGTCGGTTCGGGCATTTCGTCGAACACCTAGCTATTAGGTTCGATACGTGTCCGATACGGACACGTAACCTAATGCAAATGACACGAAATTCCTCCAAAAGTTAGGGGACACCTATTCCTAAGCCATCATGCAATAAAATCGAGATTAAAACACAATTTGAGGGTGGTTACCTATGAGTGCAAATTGCAAGAAAAAGCTCCAAATGGGGGGTGTTCCTCTTGATGGCCAATTGCTCCAAATTGATCCCAAACTGAAATAGCTCTCCACCAACAGTCCATTAACTTCAATTAGGACCCAATGCAAAAGACTAGGATGAAAAAGGAGATCAAATGAATAAAATGGGAATTTTTAGAAGGGGGAAAAAATACCTTTCTTTCTCCAAGTGTTGGAATGATAAAAAAAATAGGCAAGCCCTAATGAACAAGTGTTTAAATAGGGTGGGGATCCCTATGGCTGGTCATAAGCTCAATGATTAGTGTTAGGGTTTACTAAATGGCCCATGGGCTTAAGTCATGATCAATCAAATTATTAAGCCATAAGTCATTTCATGAAACCACAAGCCATGACTTAAATTCACTTAAACTAATCCTCCTAATCCAAAATTAGTTTCTCATGACTAAAAGTAGGTTAACCTAAGTTAGACTAGGGTCACCATGGCTAGGGTTAGCTTCTAGGCTAGTCCACTAGGTCTCAACAAGTCAAAGTCAAACTAGAATTCACCAATTCAATAAATCATAATTCAAATAAGTCAAAATGACCAAATTACTCCTAGGCTAAAAATGATAATTAAATCATCCTAATGACATGGTTAGGCTCTAGGTCATGCAGTCTCCAGGGTTTCACTAGCAGCACGTCAAAATCACAAGTCATGACTTAAATCGGTTTTTAAATAGTTTAAAAATTATTAAAAATCATCAAAAATTATAATGTGAAATAAATATCAATAAATAATAATTATAATTACAAAATTTTAAAATTACCTTCATCTGGAAAACTGGGTGTTACAGCTATAAATAGAGGGATCACTTCCTTCCTACACACACACAGAGATCGCACAACCACCAACAACATATAGAGAGCGGCAGATACAGACACTCAACGTCTTCTCCCTCTTCGCAAGCTCCGACACCCAGAGCAACTCAGTCCTTCAGAGAACCGAGAACCGTCGTCAGATAGTCAACGGAGTCAACGCATTACCACTCGCTCCATCGGTACAAGGGACCCAGATAAACAAAACTGTACTCCTAGGACTACGTCTAAGTCCTACATTGTAACACTGTTCTATTTGTATTAAAATTACACCAAAAGATTTTAATAACAAATAAGCTGGCGACTCTGCTGGGGACCTCTTTCTCCTCTACCGAGAAAGCTGTGTCGCAATCCGACGACGTGAAGGTGGGCTCCTCCTACAAGACGCTGGTCGTACGCCTCAATCAACAGGCGTATGAGGAGTTCATCTCTGAAGGCAGTGTGAGTCCTTCGAAGCGGCTGCCGAAGCCGAAGAAGACTCGCCAAGTCTGGGTGCGCAAGGTCGACGCCTCTGGCACTACCATCGAAGGGGATGCGCCAATGCAGCCTTCCCTTCCTGCTGACGTCCTCAGCAACCAAGATGCGCCCATCGGTGTAGCACATCTCTCGGGGAAACGTGCGACTGACCATATTCTCCAGCCATCTCCCTCTCAGGCAAGAAAGATGCGTCGACGGAGCAGGGGCACAGCTAATGCCCCGCGCATCACCTCTGATGCGCCATAGAAGGTCTCTGTCTTTGACAGACTCACTCGCTGTAGTGGCAAGGAGAATTTGGACTCTGAGTACTATGCGCCCCAGCGGGCTGGTACGAAGAAGTCCAAGGCAGCACGGGCCATGCGCCTCAAACGTGCTATGCCAGCAGCAAATCAGAAGCATGCGTTCACAATCATGCGCGCTGCTGATGGTAAGCTGTATAAGGTCGACTCGAGTGCTTCTGCGCCGGAAATGAGTCGACCTTCAAAGTCCTTGTCTCACTTGGGCGCATCTATTGTGTTCGCAACCAAGTCGAGCAAGGCAAACCCTGTGGTCTTGAACTCCCGTACCTCCTCTGGTTGTGCGTCTGAGGTTCGTTCAAGTCACTGTAAATGTTGTTCCTCCACTACTGATCTGAGCACCTGTTTGGTGTTGGATCAGGAGGCACAGCAGTCACTTGACCACCCCGGCGCTTGGCCTTGCTATGCGCCTGATGGGGGTACGAAGGTGGCACTCTTCTCCAACGATCTGCGTAACGTGATCACTCACAAACGTCGATCAGAAGAGTCGACTGACAAGCACAATACGCCCCTCACAGGGCACACCTGTGCTGTAGTCACCATCAACTGATGTTGCAAGGCAGCAGTTCCACCAAGACAGTCGGTCTTCCTGCGGCTGCAATCATCAACACCCCTCCGACGTCGCCTCGGGAAGAAGGTGATAAAAGAGGAGCCAGAACTAAAGGTTGCTTCATGCAACAAAATATCTAACTCCTCCTCAGTCCGAAGGGCGACTGGCAATTCCTCGTCCTCGTCCAAGAGCTAGCCGAGGAGGACCAAGACAATTGTCTCATCCTCTGGAGTGTTCGAAGGCACTCGGGGGAGAAAGAAGATCTTGGAAGAAGTTGGGGGTAGTCAAGCCCTTGTTGATCCTCCTTCTGAAGACGAAGATGTCCTCCAGAGCACAGCTGGGGTGGATCCTTATCCTGGAGACGAAGTCAGCCTCCCGGACGTAGCTGGGAGTAATCTGGCCCCTGTGGACCTGCGTCTCGAAGACGAGGGTGTCCTCCAAAACATAGCTGGGGGTAATCAGGCCCTTGCGGATGCTCCTGAAGTCGAGGATGTCCTCCAGAATGTAGCTGGGGGTAGCCAAGACGAAGCTCCGGGAGAGACAACTCCCCTACAAGCGAGCGAGGCCGAAAGCAAAGTCTCGACTGATCTATCCGACTCCAGCCGTGTCATGACAGTATACATGACTGGGGGTGATACCGAGCCGGATGCGCCGCCAGCAGACCTCGTCCAGCGCATGGATACCCTGGATGGAGGACTCAAAACCCTCTCTGCCTCCATGCAAATACTGACTCAAGCAGTGTTTGAGATACGGTCAGCTTTGGCCAGGGCACCTTCTACCGGTCCTGACCCAGGGGCCAATGGAGAATCAAGTGTACCCCTTCAACGGGTATCCTTGGATAGATCGTCGTGAAGCACCTCGGACGTCGGAGCCCTCAAATGCTCAACTCCAGGCGGTACCACCTTCCCCGACTCCCAGCTCCATGGAAGATATGGTCAAGATGATCAGGGACTTGCACGAGCGCTTTGAGTCCAAGAACAGACAAGAGGAGCGCCAGAAGATGGGGATCCCCCAACCCTATCCCCTCGAATGGAACAAAGTGGTTTATCCTCCTAAGTATAAACCATAAACATTGACGCCATACGATAGAAAGGACTCTCCGCGTCACTATCTGACATACTTCCAGTCCCAAACGGGACATCTTCCGAAGGAGGATGCACTACTCACCAGCATATTTGTCGGGGCACTGAAAGGAGTGGCGTACGACTGGTACTGCAACCTCCCCGATAACTCTATATCTTCCTTCGATGACTTGACGCATCTCTTCCTCGATCGTAAAATTTTTACGACGGCGGGAAGGACATGACAATGGCATCCCTCATAGAGATACGCCAGAAAGAGAAGGAAACAGTTCGAGCATTCATCGAACGCCTCCGACAGGCCTGCTTCAGACTGCCCCCGGGCATGCCAGAACATGCACTCCTCTCCTCCTGCAGCATGAACATGCTGCCTGCAGTCAAACTCTGGCTCAACTCTACTCCTCCTCCCGATAGGAGTTCCTTGATCATCGAAGCCGAAGCAGCAGAAAAGAAGGCATCCAATGCTTGCCTTCTGGGAGTTAGTTTCCCTGCCTTTGAGGACAAGGGGAAATAGCCTGCAGCCAACAACCCTGGACAAGAGACGAAGGAAAATAGGCATTGACTGTCAATGCCTCCAAAGGTGCATCAACACCCACTCAAAAGCCTCCACTTGCACCAAGGCCAAAGGAGGTTTATTCTTTCAACGATGAAGACATCCTGCAACTCTTTGAGATACTGAAGCAGGGTGACAAGATCAAATTGTCGGACCCGTAGCGTCCCGACGAGGTTGGAAAAGTGGACAATCCGAGGTACTGTCACTACCATCGGTTTGTCGGACATCCAACTAAGGACTGCTACGTCCTCAAAAACTACATCCAGCGCATGATCAATACGGATGTTATCTCCGTCGACTACGAGGAGAAGATGGTTTCGGCCGACCTGGTGTCACTCCAATTTGGCACCTTGTCGCCAACTACAACACAAGATGGCGTCGTCCCCATCCCTAAGGCGACAATGGAGGTGGTTAACTTACCATCTACTCGTGACAACGTGAGTGGACTCATCCCGCTCACCACATCTCGGGGAGAGGTCTTATGGGTTCATCCTGATCTCGTCTCTGAGGTTACCCAACCGGAGGTACGCTCTGCCTCCAAAACTAAGGACAGGAAGATCAAGTCTTGTCGCATGGTCTCTTCCTCTGCGGAAGAGGCACTTCCTGTACAGACGCATTCACATCAGAATGCCCAACCCGACGAAGCTGCCGTCGAGGTGGTGCTTCCTTGTACCGTCCCTGCTGCCCAAGAAGAGGGCCCTTCTAAGCCCCCAGCAGCCAATAAGCAGAAGTATGTAGAGGCCCGCTTCGATAATCCTCTGCGAAAGAAGAATGCTTCGGGGCTAGCCAAGCCCCGCAACTTCGACATACTGGCACAACTTGCCAGTACTCCTACCCGCTTATCTCTGTTTGACCTTCTTCGCCTTTCCAAGGACACTCATGAAGCTCTCTGTGAAGCCCTGAAGGATGCTGAGTCCTTCATTAGTCAGGTCAAGCAGCCTAAGGATACTCCGACGACATGTGCGCACTGTCATTATGCGGATGAAGTTATCCCCAACATAACCTTCACCCAACAAGACATGCTGCTCAAACACAACCGACACAACAGGCCGCTGTATTATACAGGGTATATCGGTTCAGTCAAAGTGAAGCGGATTCAGATCGATCCGGGGTCTTCCCTCAGCATCATCCCGAAGATACTGCTCTCAACACTGGGGATCCCAATGTACCGACTGGCACCTTCCAACACAACAATCAGTGGCTTCAATGCCAGCAAAAGCGAGCCGCTAGGCAAAATACGGCTGAAGTGTCATATTGGTAACCTCATAACTGAGGTCATTTGCTACGTCGTGGACGCTGACGTCAATTACACCCTTCTACTGGATCGTCTGTGGCTGCATGAGTACATGGTGGTGCCATCTACACTCTATCAATGTATGAAATACGTGTCCACTAATGACATCATCCGGACAGAGTTCACGGACATCGACCCTTTCAAGGGGGTTGAAGCCTACTTCACTGATTCCACCTTGTACAAGTCACCTGACGAGGAGGAAGCCAATGATGCTGACGATGAAGCAGAAACGACAGCAGATCCCGACATGGAGCCAGAGATGATTCTCGATGCTCCTTTAAAAATTCGACTCAAAGGGAAGCTGCCTCAGACGTTGCCTCCCATGAACATCAAGCTACCTGGAAAAGTACCAACTACTCCAGGTAGAACGCCTACTGAAGCTCCCTTGAAGATACGGCTCAAGGAAAAGCCGCCTCAAACATCGGCTCCCCTTGTGGCAAAACTACAGAGGAAGACACCAATCACCGAAGGCGCAGTTGAGGCACCTCTGAAGGTGCGTCTTAAGAGAAAGCCGCCGCGATCATCTGTCTCATCCAAGCTGCCGGAGAAGGCCCACATAGCCCTCTCGGACCCCAAGATCAAAGCTGTGGTGGACTCTCCCGATCTAATCCCAGTACTCACAGATGAAGAGCTAGGAGAATATATATATCTGCTGATATAGATGCACCATCTCTGGACAATGTAATCCCGTAGGATAAAATCTCATATTTCATCAATAATAGAGTGTCTTTTAATTATTCTAGTCTTCCATATTGGAATGCCATGTATACATTAGATAATGCTCTACAGATATTGCAAACACAAATAACGATCGTCCATCATGTAAATCGAGTAGTCCCGTCCCAAGGGGTCTGTTTTGTAGTCCAACCGCGGAATCGAGACGAAGAATCCATCATCTTCGACAAAGTCGAGCGTCATCAAGACCTCCCACCACTCGAGCAAGAACCAGATACCGGCAGAATATAAGTCTATCGGTACATGGACAAGGCAAAGTACCTCATCCAAAAGATGGATTACGACCTGAAAAGCAACAAAGGCCTGAACTACGGCAAGGGTCGACGTCTTCATCTCCGGCTTCCAGCACCTAAAGGAAAGCCGCAGGACTACTATCATCAAACTCGACGGGGGGTGGGCTATGTCACGCCGCCGTTAACTCCAGAGAGTTCGGAGGCAGAAGAACTAGAACATTCTCATTCATCCGAAGCATCAACTTGGGATTCCGATACCAGTATCGGATCAGTCTTCAAGAAAGTGCTATCAACCAACATGACATCTGCACAATCTCAAGAAGATGAAGGCGAAGACCAAATGCCAGAATTCTTCGAAGAAGAACCCTGGGTTCAACGCCTAGGAGAACAGTGGAAATCTCATTTTGAATTACGCGAACCCCCTACCGAAGACGAAGTCGAGCAGATCGACCTTGGGGATGGATCTTCTTCCAAACCCATCTTCATCAGCAAAAGCCTAAAAGGAGAAGATAGGGAATCTTTAATCCAGCTGGCTAAAGAATATATCGATGTCTTCGCCTGAAGCTACGACGATATGCCGGGACTGGATCCCCAGATCGCAATGCATAGGCTTAACATCTTACCTGATGCCAAGCCTATAAAGCAACAACAGCGACGTTTTTGTCCTGACATCATGAACGCTATCGATCAGGAAGTAGACAAACTCCTGACCAACGGGTTTATCCATGAAGAACAACACCTGGACTGGATAGCCAACGTCGTCCCTGTCACCAAGAAGAATGGGAAGATACGAGTCTGTATCGACTTCAGGGATCTCAACACTGCTTGCCCGAAGGACGAATTCCCGCTTCCAATCACCGACGTAATGATCGACAACATATGTGGCTTCGAACGCATGTCCTTCATGGACGGGTATTTGGGCTACAACCAGATCAAGATGTTCCCCGATGACGTAAAACACACGTCATTCCGGACTCCGAAGAGGGTTTTCTGCTACACGGTGATGCCCTTCGGCTTGAAGAACGCCGGTACGACATACCAACGAGCTATGAGCACCATCTTCCGTCAGCATCTTTGCAAGACAGTCGAATGCTATGTTGATGACATTGCAGTCAAGAGCCGTCTCAAAGGAGATCACCTACAAGACCTTAAGACAGTCTTCGATCTCATGCGAGCGTATCAACTCAAGATGAACCCTGCTAAATCCTTCTTTGGGGTTTCTAGCGGGAAGTTCTTGGGCTTCATTATCACGGCGAAAGGCATTCATGTCGATCCCGAGAAGACCAAAGCCATCCTTGACATGGAACCTTCGAAGAACCTCCGAGAACTTTGAGGCCTGCAAGGGCGTCTGGCATACATCCGGAGGTTTATAGCAAACCTTTTCGAAAAATGTCAACTCTTCACCCAGCTCATGAAGAAGGGAGTCTCTTACGTCTGGACAGAGGAATGCCAAAAAGCTTTCGACGATATCAAGGCTTACTTGACGAGCCCGTCGGTCCTGGTGGCACCCGTCGCCGGCAAACCATTTCTCCTCTACGTCCGTACCATGGATCATTCCCTCGGTGCTCTGCTTGCTCAGAACAGTGATACAGGCTATGAGCAAGCTATCTACTACCTCAGTAGAACACTGATCGGGGCCGAACACCTGTACAACCCCGTTGAAAAAGAGTGTTTGGCTTTGATATTTGCCATCCAGAAGACTCGCCATTATGTCTCGGGCCAGACAATTCATGTCATCTTCCGAGTCAATCCACTCAGAGTTCTCATGACGAAGCCAGGGTCATTAAACACCCGTCTAGCTACATGGGCAATCCTGCTAACGCCATACAACATGGTGTTCGTTCCACAAAAAGCTGTCAAGGGTCAGGCTCTGGCTGACTTTTTAGCTGCATACCCCATCCCAGAGTCCTCCAGACTCTATGAAGACATCCCGGATGAGGTCCAAGAATCAAACGTCACCGAAGAAAGCTCCGTATGGCAGATATTTTTCGATGGTGCTTCAAGAACAGGCCCCAAAGGCCAAATTATCGCAGGTGTGGGGGCAGTCCTAGTCTCCCCTGATCAGCTGGTCATACAGCGTGCCTACTCCCTTTCGAAGTCGTGGTCCAACAATGTTGCCAAGTACAATGCTCTCATCATGGGACTCCAGCTGGCGCAACAGCTGGGGGTGGATCATCTGGAAGCCTACGGCGACTCAAAACTCGTCATTAACCAAGTCAGAGGGTAATACGAAGTTCATCATAAAGATCTGGTTCCTTACCATGAAGTTGCATTGAACATCATTTCAATCTTCCCTAATTTCTTCATCGAACATGTACCTCGTTTACAAAATCTGGAGGCTGACGCTCTGGCTGGCCTCGCAGCCTTATTGGCAGCACCCCTCGGGACTCAATACTACGTCACGGTAGTTGGTCGAGACTTGGTCTGTCCTAAGAACAACCTATGCTCACAAATGGCCCATGCCATGTCAACAAGTGCTGGCGTTAATGTTCGAGACTGGAGATTCTCGTTCATCGACTTTGCTGTCTACAGAATTCTTTCGGAGGACCCGAAAGAAGCCGTCTCAGTCAGGAGGCGCTCCCTTCGATTCTATTACTATACAGCTACTAAAATGCTGTATCGATGCTCCTACGATAGACTTCTCCTTCGATGTTTATCCAACAAAGAAGTAGCCGAAGCCCTTCGAGAAGCTCACGATGGAACCTGCGAGGCCCATCAACCTGGCCCTAAGTTGCAGGATTGACTGCGACGCATGGGCTACTACTGGCCAACCATGGCAGCCGACGCTGTCGACTATGCTAAAAAGTGACATGCGTGCCAGCTTCACGCTGACTTCATCCATACGCCGTCAAAACCACTACATCCTGCGGTCGCCTTCTGGCCCTTTGAAGCCTGGGGCATGGACATTGTAGGACCAATCACCCCTCCATCAAGGGGACACCGCTTCATCCTAGCCATCACCGACTACTTCTCCAAATGGACAGAAGCAGTTCCACTGGCGGAAGTGAAGAGCTCTAGGGTGATCAGCTTCATCAAGCACCATGTCATCTATCGTTTTGGGGTACCTCGGAGGATTATCCACGATAATGGTCCTCAGTTCATCAGCCATGTTTTCAGCAGATTCTGTGACAAGAATCGTATCCAAAACGTGGCATCAACCGCCTACAATCCAGCAGCAAACGGATTGGCCGAGGCATTCAACAAGACTATCATCAGGCTACTCAAAAAGGTCGTGTCATCCAACAAACGTGACTGGGATGAAAAGCTCAACGAATGCCTTTAGGCCTACCGCACAACGGTACGAACCCCGACGGGCAACACACCATTCTCCCTGGTCTACGGAAGCGAAGCGGTACTGCCTCTCGAGATCCAGATACCCTTACTTTATGTAGAGATCACAAATCAACTCACAGAAGAAGACAATCAACGTCGTCGTCTGTGAGAATTGGAGGAACTTGACGAAAAACGTCTCCTAGCTCAATAACGCATCGAACTCTATCAAGCCCGTATATCGCAGGCTTTCAACAAGAAGGTCAAGCAGAGGACTTTACAAGTAGGCGACCTGGTTCTGACAGTCAGGAGGCCGATGGTGTTGACTCACAAGACACCAGAAAAGTTCAAGCCCAAGTGGGAAGGACCTTTCATCATAGAGATGGTATACTCAAACGGTGCTTACCGCCTCGCCAAACCCAATGGGGACTTGTTCATGATGCCCATCAACGACAAGTTCCTAAAGAAGTACTACTCTTGACATCCTTCAGACATGTACTTCTATCTTCACCCAACAAGGGAGTCTGTGGACCCAATCATCAGGGCTCACGTACAATTCCCTTCCACAAAATCTTACGCTTCCGGAACCCAGCTGTTCCATGGCATTCTATCCTCCAGTAGCAGGACAACCACGTCCACATTACCTCTGAGTTGTTCCCCTACACCCTACAAAGTAGAATCTTACGCTCCGTAAGACTACGCTACCCATTATGTTTACCACGTCCACATTACCTCTGAGTAAACATCCCGTACAGACAACCCCTGCATTGCAGTACATTGATCGCAGAACTTCCACGTCCATATGACCTCTGAGTAGTTCCGCGTATCCCTCCAGAGTCATTCCTACTACGTCCATAACACCTCTGAGTAGAAAAATTCTATCATTTGAACCCCATATTTTCTATGTCCACATCACCTCTGAGTAAGCATGTCGGTTCTTTCGAACTTATTATCTGTACCTAAAAAACCAAGGTGCGCAAAAGATAATAGGTCCACACAAATCATCAAGTTCATGACAGCAAAAATGAACACACCACAAAAAAAAAACTCTGTATTCTTTATTCAAAAATAAAGGATTACACCCCCAGCAAGAGTTGCAAATTATACAAAAAGAAGAGACTACAATCCCTAAACATCCCCGGGGTTGGCCGAAAGCTCTTCAATCCGACGCTTCAAGTCTGCCGCTCGAGTCTCTACGGTCTCCAGGACCCGGCGTTCGGCTTCTTGACGCATCGTTTCTATGGCCTCAGGAGAAGTGTCATCCTCATGCTTCTCGTCCAACTGTTGCCGCTGCTGAGCTAGGGTAAGAGCCTGGTGGGTGAAAGCTGCTTCCTCCTTCTTAGATGCTACATGTTCAGCCTGGACTCGCTCAACATCTAATAAGAGTTAGGTCCGCTGGTCTTCAAGGAGGCGAATCTTGGCATCAACCTCCGCTATACTAGCGTCCAACGTGGCTCGCAACTCCACCTTCTCCTGCATGGACTGAGATAGCCTCTCCACCGCAGCCTCAGTTTCAGCCACCTCGCGTTCCCAGACACCCACGATGGCCTGATAAGAGGACTCAGTCTCAGCGATCAACTTCTTCTTTTCTGCGTCTATCAGGGCGGAGAGATCATTTCACTAGATACACTGAAACTCGAAAAGCAGCTGGTCCAGCTCGGCCAACGAGGCCTTCAAAATCTCGACTATATGATCATGGCCATGGTGGGAACGTATCAGACTGATGTGAGGGAGTGCCAGGGTTTTTGCCATCATAAAACTCCTATTGGCATCCATCACTGCCAATATGCCTCTCTACAACATCTTATATACCGCCTCAATAATAAACTTCATATACTCATCTGCATCCGCCAGCACCTGCGGCGTCATAGCAGGAGTTGGAGGAGCTACTCTAGACAGTGGACCGGAAGAGGGCCCGATCCTGGAATACGTATTTTAATACGTAAACCGATAAATTGTATTTACTTTGTATTTATAAAATATTTATATGCTGTATTTCTTCATGTATTTCCCAAAAATATTCGAAAAAAATATTATTTCGTAATTTATTATCTGCATTTGGGCCTACAGTTTTGGCTCATTTGGGGAACCTATTCTTGGTTCACCTTGGTTCATCATGAACCCATGGGTTCAAGATTCTATATAATAACTCAACTCATTCTCTCTCCTCTCATTTATTTTCTCTCATTTACTTTCCTCCACCAACCAAGGCAAGTACCAACTTGCTCAAGAGATGGATCCATAAATGTTGTTGATGTTTTCTTACAAAATTATTTGTCAAAATATATTCTTCTCCTTATTCTATACTAGTTTAGAACTTGAAGTTTTCCATTTTAAAGCTTTAATCTTTGTTGATCTAGGTTTTAACCATTTTCGGATTTTCTTGGTTTTGATCTAGCAAACTTCATTATTTTCAAGTTTTGATGGTTCCATGTTGTAGAGAATTTTGTTCTACCCCATTTTGACCTAAGGAAGTTCCGATTTGGGCTCCGGATGAAGGTTTTGTGTAGTTTGGAAGCCATGGTTGCTTGGCTCCTCTTCTCGGACAAGTGGAGAAGAAGAGCAGTACTTGACCGCATGAATCTTCATGCGGCAAGCCTCTGGCCGTATGGCCTTTCCAGCCGCATGAGACTCGTTCGAGCTCAGCCGCATGGAAAGTCCTTCCTAGCCGCATAAGACTTGCTTGAGTACTTGACCGCATGAATCCTCATGCGACAAGTAATTCAGCCGCATAGCCTTGTTCAGACTCAGCCGCATGAGCCCCTATCGCATGGACTTCATGCGGCTAGCCTTCACAGCCGCATGAGTTCTTTTGCACCCAGCCGCATATGCGCTACTGTTTTTAGGCCGCATAAGGCCCATCCATCATCCAGCCGCATATGTATCGCCCATGCTCAGCCGCATAAGGCTTCGTCTGATCCTAGCCGCATATGCTGTTGAACCCCGGCCGCCTGGCGATTGCTCCCTTCGCAGCCGCATACGCTGACACCCCTTCGTCCGCATGAACCCGACCTTCCAGCCGTATGCGCCTTGGGGCTCTCTGAGCCGCATGAGCGTGTAGTCCCAGCCGCATGAACCAGTATTGACCCGGCCGCATGGACTCACTCCCCTTGGGCCGCATGGACTTTTGTGCCCTATATTGTTACCTTATTATTATATATATATATATATATTATATGCCCATTTTATATCCTTACGCCTTTTGTCCCGAGCATGATATGAGCACTAATGTGACCCCGGAGAACAAAGTGTTCCTACCTGATACATGTACATGAATGTCCCAGTTCTTGTTCATGCTCGACAAAAGACTGTAACTCCACGAGGCGTATTTGCAATGATGCATTACACTAGGAGGGTAGAACATGTTGACATACTGATTGACATGGATCCTCTTTAGGGTACTCGTACTAAAGTACGACTTTAGGAGGATAATCATGCAGGCCACAGCATGTGAGTCCAAGATTTCACCTAGGGTTAAACTAGGCAACTAAATATACTAGATGCATGGGGAGGGCAAAATCCCGAGATCGTGTTACACCGGCCGCCTTAAGATATTGTCTCGATGCGCCGGCTGGTCTCCACGGATACTGTGTCATCTGCAATGAGTGGATAACTGTATCCGATTAATTCCTGCTACATATTATATGTTTTAGCAAGGTGGCCTTGCGAGGGACCTGTGCTCAATCATACCTGTCTACGCGAACCCCTGGGTTGGCTAGCCTTGCTGGAAAGATACGATCTGAGGATTTTCTAATAACATGACGCGAGGATAACCTCGTTCCACTAGAAACGTGTAGACTTGATTGGCCGTAAAAATGACTTGCTTGTATCCTATTACCTTCCGTGAGTAACTGAGGAAAGCGGACTGTCATGGTACGTGATCCAACCCATGTTCTTGTTTGATTGTTGGGTTGGTTATCGTACTATGATAGGTTGTGGACCGAAGTTATGAACGGAAGACTTATTCTGGTTGTGAAGTGCTACTTCTATGAATGACCGAGGAACATGGTTTATCGTGGTACATGATCCAACCCATATTCTTGTTTGATTGTTGGGTTGGTTATTGTGCTGCGATAGGCTATCGACCGAAGTCACGATCAGGAGATTTTATTGTTTATACCCTTTAACTTATGCAAAAGTTATAGAGTACGACGCGTCCCGACTCCATGCGGCACCTTTTGTCCTTGTTTGGTTGTAAGGGTGCCATATGGGTTCGAGGATGTGGCACCACCCTATAATGGTAGCATAAGTATTACTATTATCATTCATTCTATTAACTGGGTTTGTAGTCTTAACTCTTATGCCCCTTTGGCGATACTTGCTATTCGGGGCTGACCCCGCTGGTTTTGTTTGGCCAGATCCCGTAGCAGAGCCAGAGGACACGATCTTCCTCCCTGACATCCATGGTGCATACTAGGAGCATGGCAGTTCGGGGACTCGAGTGGGTTTCTTCTCCACCACTCCTGTTTGTACTTTTGCGGCGTTTAGCCACCGGCACCTGTTAGCCGGATTACTTGATATTTTATGTCAGTACATAATTGTAATTAAACAGACTGCAGCTGTGTATAATTTTGTACTCCTGACTCTCCGAGATAGCTAAATTATGAAGCTAGTCTCTCATGATCATTTTGATACAGCGTCGGGGACGCCTTACTACTTTATCTTTAATGCTCATCTTTTGCTGATGTGATTTGATTGATTGAGACATAGAACTCTGTAGGACCATAGGAGACTTGATTGTAGCATGTACCCCCTAGTCTCTCGACAGCCACGATCGCCGTATGACGTTACGTACCTCATATGGTGTAGCTGGCCTAGTCCGTCTCCGTATTTCGGTACTGGGGCATGACAAGGTTTTAGTGGTGGCCCATGCAGGTCTGATTTTCAGACTTGTGGGATATTGCGAATTATTAGGAGTCTAAATCAAAACTTGTTCCCCTTGAAATTCTGTTTCGAATTTTTTGTTCTTGCCTTGATCTCTAACCTGACTTGCATCCTCGAAATCTTCCTCGTCCGGACTTGATAATCTTATATTCTTCTCTATAGGGGTGCTTCATTCTCAGTAGCAGGAGAGGCCCATGGGGAAGAGCATGGCTCGACTGGGCAGCAACAGGGGAGAGAACCTTCTCCAGTGCAGGCACGAACAGAAATGGAACCAGAGGCAGTGCAGCCGCAGGTTATTGAAACTCCTGCAGCACCAGTAGCGACGGCAGTACCAGACGCCGTAGCACTCCTGGAGATCATCCGGGGGTTTCTTGTCACTAACCAACAGCAACAGACTCGGCAGCAGGAGCAGAACGTGTTGCTGAACCAAGGGATTCAGTTAGCTCTTGAGAGGAGTGCCGGGGTTGACTCGGGAGCATCAGGAAGGTTCCGTCGCTTGAACCCGAGGTATTTTGATGGCACGAAGGATGCCATCACTGCAGATGCATGGATTCAAGACATCGAAGCCATTCTTGTGGCAGCCAAGGTTCCAGATGATGAGAAGGTTGATCAGGTCAAACTGGTACTTCAGGATCTTGCCCGTGACTGGTGGGCATCAGAAGAAGTTGGTACAAGATGCCCTGTTCGTTGGACCACCTTCAGTGACAGATTCAAGGCCAAGTATTTTGGCGTAGTAGCTCGATATGAGCTCCAGCAGAAGTTCATCAATCTCAAGCAAGCAGGCAAGACCGTAGATGGGTATGCAGCAGAGTTCTGCAGATTGTGCCGTTTCGTACCATCAATGGTGGCAACGGAGCCAGAGAAAGCTATGAGGTTCCAGCAGGGACTTTATTTGGAATTATTGCAGCTTGTGGAAGGACACGACTACCAGACGTTTGACGCTGTCTTGACGGCAGCTCGGAGGCACGAGCTTACCCAGCAGAGGTTGGCATCGAGGGCAGGAGGTCAGAAGAGATCTCATTCCCAGGTTGGAGGAGGAGCAATACAGCGAACATCGGCACCAGCACCCGGTGTACGTATTCATGATGCGGGAGCGCCGCGGAGGACGGCCGTGTCAACTAATACAGCGCCAGTTCGGCATCAGCAGCCGAGGAACCAGCAACAGCGTCAGGGAGCACCCCAGGGCTGTACATTCTGTGGGAAGGCAGGGCACACGAGGGAGGTGTGCCGGTCAGCGAATGGCTTATGCTTGAGGTGTGGTAGTTCAGACCACCGTATTTCTACTTGTCCTATGATGCAGAGGCCAGGAGGGCCAGCTCAGCAGTTTCCAGCATTGCCAGCTCCGGTGGCAACCCCGAGTGGAGGACCAGTATTAGCAGTAAGGCCCCTGGCCCAGCGTCTACCAACGCAGGCTCAGATGTTCCGTCAGGCACAGGAGGCCGGAGGCCCTCAGAGGCAGCAACAGCATGGTCGAGGAAGGCCGCAACAAGGGGCTCCACGGGGCCAGGCACTCACATTGACCTTGGAAGAGGCTCTAGCGTCTAGTGACGTGGTGGCAGGTAAAATTCTCGTCACCTCATTTCCCGCTGTAGCATTATTTGATTCAGGCGCTACTCATTCATTCATCTCTGCACAATATGCTACACGGATTGGACTAGTGTTTGAGGCATTGCCGGAGAGGATGGATATACTCACCGACAATGGGCTCGTAGAAGTGAGCAGAGCGCGCTTTTCATGTCCGGTAGTGGTGTGTGGGCATTTATTGCCCGCATCATTGATTGAATTCCCTATGGGGAATTTTGATGTTGTTCTTGGCATGGACTGGTTGAGAGACAGTCATGCGACCATTGATTGTAGAGGAGGTAGGGTCATATTCAGTATTCCTGGGATGGAGCAGTTCATCTTTACTCGAACCTTGAAGAATCAGGCCGGAGGCGTCATCTCAGCAGCAGTGTCAGAGCCAGGACAGATTCCGAGAGTGGTCGAAGATTTTCTTGACGTCTTCCCTGATGAGCTCCCAGGGATACCCCCAGTCAGAGAGGTAGAATTTAGCATTGAGTTGAACCCTGGAACGAGGCCTATTGTAGACAGAGTTTACAGAATATCGCCGTCAGAACAGGATAAGTTGTATCAACATGAAGAAGAGTTGAAGTCTAAGGGATTTATTCGAGATAGTAAATCGCCCTGGGCCGCGCCAGTGATTCTAGTTCCCAAGAAGGATGGGTCGACGAGGATGTGCATCGACTACCACAAGCTGAATGCAGTAACAGTAAAGAATAAGTACCCGCTACCAAGGATTGATGACCTGTTTGACCAGTTGAGCAAGGCCAGTGTCTTTTCCAAGATCGATCTTCGGTCGGGATACTATCAAGTAAGAGTCCGGGAGCAAGACATACCGAAGACAGCATTCAGATCTAGATACGGGCATTATGAGTTTTTAGTAATGCCCTTTGGACTAACCAACGCACCCGCAGTATTCATGGATTTAATGAACCGCATCTTTCTGCTGTACTTGGATAAATTTGTGGTGGTGTTCATAGATGACATTCTTGTTTATTCCAGCAGTGAAGAGGAGCATGAGAAACATCTTAGGACTGTCTTGCAGACATTGAGGGAGCATCAACTTTATGCGAAGCTCGACAAGTGTGAATTCTGGTTAGATCACATTTCGTTCCTGGGGCATGTAATTTCTGGGGCAGGAGTGTCAGTAGATCCGAAGAAGATTGAGGCCGTAGAGCATTGGCCAGTCCCGAGAACGGTTGCAGAAGTGTAAAGTTTCTTGGGATTAGCTGGTTACTACAGAAGGTTCGTGGCGGACTTTGCCAAGATCTCTGCGCCCTTAACGCGTTTGACGCACAAGGACGTGGAGTTTGTTTGGTCAGCTAGCTGTCAGGCATCATTTGAAGAATTGAAGAAGAGGTTGATCTCAGCCCCGATCTTGACGCTTCCGGTAGGAGCGAGAGGCTTTACAGTATATTGTGACGCATCTGGGAAGGGTCTTGGATGTGTATTGATGCAGCATGGAAAGGTGATAGCATATGCGTCTCGGCAGCTTCGAGACCATGAGAAGAATTACCTGACTCACGACTTGGAGTTAGCAGTTGTGGTGTTTTCACTCAAGTTGTGGAGGCATTATTTGTACGGGGATCGGGTAGAGATCTATACTGATCATAAGAGTTTGAAATACGTGTTCACGCAGCGAGATTTGAACATGAGGCAAAGAAGATGGTTAGAACTGCTGAAGGATTTTGATTTAGATCTTCAGTATCATCCAGACAAGGCGAATATCGTTGCAGATGCACTGAGTAGGAGAAACAGTGCCTTTATCTTGACCTCGTAGAAGCATATTTTAGAAGACCTTCAGAGTATGGAAATCGAAGTAGTTTTACCAAGGGATATAGGAAGAATGACCAGTATGCAGATTCAGTCAACCTTAGTAGAGAGGATAAGGGCAGCACAAGCAGGAGATCCACAGATTCAGAAGTTGCGATCGGAGTGTGAATCAGGCCGTAGGAAGGAGTTAGTGATTCATGAAGATGGTACGCTCAGGTTTGGAAACAGACTCTGTGTACCGAGTGGAGACCTTCGGCAAGAAGTTATGTCCGAAGCTCATAGTTCTATTTACTCCATTCATCCAGGAGGAACGAAGATGTATCGAGATATCAGGCAGTTCTTTTGGTGGAATGGCATGAAAAGAGAGATAGCGAGATTTGTATCCAAGTGTCTGGTATGTCAGCAGGTGAAAGCTGAGCAGCAGAGACCAGCAGGATTGCTCCAGCCGCTTCCTATCCCAGAATGGAAATGGGAGCACATCACGATGGATTTTGTGACCGGTTTACCTAGATCCCCGGCTGGCAAGAATGCAATCTGGGTAATAGTAGATCGACTCACGAAGGTCGCTCATTTCCTTCCCTTCCGAGTTGGACAGACTACTGAGCAGTTAGCAGAAATATACATGAAGCAGATAGTAAGGCAGCACGGTATTCCAGTTAGTATAGTATCAGATCGGGATACGCAGTTTACTTCCCATTTTTGGCAGAGCTTACACCAAAGTTTGGGAACCAAGTTAAGATTCAGTACTGCTTATCATCCATAAACTGACGAGCAATCAGAAAGAACCATTCAGACGTTAGAAGATATGCTACGGGCATGTACTTTGGACTTTGGCAGATCTTGGGAGGATCACCTTCATCTTGTGGAGTTCTCCTATAACAACAGCTATCAGGCTAGCATTCAGATGGCCCCGTTCGAAGCATTGTACGAAAGGAAGTGCAGGTCCCCTTTGGCATGGGACGACGTCGGAGAACGAAAGTTGTTGGGACCAGAGATGATCACGCAGACTGTGGAGATAGTTAAGTTGGTCAGAGAGCGCCTTCGAGTTGCACAGGACCGACATCGTCATTGGGCAGATCAGCATCGTAGGCCTCTAGAGTTCAGAGTTGGCGACCAAGTGTTTCTGCGGATTTCGCCAACTCGGGGTATCATTAGATTTGGAACCCGAGGAAAGCTTAGTCCAAGATACGTTGGTCCTTTCAAGATTCTCGCTCGGGTAGGCGATGTGGCTTATCGACTTGCCCTTCCGCCTTCGTTAACTGGCATACATGATGTGTTTCATGTGTCACGGATCCGAGTCATGTCCTCGATCATTCAGAGTTAGTCGTTGGTACCGACCTAACTTACGAGGAACAACCCGTATCTATTTTAGATCGACGAGAGAAGGTACTCAAGAATCGGACGATCAGCCTTGTCCGTGTTTCTTGGAACAATCACTCTCCGGGAGAGTCAACCTAGGAGCGCGAGGACGAGATCAGATCTCGGTATCCGCATTTGTTTGACTAATAAGGTATATTTTTGCACCTTATTGACACGATTCCATGCTTATCTGCACCTGCTTGTTTTGCACTTTGTGATGTATAATAATAACTGCTATGATTGTTAACTTGTATGTAATTGAGTCTTGCTTGCCCTGATTTCACTATCCTGTCTTGGCTGGAATTCCGAGGACGGAATTTTTCTAAGAAGGGTAGAGATGTCACTCCCCGATCCTGGAATACGTATTTTAATACGTAAACCGATAAATTGTATTTACTTTGTATTTATACGATATTTATATGCTGTATTTCTTCATGTATTTCCCAAAAATATTCGAAAAAAAATATTATTTCGTAATTTATTATCTGTATTTGGGCCTACAGTTTTGGCTCATTTGGGGAACCTATTCTTGGTTCACCTTGGTTCATCATGAACCCATGGGTTCAAGATTCTATATAATAACTCAACTCATTCTCTCTCCTCTCATTTATTTTCTCATTTACTTTCCTCCACCAACCAAGGCAAGTACCAACTTGCTCAAGAGATGGATCCATAAATGTTGTTGATATTTTCTTACAAAATTATTTGTCAAAATATATTCTTCTCCTTATTCTATACTAGTTTAGAACTTGAAGTTTTCCATTTTGAAGCTTTAATCTTTGTAGATCTAGGTTTTAACCATTTTCGGATTTTCTTGGTTTTGATCTAGCAAACTTCATTATTTTCAAGTTTTGATGGTTCCATGTTGTAGAGAATTTTGTTCTACCCTATTTTGACCTAAAAAAGTTCCGATTTGGGCTCCGGATGAAGGTTTTGTGTAGTTTGGAAGCCATGGTTGCTTGGCTCCTCTTCTCGGACAAGTGGAGAAGAAGAGCAGTACTTGACCGCATGAATCTTCATGCGGCAAGCTTCTGGCCGCATGGCCTTTCCAGCCGCATGAGACTCGTTCGAGCTCAGCCGCATGGAAAGTCCTTCCTAGCCGCATAAGACTTGCTTGAGTACTTGACCGCATGTATCCTCATGCGGCAAGTAATTCAGCCGCATAGCCTTGTTCAGACTCAGCCGCATGAGCCCCTGTCGCATGGACTTCATGCGGCTAGCCTTCGCAGCCGCATGAGTTCTTTTGCACCCAGCCGCATATGCGCCACTGTTTTTGGGCCGCATAAGGCCCATCCATCATCCAGCCGCATATGTATCGCCCATGCTCAGCCGCATAAGGCTTCGTCTGATCCTAGCCGCATATGCTGTTGAACCCCGGCCGCCTGGCGATTGCTCCCTCCGCAGCCGCATACGCTGACACCCCTTCGTCCGCATGAACCCGACCTTCCAGCCGCATGCGCCTTGGGGCTCTCTGAGCCGCATGAGCGTGTAGTCCCAGCCGCATGAACCACTATTGACCCGGCCGCATGGACTCACTCCCCTTGGGCCGCATGGACTTTTGTGCCCTATATTGTTACCTTATTATTATTATTATTATATATATATATATTATATGCCCATTTTATATCCTTACGCCTTTTGTCCCGAGCATGATATGAGCACTAATGTGACCCCGGAGAACAAAGTGTTCCTACCTGATACATGTACATGAATGTCCCAGTTCTTGTTCATGCTCGACAAAAGACTCGTAACTCCACGTGGCGTATTTGCAATGATGTATTACACTAAGGAGGGTAGAACATGTTGACATACTGATTGACATGGATCCTCTTTAGGGTACTCGTACTAAAGTACGACTTTAGGAGGATAATCATGCAGGCCACAGCATGTGAGTCCAAGATTTCACCTAGGGTTAAACTAGGCAACTAAATATACTAGATGCATGGGGAGGGCAAAATCCCGAGATCGTGTTACACCGGCCGCCTTGAGATATTGTCTCGACGCGCCGGCTGGTCTCCACGGATACTGTGTCATCTGCAACGAGTGGATGACTGTATCCGATTAATTCCTGCTACATATTATATGTTTTAGCAAGGTGGCCTTGCGAGGGACCTGTGCTCAATCATACCTGTCTACGCGAACCCCTGGGTTGGCTAGCCTTGCTGGAAAGATACGATCTGAGGATTTTTTAATAACATGACGCGAGGATAACCTCGTTCCACTAGAAACGCGTAGACTTGATTGGCCGTAAAAACGACTTGCTTGTATCCTATTACCTTCCGTGAGTAACTGAGGGAAGCGGACTGTCATGGTACGTGATCCAACCCATGTTCTTGTTTGATTGTTGGGTTGGTTATCGTACTATGATAGGCTGTGGACCGAAGTTATGAACGGAAGACTTATTCTGGTTGTGAAGTGCTACTTCTGTGAATGACCGAGGAACATGGTTTATCGTGGTACATGATCCAACCCATGTTCTTGTTTGATTGTTGGGTTGGTTATTGTGCTGCGATAGGCTATCGACCGAAGTCACGATCAGGAGATTTTATTGTTTATACCCTTTAACTTATGCGAAAGTTATAGAGTACGACGCGTCCCGACTCCATGCGGCACCTTTTGTCCTTGTTTGGTTGTAAGGGTGCCATATGGGTTCGAGGATGTGGCGCCACCCTATAATGGTAGCATAAGTATTACTATTATCATTCATTCTATTAACTGGGTTTGTAGTCTTAACTCTTGTGCCCCTTTGGCGGTACTTGCTATTCGGGGCTGACCCCGCTGGTTTTGTTTGGCCAGATCCCGTAGCAGAGCCAGAGGACACGATCTTCCTCCCTGACATCCATGGTGCATACTAGGAGCATGGCAGTTCGGGGACTCGAGTGGGTTTCTTCTCCACCACTCCTGCTTGTACTTTTGCGCCGTTTAGCCACCGGCACCTGTTAGCCGGATTACTTGATATTTTGTGTCAGTACATAATTGTAATTAAACAGACTGCAGCTGTGTATAATTTTGTACTCCTGACTCTCCGAGATAGCTAAATTATGAAGCTAGTCTCTCATGATCATTTTGATACAGCGTCGGGGACGCCTTACTGCTTTATCTTTAATGCTCATCTTTTGCTGATGTGATTTGATTGATTTAGACATAGAACTCTGTGGGACCATAGGAGACTTGATTGTAGCATGTACCCCCTAGTCTCTCGACAGCCACGATCGCCGTATGACGTTACGTACCTCATATGGTATAGCTAGCCAAGTCCGTCTCCGTATTTCGGTACTGGGGCGTGACACCTTACCTCCGCAGGTGCTGAGTCCGATGACACTGTCGGTGACAATGCCTTCTTCTGCCTCTTTGGCGCAGAAGAGCCAGCCTCTGTATCAGCACGTCTTTTCGGTTGATCGACCGAGGGCTCTGCTTGACCCCCTGTGGATACAGCAGGGGTACCTCGATAACCCACCTCTGGCGGACGGTACGATCGAGCCTTCGCCAATATATTCCTGGTCACCGCTAACTGGGTGCCGACAATGAGACTGGTCTCCCTATCATATCCGGGGGGCACGGCATTCATAACATAGTAAAATTTGGCGGCCGAAAAAAGAATCGGCGGCCGCGGATTCAGGACGGGCAGCGTAAAGCGAGCTCCGGTACATCCGGCATTGTAGTAATGCCAAGCTCGTGCACCATCCAGCAAACTTCCAGTATACCCCAGGTTAATACTGGGGTTATCCAACATTGACTGAGCATAGCCGAATTGTCGTACAAAACGGCTCGGCAAATACGATTCCAGGTAACACAGGTTCCTATTCTGGTACACCAGATGGGACGGCTGGATACCTTGCAACCAGCAGAATCTCCATGAAGGCAGAGTGGTGGCATCTTCACCCGAATCCATTAAGTCTTCGTTGGCCTCAAAACCCGAAACGACAGGACCAACTTTGGTGATCTCCCACCCCTGAAGGTGGGATAAAACTTTCCTGCAAACAGGAACACCAGCATGCAACCAGCTCCTCTGATGGAAACGGCGGAGGAATGCATCTCCGGTCCTGTGGTCTTCTTCCGAGCCCGTACTCATGACATTGGGATGGTATAAAATTAACCACCCCATCAAATAATGAAACGGCAGTTCGGCACGGGAGAAGTTGTCATTCCTACCTCGTTCATGAACCATATTTCCCGCAAATTCTTGTAAACCTTGCAGCAGGTTACACACCATTACGGGGAGCAGAGCCAGGCGTCGGCCAAAAACTAACTTTACAGCTGGCAGGATTAGATTCTGGGTCACCCTCTCTACAGAGCCTGACCCCCCCGAGAAGACATAATCCCGAAGTCCCAGGGATTCTTCTCACCTAACCTGCTCATTTCGGAGAGCACCATGCTACTGGAAAGCGCTGGCGGAGTGGTAAACTGAGAGGGATCCTCCTTGTCTTGCTTAAAGACGTAATCTCTCCAAACGGTCACGTGAGGCTGTGACCCGCCCGTATCCCTCTTCTGCATATAATAATGATGACTCGCCACTTCCTTAAAGACGACCATCATCTCCTCGGCTTTTTCCTCCAGGACTTGGAACTCCTCGTTGGTCGGGAAGTATTCCTCATAAGGTTCTGATCCCCAAGGGAGCTTTGACACTTCGTATATTTCATGAAGTGCAAGTCCCAGCTCGCCCACCGGGGTGAAGAAAGTCCCGGTCTGGGTGTTAAACATCTCCAGAAGCGCGAGGAACATATGCCGGTTGATGTCAACACCTGCTGAGTAGCACGGATTACGGCAGTCAGCACAATCTCTTGGAGTTTGGTTTGAAATCGTGACAGAATCCAGAGTGTCAGCTTGTCCCATTTGGAAACATAATGACACCAACCCTCTACTAGAAATTCACCTTTCGGGTATGATCGCTCCAACAACAGCATGCGGTTTACAAAAGTCGAAGCGCCAAAAGCAAATGTATTGATGGGAACGTCACTGTAAATGCTCCCAGGACGTAGAGTCCGCCAGGTGAAAGAAGGCCTAGACCGCACGGCGGCCAAAGTATCCCTCTGGTTGGAGGTAGCGTCGACCTTGATGGCGCCTGCCACCGCTCCCCTCTGAGACGGGGTTAGCTCCCAAGACATCCTCCTCTTGGAAGCAAGACGACAGAAAGCCGTCAAAGGCCATTGACACTCAAGTTGCTTAACAGTCATATGCACCCCCTTGCTGTAAAGAACCAATCTTCCTTGACCTTCAACACCTTTGCTTCAATAGAAGTAAGGTGGTCCCCGAACAGGAACTCAGGCTTCAAGAAAGTCACATTATCAGAAGTGGCAGATTTTAAAATGCTACGCTCCATCATCCGTTTGAGGAACCCATGCTGTTGTTCCCGGATTTGAGTCATTCTTTCGGGAGGCTGATCCAGCATAATGGCAGCTTGGGCAGGGTTTATCACCTCCTCATTATAATTCACCCCCATCTGACAGAGGGCAACATCCAGAAGCACTTCATTCAAGAGCGGGACAGTCATCGACACTGGTGGTCAACAAAAGAAGGCAAAGATTCAGGTTAGAAACAACAAAAGAATCTGAGCCACGTTCTCATCAAAAGCGCATAAGGCTCAGGCGCATCTGAAAAGAAGCTTTGGCGCATCATCAGGGTCTAAACCTATGCGCGTCAGCAGTAGAGCTTCGGCGCATCATCAGGGTTCAAACCCATGCACGTCAGCAGCGGAGCTTCGGCGCATCATCAGGGTTTAAACCTATACGCGTCAGCAGTGGAGCTTCGACGCATCATCAGGGTGAAAACCCATGCGCGTCAGCAGTGGAGCTTCGACACATCATCAGTGTCATGCCCCAGAACCAGAATACTGGAGAGCGGGGGCAGACATAGCCAGCTACGTATAATGAAATGGAATCCACTCCACTATACGGTCACGGCTGTCTAGATATATGAGGGTTTATCTACAAGCCATCAGTCTCTTAAGATCAATAACAAGCCTAGTGTCTCAATCACAAGCAAATAAGTAAATATTACAAGATGTAAGATCACCAAATATACAATAGTAAGGCATCCCAAACATTACATATTCAGCTGATCATGAAGCTAGTCGTTACAAAATGTGAGGACTAGCAAGAGTTTAGTCATACATGATCAACCCTAGGTTGCCAATCATGTCACAGCCCGTGGGCAGACAGTAAGTAAAATATACACGAGCTAACACTTACTCGGCGGCTAAACGCCCCAAAAGAATAATTTTACAATAGAGTGGGAGAGCCAAAAATAACCCACTCGTTGCCAGGATTCCTTCTAGTGGTCACCATGTGGCTGGAAGGTCGGTAGATCCTCTGGTGCTGCTCCGGTATCTGGCCATACAAAACCAGCTGGGTCAGACCCCAGAAAGAGCAAGTACCACAAAGGAGGCTTCACTTAGGAACTAAAACCAGCAATTAGCACAAGAGTAAAAATATATAAAAGACAGTAATTAAAGAAAAGCAGGACAGGTGATATGCGATGAGATAACCATGGGACTATTCAGATAACCAGGTTACAACCCGTAAACCAAACAAGGACCGAGGTTGTAACCCTTCGTCTGAACCGAACTTGGTTTCTTCCACCATTTATCGGTAAGATAAAATAAGAAACAGGTCATGTGACAATCTTGTACAGAATCAAGACAAGAATAGACTGGTAAACTTCATCCAACATTTCACGGCCAAGCAATAAGTACGGCTTGATACTTTAGCTAACTAGGGTTACCACAGGCCTAGTTACTAACAAGATGCAGCGAGATTATTTCACAGCCACAAGCCCTGCAGACCATCCAGGCTATCCGGACGCAATTAGGGTTGAATTCAAGTGGGTACATCGTCCAGGAAATGCATGTACCCTTAGATGACTTAGAGGGTGCAACACATGACAGTGTGCTAGAAATGTGCCCTACTCGACGGCAGGCTACAGATCCCAAGTGGGGCGCCCAGATAACGGGATTGCCTATAGCTGGAAAAATCTCTTCATGACTACTGGATTTATTCTAGTTATTAGCCTTAGTTAATTTCAGTGGGTAACTCCGACCGTGGTACTCAGGGATCCCCGTCCTAGACATTATGTAGGACAAGACGGGTTCATTTGTACAAGCACAATCGTCCACGGTGTCCAAGTTACTTAATCTTGTCATGTCGTGTTAGCCGTCGTAACAGCATTTCGAGAAATGTATCATGTCAGGTTTATCATGTCAAGAGTGCGCCACGGCGGGCCACTATCAAGAATTATCATGCCAAGTTATCATGTCAAATTTGTCAGGTCAAGTTATCTTGTCGGGAGTGCACCACGGCGGGTCACTATCAAGTCATATCATTATCATGGAGGGGAGAAACTTGTACAATTAAATAATAATATATTAATAATATATATATTCTTGAAGCCAAGGAGAAACTCTACAACTTTCATGTTGGGAGTGGGAAGAAATTCTGACCGTAATTCAGGCAATAAAACATTTAAACAATCAAAGTGGACCTCATGCGGCCCAAAAGTGGGAGAACAAACATGCGGTCAAAGAGAGTGGGAGGCCACCCATGCGGCCAGCCAAAGCTTATGCGGCCAGAAAAATAGCTGAAAGGGGGCCATGCGGCCAAGAGTAAATGTTAACAAGAAATATTCATGCAGTCAGAAAAGACAGAGAGTGGGAAGACAATAAATGCGAGCTTCCACTTAAACAAGGAAAGAGGCACATGGCCACTCAAGTACAGAGGCCACGTGGCCTAAAAGTGAATGGCCATGCGGCCATACGCTTCTCATGCGGCCCAATTGATAGCTAAGCATGCAAATACAAGGCATATAATCTATGTAACACGACAAGGCACATTAAAATATTCAAGTATGCATACTGACAAAGCGTATAAAATATGTTGCATAGCAAGCATATGCGGCTAACTTTTTCTTTCCCTACAAGATAATATATAAAAAAAATATCACAGTACAAGTGAGCCATGCGGCTCTCAATTGCTCCCATATGCGGCTGAAATGCATTAGAGAATGCATAAATTATATTCTATTGCTCCCTTTTGAGAATGCATTTAATAATGCATTGAATGCATGCATTTGGAGAATGCATCAAAATCTTGCATTACATGCATGCGTTGGAGAATGCATTTAAATATGCATTATATGAATCCTGCTGAATGTGTTTTGAAGAATGCCATTTGGAATAATGTATTAAGTGCATGCATTAAGAGAAATGCAATAAAATATTGCATTATATGCGGCTCGTTTATTTTGTTCCATGCGGCTAACACTATCAGCATGCTCTTTTGCATGCAAAAGTAGGCAAAAGCAAGCTAAGGCCATAAACCCATAATATTAGCTAATTAAGCAAATGCTTTAATAAAAGCATTAAGGTATGAAATGACAATATATTAAGTTAAGGCATTGAGAATGAGACAACAACCAAGCCTTATGCGGCTCTGTTACTCCAAAATGCTTTAATCAAAGCTTAAAGCATTAAATCCTTAAGACATTTAATTAAATAAATATTAAAGCACTAAAGCATTTAAAAGCTATGCGGCTCTCATGGGTGCATTAGGAAAAATGCATTGGAACAATGCATTAAATATACATGCTTGTCCTGATGCTTATGCGGCTACTTTGGTGCATTTGAAGAATACATTGGAACAATGCATTAAATACATGCATTTTAAAATAGGCAATAAAATATTGTATGCATTAGGTGCACGTTGGAATATTGCATGCAAAATATTGCATGCTTATGCGGCTCATATGGGTGCTGATGCATTCCATTCTTAATGCATTAACTAATGACGCCTATGCGGCTGGTTGTTCTCATTGCATTAAATAATACATGCAAAAATAAATGCTGGCTATTGCATTTATAGGCCATGCGGCTGAGTGCAAAAATGTCCATGCGGCTCAGCAAAATTTCATAGGTCAAATTTGGACCAAACAATATTCTTTGCACATGGGATCATCAACTTAGCAAAATATGCAAGTTTGATAGATCAAAAGTCCTGGAAACTGGAAATACCACAAAACTAGATCTACAAAAATTTAACCATGGAAATGAAAAATGCCAAGTACTAAAGTGGGTTAGAAACACATGAGAAAGACAATGGAACAATAAAAATGGGGTTCCTCCATGAAGCAAGATGCACTTGCCTAAGCTCTCCACTCTCTCCTGGTAGGTGAAGAGTAAAGATGGAGAAGAAGAAATGAGTAATGAGTAATAATGGAAGAGAGAGTGGGATTGATATTTATGTTAATAGTAGTGGTAGGTGGGAGTGGTTCTCCACATAAAACCAAACCAAGCCAAACCCACTAAACCGAACCAAACCAAGCCAATGCAATGCCATGATGAACCATGCCAATGCAACATGCAAAAAAACCCAAGGCTAACTAATTATGACAAACCAAAAATACGAGCCCGAAATACATACACGTATTCCAAATACGTAATATGAGATATGGGCATTACAATCAGGGTTTAAACCCATGTGCGTCAGTGTAGAAGCATGGAAAATATTGCTTTTAGTCCCACATCGGAAAGGAGAAGAAGAAAGGGCTCACTCCATTCTATAAATAGAGCCCCCTTACCTCCTTTGAAAAGGGCACCAACTTCTCTTCCTTCCTTCCAAACTTGGACTCTTCCTATTACGCACCTTCGGGTACTAAGTAGAAGAAGTCTAGGGCAGCGCGGGCTCATCGGGCTCAGTCAGCTGTCCCAACCTCTAACCATCAATAGCGTCCCGCTAAGCGGGCCTCTGATGGAAAGTTGTACAGAGCCGCCTGTGTCCAGCCCCCGGCGGCAAACGGACAGAGTGGTTCTCAAGAGTCTTCCAACAAAGATCGAGGGCAAGTGTTTCTATTAGCCTCCACATCAGGGAGAAAACATGATACCTACGCACTCGTGTGTTCGGGATACCCGGGCCCACAAAGCGAATGCACGGGCAGATCGAGACATTCCTCAAGCGAGTCATGGGACGTCCTTCATGCGGCTCGGTCATGAGACATTCCTCATGCGGCTCGGTCATGAGACGTCCTTTATACGGCTCGGTCATGAGACATTCCTCATGCAGCTCGGTCATGAGACGTCCTTCACGCGGCTCGGTCATGAGACATTCCTCATGCGGCTCGGTCATGAGACGTCCTTCATACGGCTCGGTCATGAGACATTCTTCATGCGGCACAGAACCCAGGAAGCTTCATGCGACTCAAAATCAGATGAGCTTCATGCGGCTCAAGAGTATCATGCGGCTCAAAAGTCACCAACATGGACATGCGGCTCAACGCACATAGGCAGCTCGAGTAAACTCCATGCGGCCCAGAGAGAGAGGCCACGTGGTCTTCAAAAACAGCTGTGTCCAACGTGTGGATGCATTTAATGCTCTGACGGCTGACAGACCTGACAAGTGACAGACCTGACATAAAGTTGTCATAACGACTGACACGAAAAGCAGTACTTCGGGAATAAGGAAAATCTTTAAAGTGGCACTGTCTACCAAAGTTTTGAGGCAAGCTTATGCGACCAAGAATAAACGAGTTCCTGCGGCTCAATACAACGCTAGCTTATGCGGCTCGTAGAGATTATGCACATGCGGCTCATTGAGAGTTCATCCCCTGCGGCTCAATAAAGCACTGCCCTATGCGGCTCACGAAGAGTATCTCCCTGCGGTTCAAGTGTTGCCCATCCTATGCGGCTCCGGCAGTATCCACAATCAAAACACGTGGCATCGGATCAATCAAGGATTTAACCGAATCCCAACAAAAATATTTGACATCATCGTCATAATTACTAAGATCAGGGCATATCATTTATTATCAAGCTAATGGGACACGTGGCGAGCAATCAGACATTGGCATAATCAATCACGAGGATTTAAAGCAGCTAGCATTTATTGCTCATGAGATACGATGCTATCCGCATTAATGGCCGAGATTCACTATAATCAGGATCAAGGGTTCAGATAGAATGAAGGAGCGCCGACATTCCAAACAGATAATCATTAGCAAACCCTAATGATCACCCCCCCACTCTTATAAATAGCCAGCATCATTCCCTTGTAAAAAAAAAGAGAGGTCGGCAACAAAAGAATAAAAAAATAAGAAAAGAGAGATCTACACAGAGAGAGCTCTTTTTCTTGATAATCACAGAGAGAGAGAAGCCAGGAGAGCAATCCGAGGAGAGCAAGAAAAGCATTTCTTCATCAACGTCGAGCAGATCTTCCCCGAGCCAAGGCTGCATACTGATCGTCCAAGGAGTAAGGCAGAGCGGCCGTCGCTTTCCCGAGCCTCTATCGTCACCCCCCAGAATCAAAAATAAACAATCGTACTTAGTCTGCTGTACCTAGGTTTTCATTTCTAGGCTTTCTTTGTACGAGCGAGTTTGTATTATGAGTCTAAGTTCAGTCCTCCGATAATTGTTCTGTTCTTTTACAATCAATAGCAAACACGATGGCGACTCTGCTGGGGACTAACTTCTCCACGGCTGAGGAGTTGGTGATGCAATCAGATACAGCCAAACTTGGCTCCACACAAAAGAAGATGGTCGTCCGCTTCGACCAACAGGCGTTCGAAGAGATGCTCTCTTAAGGCAGCGCTGGCCCGGCCCAGAAGTGCACCCGCACCACGAAGGCTTGCAAAGAATGGAGACCGAAGTCATTTGCTCCTCCTCAAGCCCTCGATGGGATGCCCTCTGTTGCTCAAGACGGCGAGAAGGATTCTCCTGCGGTCCCACTTCAGATCGTAGACAACTCTGCTGTCCCCAAGTCCGGCAGAAGAAAATATTATGATGCTGGACTTGCAGGGACAAAGAGGGACTCTACGCGGACCGAACCGCAGAAGAGTATTAGCCGCAAGGAGAAAGCCCATGCGGCTACATCCGCCAACCGCATGAAAAAAACTCATGCGGCTACTTCTGTCAGCCGTATAACTTATGCGACTACAGTTTCCGACAGCATGGATGAGACTCATGCGGCCAGTAAAGTCAATCGTTTGCAGAAAACCCATGCGGCCACAGATGCTAACCGCATGCGGCCAGCCTGCACGGTCGTGACCCCTAGCCGCATAAGAACTCGTCCGACGACAGGAGACAACCGTATGCAGACAGCCTGCACGGTTTCCGCTCCCAGCCGTATAGCATCTGCTCCATGCTCCTCTCGATCAGTTTTCGACCGTCTCTCGTACGGTCCGAACCCTGATGACTCTCTGGATGATAAGCCAGACTCTGTGATGTTCAACTTGGACTCTTCCTATTATGCACCCACAAGTGCTAGAAAGAAGAAGTCTAGGGCAGCGCGGGCTCATCAAGCCCAGACAGCTGCCCTAACCTCTGACTATCAGGGCGTCCCGCTGATTATCACACGGGCCTCTGATGGGAAGTTGTACAAAACCGTTCAAGTCAAATCCCCGGCGGCGAACGGACAGAGTGGTTCCTCTGACCTGCGTGAGGCGATCCTCCACAAACGCAAGGAAAGAGAAGGGGCCTCGGCGTACAAAGAATCCTCATATGGACGTCACTGCACCCAGATCATCGTCAACTGCTGCTGCAACAACGCGGCAGTGACAGAAGATCGTCCGTCCGTCTTCCACAGACTACAGCACCCGAACTCAGAAGATGAGGCACCTCCTGTTGTCTCCTACAATTTCGCTCAGAAGGTCCCCGCCGAGGGGAGAGGGAAGAAGACAAGCATCTCCAGTCCAAAGATATCAACCACTACAGCTAAGAAATTGTCGGCTAAACGGTTGTCCTCCACCGGAGTATACCAACACACCCGTTCGAAGACAAAATCTGCTGCAACAGGAGACTCATCGTCCCCGACCCTGGGGGTCGTAGGAGCTGGGGGTAGTACTCCTCCGAACGTCCACAATAATCCAACGTTTCAAGAAGACGAACCCCGAGAAACAACCCTCCCATCGGGTACAACAGATGCTGATATCCCCGAGGACATCCATGATTTTCGAGATGAAGCAAGCTCCGAAGCTGGGGGTACTGTCCCTTCCGAGTCCGAACCTGAAGAGAACAGCCCCACATATCCAGATGATTTCTCGACGCATGGGTACGACTCGGAGGGTACATCCTCCACCAATCCCTCCGTCACTCCTCATGTGAAGACGATATTCATGACAGACAGCAATCAAGGCGGTTCCAACGATTGCCAGCGCATCGACACTTTGGAGGCCATATTACATGCCTTGGTCAAGTCTGTAGACGAGATCAAAGCGGCACTTCCTACTCTGCAGGGAGTGACACCTGGCCAGACAAGCACGGGTCCCGCAATCAACGTAGGTTCAAATTCAGCGGCACCAAACCAGGGTAATAATCCTCCCGAGATAATGGCCCCTACCGCGACAGATGAGGCCCGAGAAGTAAGAAGAGAGGTTCAGGAGCTCCGAGCAATGTTTTATGCCCGAGAAAACTCTCAAGACCTCAGAATACGGCAACCATATCCTGCTGAATGGAGGGATGTTCCCTTTCCGCCAAGATATAAGTCGTTCAATATCAACCCATATGATGGCAAGACTTCAGCAAGTCGATACATCACTTACTTTGAGGTCACTACCGACCATCTGCCCCATGATGACGCTATCCTCACGCGGTTATTCATTGGGGCATTGAAAGGAGTCGCCTTCGATTGGTACCGCAACCTGTCAGACAATTGCATCCACTCCTTCGCTGGCTTCAAACGCTTGTTCTTGGAGAGGTTCTATGAGGTAGGGCAGGACGTTACGATGTCTACCCTCATGGACGTCGTTCAAGGAGAGAAAGAACTGACGAGAAATTACATTGAGCGGTTTCGTCAAACCGCAATGAAGTTACCATCTGGCAACCCGGACTCTTCTTTGATTGAAATTTGCCAAAAGAGACTACTTCCAACAATTAGTCTCTGGATGGGCGAAAGTCAGTTCAAGGACTGGAAGGCTTTTATCATCAGTGCTACAAGTGCTGAAGAACGATTGAAGAAGGCTCGCCAACTGGGGTTGCATATCTCGGAGGGAGAGAACAAGAGCAAGCGTCCCAACACCAGCAACGACAATGGGGGTAGCCCCTCCAACAACCGGGACAACAAAGGCAAGCAGGCTATGGTGACCGATACAGCCCAGAAGCCTGAGCCACAGCCGGCAGACAAACAATGGCCTCAAATCACTTATTCCTTTGAAGACGGTCACGTCAAGCCTATCTTGGACATGCTTATACAAGGAGATAGGATTCAGCTTCCTCCACCAAGATGGGAGCCTCGGCCGGCTGATTTGGAGAACCCGAAGTTCTGCCATTACCACCGCTACGTCCACCATGCTACGTACGACTGCTACCAACTGAAACGATATATCCAGAACCTCATCGATTCGAACGCTCTGGCCATCGATTTCGAGGAGGTAACCGTGGCAGCCAACATGGTGTCCGTACAATTCGGCAGCTTCCCTCCAACCGAGATCCAGGATGGGGTGATACCCATCCCTCTGGCAACGATGGAGATTGGTAATCTCCTGCCTGCTCAAGCTGCTGGTCTAGTACCTCTCACCACATCACGAGGGGAAATCATGTGGGTCCATCCGGACCTGGTCTACGAGGTAACTCAGTCCACTCCATCTTCTAAAAAGAAAAGTAGAAAAGTCAGATCCTGCCGTACCACCTCAGCAGATGAAGAGGAAGTCACGGCCGTTGTCACTCGATCCGGAGCACAATCTCAACCTGTGGCTGAAAATGCGACTGATGGTCATCCGCCCACTACCAATGATGCTCCGGGACCGGCTCAGCCTTCGACGACCGACAAGCCTAGGCCGAAAGAGACTCGCTTCGACAAGTCCCTCCGGAAGGAGACACCTCAGGGGCTGGAGAGGCCCTACAACTTCGACATCTTAGCACAATTAGCTAATACCCCAGCCAAATTGTCTTTATATGAACTCCTCAGGCTCTCAAAGGATGTCCGCACGGCTTTAAGTAGGTGCTCCAAAATGCCGACGCATACTTGGCTCAGGTCAACCTCACGGGAGATAACCAACCTGCAGAGCTCCAAGATAGTACGTGTACGGGAGCAATGCCCAATATCGTCTTCTCCCCACAAGACATGCTCATCAAAACTAACCTGCATGATCTCCCGCTATACCACACTGGATACATCGGCGATGTAAAGGTGGACCGAATGCACATTGATCCTGGGTCCTCTATAAGCATCATTCCGAAGGGTCTGCTACATCATCTTCGCGTTCCGATGCATCGCCTGACACCTACAAGCACCGTCATTAGCAGTTTCAATTCGGACAGGAGCTACCCAATAGGGAAGATCCGTTTGAAGTGTCAGATCGGCGATCTCCAATCAGAAGTCACCTGTTATGTCATAGATGCCGACACTTCTTACAATATCCTTCTGGGGCGGCCTTGGATACACGATTACATGATCGTGCCTTCCACGCTACACCAGTGCTTCAAATATGTCGATAAGCACGGCTTCGTGAGGACAGAGTTTGCCGATATCGATCCCTTCAAGGGGGTCGAATCTTATTACTTAGACTCCTGTCTGTACAAAAAATCAAAGACGCATCTGGTCGAAGAAGATGTGCAAGCTCACAACAAGACGGCTACAGGATCAGAAGAACCTCTAACGATCCACCTTCAGGCTCGCAAACCGGGCAATTCCGCACCCCTTACGGCCACTCTGCGTAAGGACGCAATCAGTCTCCCGGCACAAGAAGAACAGATGAGAATCCGGCTGCCAAGGTCCGGCCAAGCGCCGAGACCCATAACAGGGCCACTTACCATCAGACTACCGAGAGTCGGTCAGCCCCAAACGGAGAAACTCAATCCCTCCGATAGGCCACTGACAATACGCCTTCCCAAGAAAGGTTATCATCCCGATACAAGGTCTGACACTTCTAGCGAACCAGCCACCCCTCGCTCCATATCGAGTGCCAGACTGGGGGTTGCTAGTCTACCGATAACCCCACGCTCAACTCCATCAACTGAACCACTGATAATCAAGTTGCCCAAGTCATCCTCTCAGTCTGCATTTACACAGGGGGTGGTCGAAGAAGAGTCAGAGCTGGCCAAGTATGTGGCTACTCACACTGAGACTTGCTCATGTTGTCCATCAACGGCAACTTCCTGAAGAAGTATTACATCCGAAACGACATCCAAAAAAAAATCCCTGATGATTGAGTTATGTACCCTCCGGTACCGCTGAACTCGCATTCCGCCTCCAAATTTCCTAGATTGGTGAGTTATGTACCCCCCGGTACCGCTGAACTCACATCCACTCCAGATTACCTAGTCATGTACCCGCTGGTACCACTGAACTCACATCCACAACATTCCAGATTATTGAGTTATGTACCCGCTGGTGCCGCTGAACTCACATCCACAACATTTCAGATTATCGAGTCACGTACCCGCTGGTACCGCTGAACTCACACTCACCATTCTCCAGATTCCCGAGTCATGTACCCTCTTGTGCCGCTGAACTCACATCTACAACATCCCAGATTATCGAGTCATGTGCCCGCTGGTGCCACTGAACTCACACTTTCACAATATTGAGTCATGTGCCCGTTGGTGCCTCTGAACTCACATCCCGGTCACTCTTTCAGATAGTAAGTCATGTATGATCGTACCTCTGAACTTTCTTCCTGGAAGAGATCTTCCCTCATGATATACCCGTACTTCCAGTGCACCAAAAAGGGTAAGCGATCCACAAATTTCCAAAACGGCCATGTCCTCATTACCTCTGAGTCATTTCACTTCCGCCAAAAATAAATCACCCCCTACATAGAACTTCCATGTCCTCATTACCTCTGAGTCGTTCTATGTACCCCTCTTCATTGAGCCCACTCCTGCCATGTCCTCATTACCTCTGAGTGGGAAGCCTCCGTAGAAGAAACCTTCATACTTGCCATGTCCTCATTACCTCTGAGTAAGTATGTCGATTCTCTTTCAACCTATTATCTGTACCCACGACCGGAGTACGACAAGGATAATAGGTCCATAAATGTCCTCTGTTGACCACAAATGTCCTCTGTTGACCACAAATATCCCCCATGGAGTCCTCTCCTGCCATGTCCTCTTTACCTCTGAGTAGGAAGACTCCACGGTAAAACCTTCATACTTGCCATGTCCTCATTACCTCTGAGTAAGTATGTTGGTTCCCTTTCATCCTATTATCCGTATCCTAAGCCAGGGTATGCCAAGGATAATAGGCCCACAAATGTCCTCTGTTAACCACAAATGTCCTCTGTTAACCATAAATGTCCTCTGATGACCACAAATGTCCTCAGTCGACCACAGATGCTGTACTGGGTCTCCAGTACACGCCCATCCCTTCCCTATCATGCCTAGGAGCCCAGTTGCTCCCTGGCATTCTCTCGAATACCAAAAACTTCTATAGCTGTCTTATCACGAAGTTGTTCTAGGTATTCCTCTCCGAAACTTGTTACTCGTACCTAAAACCAAGGTACGCCCAGGGTAACAGGTCCACAAATAATCCCCCAGCAGGTCCAATTCCACAAACACCACAAGTACAAGAAAGAGAAAATGAGTTGAAACATGCTCATTTATTCAAAATTCAAAGTACTACATCATCTGGGATCACATCCCTTGATAAAAAGAAAAGAAAAACAGTGAAAGAAAACAGAAAACTGTTTACTGCTCCATGGCATTCTTTCGCCCGATACCAAGAACCTCCATATCCGCCTTACCGCGGAGTTGTTCTAGGTATCCCTATCAAACTTATTATCCGTACCTAAAACCAAGGTATGCCAAGGATAATAGGCCCATAAATGTCCTCTGCTGACCACAAATGCCGTACTAGGTCCCTTAGTACATCCACATCTTTCCTTATCATCACATGCTTTCGGAGCCCAGCTGTTCCATAGCATTCTTTCATCCAATGCATAGAACTTCCACGTTGATAGCACCTCTGAGTTGTTCTATGTATCCTCATTCGAGTTCACTCCTACCATGTCCATATCACCTCTGAGTAGGAAAGCTCTACCATCAACCTTATATTTACCACGTCCATACCACCTCTGAGTAAATATGATATTTCCCTCTCTCAACTTATTATCCGTACCTAAAACCAAGGTACGCCAAGGATGATAAGTCCACATAAAATCCCCAGCGGAAGTACCCAAACCTATCACATCCATGCTACCTCTGATTGGATTGCTACACCTAAACAAATCTACTTTTCATGCTTCTTATTCAAAGTGTTCCAAATTTGCAATTTGGAAACTTTAAAGGGGGTCCTGTAGAAGCATGGAAAATATTGCTTTTAGTCCCACATCGGAAAGGAGAAGAAGAAAGGGCTCACTCCATTCTATAAATAGAGCCCACTTACCTCCTTTGAAAAGGGCACCAACTTCTCTTCCCTCCTTCCAAACTTGGACTCTTCCTATTACGCACCTTCGGGTGCTAAGTAGAAGAAGTCTAGGGCAGCACGGGCTCATCGGGCTCAGTCAGCTGTCCCAACCTCTAACCATCAAGAGCGTCCCGCTAAGCGGGCCTCTGATGGAAAGTTGTACAGAGCCGCCTGTGTCCAGCCCCCGGCGGCAAACGGACAGAGTGGTTCTCAAGAGTCTTCCAACAAAGATCGAGGGCAAGTGTTTCTATTAGCCCCCATATCAGGGAGAAAACATGATACCTACGTACTCGTGTGTTCGGGATACCCGGGCCCACAAAGCGAATGCACAGGCAGATCGAGACATTCCTCATGCGAGTCATGAGACGTCCTTCATACGGCTCGGTCATGAGACATTCCTCATGCGGTTCGGTCATGAGACGTCCTTTATGCGGCTCGGTCATGGGACATTCCTCATGCGGCTCGGTCATGAGACGTCCTTCATGCGGCTCGGTCATGAGACATTCCTCATGCGGCTCGGTCATGAGACGTCCTTCATACGGCTCGGTCATGAGATATTCTTCATGCGGCACAGAACCCAGGAAGCTTCATGCGACTCAAAATCAGACGAGCTTCATGCGGCTCAAGAGTATCATGCGGCTCAAAAGTCACCAACATGGACATGCGGCTCAACGCACATAGGCAGCTCGAGTAAACTCCATGCGGCCCAGAGAGAGAGGCCACGTGGTCTTCAAAAACAGCTGTGCCCAACGTGTGGACGCATTTAATGCTCTGACGGCTGACAGACCTGACAAGTGACAGACCTGACATAAAGTTGTCATAACGACTGACACAAAAAGCAGTACTTCGGGAATAAGGAAAATCTTCAAAGTGGCACTGTCTACCAAAGTTTTGAGGCAAGCTTATGCGACCAAGAATAAACGAGTTCCTGCGGCTCAATACAACGCTAGCTTATGCAGCTCGTAGAGATTATGCACATGCGGCTCATTGAGAGTTCATCTCCTGCGGCTCAATAAAGCACTGCCCTATGCGGCTCACGAAGAGTATCTCCCTGCGGTTCAAGTGTTGCCCATCCTATGCGGCTCCGGCAGTATCCACAATCAAAACACGTGGCATCGGATCAATCAAGGATTTAACCGAATTCCAACAAGAATATTTGACATCATCGTCATAATTACTAAGATCAGGGCATATCATTTATTATCAAGCTAATGGGACACGTGGCGAGCAATCAGACATTGGCATAATCAATTACGAGGATTTAAAGCAGCTAGCATTTATTGCTCATGAGATACGATGCTATCTGCATTAATGGCCGAGATTCACTATAATCAGGATCAAGGGTTCAGATAGAATGAAGGAGCGCCGACATTCCAAACAGATAATCATTAGCAAACCCTAATGATCACCCCCCACTCTTATAAATAGCCAGCATCATTCTCTTGTAAAAAAAAGAGAGGTCGGCAACAAAAGAATAAAAAAATAAGAAGAGAGAGATCTACACAGAGAGAGCTCCCCCTTTTTTTCTTGATAATCACAGAGAGAGAGAAGCCAGGAGAGCAATCCGAGGAGAGCAAGAAAAGCATTTCTTCATCAACGTCGAGCAGATCTTCCCCGAGCTAAGGCTGCATACTGATCGTCCAAGGAGTAAGGCAGAGCGGCCGTCGCTTTCCCGAGCCTCTATCGTCACCCCCCAGAATCAAAAATAAACAATCGTACTTAGTCTGCTGTACCTAGGTTTTCGTCCCTAGGCTTTCTTTGTACGAGCGAGTTTGTATTGTGAGTCTAAGTTCAGTCCTCCGATAATTGTTCTGTTCTTTTACAATCAATGGCAAACAGTCAGCAGTGGAGCTTCGGCGCATCATTAGGGTTTAAACCCATGCACGTCGACGGAAAAAACCTTAGCACATCATCAGGACTCAAGGTCCATGCGCGTCGGCGTATGTGAGTTCTAAAAATGGTACAAAAAGATATGGTAAAGGATGATGAAACCCACCAATCACCGCCGGCCGAACGTCGACGGGCGGTCGGGGGACATCATCTGCGACAGCCTCTACAGGCTCTTTCCCTTTGGCTCGTCCTCGGCCAGCACCGTCGCGAGGAGTCTTGGGAGCCATTTCTTGAAAGAAGGAAGTTAGGGTTTTTTCAAAAGAAGAACTCTAAAAGAAGAAAGCAAAGAGAGGAATAACTCTCTCTGTCTCCATCTCACGCCTATTTAAAGGTCCAGTCGCACGCGTGAACCGATGAAGTGTGACCTCAGCCGCCGTCTCGGGTTCTGTGAGGAGATAACTGCAAATAAATATAAAAAAGATCATCATTAATCTTTTTGGTTATCGAAGCGTTATCATTTGCATTTACTGAGAGGAGCATGCACCCTATTACCGATACGCGGAGTAATCATGCGCCCGAACAGTCATGCGCCCCGTAGAAGACGCCACCATGCTTCTTATTCAAAGTATTCCAAAACTTGACAAAAAAGTTTTGAAAACTTTGAAGGGGGTCTTGAAGAAGCATAGAATTTCAGGACCAGAAATCCTATGCGCCAAACACTACATGCGCTAGGGAGCTCAGATGAAGTACTTGGCACAGCAAAGGAATAAACATTAAAAGAGGATTTTTATTCATATAAAAGTCTATTACATATCTAAAAAGAGTTGTACAAAGGAGAATTTCTACAAAGAAAAGACCCTAAGTCTACAGCTAGACGCAGCAACCACCATGCGCTTGCAAACAGCCGCATCTCGCCATGCGCTCTCAAACAGGCGTATCTCGCTATGCGCTCTCAAACAGGCGCATCTCGCCATGCGCTCTCAGTCAGGTACATCTTTTCAGCAGCTCAGTTATGTGCATCCTCAGTTATGTGCATCCCTTCAACGTCCCAGTCAGGCGCATCATGAAGTGTCAGCATATGCGGCATCAAATGCTTCGACTAATGAAGCATTTATTGAGCAGAACGAGGGTAGGCAATCAACCCTCTAGCTGGAGGAAGAGCTCTTCAAACCAAGAAAGAGGATAGCACCGCAATCGACCCGCAGCTAAAGGAGCAGCTTTCAACCCAACCAGAATGGGCAACACCCACTCTAGCGAGAGGAGGAGCTCTCCCAAAGCCCAAGGAAGATGATCGGAGCACCGTAATTCCGATCTGTGGCTCTTCCAGCATAACGGAGACGAGGCTCGAGCATCCCAATTTTTAGATACAACAGGCACCTTCCGCCTGTCTTAGAAGCCCTCGACTCCGACTTTTGGATGTAACAGTCACCTTCAAGTGCATCAATGAAGACAATGCGTCGCATCTTCACCCTCAGAAGCATCTCATCAACAGAATGTCCTCGAGCAAACAAGTTTATTTCGGAAGGACGTGAGAGAACGAGAAGCAAACCCTCTCCATGCCACTATTTATAGGCCGGGCAAATCAAACCCATGCGCCAAGTGGCTGGCTCTCCGAATCCTGTGTAATAAATTTGTATTAAATGGTGATGAATCTGATGCTTTGAATTCAACTGAGTCAAGAACGGCTATTTAAAGCACTCGAAGAACGTAACAGCCGGGCCCATAAAGACGTATCATGTAAAAGGATGCGCCGGCCAGACCGTGCATCATACTGACGTGCCCATTAGCCTCGTAAGGATGCGCCCCCATGTATCCCTATGCGCCTAGTGGGACGTCGATCGATGCGCCCACTCAACAGCCCATCACCTGTCAAGAACATTAAATGCTGAAGTCTGACAGAGTTGGAAGCACGCCCCCCGAAGACTGAACAGTTGACAGCTTTTTCAGAAAACGAAGCGTCGCCGACGTCAGCATCATCATTACTTTCCTCCGGCTGTTACAAGCCACGTGGCCGCCCAACCATTCGCATGCGCCTCTGCGACCATGCGTCTAAATCTCTGCATGCGCCTCAGACTTTTCTCTGGTCCCTAAAGACAGAAGTAAAGTCACTGCTGAAGCCCCGCATGCGCCTCAAAAAGCCATGTGCCCCGACTGGTTCGTGACTCCTAAAGGTTACGAGCCAAAGTCTCCTCATGCGCCCAATCCTAGGTACATCCTATCAGATCACTCCCCACCGAATCCGAGATCTTAGAGCCTTGGACCTACGACACGCGCTCTTTGACTTGATTCAGCCTATGAAGGGGTGCTAATCACCCAAGATCTCAGCAACTGAAAGATCCTCTCCATTGCTACGTGTCAGCTCTGCCGCAGCCTACAACAACAATAAGAAGGGTTTAACTCCTCAATCAGAGCGCATCACCCATGCGCCTCCATCAGCAACCACCACGTGGCGTCCCCGCGTACAGGCGCATCCTACATGCGCGCATGAGCAGCCAGCCTGCAAAGCTATAAATAGAAGGATCACTTCCTTTCTACACACACAGAGATCGCACAAGCACTAACAACATATAGAGAGAGGCAGATACAGACACTCAACGTCTTCTCCCTCTCCGCAAGCTCCGGTACCCAGAGCAACTTAGACCTTTAGAAAATCGAGAACCGTCGTCAGATCGTCAACGGAGTCAACGCATTACCACTCGCTCCATCGGCACAAGGGACCCAGATAAATAAAAGTGTACTCCTAGGACTACGTCTAAGTCCTACATTGTAACACTGTTCTGTTTGTATTAAAATTACACCAAAAGATTTTAATGGCAAACAACAATGTGCTGGAAATGTGTCCTACTCATCGACAGACTACAAGTCCACAGGGGTGGCCGGGATAACAGGATCGCCTGTAACTAGAAAATCTCTCTAAATGAACTACTTAATCAATCTAGTCATTAACCTAGTCAGATTCATTATGAATCCCTGATCATGGTAACCATGAATCTATGTCCTAGACATGATGCAAGACAAAAATAGGTAGCTTGTACAGGCATAATCAAAAAATCAACTACGGTGTCAAGACAAGAGTTATACTAGCAAGTCAGGATAGCTGCCGCAACAGCGATCAAGAGTACACATGTCATGTCAGGTTTACTTGTCATATCGAGAGTACTTGTCAGGAGTGCGCCTCGACGGGCCACTATCAAGTTTATACATGTCATATCAAGTTTACTTGTTACTTGTCAAGAGTACGTCTCGACGGGCCACTATCATGTCATGTCGAGACGGGGTTATGTTATCATGTTCAAGTCAAGATCAATACTAGCAAGTCTCATGCTCAACAAGTTATCAAGTCGGGTCGTCGCAAGTTAGGCCAAGTACAAGACACATGCAAGATCACAAGTATTTACAACAAAAACTAGGAGAACATACATGGGGTAAGGGCAAGGGGGTATCAAGGTAACCAAGTGGCGCTGGTCAGGTGGTGTCAGGAAGGTGACATGTGGTGCCTAGTCAAGTGGCGCCATGGAGGTGACAAGTAGCGCCTAGAAAGTGGCACCAAGGAGGTGAAATGTGGCGCCTAACTAGTGGCACCAGGGAGGTGACATGTGGCGCCTAGCAAGTAAGAGTAGCAGCTGGCACGGGGTGCCAAGTAGGGCTGGGTGGTGCCAGGCCAAGTGGCGCTGGGCCAGGGGTGGCGTGGCACCAAGTGGCGCGCACTGATAGGCGTGGCACCAAGTGGCACGCACTGATAGGCGCGGTGCTAAAGAGCGCACGCGCGACTGAGATGGCACGGCACTAATTGGCGCGCATGCGACTGAGATGGCACGACGCCAAGTGGCGCACGTGTGACTGTTCATCTTCTCCAACAGACCGAGAGTTGCTCAAGGAACCCATGGCTTCAAAATGCCATAACTTCCTCAAAACAAGTCAGAATCGGGATTTCCAAGAGTCTAAACTGGGTAGAATGAGATTTTCTACAGCCTGCGACAACTGATTTTAGGAAATACCAAGTTTTAACAGATCAAAACCAAGAAAAATAAGAAAAAAAATCATAACTTAGATCTACAAAAATGTATCCAACAAAAACAAAAATGCCAAGTTCTAAAGAGACTTAGAATCAAGTAAAGAAGAGAATGGAACAAAGAAACTTGGGATCCATCATGAAGCAAGTTGCACTTGCCTAGAGCTTGGTAGGTGGGAGGAGTAATGGAGGAGAAGAAGAGTTAATGAGAAATAATGGAGGAGAAGGAAGAAGTTGGTTTATATACCAACCTATATCCTCAACCTAAACCAAAACAAACCAAGCCAAGCCAAGTTAACATGCTAGGATGAACCAAGGTGAACCAAACCAAACCAAACCAAATCAAGACTAAACTAAGACTAGGCTAAACAAAACAAGTCAAAACATGGGCCACTGGACAAATGTCAGAAATTCGTACACGTATACTGAAAATACGTATAACGGGAAACGGAAGTGACATAGACGAAGCTTTAAAACACACGAGCGTTGCCTTCAGTCATGCAGCATGCTCCTCCTGATTTATAGCACCTATGGAGAGCGAGAATCAGTACAATCAACATGTACTGGCGAGTGACTAATTATTTTCCATGCTCTCATTTGGTTCAAGAATTTAGATAAAATATGCAACTTGTTTTAGTGATCTTTCTAGCCATCCTAGTCAGTTTCATGCAAGCAGTTTAATGAAACATAAATAAGAAGAATTTATGCTAGAACTTACCCACGGTAGAGCATGCTAAGCAACATAAAGCTTACCGTGTTCTTTTTTGTCATATTACAAAACATAAGTTTAACTAGTACATATTTGCGGAGGTCATTGGCAAGAAAACCATTCTGGACATAGCTTGGTTTAGACGGTGCATGTTCAATGCGGGTAGCAAGCTCCATTGAAGGAGCACCGAATACCCGCGGTACAATCCAACATAACTATCGTGTTTCTTTCTAGGCCGGATCGGTCCCGTGGCCCCAAACAATTGCCCTTGTATACAAGTTGTCCATGGCCGTGCTACGTTAAAAAGTGATTTAAGGCATGTTTTATGGTATTATTGCAACAACTTTATAATCGATTCATTTCTTGGTTTTGCAGATCATGAAATAATGCTATCTCTTTTATAGAACCTTATCTTTTCTCTTTTTGAGCGTGAAACTTGTATTTTTCGAGCAAATTATTCTAATTTGATACAATTATCCCGAGTTCTTATTTTTGAGATAGAGGGTCAAGGTGAAGGAGGTCAGCCACTCACCTTGATTTCTGTTCGAGGCGAGAGACTTGTTGGTCGCGATAGACGTTGCCTATGCGATTACCTAAAATCGTACAAGCAACTGATCATAATATTATTTATTCAAGGAGTTCGATATGTAAATGCGAGTTCGAAACGCAAGCCATAAAAACATTCATGAAAACGTATTCAGAAAACCAAAGCAAAAACCAACGCAAGTGCAGCGTAAAAAATAAAAAAACGGGAGGTCTCTCCCAACTCAGCCGCAGAGTCTATCCTCGAGGTGCAACCCGCTAAATATGGGACTTGATTTCGAAGAAGCCTTTCCATAACGAAAAGGATCTTAATTCAATCATTCCCATTCGGTCGATTCAATCGATCCCGACCTATCGGTCCCGACCGAATCGATAGCAATAGTGTTCCTTTCTCGCGCACCCCGTGAACGGAGAACGGGACATGATGTAGGAACGGAGCAATACACCATAATCAACTAAGAAAAAGTTTTGTCCTCAAAACTTAAGAAAAAAATCTACCGTTAGGAAAAATAGAGATGGAAACTTTTCCCTCATCTCCGACTCCAGTTCCCAGGTCGACTCTTCGATCGCATGGTTCTTCCAGAGCACGCGAATGAGAGAGATGGCATAATTTCAAAGCAGTTTATCCTTGTGCTCTAAGATTTGTACAGGCTCTTCAACATACGATAAGTCTGCCTGCAGATTCATCTGATCAAAGTCTACCACATAGCTTGGTTCGTGTACGTACTTCTGCAACTGAGAGACATTAAAGACATTGTGTATATCTAATAGTGCTGGCGACAATACAATCTGGTGAGCTACTGGGGCGACTCGCTTTAATATATCGAAAGGACCGATAAATCTTGGACTCAACTTTCCTTTAGTTCCAAATCTCGTGACTCCACACGTAGGTGTGACTTTTATAAACATGATCACCCTCCAGGAATTCAAGGGGTAGTCAGTAAGTGTTGGCATAGCTCTTCTGTCGACTTTGTGCTATCTTTAATCTCTCCCGTATCAACTTAACTTTTTGTACAGTCTGCTCCACCGGTTCCGGACTGACTATCTGCCGTTTTTTGACTTCATTCCAGCAAATAGACGATCTGCACTTCCGGTCGTACAAGGCTTCATAGGATACTATTTGGATTCTGGACTGATAGCTGTTATTATATGCAAATTCGGCCAACGGTAGATGAACGTTCCAGCTTGACTTCAAGTCGATTGCACATAGACGTAACATTTCTTCGAGAATCTGATTCACCCGCTCTGTTTGGCCTTTGGTCTGATGATGATATGCTGAGCTAAACTTTAACTTGGTCTCCATTGTTGACTGAAGACTGCACCAGAAGCATGACAAGAATCCTCCATTTCGATCTGAGATAATTGATACTGGAATCCCGTATAGCCGAACTATTTCATCAAAATAGATCTGATCAGCAAGACGATCGACGCTCCAAGTGACTTTAATGGTAATAAAATACGCTGACTTGGTTAATCAATCGACGACGACCCGGACGGCATCGTTCCCCCGCGACGTCTTCGACAGGCCAACAACAAAGTCTATAGTGATGTGATCCTATTTCCATTCTGGAATGGCAAGGTTCTGCATCTCTCCGTAAGGTCGCTGGTGCTCAGCTTTTACCTGTTGGCATACCATACATTGTAACAACAAGAGTGCAACATCTCTCTTCATGCCGTGCCACCAAAAGATAATGCGGAGGTCCTTATACATCTTGGTGTTGCCATGATGCAAGGAATATTTTGCATAATGCGCTTCCAACATTATCTCTTTTCTGAGTTCTGGGTTATCCAGTACACGTAACCTGTCCTTCACTCACAATATTCCCAACTCGTCCTCTACAAAATCAGACGCCTTTCCTGTTGATATCAGCTTCTGTATCTTCTCCAGGTATAGATCATCCTTCTGAGCAGACTTGATCTTTTCTAATAGGCTTGGTTATAGCCGCAGTTGCACCAGCTGTGTGCCCACAAATCAAACTCGGAGTTCTATGTCCATTCCCTCCAAGTCGCACAGCAGTCGACTGTTGATGGATAGTGAAGCTATGTACTTCCGACTTAGTGCATCTGCTGCAACATTCCCCTTGCCCGACGTATAGTCGATCGACAAGTCGTAGTCTTTAATCAGTTCCAGTCATCGCCTCTGCCGCAAATTTAGTTCTTTCTGGGTGAAGAGACACTACAAAAAATAGCTTAATAGCGACTGAAATTTTAGTCGCTAAATCAGGCATTTTAGTCGCTTAAGCAAATTAGCGACTAACTCTCGACCAAACAATTTGGTCACTGAGTGCATCGTCGTTGATCAGTTTTGGTCGCTAGTTAGTCGCTACAGCGACGAACTTTCGACTAGAAAGCGATGAAAAATAGCGACTAACATCGGACTTGACATTTAGTCGCTGAATTAGCGACTAATTAACAACCAAATTTCGACGATATATTTACAGTTCAATACTAGCGACGAAAATATTTAGTCATTGAACTGTCGCGGGGTAGTCACTGAGTTGTCGCAGGTTAGTCGCTATTTGTACTTCGTCAGTTTATTTTAGTCGCTAGATTATCGCAAGTTAGTCGCAGTTTCATGGTTGTTTTCCAGGTTTATAGGAATCATGCTATATATAACCTATAAGAATAATATAAACAAGTCAATATCATATTGTCATGTCTAATCATTTCCAAATATTGCAAATAACTTTTAGAACCACAATAATTATCAAGGATAAACAAAAACAATTACACACAAAGTAAAACTAAAAAATATATATCATTATCATGTCCAAACAAAAAAAACTAAAAAATATATATCATAGCCATGTCCAACCATCGGCAATACAACATTCATACAAAAAGATAAACTAATACAAGAAGCACAAAATGATACGTGTCCGGTGATAGAAAAGCATATAAAGTCAAGATGCTGGTGGCTGCATGCTACCCATAAACTGCGTCATGAACGTAACTAATGCCTGTTGCTGGATCATCGTAAACACAGGAGCTGGAACAGAAGTAGCTGGAGGAGCAACAGATAAAAATGTAGTCGGATGAGCAACAGATGGAGGTGTAGCCTGATGAGCAGCAGATAGTACAATACCTGGATTAAAGGAAGAAGCAACATGAGGGAGAGAAACAACCGGAGTACTGGAAGGAACAGTGGTACCATCATGTGCACTAGTAGAAGACACCAACTCTGTAATATGTCTCAGCTGTCTTTGAAAATCTAACATCATGGTGGTCATCTGATGCATAGTAAAAATGCCAGTAGAAGTAGCATGTGCAGGACAGATAGTAGACTGTTCAGGTGGAAGTACTCTGGAGTATATCGACGGTTGCCATGCTAACGATCCGGTACCGTACACAGTTCCGCCCTTCCCTCTCCCAACAACTTGTACCCACAAGTCATTCCTCTCAAGGGGCATACGTGGCGTACTAGTACCATTCGTCCCCCTTCCTGATCACCAGCCTGAGATGCATGACTCTCCAATTTCTCGTAGGCCTCCTGTATATATAGAGGTATCATGAATATATAAAAATTTAACCAAACTACATATTTTTGAAGAATATGAACTTCTATATGAATATATGAACTTAAGTTTGTCTTTATGTGTGTACAAATGTGCGAGACTGTAGGTTCATTTTTTTGTTCCAAGCTACTGAAATTCAGATTGAAACAAGTAGAACTCTGTACAAAATGTTGTATATTTTACTTTCCTATAATTTAAGGTTTCTACACAATCATAGAATTCTATTTTTTTACTTCATTTCTCTACCCAGGCAGTATATGCATTTTCCGAACAGTACTTCTATTGAAGATAAATATTTTTAATATAGAATATTGCTTCTCAGAATAAATCATAGATAGTTAAATCTATCATGTTATCACTCTATATATTTCTGTATGCCTAAAATTGTGCCCAAGGCCAACACAGGAGCCTCTGTTGAATTATTTTATGTTAATAAGTCGTGCCAATATTCAACATTGTTATAAGTTCAATCACTAATGATACCATAAACTCTGAAGTTTAAACATGAGCCTCTGGAGTCAGCACAGTTGGAAATTAACAAATTGAAAGATAAGGTGGCTTCATTAGTAGGAAAAGTTAAGGAGAGTGCATTGTCTTCAGATTTAAAATCTAAACTTGAAGCTACAGGCTAAGGTGGATTTATTAGAAGGAAAAATTGATGAGGAGAGAGCATTGTCTGCAAAATTTGCAGCAAAGTGCCCATAGTAGGAAGAATAATCCCTAAGGTATCTGGAGCCCATCAATCAGAAGATACGACTATTTCTAGGTGTTATGACCGACTTCAACATAGTCTATAGAGCATCTATGTTCCCCAACGGGACTATAACAGATGGTGTTAGTGTGGGCGAGATCACTGAACTTTGAAACCTGCAGTCCCAGGTTCACTTCTTTTTGGGAGTTAACACGTTTCTCTGAAATAACACACATCTGGGTTTACTTTTGTGAGGGTTTCTACCCAATCTCAATACCACAAACCTGCCAAGGGAACTCCAGTAATAGCATGACAAGATTCACTACGGAAATAATAGATGCGCACTCGTTCTACCTAAACCTTCTTTCTTTCGTCACAAGAAGAAATAAGAGAGCATTGTTGTCCAGACTCCAACCTTTCCCCAGTTGCCGAGCAATAAATCAAATGTGGAGCCCCATTAATACTGCTCCTCTTCCAGAAAATTCTAGCCTTAGTACAACAACTATTCTCACCTCTTTCCAGTAAAATCATTGGTAATGAACGAATGGCCATAGCCAAAAATACTGAATTAGCTGGATCTTACCTTATGCAATGGTGACATTTATTACCCCTTGTGTCCTGGAGAATGGGTTGTCGAGTCGTAGAAACAACATCTTAATTAGATATGTCTTATACTCGCTCTCTTCAAATACTATATTAGCTTGTTATCTTCAATTGAATATATGAACTTAAGGCTGTCATTAACTAGCATTCAACATGAATATATGAACTTAAGGCTGAAGTCCTTAAAGACCCGTTAATGATGGAAACAAATAATCACAAGATTATAAAGGACAATGCAAGTGTCGAAAGACAAGTAAATACTTACAAATGCTTTGGTAGCGCGTTCGTCTACTAACTTTCCATCGGACCACAGATCTATGCGTGTCTCGTTAGCAGGCCTCTCTGGTGGACTGGGGGGTCTGAAAAACCTGGACGTCGGTAATATGCTCCATTAGACAAAACATAAGACCGGGATACATATTTGCTCTAGTAGAAGCAACAAGAGGGAGTTTGGTAGATGCAGAAGGAAGAGATGATGTGCCTCCAGAGAGAAGAGAAGCTGGCGTGCCTCCCACCGATGACGGAGTAGGCTGCGGGGACAACCCATCATCTGTCATAATAATATCATCTTCAGATGCTCCTCTGATTTGTTGATCTGGAGTGGATGGGGACGGTCGAGATGAACCTCCACGGAGGCGGCGACGACCTCGGTTCGTTATAGGTCAGATCTGTACATTTATAAAGATAGTAGTATAAGTGACATCAAAATATCACAACATGTAGGAACTATTGCCCTACACACTCTACAGAGTAAATAACCTCTAAGTTTCCATAAACAATCAATTAGAGAATCATAGCACACCAAGACAGCATATTCATCTCTTCATATTTATTATACACACCAAGACACAAGTGCTAAAACAGAAAGGTTCTCCAAAATTATAAACCTGCTGTAGAAATGAAAACCAATAGCTTATGTGAGATCATAAATCCGAAGGCAGAAACATGACAAATCAAAAGAGGTAAAAGGATGGGCAATTAAATATTATACCATGGAAAATGGCATAAACTACAAGAACGAGAAGAATATGAGCAAATATTAAGGTCAGAAGTGCTGGTTATTGATAAGCATGAACCAAAAAGGCATCTCAAGATATGAGAAGGGCCCAGGATAGTTGCCACACGAAAGGAAGCTATTTTGAAAGGTAAAACACTCAAGGTTACCATTCAATAAAAAAAACACAATCTAACTAATATTATGCCAATGGTACAGATTCTTAATACATGAGAAATGTGAAGGTAAATATCTGGAATTGGAATCTGAACAAGGTAAATTCACAGTTCAATTTATGTACAAGTTATACCTGAAATTGGATAGTAATTCTCAATCTACTGCAGACGTGACAGGGTCCAACATACAATATAAAACAAACGGTATAGGGTATAAGAGGAGCAAAAGAAGAATTCACATGTTGCTTATGTACACATTAACACACCCTGCATTGGAGAAAAAATGCCAATTTATAGCAGAGTGCACCAGAAATATATGGGAGTCCGAACGCAAATCTTAATTTAAAACTTAAATATTAGAGTGTTTCCATCTTTGTGTGGTATAATTTTCTTATATTAGTTCCCCAGTTGTATCTAATAACCTATTCAAGTACTTACTAGCTAGGCATACTGGACAAGTGGACAGACATGTACATGGAATTGTGAAACTTCTGAAATGTTTTATTCATTGTACTTTATAAGATAAGGATTCATTGAACATCTGGAATAATATTTAGGAGATATGGAAAGATAATGATTCATTGTACTTTATAAGGAAGCAATCTAAAATGATTTTATAGTCTATATATCCACACATTTTAGTATGCGGATTACAATTTACATCATTATACAATTCAAAGAAAACAAATTTTAATTAACATAGAAAAGCTGGGACTTATCTACCAGTGTGCAACCAAATAAACCATATGAAGGAAATGAAATGATACTTGGTTGTTTGCTCAATCAATATTAATAACTTCATTGATAGGAAGGACAAAGTTTTACAAATAAAGAGAAATCTTTCAGCAACTATAAGGGATATGCCTTATTATTTTAGGTATCTGTGACTTATTTATTATATCGGGATTACTAAGATTATTATATATGTATATGTAACATTTGATATTAAATATTATATAAAAATTTGATATAATAGCACAAATTGCTCTGTAAATGTAAAATATGAACTATACAGAGGAAAAAGAAATAAATCAGAAGAGTGGTAGTCAGGTCAAGGAAATAAGAAATTAAATACTCAGTAATTTTTTGTAAACCAGAGCAGTCGAAATTGAAATTGTTGCATAGGCTAAATGCCTAAGTGCAAGTAATATATAGAACAGTAAAACATTATGCAACTTCTCTGACAATCTCCTTTGTAAATGTTAGGATACTTAGTCATAAAGGTTACAAATCGATTTCATCCTCGTCCTCTACTTCCTCTTCATCTCCCGAATCATCGTCATCTCCCGAATTATCATCATCATCATCTATTTCTTCATTTTCCTCTTCATCTTCATCTTCCAAATCTTCTTCTTCGTCTGATACCTCCATATCATCAATTCTCTCTACAATAACCTCTTCATCAACTCTAACAATCTCTTCATCGGTAACTTCAACTTGCATATCATCAACGACAGCCGATGTGATATAGGAAAGTTGAGGAATGGCCACTTCATCCTCCTGGTATGCCAGCTATCCGACATTATAAGTGTTTTTAGCTTTAGTCTTGCATACAACCCACCAATCCCTAGTATTGCGCCATCGACTCGGATAACTTGTGAAGTATGCTTGAATTATTTGACTTGCCAACACAAAAGGTTCGAATCCTCTATATCTTTTACCATGCTTTATGTCGACAAATCCAAATTGTTTGTCAATTTTCCATCCTTGCTTAGGTGTTGTATCGAACCAATCACATTTAAATAACACAATGTTCATATCAAAAGAAACCAACCGCGGGTATTCCAACTCTATAACATCTCTTAGTACACCATAATAATCATGTTCTGGATCCGCATCGTAGATTGAGCCCCTTATACACACTCCAGAACTCTTAGTAAAATAATCATCTTCATTGACAAATGAGTGATTGATAGGCTTATCAGTTGTTCTAAACTTGAAACCATTAATCGTGTATCCATCCCAACACTTTGCCTTCTTACTTGGTCCAATGGCTAGTGCTCGAAGCCCCTCATTCTGTAAGTTGATGTTAGGACGAAAAACCTGAAACATCACACATTGTAGGTATATTATATCCTTATTTGTAACAAAGAATTAACAATGATCGTGTTTTAATATTCTTACATAATCATGGAACCATGATGGAAATTTTCTATCGACCTCTCTAGCAAGTTCATCATCATCAATATTAGGTCTTTCTATTTGCACTTTGGCTCTAAAAGTACTGTGATAAAAAGAATCAAAGTTAGGATACTTCTTTGCTAACTATACATGTATAGTAAATATGCTAGTAAAGTTGTGAAGCTTACTTCTCAATATCTTTTATTTCTTCTATGCCACTATTTAACAATACATATTGATGAGCAGCTTCAAGCTCATTGTCTTCCAACCACCGTATTTTAGTAGCACTTGTAGGCTTGCCACTCACATTGAAGATAGATAGGATATCACTAATCGGTGCATCAACCCCATCTTCGTCATTCCGTGGTGCTCTATTTTGATTTATTCTGACATGAGTATTAAAATAAATGGAACAAAAGTTTAAAACCTCCTCAATGATTTATGCTTCGTATATCGAAGCCTCTACATGAGCCTTATTACCCACCTTCTTCTTTAGGTGATGTAGATATCTAGAAAAAGGAAATCATGATCAATTAGAAAAATTAGAATATGAAATGCTAGAAAATCATACTCAAGATAATTAAATTATACCACTCAAATGGGTATATCCATCAATAATGGACGGGAGCACCGACGCGTACTTCGTATGGAAGATGAATTGGCAAGTGCTTTATACTATCAAAAAACCCTGGAGGAAACACCTTCTGTAACTTGCATATTGTCAATACAACTTTCTCCTCAAGTTTAATCATATGTTGCACCGTCAACTTGCTTGAACACAAATCTCTAAAGAATATAGATAACTCGGCAAGCGGAGTCCATACTTGAGGAGGCAACATCTCTCTGAAAGCAATTGGTAGTAACCTTTCCATGAACACATGACAATCATGAATCTTCATTCCTGTCAGTTTGCGTTCATTAAGATCGATACATCTCGCCAGATTGGACACATAGCCGTTAGGAAATCTCAACTTCGCTATCCAATTGCATATTATTAATTTATCTTCCCTACCCAATACAAATGGCGCTGGAGGCTTGACCAATGTATTATTGCTACTTCGTCTTAGGTTCAACTCTGGACGCTTGCAAATATTTTCTAAGTCCTTTCTTGCTTTGGGATTGTCTTTCGTTTTTCCCTTGATATCCATCACCGTATTGAAGATGTTGTCAAATACATTCTTTTCGATATGCATGACATCAAGGTTATGTCTTATGAGATTGTCCTTCCAATAAGATAAGTCCCAGAAGATACTCCGCTTCGTCCAGTTGTGGCTATGCCCAAAATCGTCGAAATGATACTCTGATCTCGGATCTTCCATCACAGTCGGCAGATCCTCTACCTCTTCCCAAACCTGATCTCCTGTTAGTCTCAATGGAGGAGGAGATAGTTCTTATTTACCAGCTCTGAAGGCATCTTTGTTCCTCCTTCACGGATGCGACACGAAAAGGAACTAACGGTGACAGTCAAAAATGCATGCTTTTCCTCCATGCTGAAGACGAAACACCTTACTCTTTCCCATGCATATCGGACAAGACTTAGTCCCATGAGTACTCCATCCTGATAACATTCCATATGCTGGAAAATTGCTGATAGTCCACATAAGTGTCGCTTTCATCTAGAAGTTTTGCTTCTTTGTTATATCGTACGTACAGATACCGAATTCCCACAATTGTTTCAACTCATCCACCAATGGCTGCAAGTAGATATCGATATTCTTCTTTAGATTTTTGGGACCAGGTATAATAAGTGTTAAGAACATGTAAAGAGTCTTCATACACATCTACAGTGGCAAATTATAAGAGGTCAAAATTACCAGCCAACAAGAGTACTGAGATCCTGACTATCCGAAAGGAGTAAATCCATCAGAACATAGTGCCAATCGGACAATTCTAGGCTCCGCAGCAAATTCTGGATAGCACCAATCAAAATTTTTTTATGCCTCTCCATCAGAAGGGTAAGATAATTCTTCTTTATCCATCTTTCGTTCCATGCTATGCCATGTCATGTGTTGTGTTGTATTTGCGGACATATATATCCTTTGCAATCTCTTTGTGAGAGGCAAGAACTGCATGTACCTGTAGGGATGCAACTTTCATTGGACAATTGACTTTCCTTTGCCCCGAACTGGCTTTTACTGATCCGCATGACAGAAAGTGCTTTTGTCTTTATATTTGTTCTCTTTATAGTATAGCATGCATCCATTTCGACAACAATCTATCTTTTCGTAGCCTAATCCAAGTTTTCTTATCATCATCTTCGACTTGCAAAAAATTTTAGGCAAATCCTTTGATCCTTTTGGCAATAACTCTCTGACAAACTGGATGATCCGGTCGTAGCATTCTTGCGGCAAGTTGAAATTAGACTTGATGTTCAACAACCACATCACCACAGACAGGAAAGAATGAGTATCATAGCCCGAGTATATCGGTGTATCGGCATTCTTGAACATATCATAGAATTTATTTGCATCAGTATTCGGATCCTCCGGATCAAAACTAGGCCCAGCCACAGCAAATATCATCTCCCGTGCTAAGTTTCGCTGTCGATATTCGAGGTGATCTTCAGATGATGACTCTCTGACCTCCGTATCAAAGGAGGACTGATATTGTAAGAACAAAGGTTCTCCTTGAGCCGTCCACTCCTTGTAGTTTTGTACGAAACCCTTCTTATAGAGATACTCCCTCACAAGATTCACCTCTCTGAATGGAATATTACGACATTTGACATAAGGACACTTGATGAGTCTATCATCCATGAAATCAGGTTGGCTACTGGCGTATTTGAGAAACTCCTCAATGTCCACCTTGAAATCGTCATTCAGGCCAATCTTGCTCTCATGTTGTCGATTGTACATTCATGTACGATCAACTAAGTATCGACTCATTGCTTTCACCCGAGTGAACATGATTCTGCACCATAACCATATATATTCAAAAAGAGATATGGATTACATATCAAATATATATCATATTTAAAATGACTCTTCATATAACTGCCTGTTTTAAAAAATAAAGGTAATTTTAAACTTTTGTAAAATTGATTATTTAATAATAGATTTAAATCATGTTATTGATTTATTAGTGATTTTGATTATTTTAATATCATTAAATTAGTTTTTTGTAATTTTTTTCTTTGACTAGTGTAACCTTAGAGTTGTTTAGCCTAGAGACTAACCATGACCATGGAGGCCTAACCCATGTGACTAGATTAGCTAATTACTACCTTTTAGTCTAAGGATATTTTGGTCATTTTGTGACTTTTGAATTATTTAGGATTTTGATTAATTGGTAAATTTTATATTATTTTAATAATATTTAAATTGATGTATTATAATTTGGTCATTTTTATATTTTAATATTTTGGGAATTTTTATATTTTAATATTATATTTTGGAGTTTTATTTGATCGGGTTTGAGTTTTGTCTCATTTCGACTTGTGTTAGTGACCCGGGTCAGTTTTGGACCCAAGTGGAACCGACCAACTTATCATGACCAAATCCAGATATTTATATTTGACTAATCCCATTTGATTTTAGTGGGATTAGGGATTAGAATTAGATTTAGAACTTGAAATTTGGAGTTTTCAAGTTACCATTTTGACCCCAACTCAAAACCACTCATCTCTTTGACTTGGAGGGCATTTTGGTATATTGCCAAATGACCCTAACCCTTTAAATGTGGCCGGCCACAGCAGCAAACACCCCCTTCCTTCTTTTTATTGCAAGAAAACTCTCTCTCTCTTCCTTTCTCTCATTCTACAAGGACCCCTTTCTTTTCCCTTGGGATTTTAGGCTCAAAAGTAAGTCAAATCTCTTCTAATTCTCTTCCATACTCTAGATCTCTCCCTAATCTTGGTACTAACCCTTGTTTATCTCCTATTTGTGCTTTTTATCTAAGTAGAACCTAGCATGGACGGGTTGGAAGCTTAGATTTGGCTCTTGACCCAAAAAGAATCAATTTTGGAACTTTTCCTTGGGACTCCAACTCCCAAGAGGTAAACCCTAAATCTAACTCTTGTAATTGCTCCTAATTAGTGTCATTTGTATATTAGAGGGTACCTGAGGCGTAGGACAACCCATTAGAAGAGGTTTGGAACCCATTGGACTCAATTCGGGACTTTCGGACTAGGTTTAGTTCCAATTTTGGGAAAAACCCTAAATTGACATGTTTGGGTGATACCCCTAGCCTAATTAGACCTAATTGGGTTAGTTTGGGTGAGATGAGGCTAGGTACGTGTCCATATTTGGATACGTAGGGTCGTTTTGCGAGAAATCATAAAAATAGGTTTTTTCGGGGTTTTCGGGTTCCAACACACGGGTGACTTTTTGCACCGATACTAGATTCGGCAAGTTAGTACTTAGAATAGGTTCTAATCATTATTTAGAACTCATGGGTAGAGTGGGTCGAATTCGAATAGGTTTGGTGTCTGTATCACGCGGTATCGCGAATCGGACACCCCGGAGTCGCCAGAATGGCCATTTGGCCATTCGGGCCTCGTTTCTCGTTTTCGCTCGCGTGCGCGAGTTAGATTTCTTATGTGGGGCACATGTTTAGGCCCTAGAGGGTAGAATTGCAAATTTTGGGTATTCGGATAAGGTTTTGGGTCGTTTAGGAGTATATGTGTATGTGTATATGTATGTGTGTATATTTATATGGGGAGTGTGTTAGTGTGTGGTAGTAGTGGTGGTGTTGGTAGTGTGTGTGTGTGGTGGTAGTGGTAGTATGCATGTATGTATGTATGTGTGTGTGGTGGTAGTGGTGGTGTTGGTAGTGTGTGTGTGGTAGTGGTGGTGTTGGTAGTATGCATGTATGTATGCATGTGTGTGTGTGGGTGTTCATGGATAGATAGATAGATATATAGATATGTAGATAGATAGATAGATAGATAGGTAGAGGGATGAATGAATTAGTGAATGGATGAATGGATGGATGGATGAATGAATGAATGATTGAAGGAATGAATGAATAAAGGGATAGAGGAGTAGAGAGTGGGGAAGAGGGAGCTGTTGCCCCCTTAAAATTCAGCAGCAATAGCAGCAGCTTGGCAGCAGCAAACCCCCCACATTTTGCCCTCTTTTGACCCCCTATACATCCCCCAATAAACCCCCAAGTATACCCCCTATATCCACCATATGTTCTACTATGTAATCCCCTAATTTGTGCGTGTTAGAGTGGTGTAGGTTGGTTAGAAAACTAGTGGTTATAGTGGTAGAAAATAAGCTAAGCCACATGTTAGATATGTTATTTGTTAGTAGGGTAATAGGTAAGGTAAGTTATCATATATTATGTTAGTGTTAGATGTTTAGTTAGATTGTATAGATATAGTTGGTTAGATATAGATAAGTTAGTCTATATATATTAGAGTTAGATTTGAGTGGTATCGTAGGATACCAAGTTGGTATCGTAGGGTAAATGAGATTTACCCTATTTAAGGTATTAAGATACCTTCAAGATACGAGGTTAAGGTATCAAGATACCAAAGTATGGTATCGAGATACAAGGGTAAGAGTTAGAATACCTTGGTAGGGTATTGAAGGATACGTAGAGTGAGGGTAAAGTAGGCAAGGGTATTGGTTAGAGGCTAAGGTATGGGTTTTACCCTATGTGAAGGGTAAGGTATCGAGATACTTCAAGATACCAAGTTTGAGTGTCAAGATACCATGGATACGAGGGTAGAGTGTTAGAACACCTTAGTGGAGTATTGGAGGATGAGTAGAGTATGGGTTGGAGGCTAAGGTAATGAGATTACCTTGAAAAGATAAAAAAGGGTAATTAAAGTAATGCCTATTTCCTAACATATGAGTACCTTAAGATATAGTTGTAATTATGATATTATGGTTGGTAATGGTTAGAAATAGTGGACTTAGACTAGTTTTGACCTCGGTTGACCACAGTTGACTATTTTGACCAAAAGTCAACCGAAAATCAACCTTAGCCTAGAAATGACTAGAACTTGGCCAGAGTTAACCAGTTGACCCAAAGTCAACTGTTAGTCAACGTTAGTCAAGTTGACCTAGAGTTGACCTAGAGTTGACCAGAGTTGACCAGTTGACCAAAAGTCAACTGTAAGTCAATATTTGACTTAAATCGACCTAGTTTGACTTTGTTTGACTTAGATTGACCTAGTTTGACTTTATTAGGCCTAGTATGACTTAGATTGACTTTGTATAATCTATATTGACTTAGATTGACTTAGTTTGACCATGTTTGACCTTGTTTAACTTAGATTGACCTAGTATGACTTAGTTTGGCTTGGTGTGACTTAGTATGACTGAGTTTGACCTAGATTGCACAACATATACTAGAAATTATGCCGTATACTGTTAAACCCTAATTAAACTCATGTATATCTCATCTATAGGTCTCTGACTTCACTCTGAGCCAGATTACACGGTTGACATATTCCTATCGGATATCAGGCGAGTACATTCTCTGATAATATTTCTGTTTTATGATATCGTTTATGTTTCTTGTATTTAGAGTAGATATCCTTGTTCTCTTGTCATATTGTTTACACGGATTGGTAATTGTCTGGATCCCGTCATGAGATGTTATTCCTTGTATTCCTTGGTATATCTTATGCAAGTCTTTTCTTGTTCCTTGTACAATGTATAGACATGATTCCTGTGAAGGCTCGCTACCTCCTCGGAGAATTATGTGCCATGACATGTCATTACTGGATCCACTTTACTGGTCGGGGATGGGGGTACTTAGCATAGATATGTGGTTATTTTTCCTCCTGTGATTTATGTTCCCTATGAGTGTTAGCCATACACTTCACGTATGACTAGCCAGGCCCTTTTTCTCCTGTACAACCCAAGCCGATCACATGTTGAAACTAATACTAAACTCGCATAGATATAGTTTTAGATTTTCGTACATGATATATACTATTTTTTTGTTCTTACATTCAGTTACAGTCTTGATATGCCTTACCATGATTCATGTACATATTATTTTACCTTGTATATTCTCTCTATTTACTGCTAAATTTTCAATATCATCTAAATAGAGCTGTTATTTAAGATTTGTGCTCATTCCATCCTGACTAGATATGTTGACAAAATTTTACAGATTATGGCGAGGAGGATTGACCTACCTACTACGGTCCTCATGACATAGTCGGCCGAGACTTGGAGACCCTAGTTCAGCAAGGGTTAGCTCCAGCCGATGGGACTTTAGAGTAGCTTAGCTGGTTTAGTTTAGTACTGGACTTTGTCTCCAGATTACATTTTGGCTTGTTATTATTTTAGTATTTGTATTAGAGATTGTTGACTCTAGACTTGTATTATTTCTGTGTTGGATCTTCTGGGTGATATTTCATATCTTGTTGTCTTTATCTTTCGGTATTATCTATCTTTCTTAGAGTTTGTGATTGAGTATATTATATTGTCATTGCTTGTCCTCCATTCGGAGTTGACCGTTCTCAACAAGTTTTGATATTACAACTGTTGTTAGATAGTAGACCTAGACAGCATTCTATGCCGTTTCTGCGACGTAGGCTGGGACGCTGTCACGTACTCGTGCCCTTACTCCGGGTGCGGGTCGTGACTGTTTGCCATTAAAATCTTTTTATTGCAATTTCAATTACAAACAGAACAGTGTTACAATGTAGGACTTAGATATAGTCCTAGGAGAATACTTTTGTTTATCTGGGTCCCTGTGTCGATGGAGCGAGTGGTAATGCGTTGACTCCATTGACAATCTGACGACGGTTCTCGATTCTCTGAAGATCTGGGTTGCTCTGGGTGCTGGAGCTTGCGGAGAGGAAGAAGACGTTGAGTGTCTGTATCTGCCTCTCTCACTGTGTATGTAGGCCTCTGTCCATAGGTATGTCTCTGTGTGTCTCTTTGTCTGTAAAAAGGAAATGATCCCCCTATTTATAGCTTGCAGGCTGGCTGCTCATGCGCGCATATGTAGGATGCGCCTGTACGTGGGGACGCCACGTGGTTGAAGCTGCGGGAGGCACATGGATGATGTGCCATCATTTGTGGGTTGAATCCTTCATGCTGCTTTTGTGGTCGGGCACGTAGCAGGGGAGAGGATCTTTCTGTTGCTGAGAACTTGGATGATTAGCACCCCTTTATTGGCTGAATTGAGTCAAAGGACACGTGGCGCATGTCTATGGCTCAAAGATCTCGGATTTGGTGGAGAGTGATCTGATAGGATGCGCCTGGGATCGGGCGCATGAGAAGACTTTAGCTCACAACCTTCAGGAGTCACGAACCAGTCTGGGCGTACGACTTTTGAGGAGCATGCGAGTCTTCAGGTGTATGGCCGCTGAGGCGCATACGAGTGGTTGGTCGGCCACGTGGGTCGTAGCCGTCGAAGGAAAGTAATGATGATGCTGATGTCAGTGATGCTCCGTCTTCTGAAAAATCTGCTAACTGTCCAGTCCTCGGGGGACGTGCTGCCAACTCTGTCACTTGAGCATTAATTGCTTAATGGGTGACGAGCCAAAATGGGCGCATGGGTCCATGTTGATTAGGATGCATGGGTTTGTGCTCTGTTGGGCGCATCTATACGGGGCACTTTGGAACCGATGGGCGCGTCTGTACGATGCACGGTGTTTGACCGGCGCATCCTTTTGCATGACGTGCTTTTATTGGTCCGACTTTTGTGTTCTTTAAGTGCTTTAAATAGCCGTTTTAACTTGGCTGAAGTCGAAGCGTCAGGTTCATCACCATAAGTACAAATTTATTGCACGGGATTCGTAGAGCCCGCCACTTGGTGCATGGGTTTAATTTGTCCGGCCTATAAATAGTGGCAAGGAGAGAGTTTTCCTCTCGTTCTCTCACGTCTTCCCGAATGAACTTGTTTGCTCGAGCACATTCTGTTGACGAGATGCTCCCGAGGGTGAAGATACGACGCATTGTCTTCATTTATGCACTCGTGAATGTGACTGTTACATCCAAAAGTTGGGGTCGAGGGCTTCTGAGGCAGGCGAAAGGTGCCTGTTGCATCCAAAGATCGGAATGCTCGAGCCTTGTCTTCGTTATACTGGAAGAGCCGCAGATCGAAATTGTGGTGCTCTCATCTTCCTTCGGCTTTGGAGAGCTCTTTCTCCTGCAAGAGTAGGTGTTGCCCATTCTGGTTGTGTTAAAAGCTGCTCATTTAGCCTCGGAGGAGAGCTCTTCCTCCCGTTAGGGTGGGGTTGATCGCCCACCCAGGTTATGCTCAATAAATACTTTATTAGTCGAAGCATTTGATCGGGTCGAAGTAAGGCGCATATGCTAAGACTTCATGATGTGCATAACTGAGACGCTGAAGAGATGCGACTGACTGAAACGCTGAAGGCTGCGTCTGACTGAGACGCTGAAGAGACACGCCTGACTGAGACGCTGAAGTGATGTGCCTGCCTGATGATGCGCCTGGTGGGGGGCGCATGGCAGTTTGCTGCGCCTGGCTGTAGTCTTAGGATGTTTTTTTTTGTACAAATTCTCCTATGTAAAGCCTTTCCTTTAGACATGTAATAGACTTTTATATAAAATAAAAATCTTCTTTTGATTGTCTATACTTTTGCTGTCTTGCTGTGCCAAGTACTTCGTTTGAGCTTCCTGGCGCATGTTCTGAATAGTATTTAAGCGCATAGGAATTCTGGCACATAGATGCGCCCTGAAATTCCATGCTTCTATAAGACCCCCTTCAAAGTTTTCAAAACGTTTTGTCAAGTTTTGGAATACTTTGAATAAGAACCATGGTGGTGTCTTCAACGGGGCGCATAACTGTTCGGGCGCATGATTACTTCGCGCATAAGTGATGGGGCGCATGCTCCTCTCAGTTAATACAAATGATAATACTTCGAAGTAATCAACAAAAGATTAATGATGATCTTTTTGGATTATTTGCAGTTATCATTTCGCAGAACCCCAAGCGGTGGCTGACGTCACTCCTCATCGGTTTTCGCGTATGCCCAAGCCTATAAATAGGCGTCTGATGGAGAGAGAGGGTTCTTCTCCTCTTTGCTTTCTTCTTCTCTAGAGTTCTTCTTTCGAAAAAACCAAAGTTTCTTCTTTCACGAGATGGCCCCAAAACTCCTCACGGTGGTGCTGGCAAGGGACAAAGCAAAGGAGAAGAGCCTGTGGAGGCTGCTGTGGATGATGTCCCCAGGACACCCGTCGACGTTCGGCCGGCGGTGATCGGTGGGTTTCGTCGCTCTTTACCGTACCTCCTATAACTCCTGCATGACGCCTTAAGTGCTGGCTGATGCAGATAAGTACGTTCAGTTTGTTGTTGAATCAGTATACAAGATATTGCAGAAGGGCGTATCAACGGTGCTGAATACAAATAGGAGTTTTGCGACGGCAAAAGCCATGGCGCTGTCTTCCATTGGTTTGATACGTTTGCACCATGGCCACGATCACATGGCTGTAATTCTGGAGGAGTCGGTGGTTGAGCTCGACCAACGTCTTTCTGAACTGCAGAGTATCCAGCGGAATGACTTTTCTGCTCTGATAGAAGCAGAACAGAAGAAGTTGATTGCTGAGGTTGAGTCGTCTTATCAGGCCACAGTGGCCATCTGGGACGGCGAGGTGGCCGCTGCTGAGGCTGCAGTAGAGAGACTGTCTCAATCCACACAAGAGCAGGTGGAAATGCAGGCCTCATTGGAGGCAAGTATAGCGGAGGTTACTGCTAGAATTCGCCTCCTAGAAGACCAGAGGGCCCAACTTATGTTAGATCTTGAGCGGGCCCAGGCTGAGCACATCTCGTCCAAGGAGAAAGAGGCAGTTGTTACTCGCCATATTCTTTCTCTGAATCACCAATGGCAGGAGTTGGACGCCAAGCATGAGAACGATACTACTCCCGAGGCTGTGGAGATGATGCGGCAGGAAGCTGAACGCCGGGTCCTGGCGACTGCAGAAACCCGGGCTGCAGACTTGAGGCGTCGGATCGAAGAGCTGTCCGCCTATCCGAATGATGCCTAGGGATTTGTAGTCTTCTCTCATTTTTTTGTTATATGCTGGGGATGTAATCCTTTACTTTTTGAATAAAAAATAAAGAATTTTGTGGTGTGTTCATCTTTTGTTGTCATGAACTTATAATTTGTGTGGACCTATTATCTTTTGCGCACCTTGGTTGTTAGGTACAGATAATAAGTTTAAGAGAACCGACATGTTTGTTCAGAGGTAATATGGACGTGGCAAATATGGGGTTCGAATGATGGAATCTTCCTACTCAGAGGTGTTATGGACGTGGTAGGAATGACTCTGGGGAGATACGCGGAACTACTCAGAGGTAATATGGACATGAAAGTTCTACGATCAATGTACGGCAACGTAGGGGTTGTCTGTACGGGATGTTTACTCAGAGGTAATATGGACGTGGTAAACATGATGGGTAGCGTAGTCTTACGGAGCGTAAGATTCCGCTTTGTAGGGTGTAGAGGAGCAACTCAGAGGTAATATGGACGTGGTTGTCCTTCTACTGGAGATAAAATGCAATGGAGCAACTAGGTTTCAAAAGCATAGGATTTTTGTGAAAGGGAGGTGTATGTGAGCTCTGATGATCAGGTCCACTGATTCCCTTGCTAGGTAGAGGTGGAAGTACATATCTGAAAGATGTCAAGAGTAGTACTTCTTTAGGAACTTGTCGTTGATGGGCATCATGAACAAGTCCCCATTTGATCGGGCGAGGCGGTAAGCACCGTTTGAGTATACTGTCTCTATGATGAAAGGTCCCTCCCATTTGGGTTCGAACTTTCCTGGTGTTTTGTGAGTCAACACCATCGGCCTTCTGACTGCCAGAACCAGGTCGCCTACTTGGAAAGTCCTCTACTTGACCTTCTTGTTGAAAGCCTGTGATATACGGGCTTGATAGAGTTCGATACGCTGTTGAGCTAGGAGACGTTTTTCGTCAAGTGCCTTCAATTCTCGTAAACGGTGATGTTGATTGTCTTCTTCTGTTAGTTGATTTGTGAGCGCCACACGGAGTGAGGGTATCTGGATCTCGAGAGGCAGTACCGCTTCGCTCCCGTAGACTAAGGAGAATAGGGTATTGCCCGTCGGAGTCCGTACCGTTGTACGGTAGGCCCAAAGGCATTCGCCGAGCTTTTTGTTCCAGTCGCGTTTGTTAGATAACACGACTTTTTTGAGTAGCCTGACGATAGTCTTGTTAAAAGCCTCGGCCAATCCGTTTGCTGCCATATTGTAGGCAGTTGATGCCACGTTCTGAATGCGGTTCTTTTCACAGAATTTGCTGAAAACATGGCTAATGAACTTAGGACCGTTATCCTGGATAATCCTCCGAGGTACCTCGAAACGGTAGATGACATGATGCTTGATGAAGCTAATCACCCTAGAGCTTTTTACTCCCGCCAGTGGAACTGTTTCTGCCTAATTGGAGAAGTAGTCAGTGATAGCTATGATGAAGCGGTGTCCCCTCAATAAAAGAGGGGTGATAGGTCCCATAATGTCCATGCCCCAAGCTTCAAAGGGCCAGGAGGCGACCGTAGAATGTAGTGGTTCTGACGGTATATGGATGAAGTCGGCGTGGAGCTGGCACGCATGTCACTTTTTAGCATAGACGATGGCGTCGGCTGCCATGGTTGGCCAATAGTAATCCATGCGTCGCAGTCGATCCTGCAACTTAGGCCCAGGTTGATGAACCCCGCAAGTTTCGTCATGAGCTTCTCGAAGGGCTTCGGCTGCTTCTTCGTTGGACAGGCACCGAAGGAGAAGTCCATCGTAGGAGCGTCGGTACAGCATTTTAGTAGCTGTATCGTAATAGAATCGAAGGAAACGCCTCCTGACTGAGACGGCTTCTTTCGGGTCTTCTGGGTGAATTTCGTAGACAGCGAAGTCGATGAACGGGAACCTCCAGTCTCGGACATTAATACCATCACTTGTTGACATGGCATGGGCTATTTGTGAGCATAGGTTATTTTTAGGACAGACCAAGTCTCGACCAACTACTGTGACGTAGTGTTGAGTCCCGAGGGGTACTGCCAATGAGGCTGCGAGGCCAGCCAGAGCGTCAGCCTCCAGGTCTTGTAACCGAGGTACGTGTTCTATAAAGAACTTGGTGAAGGTTGAAATAATGTTCAATGCAACTTCATGGTAAGGAACCAGATCTTCATGGCGAACTTCGTATTGCCCTCTAATCTGGTTAACGACGAGTTTTGAGTCGACGTAGACTTCCAGATGATCCACCTCCGGCTGTTACGCCAGCTGGAGTCCCATGATGAGAGCGTTGTACTCGGCAACATTGTTGGAGCACGGTTTCGAAAGGGAGTAAGCACGCTGGATGACCAGCTGATCGGGGGAGACCAAGACTACCCCCACTCCGGCGATGATTTGGCCTTTGGGGCATGTTCTTGAAGCACCATCGAAAAATATTCGCCAGACGGAGCTTTCTTCGGTGACGTTTGATTCTTGGACCTTATTTGGTATGTCTTAATAGAGTCTGGAGGACTCTGGGATGGGGTGCGCAGCTAAAAAGTCGGCCAGAGCTTGACCCATGACGGCTTTTTATGGAACGAACACCATTTTGTACGGCATCAACAGGATTGTCCATGTAGCTAGCCGGGAGTTCAATGATCCTGGCTTCGTTATGAGAACCCTGAGCGAATTGACTCGGGAGATGACATGAATTGTCTGGCCCGAGACATAATAGCGAGTCTTCTGGATGGCAAATACCAAAGCCAAACACTCCTTTTTAACGGGGTTGTACCAGTGTTCAGCCCCGATTAGTGTCCTACTGAGGTAGTAGATAGCTTGCCCGTAGCCTGCATCGCTGTTCTGAGCCAGCAGAGCACCGAGGGAATGATCCATGGCACGGACGTAGAGGAGAAATGGTTTGCCTGCGACGGGTGCCACCAGGACTGGCGGGCTCGTCAAGTAAGCTTTGATATCATCGAAAGCTTTCTGGCATTCCTCTGTCCAGACGTAGGAGACCCCCTTCTTTATGAGCTGGGTGAAGGGTTGATATTTTTTGGAAAGGTTTGCTATAAACCTTCGGATGTATGCCAGACGCCCCTGCAGGCCTCGAAGTTCTCGGAGGTTCTTCGGAGGGTCCATGTCAAGGATGGCCTTGGTCTTCTCAGGATCGACATGAATGACTTTCGCCGTGATAATGAAGCCCAATAACTTTCTGCTAGAAACCCCAAGGAAGAATTTAGCGGGGTTCATCTTGAGTTGATGCGCTCGCATGAGATCGAAGACTGTCTTTAGGCCTTGTAGGTGATCACCTTTGAGACGGCTCTTGACAGCGATATCATCAACATAGCATTCGACTATTTTGCGAAGATGTTGACGAAAGATGGTACTCATAGCTCGTTGGTATGTAGCTCCAGCATTTTTTAAGCCAAGGGACAACACTGTGTAGCAGAAAACCCCTTTCGGCGTCCTGAATGACGTATGTTTTGCGTCATCGGGAAACATTTTAATCTGATTGTAGCTCGAGTACCTGTCCAAGAAAGACATGCGTTCGAAGCCACATGTATTGTCGATCATTACATCGGTGATCGTAAGCAAAAATTTATCTTTCGGGCAAGAAGCATTGAGATCTCTGAAGTCAATGCAGACCCGTATCTTTTCATTCTTTTTGGTGACAGAGACGACGTTAGCCACCCAATCCGGTTGTCGTTCTTCACGGATAAACCCGCTGGTCAGGACTTTGTCTACCTCCTGATCGATAGCGTTCATGATGTCAGGACAAAAGCGTCGCTGTTGTTGCTTTATAGGCTTGGCATCAGGTAAGATGTCAAGCCTATGCATCGCGATCTGGGAATCAAGTCCGGGCATATCTTCGTAGCTCTAGGCGAAGACGTCGATATATTCTTTAGCCAGTTGAATTAAAGATTTCCGGTCTGGTCCCTTCAGACTCTTGTTGATGAATATTGGTTTAAAAGAAGATCCATCCCCCAGGTCGATCTGCTCAACTTCGTCTTCGGTAGGAGGTTCGCGTAATTCAAAATGAGACTCCCACTGCATTCCTAGGCATTGAACCCAAGGTTCTTCCTCGAAGAATTTTGGCGTTTGGTCTTCACCTTCATCTTCTTGAGATTGTGCAGATGCCATGTTGACTGATAGCACCTTCTTGAAGACTGAGCCGATACTGGTATCGAAATCCCAAGTTGATGCTTCGGACGAATGAGAATGTTCTACTTCTTCTGCCTTCGAACTCTCTGGAGTTGCCGGTGGCGTGACATAGCTCACCCCCCGTCGAGTTCGATGATAGTAGTCCTGCGGCTTTCCTTTAGGTGTTGGGAGCCGGAGAGGAAAACGTCGACCCTTGCCGTAGTTCAGGTCTTTATTGCTTTTTAGGTCGTAACCCATCTTTTGGATGAGGTACTTTGCCTTGTCCGTGTACCGATAGACTTGTATTCTGTAGATATCTGGTTCTTGCTCGAGTGGCGGGAGGTCTTGATGACGCTCGACTTTGCCGAAGATGATGGATTCTTCGTCTCGATTCCGCGGTGGGACTACAAAACAGACCCCTTGGGATGGGACTACTCGATTTACATGATTGACGGTCGTTATTTGTGTTTGCAACGATCGTAGAGCGTTATCTAATGTATACATGACATTCCAATATAGAAGACTAAAATAATTAAAAGATGCTCTATTATTGATGAAACATGAGATTTTGTCCCGCGGGATTACATTGTCCAGAGAGGGTGCATCTACATCAGCAGATATGTACTCCCCTAGCTCTTCATCTGTGAGTACTGGGGTTGGTTCGGAAGAGTCCACCGCAGCTTTGACCTTGGGGTCCGAGAGGGCTATGTAGGCCTTCTCCGGCAGCTTGGATGAGATGGATGATTGCGGAGGCTTGCCTTTAAGACGCACCTTCAGAGGTGGCTCAACTGCACCTTCAGTGATTGGTGCCCTCCCCTGTAGTTTTGCCACAAGGAGAGCCGATGTTTGATGCAGCTTTTCCTTGAGCCGTATCTTCAAAGGAGCTTCAGTGGATGTTCTACCTAGAGAAGTTGGTGCTTTTCCAGGTAGCTTGATGGTCATGGGAGGCAGCATCTGAGGCGGTTTCCCTTTGAGTCAAATTTTCAAAGGAGCATCTAGAATCACCTCTGGCTCCATGTCCTGCTCTGCTGCCATTTCTGCTTCATTGTCAGCATCATTGGCTTCCCCTTCGTCGGGCGACTTGTACAGGGTAGAATCAGTGAAGTAGGCTTTGACCCCCTTGAAAGGGTCAATGTCCGCCAACTCTGTCCGGATGATGTCGTTGGTGGACACATACTTTATACATTGGTGGAGTGTAGATGGCACCACCATGTACTCATGCAGCCACGGATGACCCAATAGGAGGTTGTAGTTAACGTCAGCGTCCATAACATAGCAAGTTACCTCGGTTCGGAGGTTACCGATATGACATTTCAACCGTATTTTACCCAGCGGTTCACTTTTGCTAGCATTGAAACCGCTGATTGTAGTGTTGGAAGGCGCCAGACGGTACATTAGGATCTCCAGTGTTGAGAGCAGCGTCTTCGGAATGATGCTGAAGAAAGATCCTGGATCGATCTGAATCCGCTTCACCTTGACGGAACCGACATACCCTGTATAATACAGTAGCCTGTTGTGCCGGTTGTGCTTGAGCAGCATGTCTTGTTGGGTGAAGGTTATGTTGGGGATAACTTTATCCGCACAATGGCAGTGCGTACATATGGTCGGGGTATCATCGGGCTGCTTGACCTGACTGATGAAGGATTCAACATCCTTCAAGGCTTCACAGAGAGCTTCACGAGTGTCCTTGGAAAGACGAAGAAGCTTAAACAGAGATAGACGGGCAGGAGTACTGGCCAGTTGTGCTAGTATGTCAAAGTTGTGGGGCTTGGCTAGCCCCGAAGCATTCTTCTTTCGCAAAGGCTTGTCGAAACGGGCCTCTACATGCTTCTGTTTATTGGCTACGGGAGGCCTGGATGGGCCTCCTTCTTCGGCAGCAGGGACGGTGCAAGGAAGCACCACCTCGACGGCAGCTTCGTCAGGTTGGGCGTTCAGCTGCGAACGGGTTTGTACAGGAAGAGCCTCTTCTGATGAGGAAGAGACCATGCGACAAGACTTGATCTTCTTGCCCTTGGTTTTGGAGGTAGAGCGTACCCCCGGTTGAGTAACCTCGGAGACGAGATCGGGGTGAACCCATAAGATCTCTCCCCGAGATGTGGTGAGTGGGATGAGTCCACTCACATTGTCACGAGTAGGTGGTAGATTAACCACCTCCATTGTCGCCTTTGGGATGGGGACGATGCCATCTTGTGTTGTGGTTGGCGGCAAGGTGCCAAATTGGAGTGACACCAGGTTGGCCGAGACCGTTTTCTCCTCGTAGTCGACGGAGATGACATCCGCATTGATCATGCACTGGATGTAGTTCTTGAGGACGTAGCAGTCCTTAGTTGGATGTCCGACAAACCAATAGTAGTTACAGTACCTCGGATTGTCCACTCTTCCAACCTCGTCAGGACGCTTTGGGTTCGGTAGCTTGATCTTGTTACCTTGCTTCAATATCTCAAAGAGTTGTAGGGTGTCTTCATCGTTGAAAGAATAAACCTCCTTTGGCCTTGGTGCAAGTGGAGGCTTCTGAGTAGGTGCTGATGCACCTTTGGAGGTATTGACAGTCAACGCCTGCTTCCCCTTCGTCTCTCGTCCAGGGTTGTTGGCTGTAGGCCGTTTTTCCTTGTCCTCAAAGGCAGGAAAACTGACTCCCAGAAGACGAGCATTGGACGCCTTCTTCTCTGCTGCTTCGGCCTCGATGATCAATGAACTCCAGTCGGGAGGAGAAGTGGAGTTGAGCCAGAGTTTAATCGCAGGCAGCATGTTCATGCTGCAGGAGGAGAGGAGTGCATGTTCTGGCATGCCCGGGGGAAGTCGAAAGCAGGCTTATCGGAACCGTTCGATGAATGCTCGAACTGTTTCCTTCTCCTTCTGACGTATCTCTATTAGGGACGCCATCGTCATGTCCTTCCTTCCGTCATAGAAATGATCGAGGAAGAGACGCGTTAAGTCGTCGAAGGAAGATATGGAGTTGTCAGGGAGACTGCAGTACCAGTCGTAAGCCACTCCTTTCAACGCCCCGACAAATATGCTGGTGAGTAGTGCGTCTTCCTTCGGAAGATGTCCCGTTTAAGACTGGAAGTACGTCAGATAGCGGCGTGGAGAGTCCTTCCCGTCGTGTGGCGTCAATGTTTGTGGTTTATACTTGGGAGGATAAACCATTTTGTTCCATTCGAGAGGGCATGGTTGTGGGATCCCCATCTTCTGGCGCTCCTTCTGTCTGTTCTTGGACTCAAAGCGCTCGCACAAGTCCCTGATCATCTTAACCACGTCTTCTGTAGAGCTGGGAGTCGGGGAAGGTGGTACAGCCTGGAGTTGAGCATTTGATGGCTCCGAAGTCCGAGGTGCTTTACGGTAATTTGTATCCAGGGATACCCATTGAAGGGGTATACTTGATTCTCCATTGGCCCCTGGGTCAGGACCGGTAGACGGTGCCCTGGCCAAAGCTGACCGTATCTCAAACACTGCTTGAGTCAGTATTTGCATGGAGGCAGAGAGGGTTTTGAGTCCTCCCTCCAAGGTATCCATGCGCTGGACGAGATCTGCTGGCGGCGCATCTGACTCCGCATCACCAGCTCCCGTCATGTACACCATCATGACACGACTGGAAGTGGATGGATCAGTTGAGGCTTCGCTTTCGTCCTCGCTCTCTTGTAGAAGAGGAAATTCCCCCGGAGCTTCGTCTTGGCTACCCCCAGCTATGTTCTGGAGAACACCTTCGTCTTCGGGAGAAGTATCAGCAAGGACCTGACTACCCCCAGCTTTGTCTTGGAGGACTTCTTCGTCTTTGAGACATAGATCCACAGGGGCTTGACTACCCCCAGCTATGTCCGGGAGGCTAACATCGTCTCCAGGACGAAGATCTACAGGGGCTTGACTACCCCCAGCTATGTCCGGGAGGATGACTTCTTCTCCAGGATGAAGATCCACAGGGGCTTGACTACCCCCAGCTTCCTCCGAGATCTTCTTTCTCCCCCGAGTGCCCTCAAATACTCCTGAGGACGGGACAGTCGTCTTGGTCTTCCTCCGCTGGCTCTTGGATGAAGACAAAGTCGAGGAGCTGTCGGTCGCCTTCCGAATTAATGGGGAGTTGGAGACTACGTTGCAAGAAGCAACTTGTAGTTCTGGCTCCACTTCAGTTGACACCTTCTTCCCGAGGCGATGTTGGAGAGGTGTTGATGATTGCAGTCGCTGGAACACTGACTGCCTTGATGGTGGGACTGCTATTTTGTAACAACAGTTGATGGTGACTACAGCACAGGTGTGCCCTATGAGGGGCGCATTGTGCTTGTCAGTCGACTCTCCTGATCGGCGCTTATGACTGATAACATTACGTAAATCATTGGGAGAGAGTGCCACCTTCACACCCCCATCAGACGCATGGCAAGGCCAAGCGCCGGAGTGGTCAGGTGAATGCTGCGCCCCCTGAACCAACGCAGAAGATGCGCTCAGATCAGTAGTGGGGGTACAACATTTACAGTGACTTGAACCGGCCACAGACGCACATCCTATGTAGGTGCTGGGGTTCAAGACCATAGATTTTGCCTTGCTCGACTTGGTTGCGGAGGCAACAGATGCGCCCAAGTGAGGCAAGGACTTTGAAGGTCGGCTCATTTCTGGCGCAGAAGCACCCGAGTCGACCTTATTCAACTTACCATCAGCAGGGCACATAATTCTGAGCGCATGCTTCTGGTTTGCTGTCGACATAGCACGTTTGAGGCGTATGGCCCGTGCTGCCTTGGACTTCTTCATACCAGCCCGCTGGGGTGCATAGTACTCAGAGTCCAAATTCTTCTCGCCACGGCAGCGAGTGAGACTGTCAAAGACAGAAGCCTTCTGTGGCGCAGCGGAGTTACTGCGCAGGGCATTAGATGCGCCCTTGGTCCGTCGGCACATCTTCCTTGTCTGAGAAGGAGATGGTTAGGGAATATGGTCAGCACCATGCTTTCCCGAGAGATGCGCTACGCCGGTGGGCGCATCCCCTTCAGTGGTGGTGCCAGGGGCCTCGACCTTGCGCACCCAGACTTGGCGAGTTTTTTTCGGCTTTGGCAGCCGCTTCGAAGGACTTGCGCTGCCTTCAGAGATGAACTCCTTATACGCCTGTTGATTGAGGCTTATGACCAGCGTCTTATAGAAGGAGCCTAACTTCACGTCGTCGGATTGCGACACAGCTTTCTCGGTGGAGGAGAAAGAGGTCCCCAGCAGAGTCGCCAGCTTGTTTGCCATTAAAATCTTTTTATTACAATTTCAATTACAAACAGAACAGTGTTACAATGTAGGACTTAGATGTAGTCCTAGGAGAACCCTTTTGTTTATCTGGGTCCCTGTGCCGATGGAGCGAGTGGTAATGCGTTGACTCCGTTGACGATCTGATGACGGTTCTCGGTTCTCTGAAGATCTGGGTTGCTCTGGGTGCTGGAGCTTACGGAGAGAAAGAAGACGTTGAGTGTCTGTATCTGCCTCTCTCACTTTGTATGTAGTCCTCTGTCCGTAGGTGTGTCTCTGTGTGTCTCTCTGTTTGTAAGAAGAAAATAATCCCCTATTTATAGCTTACAGGCTGGCTGCTCATGCGCGCATATGTAGGATGCGCCTGTACGTGGGGACGCCACATGGTTGAAGCTGCGAGAGGCGCATGGATGATGCGCTATCATTTGTGGGTTGAATCCTTCATACTGTTTTTGTGGTCTGACACGTAGCAGGGGAGAGAATCTTTCTGTTGCTGAGATCTTGGGTGATTAGCACCCCTTCATTGGCTGAATTGAATCAAAGGACACGTGGCGCACGTCTATGGCTCAAAGATATCGGATTTGGTGGAGAGTGATCTGATAGGATACGCCTGGGATCGGATGCATGAGAAGACTTTGGCTCACAACCTTCAGGAGTCACGAACCAGTCTGGACGTACGGCTTTTGAGGCGCATGCGAGTCTTCAAGCGCATGGCCGCTGAGGCGCATGCGAGTGGTTGGTCGGCCACGTGGGTCGTAGCCGTCGGAGGAAAGTAATGATGATGCTGATGTCAGCGACGCTTCGTCTTCTCAAAAAGCTGCTAACTGTCCAGTCCTCGGGGGACGTGCTGCCAATTCTGTCACTTGAGCATTAATTGCTTGATGAGTGACGAACCGAAATAGTCGCATGGGTCCATGTTGATTAGGACGCATGGGTTTGTGCTCTGTTGGGCGCATCCATACGGAGCGCTTTGGAACCGATGGACGCGTCTGTACGATGCGCTGTGTCTGACCGGCGCATCCTTTTGCATGACGTTCTTTTATTGGTCCGACTTTTGTGTTCTTTAAGTGCTTTAAATAGCCGTTTTGACTTGGCTGAATTCGAAGCGTCAGGTTCATCACTATAAGTGCAAATTTATTGCACAGGATTCGGAGAGCCCGCCACTTGGCGCATGTGTTTGATTTGCCCGGCCTATAAATAGTGGCAAGGAGAGAGTTTGCCTTTCGTTCTCTCACGTCTTCCCGAATGAACTTGTTTGCTCGAGCACATTATGTTGACGAGATGCTCCCGAGGGTGAAGATGCGACGCATTGTCTTCATTTATGCACTCGTGAAGGTGACTGTTACATCTAAAAGTCGGGGTCGAGGGCTTCTAAGGCAGGCAGAAGGTGCCTGTTGCATCCAAAGATCGGGATGCTCGAGCCATGTCTCCGTTATACTGGAAGAGCCACAGATCGGAATTGCGGTGCTCTCATCTTCCTTGGGCTTTGGAGAGCTCTTCCTCCTGCAAGAGTGGGTGTTGCCCATTCTGGTTGTGTTGAAAGCTGCTCCTTTAGCCTCGGAGGAGAGCTCTTCCTCCTGCTAGGGTGGGGTTGATTGCCCATCCAGGTTCTGCTCAATAAATGCTTCATTAGTCGAAGCATTTGATCGGGTCGAAGTAAGGCACATATGCTGAGACTTCATGATGCGCATAACTGAGACGCTGAAGAGATGCGACTGACTGAAATGCTGAAGGCTGTGCCTGACTGAGACGCTGAAGAGACACGCCTGACTGAGACGCTGAAGTGATGCGCCTGCCTGATGATGCGCCTGGTGGGGGGCGTATGGCAGTTTGCTGTGCCTGGCTGTAGTCTTAGGTTATTTCTTTTTGTAGAAATTCTCCTATGTAAAGCCTTTCCTTTAGACATGTAATAGACTTTTATATGAAATAAAAATCTTCTTTTGATTGTCTATACTTTTGTTGTCTTGTTGTGCCAAGTACTTCGTTTGAGCTCCCTGGCGCATGTTCTGAGTAGTATTTGAGCGCATAGGAATTCTGGCACATAAATGCGCCCTGAAATTCCATGCTTCTACAGTGACACTTCATATTTAAAAAGATTCTTCATTTGTAGATCATATTTAAAAAGACTCTTCATATATATTCAACGGATACGAAAAATCCATTGTTCTTTAATTCAATCGAACTGTCCGCAGACCAATTAAATTTATTACAAAAAGGTGTTACTTTATCAAGATACCTTATAGTTGATACAAAAAATAAAGTTGAGAGACTTCTGTTACTAAGGGTATTTCAAACAAAAAATACTTTTTATTATTGGCCAAAATGTTGCTAATTAAGAATAGTAATTTATATATTCAAGCCACCGATATAATCACGTGTAGAAATAAATAAACCCTTTTCTTTGTTGTTAATTAAGAATAGTATTTAAATGCAATGTGTTTGGCAGGAATGCTCATGCTGCAAATTAATGACATGTCCCCTATATTGTTGTCTTATTGAACTACTATAGTAGTCGTCATATGTACAATGTTTTTGGTTATTGAACTGCTCATCATCTTCATGTGTATTGAGTATTGGTCGTAGCTAAATAAATTGGGTTTCTAATCTCTAATCTAACACCATCAAAGCAAGTCCCCTAGGTTTCTTCAATCTCTAATCTAACACTATATACAATCAAAACAGAAGACTCATAACAAAATTATCTAAAATTCTTACAACCCTTAAGTTGATTACTGCAGAAAGTATTACCAATTTGGTCATATAATTAATAGTTTTCTTTACTATTATGATCCACATTTCTCTATAGCAATAAAATTTGAACAAAGTAATTGCAAACTTTAGTAAAATACCTTGCACAACACAGAGAGATCGAGTAGCTACGAGGTCATATATTCTTTGTAACCGAAATGGCTTCTGATCAGTAAAGCTTATAAGGAAAACCTGTACAACATATGCAACTCTTCTTATTTAGGGCTTAATTTGATGATATAATGCAGAAATTTAGGGCTTATTTAGCCCGAGATGTCAAATGCTCTTATTTTCATGGTGTACATAGCCTCAAGAAATTTGCAATGTCTAGGCAGAACCACAAAACAGTACCTACCAAACCCTAAACTCCTAAAATGATATAATGTAGAAATTTAGGGCTTAAATTGATGATTGAAAAATAAATCAAACTAAAAGAACTTCAAAAACTTTTATAAAAAAGTACCAATTTCAAGGGGGAGGCGGAGGGAGTCGACGAGGAGGAGATGTGTAGCGCTCCAGTCCCAAAATTTGTAGGACTAAGTACGTAGATATGCCAGCTGTATACATACGAAGTACATGAGCCTTGTATGTATACATAAGTTGTAAAATATAGTAAACCACAACTAACTAATCTCATCCACAAAATGAAGGAATAAAAGATATCATATAATAAATTATTTTGGTACAATATGTTGGGTGGAGACATATCCACTACCAACAAGTTTAAATAAGAAAGAAATATACAATAACTGATTTGGTCGAGCGAAACAATGTCGAGTCCAAATGCAATCATCACGGAGGAAGGAAGACATGGCCTTAGCTAGAGCACCTGCAAGAATCACGAAACACACACACCTGGAGAGATCACCAGGTCCTCAGAGGGACGTAACAAGATACAAGAAGAACATGCCATTATAACTGCAAATGTAAATACTATAAACTACGATACAATATGGTTCCTAACCATCTAAGTGATATGCACTTTGAGGACAACGCTCTACGCAGGGGCTGTAGGATCAGCAGAGTAAATAAAGAGTGGCAGCAGGTAGCGCTCATCCGAGTCACTATCGGCCATGGGCAGTAAGTAGCGCTCCTCAGAGTCGCTATCGGCCCGGGGGCAGAAGATAGTGCTCATAAGAGTCACTATCGGCCCACAAATATGCAAAAAGTAAATGTAGCCCCTACGCTAGTAGCTGTCCCCTCCCCCCAATAATACTATACATGCATCAAAACCACGACACACCAACACGTGTCACTTCCACAATACTGTTTTATACCTAATAACTGTCAAGTCTTCTAACATGCATCTATTGACAGTTATTCCTACGCATGCGCACGGGGGATCAGCCAACACGCAAGTGACCACTACATGATACTCACAACTCATACACAACTCGTGATACCTTCGTGACAAAGTCAATGACATGCATCCTATTGACGGAAATCTCTTAACTCTAGGTCCACAAGCAAGAAGAAAAATAAACTGGAAATATAAATGCGGAAAATAATAACAGAATAATAAGATGCAACTAAATATAAGCAGTAATTATGGCAAGGTATCTTGCCTGGTGTCACGCCTGGTGTTTTGTAACGATCCAACAAGTCCTGTTTGTCCGATAGCCATCTTTGATGTGTAAGGGTCCAAAATTGCATGAAAATAGGAACGAGGGATCAGTCGTGACCAAGGAAAAGAATTGGGGAGAATTTCTTGAGAAAGTAATCGTACTATATACATTTTTTGGGAATATTTGAACACAATATTTTTATTTGTCTACAGTAAATATTTAGAGGAGACTAGGAAATCTTTTGCATATAATTATATCTTTTTATTAGTAAAAAAAATATATATAATGTTAAAAATCTAGAAAAAATTATTTTGGGCAAAACTATAATTTAATTTTAGGATTTAAAAACTAACTTTTGTCACATAATATTGTGTCAAGCTATATTTAAAATAATCTATAATAATAATAACCTATTATCACGTAGACTACTAATGTATATAAAACTCTTAAAAGTATTAACCATGTTATTATACTACTTACACACATACATATATATTTTGTAAAATTTCTAAAATAATAATGTTACTAGGTAACCAAAATACTAGTGGTAGTATTATAAAAAAAATACTATTATTATACGCGGTTATACGCGCAAAGCACATGTATTGTATAATACTAGTATACATATACTGCCTTATTATAATAAATAAGATCTAACATTATTGCATCTCAAAAATAGATCTAATCATTATTAATAATAATACTAACATAAAAAAAAACCAAAGCCCATAAGAGAGAAACTACATAATTAATTAATTAATTAAATAATAAAAACAAATACCATTTAAAGCAGTTGAGTTGCACCTCTTTAGAAAATGAAGGGGAGAAATCGAGAGAGTGAGAGAGGAAGAAGAAGGGGCTCGCTGAGGGTTGCGCGCGGGTGAATCTTGTCGCGGGTGCTCGGTGCTGACGTCGGCGGAGGGCGCTGGAAATCTCCGGTACGGCGGACGACGAGGCTCACCGGCTCGTCAAGGCTGGTGATGGCAGCCGGATGGGCGCGATCGGCGTGCGACCTTCGCGGGGCGACGGCGGTGGCGCAGCCACGCGAGGAAGGAGGCGGCGCAGCGGAGTCGGGCGACACAGCCAGGAGCGGCGTACGAAAGCTCGCCACGGGCGGCACCGCAGCTCCACACGCGGTGCTGAAAGCTAGGCGGTTGCAGAGGGCTGGCACGACGGTGCCCTCCACAGAGGCGGAGTTCAGCGGCGGATGGCCACGGCTTCATCGGCTGGGTACGGGATCTGGAAGCGACGCGGTTGGAGATCGGCTGGCACCTCCGGATGAGCGGTCATCGGTGAGGAGCTCGGCTGGGCCGTCGTGGAGGAGCACTACGGAGGGGAGTGGCTAGGGGTTTTTTCGGCAACGGCATGGTTTGGAAGGTTAGGGCTCTTCCTTCCTTTTCCTTTTTTTGCTGGCGGTGGTTTTGGTGGCTGGGTTAGCCGGGGCGATGGCGGTGTTGTGTGGTTGAAAGAGGCGACAAGGAGTCGGAAAAGGGGTTCGATCGCGACGGTATCGGGGTTTGGCCGGGGCTGGTGGTTCTGCTATTGGTGGTTGTGGTGGTATTGGCGAGTTCAAGAGACAGGGAGGAGGGTCGGTAGTTGGTCGAAAATAAGGATGGTGGTGGTGGGTCTGATGGGGTCACGACGAGGTGCTGGCAGAGGAGGGTGGTCGAGGTGGTGACCGGGGATGCGATGGACACCTGGCCGAGGGCTGGTGGCGGCCAGGGCAGTTAGGATTTAGGGTTTGATATTTTTGTACTGCGTTGATGTGTCAGACACAGTAGGATGGGTTCACATATTCGATGGACGTGTTCGAATATCGAGACACAAAAAATTGGTGTAACTGTAATAGAAAGTAGAAGAAAAATAGTGGCAGAGAATGCCGACACCGACACGATGCACATCTGGGTTATGAAAATTTGGTGAGAAAAGGAGGGCAAGTACCTCTCCTTTTATAGTAGGTGGGAATTCCATTAGGATTAGGAATAGAGTAATTTAACCCCCTCCCCCCCCCATGGATAATTTCATCTATTAATTCAAATAAATCTTAAAATTTAGTCGTTCCAATCCGAATTTAAATCATAGATAAACTCTCCATTAAATTTAAACTTCATTTAGAATAAAAGCTTTTCCAATATAATTTATCATAATTAAATAAAATTTAAACCAAAACAATATTTTAAAATAGTTTTCGGATAATAAAATATTAATATTAAATAAATTTCAGAAATATAATAAATTTATATGTCTCCTATAAAATGAACATTTGCATAAAACCTCGTTTTCAAATTACTATTTATATAAACTTCCATGATGTAAAATAAAGTTTTGGAAATTCCAGTATGATACATTTTTATAATTTATAAAATCAAAATTATTTATTATTTATTATTTGAAAAACCATGCTTCTAAAATAAAAATGTTTTTACAAAAATATGTACCTCGCACATATTCGCACTCGACGAGCCATCCGAAAATATGAACTCATACGCGACGTACAATACGACTATGCGATGTACAATACAAAGCAAAAATTAAAACCAAATTTATTTAAAAAAATTATAGTAGAAATTTAGGGAGTTTACATCCTACCCAACTTACAAGAATTTCGTCATCGAAATTTAGGAATAGGTAGGGTTGAGAAGATAGGGGAGATAAGATCAGATTATTGAACGAGGCAAATAATGATGTTCAACACAAGCATGCAATTTGTAAGTCATGTTATCGTTATCTACGAAAAGTACCTCACGGCTACGAAACTGAAAGAGGATTGCTAGTTAACACAATGAAATAAGGAAAAATTAAGGGTTAAAGTATAATCATGATACGACATAGAATAAGGAGACAAGGGATCGACTAGATTAAGAGCAATCAATTGAGAGAATATAGTCGCCTAGGTTTAGGTTTTAATCATTCTCAAGTTCGAAGAAGGTCGCAAAAATGAGTCTAGGGTCGAGTAACTCGAGACGGGGATATAGTTACATTGGTTGGTCAGTGGCTAACTAACATCGCGTATATACAATTATCAAGGTCATAGGAGAATAGTTTGGCTTACTTATTAAGTACAAGGATTGTCTAGAATAGGTAAAAGACGAAGACCAGCAAGAGTTCAAGGAATATGTTTTGAATACCAATATGGGTTTCAACGACGATTGAATACTTCAAGTAGAATTGTCAAGGCAGTCGCGGATGAGACTCTAGGGCGAGTTTAACTATGTCTCCATCCACGTAGTATGATATATGAAAAGCGAACCGAAGTGCAATAGGTTGATCAGACCATCATGCACCGGTTCTGATTAGACAATATGTTAGTGGGAGCGACCCAATAAAACATGTCATGATAAAGCTTGATAAGAAAATAAGCTTACAAAATTTTATGCTAAGTTAGCATTATAAGATAGTCAAAGTATAAGTAAGGGACCATGATAAAGGGAATTTAAATAGTCCAAGGTTCTTTAAGAATCAAGTCTTGCTTGAAGTTTGGACCTAGGCAGTTGCCCAGGTTTTCTTCATTTTTGGTTTGGTAGACTAGATAAGATAGGGTCCTCTGAATTTATAGTCTAAGCGAACTTACCAATGTGGGTCACAAGGAAAAAGGAGTGAGGTATTCTACCCAACTTACAAAAGTTAAACTAGTAGTGGATGGAACAATGGGTCAAACAATTAAGGTAAGCACAAAGTTAGTGTAACGCCCTAGAACCAGAATACTGGAGAGCGGGGGCGTACATAGCCAGCTACGTATATTGAAGTGCAACCCACCTCGCTATACGGTCACGGCTGTCTAGATATATGAGGGTTTAACTACAAGCCAACAGTCTCCTATGGTTATGAACAAGCCTATTGTCTCAATCTCAAGCAAGCAATAATAGTTACAAGATGTCAGAGCACCAAATATATAATAGCAAGGCGTCCCATACATTACATATTGGATGATCATGAAGCTACTCGTACAAAATGTCAGGACTAGCAAGAGTTTCAGTCATACATGATCAACCCTAGGATTTGCCAATCATGTTACAGCCCGTAGGCAGACAGTAAATAAGGTGTAATACGAGCTAACACGTGCTCGTCGGCTAAACGCCTCAAAAGAATAATTTTACAATAAGTGGGAGGACAAAAGAAACCCACTCGTTGTCAGGGTTACGCCTGGTGGTCACCATCTGGCTGAAAAGTAGGTAGATCCTTTGGAGCTGCTCCGATATATGGCCATACAAAACCAGCTGGGTCAGACCCCAGAAAGAGCAAGTACCACAAAGGGGGCTTCACTTAGGAACTAAAACCAATATATCACAATAGAATATTAAAGATAATAAATAAAGAATTGATAATAATAGAGATAACAACAGTAAACTGAGTACGAGAAAACCATTCAAGTAGCCAGGTCACAACCCTTAAACCAAACAAGGACCGGGGTTGTAACCCTTCACCTGAATAGAAACCCGTCTCAACTACTTGTTGGTAAGCAAGAACATAGGGTGAAATAAGTCAATAAACGAAGAGAGGAAATAGAACTGCTCCGGGAGCCAGGTTACAATCCTTAAACCAAACAAGGACCAGGATTGTAACCCTTCGCCTGAACAGAACTGGACCCCTGATCTTTATTGTTAAGACAGGCACAATAAGCAGGACGATATATGATAAGATAACCACGGAACTATTCAGATAGCCAAGTTATAACCCTTAAACCAAACAAGGACCGGGGTTGTAACCCTTCATCTGAACAGAACTTGGTATTCCATCATTTATCGATACAAAAAATTATGTCATGATACAATCTTGTACAGGATCATGACAAACTAGACTGGGCTGGACTCCATCCAATCAATCACGTCCAAGCAATAAGTACGGCTTGATACTTTAACTAACTAGGGTTATCACAGGCCTAGTTACTAGCAAGATGCAATGAGATTATTCTAACAGCCACAAGCCCTGCCGACCATCCAGGTTATCCAAGTCGAATGTTCGTTTATGAAGGATGCAACACGTGACAGTATGCTGGAAATGTGCCATACTTGTCGGTAGGCTACAAGTCCACTTAATGCGCCCAGATAACGGGATTGCCTGTAGCTGGAAAAATCTCTTCATGACTGTAGGTCCTAAAAAATCAAGTGGCACACATCAACAAAATCAGAAAATCAAGAAATACAACTTTAAGATGACTTGCGCAGACAACAGATTATGCATCATTCAGATTACGCAGGATCGATTGCGCACACTTCTAAGTGCGCAGGCTGACGTGGCAAATCGCCATCATTACCTGACACAAATCAAATCTTCTTACAACTGACAGCACGGAGATCGAGGCGGCCGTTCGTTTAATCGTACAGCACAGCGCTCGAGGACAGCTGGCAGCGCAATCCATGTTGGCACAATCCGAGTTGGCGAAATCCATTTCTAGCACAAATCAAGTTGGCGCAATCCAAAGTCTGCACAGTTCAATATGCACGTTCCACCAGTACAAATGATAAAGTACACGTGGCATTCATGCCATCAATTGCTCATTTCGTGGCAACTGCCTATGCATGATCATGCGTATTTCAATCAAATGATGCCATGTGTCCAAGACAGTTAACCCATGATCCAGCAACTGCCTACGCAGTCCATTGCTGCGCAAACCAATTGCTGTGCAATCCATCATGCGCAGTCCAGAATAACTAAAAGTTAGTTATTTCTCAGAACTCTATAAATAGAGTTTCAAGTCTCCATTCAAGGGGATCACGAATCAATAATCAGAGATCAGAGAGTTCAGGAGTTCTTGTCCAAGTGCTGCTGCATTCTTCCGAGGCTTTTGCCTTCAACTTTCGAGGCTTTTTGCCTTCAATTCCAGAGTTGTCTTCAACTTCAGAGGCTTCGTCTTCAGAGTTCACATCGTCTAAGGGATAAAGCAATCGTCATCTAGATTGGATTTCTAAAGTTGTACCATTCTCAGAATTTAAATTGTAATCTTTTACAAAGTTTGTATCAATAAAGTTCTTCAACTTTTGTTTTTGTAAACAAAATGGCGACTCTGCTGGGGACGACTTTCTCCTCCGATGAGGAAGTGACAACTCAATGTGACGTAGCGTCTATCGGAAAGACGCAGAAGACACTGGTTGTGAAGATCAACCAGACAGCCTACGAATCTATGATCAATTCCAAGACTACTTCTCGCACTGCAACCACTGCTGCCACAAGCAAAGTGTGCTCAGAGTGGGTCCCAAAGACTGCTGCGCATTCTGTCAATGTTGCCAACAAGTCTTCTGCGCAATCTGCCAGCAAGTTTGCTGCGCAGTCCAAAGCTTCTGTCACCAAGTCCAGTGCACAATCTGTCTCTGCTACTGCTGCGCAGTCTGCTATAGCCAGTGCACAAAAGACTTCATATACTGCTATGGCTAAGTATAAAACTCCTATGCCTCTGGCGCAATTGGCTGCCAAACTTCCTGCGCAAACCAATATTCCAGCAACCAGAATGCAACCTAAGCATTCTGTGGCAAGAACTCCTGATGCGCAAACCACAGTTTCTGTGGCCAGAACCAGTGTACCATCAACTCATGCGCAAAACATTCCCGCGCAATCCAACAGCCTTTTGGCTAAACTCTCTTCTTCTCACAACAAGGGAAAAGGCTCTGCTTCTCTTCCTAAACACACTATTGCTCCTGTGCAATCCACTGGGGGTAGTCCTTTGGCTATTCCTCTTTCTCTTCAAAACAAAGAAAAAGGTCCGTTGGTCTTTTCTCAAACTTCCTTGTCTCATGACTTGGAAGACAACAGAGGGAAACGCTCTTTAGCTAACCCTTCATCACAAAACAAAGGAAAAGGCCCTTTGGTCTTTTTTCAATCTTCTTCAGTCTTTACTGAAGAGGATCCATCTGAATGTGCCTTGGCACCAATCAGTACTAGAACTCTTTCAAACAAAGATTCTTCTTTCCTTTATAACAAGAGCACTTGTACTGATCAAAGAGGTATTCTGCCTACTCCGGTAGCAGAATTTCAGGACCTCCCAACTCTCAAGATTTCCCGTTCCAGACAGGGAAAACTGTTAGTGTCTCAGACAGAAACCCCTGGGGGTGAATTTGCTGATCTTAGAACTTATCTCAATAGACCTACTTCGGTAAAACGTAAACAGCCAATGCCGAAGATCAAACATCATCAGAAATAAATCTCCAAGGTCAAAAATCCTGACACTTATGCCAATAAAGTGAGCACTTCCCTGTATACTCAAGGGACTAAATATTTGAAGAATCGGAATCATGTTCCGAATGTCATCAAAGAACAGATCCCTCAGAGTTTTTCTCGTCCTGTTGTTGTTCCTGATCTTCGAGAACATCTTAAACAAAAATGGGACAATGTCTCAACACCTCCATCTCAACCATCTGATCATCATTGCAATCACAAAGTCATCATCCAATGTTGTTGTCAAACAACAAAACGATCTGTTTTCGATCGTCTGACTTTCGTTAAATCTGAGCCTATGTCAGAGGAAGACGAAGTCTTGTATGCTTCTGTTAACATGACTTCCCGAGACACTGGGGGTAGAAGATGCTCTAAGCATGGCAGGCTTTGCAAACCGAGCCAGCGGTATTTAGAATTACTCCAAGAATCTTCTGAAGGAGTATTTCGACATACCCGCTCTCGAAGCCGAGATACAAACGGTCAAAGGAATCTTCCTCAAACCCTTCAGGTTATTCTTCTTCAGACTATGATGCATACAGCAAAAGTTCTGAACAAACAGTGTCTTCCACTGTACCAAGAGAAGTGACAGCTTATGTTGTCACTGATGATCCAGATGCTTCAACTTCTGTAAATCAGGAACAGCAAATCGCTGCACTTGAAGACAAACTAAAAACCATGGCTGAAATGGTTGCTAGTATGCATTCCATCATTGTGGCACAGCATGTTACACCACCAACTGCACCTACTACTAGTCCAGAGATCATAGCATCTTCGGTACCTGCCAATACTGGGCTGGGGGTAGTGTCTCCTCAAATGCCTCCTGTACAAGTACAAGTTCAAACTACACCTAGTCAGTCAGGAGCTGGGGGTAGTGCTTATAATATTGTTCCTCCTCCTACCACTCTAACTCAACCTGCTCCTTCTTCGTCATCAGAAGATGCCAATGAAGCTGTCAAACTCTTACGAACCCAGTTCGAAGCTTTCAAAGAGAAAGACAACTTACAAAGATTGGGGATCAAGCAGCCCTATCCAGTTGAATGGAAGGAAGTCCCGTTCCCATCGAAGTACAAAATCCCAATAATCTCTTTGTTCGATGGCAGTACTTCCCCTAGTCAATTCATCAATCATTTTGAGGTAATGACCGTTCAACTTCAGCCAAATGACGCTCTTCTTACCAGAGTGTTCGTCGGTTGTTTAGCCGGCGTAGCATATGACTGGTACAGAAGTTTGCCCGATGGTTGTATCACTTCCTTTTCAGGTCTCAAACAAATCTTCCTAGAACGGTTTTATGAAGGATTCAATGACATGACTACGTCAGCTCTCAACAAAATCAAACAGAAACATAATGAAACTGCTGAGAGCTTTATCGAACGGTTCTACCGTGAAGCTCTGAAAATGCCTCCCGGAACTCCAGCTGCTGTCACTATTGATACTTGTAAGGCAAATCTTTGGCCTATTATCAGTATGTGGACGGGATCTACCCAATTCCAAGATTGGCCTTCATTCATTATCAATGCCAAAGCTGCTGAAGTGAGTGCCGAGAAGTTCAAACAATTGGGGGTACAGATGTCTAACCCCGATCGAGATGAACATCAGACGTCAGGTGGTAGCAATCGCCAGAACAATCGTAAAGCAAAAGAGACTTTGAACATTAATTTGAACAAGAATAAAGAATTTTTAGCTGTCAATGTGGCTCCGCCTACATCCACTCCTACTCCTTCTGCACCTCCACCGCGGGAACCTCGTCCGAAAGTGGAATATTCCTTCGATGAGAATGACACTGCGAGCATCTTTGAGTGTTTACTCAAAAGCAATAAAATTCAACTCTCAGATCCAAAGAAACCTGATGAAGTCGGTAAGACAGATCATCCTAAATATTGTGTCTACTACAGGTTCATTGGACATCCTACTCGAGCATGCTATGTGCTCAAGGGCAAAATTCAGGAGCTTGTCAATGCTGGTGTCGTCACTCTGCAGCAAGATGAGAAAACTGTTACTGCGAACATGGTTTCAGTCCAGTTTGGTGACTTTCCTCCATAGATGGTACAGTATGGTGTCATTCCAATTCTCAAAGCTACTTTTGAGATTGAGAATCTCCCACTTCCACCAAATGAAGGTCTTGTTCCCTTGTCTCTTGACAACGGTAAAATTATGTGGATCCATCCTGATCTTGCTTCGGAATTCGAGGTGCCCTCTTCTTCTAAGAAGAAAGCTCGTTCTAAAGGCAAAACCAAGATTTGCAACATGGTGTCTTTTGATCCCATAGTTGACGAGGAGATTCTGTTAGGCACCAGATCAGGGAAAGCCTATATGAAAGATCATTCTGAAGGTCAAGAGAATCCTGCTTCTTCTTCTGAACCTGCTCCAGCATAACCTGCTTCCACTGAAGAGATCCCTTCTACATCTTCACCAGTTGTAGTACCTATTCCTCCCAAGCCAATGACGGCTGACAAAGGCAAGCAACAAGTCCGCTTTGACAAACCTCTGAAGAAATCATCTCCTACAGGACTTGAAAAGCCGTATAACTTTGATATATTGGCCCAATTAGCCAATACACCGGCTAAACTATCAATCTTCGAGCTCTTGCGCCTTTCCAAAGAGACTCGAGAAACTCTAAGTGAAGCTCTGATGCAGGCTGAAACTTGCTTAACTCTTCTCAAAAAGCAGGAATCAGAACCAGTCTCTTGCCGTCACTGTCATAGTGTCCTGGAGTTGATTCCAAATATCACTTTCACTCAGGATGATATGCTGCTAGAAGATAATAGACATGATCGTCCTCTCTACTATATAGGATATGTTGATTAGATGAAAGTCGATCGTATCCTGATAGATCCAGGGTCTGCACTTAGCATCATGCCAAAGACAATGCTTGATGCGTTGAAGATACCAGTACATAGTCTTTCAAGCACAATTACCACTATCTTGGGATTCAACCAAGGAAGAAGTGAACCTTTGGACAAGATCCGCCTAAAACTTCAAATAGGCAATCTTCGCACAAAGGTGACCTTTTATATTATTGACAATCATGGTTGTTCTTACAACGCTCTTCTGGAAAGACCATTCCTCCATGAACATAATGTTGTTCCATCAACTCTTCATCAATGCTTTAAATATGTTGATGATAAAGGACAAGTTCATAAGGAAGTTGCAGACCTTTATCCTTTCAAAGGCGTTGAAGCGTATTGCAACGATGCTCGTATGTATAAGGAGGAATTTATGAAAGTGGTATTGGCCATGGATACTGAAGAGGATCAAAAAGTAATGCCCAATGATACTCTCATCATACCTGTCAAAGGGCGTGTTTCTCATCCTCAGTCTTCTAAACCACTGGCTATTCACTTGCCGGTTCAAGAAAAATCAGTTGATGCTGATCAAAATCAAAGGAAGCTCACCTCTTCTGAGCCACTTGTTATCGACTTACGTCGTAATAAGGACAAAAAGCAGCTCGCTTCTTCTGAGCCTCTTGTTGTTGATTTAACTCACAACAAAGAAAAAAGGGAGCTCACCTCCTCTGAGCCACTTGTTATTGACCTTCGTCGTAACAAGCCTCCTCCACGTTCTTCTTCTTTCCCTCTCGTAATCAATCTGACCAAGCCTGCTAAGGCTAAAGGTCCTGCTGTAAATACAGATGTACATATCAATGAAAAAGCATCTACTTTCCAGTATATTGATGTTGTTTATCATACTAAATACTATTTGGATATGTTAGATAGCTTTCAGTCATTTACAATGGGAGTTGTACAATCTCTTCAAACAGAAGTTTCATGTGAACATCCAAAAGACTCATATCGTATTGTTCCTGCTCGCAAGAAAGGTGAACGTCCAATACTTTTTAGTAAAAGACCGGAACAAAAATTTAGCTATACGGATGATAGCAAAGTTAACGACACGGGACATCTTCAATTCCGTCGTTACAGTCAACAATCAAAAGACATCGTCCGAAAGATGGATTACGACTTCAAAAGTGGCATCAACTACGGTAAGGGAAGAAAGACTCCTCTCCGTACCGCTGTTCCACAAGGAAAGTCAGAAATGTATTACAGCAGGACCAAAAGAGGTCTCGGATACGCTTCCCCTCCAATGTTATCCCCAGCAATTTCTGATTCTGATAGCGAAGAATGTTCTAATTCTTCTGATTCCAGATCATGGGATTCTGACATTAGCATTGGTGAAGTCCATCGTGTAATTGTATCTTCCAATATGGTCTCTGCTGAACTTCCGGAAGGATATAATGAGGACATTGAAGAAAGTTCTGAAACAGATCCTTGGGCTCAACAGATGGATAATCAGTGGGTCCTCCGATTTGAACAAAGAGAACCTCCTACTGAAGATCAACTAGTTCAAGTTGATGTAGGAGAAAGCGAGTCACCTCGTCCAATCTTTATTAGCAAGAATCTTTCGGAAGCAGATAAGCAAGAGTTGATTCTTCTTATTAAAGAATACATTGACGTCTTTGCTTGGAGTTACGAGGATATGCCAGGTTTAGACCCCAAAATTGCTACTCACAAATTGAACATTCTTCCTAATGTTAAACCAGTCAAACAGCAGCAAAGGCGATTTAAGCCTGAAATGATGGACGCAATCGATGATGAAGTCAAGAAGCTTATCGCTTGTGGCTTTATTCGAGAAGAACAACATCCTGATTGGGTAGCCAACGTTGTTCCAGTCCTGAAGAAAACCGACAAAGTTCGAGTCTGCATCGACTTCCGGGATCTTAATGAAGCATGTCCAAAAGATAAATTTCCTCTCCCTATCACGGACGTCATGATTGATAATACTTGTGGGTTCGAGCGAATATCTTTTATGGATGGATTCTCTGGATACAATCAGATCAAGATGAATCTCGAAGATGAAAAACACACATCTTTTCGCACTCCTCGGGGAGTCTATTGCTACACAGTGATGCCATTTGGTCTCAAGAACGCTGGTGCAACTTACCAACGGGCCATGAGTACCATTTTTAGAGAACATCTTCATAAAACAGTCGAATGCTATGTTGACGATATTGCCGTCAAAAGTCGTCTAAAAGAAGATCACATCCAAGACTTGAGAACTATCTTCAAACTCATGCATCAACATCAGCTCAAGATGAATCCCACCAAGTCATTCTTGGATGTCTCTAGTGGTAAATTTCTCGGCTTTGTTATTACCTCTAAGGGTATACACGTGGATCCCGAGAAGATCAAAGCCATTCAAGAGATGCGTCCTCCACGCAACTTAAAAGAGCTACGAGGATTCCAAGGCCGACTTGCGTATATCAGGCGATTCATTTCGAACTTGTCTGGACGCTGCAGACCATTTACTCAGCTAATGAAGAAGGGTGTATCTTTTATTTGGACTGAAGAATGTCAACAAGCATTCGACGACATCAAACGATATCTCATGAACCCACCAGTTTTGGTGCCACCAATTTTAGGCATTCCATTCTTAATGTATGTCCATGCTATGGATCATTCGTTGGGTGCTTTACTCGCCCAAAAGAACAAAGAAGGTCACGAATAGGCCATCTACTATCTCAGTCGTACTATGATTGGTGCTGAACACCGTTATAGTCCGGTTGAAAAAGAATGTCTAGCCCTTATGTTCGCTGTTCAAAAGACAAAACATTACATCATAGGTCAAACCATTCATGTCATATCCCAAGTCAATCCTCTTCGGGTATTAATGAAGAAGCCTAGCACACTCAACTCTCGGCTTGCTACATGGGCCATCCTTCTAGCCTAATATGACATGGTGTATGTTCCTCAAAAATCTGTCAAAGGTCAAGCACTGGCAGATTTCTTGGCAGCTCATCCCGTATCGAAAACATCCAAGCTTTACGATGAAATTCCAGACGAGACGTTGGAAGTCAATTTGAACTCTGAAGAATTTCTAACTTGACGTCTATTCTTTGACGGAGCATCCAGAATTGGACCCAATGGTGCTATTGTAGCAGGAGTTGGAGTTGTTCTCGTTTCTCCAGACGGATTAACTATCCAAAGAGCATATTCTCTAGATGAATCCTGTTCCAATAATGTAGCAGAGTACAATGCTCTACTTATCGGTCTTCAATTAGCCAAGCAATTGAACATTGAATATCTCGAAGTTTATGGCGACTCTAAGCTGGTTGTCAACCAGGTTAGAGGAACTTATGAAGTCCGTCATCAAGATTTGGTACCTTACTTTGAAGCAGCAATCAACATGGCTACATTGTTCAAAGCTTTCTTTATTGAATATGTACGCCGAGCTTGCAATACTGAAGCAGATGCCTTAGCCAATCTTGCAGCAGTCTTAGTTGTCCCCATCCGAAGACAACAAGTGGTGGTTATTTCTAATCGAGAATTGTTTTACGTAGAAAACAATCGTAACATCGAATTCAGTAATTATGCTGAAATTAATGTTATCAATGAAGATTGGAGAACTCCTTTCATCGACTTCGTGGTTCATGACATACTCCCCGAAGATCCTAAGGAGGCTACAAGTATTCGACGACGATCTCTACGATTCTACTACAATCAAACCACTAAGACTCTCTATCGAAGGACTTATGACGGTCTTCTTCTACGCTGTTTAGCTGGTGATAAAGCAAAACAGGTGTTACGTGAAGCTCACGACGGTGTTTGCGGAGCACATCAGCCCGGTCCTAAACTACAGGATCGTATCCGAAGAATGGGTTATTACTGGCCCTCTATGGTATCAGATGCCATCGAATATGCAAAGAAATATCGAGCCTGTCAAATCCATGCAGACTTCATTCATCAACCTTCAGAATTTCTACATCCGACAGCCGCTTCTTGGCCTTTCGAAGCTTGGGGTATGGATGTCATAGGTCCTATTAATCCTCCTTCTTCTAGAGGACATCGGTTCATTTTAGCAATAACAGACTACTTCTCTAAGTGGGCTGAAGCTATACCCTTGGCTGAAGTCAAGACCAGTAGCGTTATCAACTTTGTCAAACACCATGTTATTTATCGATTTGGTGTTCCTCGATGAATTATTCATGACAACGGACCGCAATTCATCAGCCAGAAATTTACCAGATTTTGTGATGATCACCGGATTGACAATGTCGCTTCGACTGCCTACAATCCTGCCGCTAATGGTTTAGCTGAAGCCTTCAACAAAACTATTATCAAGCTTCTCAAAAAGTTTGTATCTACTAACAAACGGAATTAGAGTGAAAAGCTTGGTGAGTGTTTATGGGCCTACCGAACTACGGTCCGCAATCCTACGAGTTTTACACCTTTTCTCTTTAGTATATGGCTGTGAAGCTGTTCTTCCTCTGGAACTTCAAATTCCTTCTTTAAGGATTGCCATTGCTAACGAGCTCACTACAGAGAACAATGATCTTCTTTGACTTCAAGAATTGGAGGCACTCGACGAAAAATGATTAATGGCTCAACAACATATTGAGTTATATCAAGCCCGCATCTCGAAGACTTTCAATCGTAAAGTGAAGGTCAGAGCCTTTCAGCAAGGAGAACTTGTTTTAACAGTCAGACGTCCCATGACTATGACTCATATGAGCAAAGGCAAGTTCGACGCAAAGTGGGAAGGTCCATACGTTGTGAGTAAAGTCTTCTCAAATGGAGCGTATCAACTCTCAGAACTAGATGGACGAATTGCAATGATGCCTATCAATGGCAAATTCCTTAAAAAGTACTATGTGTAAATGTAAATACTTGTAAATCATCAGACAAGTTTATGTTCATAAATAAAATTTTATTTCATCATGAATGATAGTACATGATATTAAGGAAGATCACTATCATCCTTCTCTACATTTGGACGAGGACCACTACCGTCCTTTTCAAAAACACGGTCAGCAAAAGAACCGAGAACCTCTTTGCTGGAACCCACGAGGAACTTGCAGGCAGCCATCCTCATGGCTTCTTCTTCTTCAGTCCTTTCTGGTTCAAGCAGAAAGTCCAGGATATCTCGCGGTGGCTTGGGTGCAGACGAACCTTCGTCTGCTTCTGCTTCCTTTGGCTGAATTGGATCGACAGGATGTTCTTTAACGTCCTCTTCAACCTTCGGGGCGAGCTCAATCTTCTTGAGTGCATCTTCAGACGACATTTTTATGTTGAAAAGTGAAAGTGCTCATTCCTGTCAGATTTCTGTTCTATTTATAGACAGAGATTTCTCAAACAACGAAGCAACGCATTCATCCGACGGTTCATCCGTTCATTTAATTCCTCCGACGGTTCATCCGTTCATTTATTATCATCCGACGGTTCGCCCGTTCGTTCATCATCACCCGACGGTTCATCCGTTCATTTAATTCCCTTGACGGTTTATCCGTTCATTTAATTCACTTGACGGTTCGTCCGTTCACTACATTCATCCGATTGTTTATTCATTCACATTCATCTGACGGTTCGCCCGTTTATTTATCATCACTTGACGGTTCATCTGTTCGTTATTTCTCATCTTGACAGTTTGTCCGTTCGTTCTATCATTTGACGGTTTTTTCCGTTCATCTCACATCCATATCAGCAACTTATCGTTTCGATTAAGTTGTCAATTGAAATAATAATGTTCAGTATATTCTGCCACATCCATATTACCTCTGAGCAGATATAATGAATATAATTATTTTCTACCAAATCATCAAGAAATATATCATATCTTGTACCTCTGAATATATTTTCTATCTCTATTATTTATATCTAAACAAGATATGCAATAAATAATGGAGCCACAGCAAAAATATCTTTTATTGATTAAAATATAAGATATTACAAAAACATTCATATTGCAAAAGACATAAAGTATAAAATGTTCCATTTAAGATGGAGGTATCATCAGGTTGTCAATTTGCTGCTTCAGAGTCTGCAGCCGTTCGTCGCGAGTGGACATTACCCTCCTTCTCATTTCTTCCATTCCGGTTTCTTCATTGAAAACGGGCATGGACACTGTCCGACGTGTAATTTCAGCACCATGAGTCGCCTCGTACTCTTCCTTCTCATGAGTTAAAGCCTGGAATTGTTCAATGGCAACTTGATGATCAGCAATTTCATCTTCCAACTCCTTCTGGAGACGAGTGATTTCTGTCTTCAGCTCATTAGTCCTCTTCTCTTTCCTCTCAGCCATCAAAGTTACTGATTCCAGTTTAGAGTTATATTCAGCAGATTTTATAGAATAAGCTTCCAAGAGATTTTGAAGGTTCATCCTTTCAATATCAGCTGCCAGGGCCATTTGTTCAAATTCGGCCTGCACTAGGGATTCCACTTCTTCTTTGTTGAGTGCTTTATAATTCTTTATAGAAATTTCTAACTCATCCAGTATATGCTCAAGGAGAGTAGCCTGAGCTTCGTCACCTTGCTTCCTTACAGCCCTCACTAAAAGAGAAGTCGGATTTCTGACCATGAAAAAATCAGCACCCTCTTTGTCCATCATTTTGTTGACTAAGGGTCTCAAGGATTCAAAGAAGCATCTGGTAAATAATTGGACGACTTGCTGATTAATTGCCAGAGTGCCAGGTGTTGCAGCTACTCCTGTTGAAGATGAGGTAGCAGGATCTCGTGTCTGAATAGCAAGTTCTTTAAATAATGGAGCCAATGTGGAGCTAGTCGCCCCTCCTGGTTGTTCCTCTGTAAAAGTAAAATTGTTATTTTGCTAGTCGTTTGCTAAATAACCAAAAAGATCAAATGAAGACAGTCTTACCTTGGTTCGATCCAGCAATGGGCTTATCCCCTGCAGGAGTAGACTCTGGCAGAGCAGAAGTAACTTCAGCTATAACAGCTTGGCTACTACCCGCCTCAGAACCACAAGACAAATGATGACTGCTGCTAATAACCATCGTCATTATGGGCACTATGTCTGTGCATGTCGGAGGTGCTAGAAGAGTCTCATGATCTACAAGAAATACAAATAAAGATGTTAGCTATCAATTCATTCAAGAGGAGATTGCTAATTCCATTTTTTACCTTGAGGATCATTAGTGGGAGTTTCTTCCAGGATTTCTTCATCTATTACTTTTTCTGGAACCTCAACATCCTTTTCAGGATTTAAGGTGTCAGTAGCATTCTCTGGAACCTCAACATCCTTTTCAGGATTTAAGGTGTCAGTATCATTCTCTGGAGCCTCAACATCCTTTTCAGGATTTAAGGTCTCAGCAGCATTCTCTGGGATTTCAATATCCTCATCATTTACATCATTGGCAGCAGTAGGAGATGTGTGCACTTCATCATCTTCTTCAAGATCTTGCATATAGTCATCAACATTCTCAGACGAAGAGCTCTCCTCATCCTCGTCTTCTTCTGGTGCCTTCTCGCTGGTAGTCGCTGCTTGGTCACCATAGTCATCCAGAGGACTGTAGCTACAATCTTCTAAAGCTGCAATTACTTCGCGATCTTCCTCTTTGCGAAGGGTTCTAGGAGTAGGCGAAAGTTCAACAATCTGTAACTGTTCTTCCCTCACTTCCTCCACAGTACCTCCTCTAGGCTCTTCGGCCTCAGTTCCCGGAGCAAGATTTGTTCTTTGCTCGATCTCCTCTCTACGTTCAGGACTAGGAGTTTTATTCCTAGGCTCTGAAACAGGAGTAGGAGATGGCAAGGTTAATCCAGCTGCAGCATCCATCACCATTGAAGACAAGGCCTGATTCCTTCTGAGGACCAGCTTCTTTCTTTTTAATGGCCTCTCAGGGCTCTCTATATTAATAGTTTCAACTTGTTTCTGGATAGAGGTTGGTGTAATAGCCTCTCCTTGCTGAGCTGACTCGGCCAGTTGCCGAGACTGAGATCGAGTAGTGATCTTTTCAGAAGAGTGATCTAAGATCAACTTCTTCTTTGCTGCCAGAGCAGAAGGCTCCTCTCTTCTCCTTTTCTTTGCTGGAGATCTACCCACCTTTAGAGAGACACGTAGTGGTGTATTTACTTCTTGAGGGAACATAATATCCCTTGACACTTCCAAAGGTGCATCTGCTGGCTCGTGCACCTCATCATTTCCAGGGAGCGACAGAGCAATTCTTCCTTTCTTCAATCTTATCGAAGAAGCGAAACTATCTGCGAGATTAAAATTCTCAGCAAAAGTGTTCGCGGATGTATAAAATACTGAATAAGTAAATAGCATCCGAGGACCATGAGTGCTATTTGCTGGCATCGAGAATATGGCCTTCGTATCACGGGCATTATAGTAAGCCCAGGCTCGGGCCCCGTCTATCAAAAAACCCTTGCCTTGGAGGCAGGTGATTGCATTCCCCACATGGAATTGATCATATCCAAACTGCCGAGCAAATCGGCTGGGGAGATATGGTTCTAAGTAACATTCCTCTTCGAACCGATATACCAAATGAGACGGTCGAATTGTCTTCAACCATTCAAAGGCTGCACGGTTTAGAGGTTGCATCTTTGAGTCCACCATGTTTGTTGGCATCTGATCATGTCCAGCAGGAAGAGGAGCATAACAAAAGTTCCATCCTCTATTCAGATTTAGAACATATCTACACTCGCTCAAAGAAGTGTACTTCCATTTACTATGAGAGTACCTTCGCAGAAAGCTGCCATCAACCGGTCCCATGCCGGCGTCCATTAAAGTGGATAGTAGAGAAGCAACCATCCAAATAGATATGTGTATGGCAGTTCTAGGCGAGGGAATTCTTTCTCTCCTTTTGCTTTCAGCATCAGATCGACATACAAACGAAGACTGGCATTTAATTTGCAAGTCATTGCTGATAACAGGTCCACCTTGTAGCCAAAGACTAACTTGACGGCGGCAAAAAGAACGCTGCGATGAAAGCGGTCCACAATACTGGATCCTGGGACCACAAACCGCCGGAGCCAATATGTTAGAAACCCTGCCAGTTGGGCTTCTTTTGACATGGGTCTATAACCCATTCTCAAATAACTCTCCAGAGTGTCCCCTTTCTTTAAAGGAGGATATTGATAATCATCTTTCATTTGTTTATCAAAATTACCACTCTCTTCCATCAGCTTCATAACTTCTGTATTGCTCAAAGGTTTGAAGAAATTAGGATAGCATTTGTCGTTTTCCTTAGTCTTCTTCTCTTCTATGTGGTTAAGGAACAGATAGGGAAGCCATTTCGAAGAATAACAGGTGTTTGCTGTAGCACTCTTATAAAACAGGGAACAGATCTTGTAATGGCATAGCAGTTCCTCGAATACTGCTACCATTACTGCATTTTCCCTTCTAAGTTTGTCCAACTCATCATTGGTTGGAACAAACTCTTCATATGGAGCGTCTGCCATTGGCAAGTACGAGATATATTTCATCTCGTGGAGTGCAAACCCAATTTCTCCACCAGGGGTCATGAAAGTTCCTGTTCTATAATTGTATCTTTCAGCCAAGGCCAAGAACATATGTGAATTGGGTGCAAAACCATAAACAGTGGCGTATACTGCTTGGTACAAATTGATTTGTTGAAGTCTGTCTTCAAATATTGTCAGAATCCAATTTGCAATACAGTTCCATCTCTTGTAATCTGGATTCACCAATTCAGTTAATCTGATATCCTGTTCGGGGTACTTCCCTTCAGCTTTCGCAAATTCGTTTGCAAATATCGGTGTTCTGACAGGCATCAACAAAGAGGAGTTCTCTGGCGGAATGCAACCGGGTCTCAAGCCTCTCAACAAGACACTGTATCGATCAGAGGAGCTGTAGAACATATCCTTCTTATTTGACCCCTTCTTCATGAAAATTTTCCCTGCACGGGCGTCTTGAAAAAGAGTGAGGTTCCACTCCATCTTCCTCGGATAGCTCGCATGAGCATACCGGGATAAAGGGAGGCAGCGGGCAATATCTGGTATAAAGAATGACCTATCTTCCTGATGGACTATTCTTTCCTCCATCTTCGGCCTTGGTTGAGAGCTTTTCTCAAAAGCCTCACCAAACAAGAATAAAGGTTTCTTATGAATAACAGCGTCTGCTGATTCAAGGGGTTGTCCATTCATTAAACACAGTAGAGTCTCATTGTCTTGAGATATCAGAATCGCCTGACAGGAGGTCGGTAGATCATACTGGGGATAATGTACATGGGAGAGATCCTCTTTATACTCTGACTCTGAAAGAGTTTCCACAAAAGTTTCATATTCTGGATCTTCTCTCACGTTAACTGCATCAAACAGAGAAAATAAAAATCAATACAAGTCAAGTCAAAGATTCTGTCATCAGTTTGCGTAAAATCAGAATACGCAACATCAGATTGCGCAGCATCAGTTTGCGCAAACGTCAGACTGCGCGAACAAACAGCCATCAGTTTGCGCTGATAATCTCGCGCAAATCAGCAGATTGCGCTGACATCTGCCAGCACAGTTCAACCGATTGCACAGAAAATCGCTCTTCATAAAAATGAAGAGTTAACTGATTTGTGCAACCAGAACCCTAAAGAGGGTGGCGCAGTATGATCACATCTCTAAAAAGAGATGGATTTTGAAGAACAGTGAGATCAAAATCCTAAAAAGGGTTTTTGATTAAAAATTCTCTACCTGACAGTGCAGGGTGCGCGGATTCATGACGAAAAGCTCGTCGCGCAGCTCTGTTTGATGATTCGGCCGGGGCTTTGCCCTTAGCGGCGGCGGAGGATCGTCATGGCGCCATGAAGATCGTCGGAGAAGAAAGTCGAAGTTCATTCAGAAATTTCTTTCTCTCAAACATAAAGGAGGCAAAGTAAAGAAATGAAATGAAGAAGAGAGCTATTTATAGTTTTCGAAAATGAAACGGCTGCCTTAGATTGCGCCTAAAATTGTGGACAATCCCTCAGATTGCACAGCCAGCTTACATCATACACAAATTGATTCAAATTTCAAAATTCAAAGTATTTCGAAATTTTGAATAAGTTCAACTTTCGAAAACTTTGAAGGAGGTCTTGTAGGTCCTAAAAAATCAAGTGGCACACATCAACAAAATCAGAAAATCAAGAAATACAACTTTAAGATGACTTGCGCAGACAACAGATTGCGCATCATTTAGATTACGCAGGATCGATTGCGCACACTTCTAAGTGCGCAGGCTGACGTGGCAAATTGCCATCATTACCTGACACAAATCAAATCTTCTGACAACTGACAGCACGGATATCGAGGTGGCCGTTCGTTTAATCGTGTAGCACAGCGCTCGAGGACAGCTGGCAGCGCAATCCATGTTGGCACAATCCGAGTTGGCGCAATCCATTTCCTGCGTAAATCAAGTTGGCACAATCCAAAGTCTGCACAGTTCAATATGCGCGTTCTACCAGTACAAATGATAAAGTACACGTAGCATTCATGCCATCAATTGCTTATTTCGTGGCAACTGCCTATGTATGATCATGCGCATTTCAATCAAATGATGCCATGTGTCCAAGACAGTTAACCCATGATCCAGCAACTGCCTGCGCAGTCCATTGCTGCACAAACCAATTGCTGCGCAATCCATCATGCGCAGTCCAGAATAACTAAAAGTTAGTTATTTCTCAGAACTCTATAAATAGAGTTTCAAGTCTCCATTCAAGGGGATCACGAATCAATAATCAGAGATCAGAGAGTTCAGGAGTTCTTGCCCAAGTGCTGCTGCATTCTTCCGAGGCTTTTGCCTTCAACTTCCGAGGCTTTTTGCCTTCAATTCCAGAGTTGTCTTCAACTTCAGAGGCTTCGTCTTCAGATTTCACATCGTCCAAGGGATAAAGCAATCGTCATCTAGATTGGATTCCTAAAGTTGTACCATTCCCAGAATTCAAATTGTAATCTTTTACAAAGTTTGTATCAATAAAGTTCTTCAACTTTTATTTTTGCAAACAATGACTACTGAATCATTCTAGTTAATTAGCCTTAGTCAATTTCAGTAGGTACCCCTGACCGTGGTACTCAGGGATTTCCATCCTAGACATGATGCAAGACAGTACCAGTTTATTTGTACAAACACAATCGCCCACGGTGTCCAGGTCTTTCATACTTGTCATGTCAGGCTAGCTATAATAACAGCATGTCGAGACATATCATGTCAGTTTACTTGTCAAGAGTGCGCCACAGCGGGCCACTATCGTGTTCTATTCTTACCTTATCATAAATGAGAGAAACTTGCATAAAATAACTAGTGACATATTCTTGAAGCCAAGGAAAAGATCTACAACTTTCATGTTTTGAGTTTTTCAAGATTCTAGCTACAAAATAACTTAAACAGACAAAAACAGTAAAATATAGCAATTCCGGCGCATGGGATTCCTGCACGATCGGCACGTGGGATTCCTGTACCATCGGCGCGTGGGATTCCTGCACCATCGGCGCGTGGGATTCCTGTGCAATCGGCACGTGGGATTCCTGCGCAATCGGCGCGTGGGATTCCAGCACCATCGGCGCGTGGGATTCCTGCACCATTGGCGCATGGAATTCCTGTGCAATCGGCGCGTGGGATTCCTGCACCATCGGCGCGTAGGAATTCCTGCACAATCGGCGCATGGGATTCCTGCGCAATCGGCGCGTGGGATTCCTGCACCATCGGTGCGTGGGATTCCTGCACCATCGGCGAGTGGAAAACTCAAGTTGCTCCTTCAGTACATGCGCGTAGGTAACCTACGCGCATGACACGCTCGGAGTTAAGGGATGCGTTGTCGGGACTTTACAATGCATGGCCTCCCGGCGCATGGCCTCCCAGGCACATGAGGGGTCATCGTCCCCAAACCGCAAGTTCAGCCATGAAAGTTCCGAAAACTTGCCATGACCATAACTTACTCATCCGAAGTCGAAATCAAGCGAAACAAAAGCCAAAACTGCATGAAATTGAATTTTCTATAACATAGAACCATTAGTTTTCGAAAATAACTAAGTTTTAGAGATCAAAAACAAGAAAACCGAAAAGTTACAAACTTAGATCTACAAGAATCTGTCCATCAAATCCAAAAATGCCAAGTTCTAAAGAGGTTTAGAATCAAGTAAGGAAGAAAATGGAACAATAAAACTTGAGATCCATCATGAAGCAAGTTTGCACTTGCCTAAGCTCTCTCTCTCTCTTCCCCTCATAGTGGTTGAAAAAGTAATGGTGGAGAGTAAATAAAGAAGGAAGGAAATAATGATGAGAGAGAAAAGGAAGGGGTTATAAATAAAAAGAGTGGTGGTAGGTAGGAGGGTTCACCTTTGGTTCATGATGAACCAAAGCAAACCAAGCCAAGCCGAACCAACCCAAGAATAAACCAATCAATAAAATGCTAGAATAAATTAAGCAGGAAGACATGTAATACGGGTCAAATTACGTATACGTATACCAAGATACGATACGAACCACAGGCATTACAACTCTACCCACCTTAAAAGAATTCCATCCTCAGAATTTAATTAAGAGGCTAGAGGGGCAAGAACAAGTTATACTATTCACAGGCAAGCTATACTAATCAAGCAATCAAGTAATGATTCATGCAAGCAAGGAATCGAAGGCATGTGGCATAAGAAAGATATTATACCTCACGAGTCAAACAGGTCGGGATATCACGATCGGATATCATCCTCACGCTCCCACGTTGACTCACCCAAAGAGTGATGACCCCAAGCAACGCGGACTAGCTTAATAGTCTTGTTCTTGAGTATCTTCTCTCTCCAGTCCAATATAGACACGGGCCTCTCCTTATACGAAAGGTTGGTACCAACAACCAATTTTGAATGATCCAGGATATGGCTCGGGTTCGAGATATACCGTTATAATTGGGATACATGGAACACGTCATGCACCTCTGTTAGTGACGGCGGAAGAGCGAGACGATAGGACACATCGCCTACTCGCTCGAGAATGTCGAACGGTCCTATATACCTAGGACTAAGCTTTTCCCGTACGCCGAAATGAATGACTCCACGGTTAGGCGAAATCCTCAGGAATACATGGTCGTCGACAGAAAACTCAAGAGAGCGCCGATGAGAATCGGCCCAATGACGCTGGCGATCTTGGACAACTCGAAGATGATCTCTGACTCTTCTGACCACTTCAACGGTCTGAGCAATCATTTCCGGACCGAGCATCTGTCTCTCTCCGATATCGTCCCATGCTAGCGGGGATCGGTACTTCCTACCATACAGTGCCTCGAACGGTACCATCTGGATACTGGCCTGGAAACTGTTGTTATACGAGAACTCTACCAGGTGCAGGTGATCTTTCTACGAACCACCGAAGTCGAGGGTACATGACCGCAACATATCTTCAAGAGTCTGGATCGTGCGTTCCGACTGGCCATCTGTCTGCGGGTGATAAGCTGAGCTGAACTGGAGGCGAGTTTCCAAACTCTCTTGCAAACTACGCCAAAAGTGCGACGTAAATCTGGAATCTCTGTCTGAGGTGATACTGACTGGTACACCGTGAAGCCTGACGATCTGCCTGAGGTACATCTCTGCTAGCTGAGCCGTCGACTGACCAACTCTGAACGAAAGAAAATAAGCCACATTCGTGAGCGTGTCAACTATAACCCAAATAGCATTTCGACCAGCTGGGGATCTAGGTAATCCAGTCACGAAATCCATGGTTATATGCTCCCACTTCCATTCTGGAATTGGCAAGGGCCGAAGAAGTCCAGCTGGTCTCTGATGTTCAGCTTTAACTTGTTGGCAAACCAAACATCGAGAGACAAACCGGGCTATCTCCCTCTTCATGCCATTCTACGAAAAGTGCTGACGGATATCACGATACATCTTCGTACCGCCGGGATGGATGGAATATTGAAAACTGTGAGCTTCTGCCATGATCTCATGTCTGATATCTCCACCGGGTACACAAAGATGCCTCCCATGCCTAAGTGTACCGTCTTCATGGATACATAACTCTGGTCTTCGTCCTGCCTTACACTCTGCTCTGAGTCGCTGAAGCTTAAAATCTGCTGACTGCGCCATCCGGATCCTCTCGACTATAGTGGACTGAACTTGCATGCTGGCCATCAACGCCACACTGGTAGGAAGGATAACTTCTATATTCATCTTCTGAAGATCTGCTAACAGCTCTGGTTGTGCTGTTAGAAAATAAACTCCGGCTCTCCTACTCAATGCATCTGCTACAACGTTGGCCTTCCCTGGGTGATACTGCAGGTTGACATCATAATCCACAAGTAGCTCTAGCCACCTTCTCTGACGCATGTTAAGATCCTTCTGAGTGAAAACATACTTCAGGCTCTTGTGGTCGGTGAAAATCTCTATCCTATCTCCGTACAAGTAGTGCCTCCACAACTTAAGTGCAAACACTACTGCTGCCAATTCCAAGTCATGGGTTGGGTAATTCCTCTCATGATCACGAAGTTGTCGTGATGCATAAGCTATTACCTTCCCATGCTGCATTAGAACACATCCTAAGCCTCTGCCTGAAGCTTCACAATACACTGAGAATCCTCCGGTTCCATCTGGAAGCGTGAGAATGGGTGCCGTCATCAAGCCTCGCTTCAACTTCTCAAAAGAATCTTGGCACTCTACTGTCCAAGCAAACTACACATCCTTGCGAGTCAACTGGGTCAATGGCGCTGAGATTCGAACAAAGTCCGAAACAAATCGACGGTAGTAGCCGGCCAATCCAAGAAAACTGTAAACTTCTGCAATCGTGCTGGGCACTGGCCATGTCTCAATGGCCACGATCTTCTGGGGATCCACTTCTACTCCTCCTCTGGTGATGATATAGCCCAAGTACGAAATGCGATCGAGCCAGAACTCACATTTACTAAACTTGGCATACAACGGGTGCTCCCTGAGAATCTGGAGGGCAACTCTGAGATGCTGCTCATGCTCTGCTTTACTTTTGCTGTAGACCAGGATGTTGTCTAGGAACACAATCACGAACTAATCCAAATAAGGCATGAAGATACGATTCATGAGGTCCATGAATACTGCCGGCACATTGGTTGCTCCAAATGGCATCACAAGGAACTCCCAATTCCCATATCTCGATCTAAAAGCTGTCTTCGGGATGTCCTGCTCTCTGACTCTGATCTGATGATATCTGGACCGTAAGTCAATCTTCGAGAACACTGCTGCCCCCTTGAGTTGATCAAACAAGTCATCTATCCTTGGGAGAGGGTATCTGTTCTTGATTGTCACTGAGTTCAAGGTACGATAATCTACACATAATATGGACGTACCGTTCTTCTTTTTCACAAGAAGCATCGGGGCTCCCCAAGGCGATCCACTTGCACGAATGAATCCTTTGGTTCTAAGTTCTTCAATCATCTTGTACAATATCTCTAATTCTTACGGCGCCATCCTGTAGACTCTCTCTGACACTGGGGCTGTTCTGGGAATCAAGTCGATGGTAAACTCGATCTCCCGTTCTGGCGGCATCCCTGGAAGCTCTTCAGGGAAAACATCTGGAAACTCCTTGACTATTCGAGGTAACTGCACTGCTGCTACTGCCATCCGCAATACTGGAGGAGAAGGTTCAACTTCGTCTCGGGAAAAGAAAAACTCCGACTCACCTGGAATGCTAAAAATAACCCTGCCGATATGGCAGTCTATCCTAGCATACTGGTCCCTCAACCAATCCATCCCTAAGACCACATCATAATCGGCCATCAGGAACTCTATCAATCTAGCACAAAACTCTCTACCGCGAACTACGATCCGATACGAGGAAAACACTCTATCTACTCCCACAAGTCCGTTACCAGTAAGTATATTGAGCCTTACTGATAATGACTCGGGCTGCAATCCTATCCGTGTCGCGAATCGTACAGACATAAATGAATGCGAGGCACTAGAATCAAATAATACTGAAGCTGGAAAGGTGTTGACGAGAATAGTACCTGTCACCACCTCACCTGGTGCTATTCCTTCTTCTTCCATGTGTAGGTCCTAAAAAATCAAGTGGCATACATCAACAAAGTCAGAAAATCAAGAAATACAACTTTCAGATGAACTGTGCAGACATCAGATTGCGCATCCTTCAGATTGCGCAAGATAGACTGCGCACACTTCCAAGCGTGCAGGCTGACGTGGCAAATCACCATCATTACCTGACACAAATCAAATCTTCTGACAACTGACAGCGCGGAGAACGAGGCGACCGTTCGTTTAAACGTGCAGCACGGCGCTCGAGGACAGCTGGCAGCGCAATCTATGTTGGCGCAATCTATGTTGGCACAATCCATTTCCTGTGCAATTCAAGTTGGTGCAATCCAAAGCCTGTGCAATTCAATGTGCGCATTCTATCAGTACAAATGACAAAATACACGTGGCATTCATGCCATCAATTGCTCATTTCATGGCAACTGTCTATGCATGATCATGCACATTTCAATCAAATGATGCCATATGTCCAAGACAGTTGGCCCATGATCCAGCAACTGCCTGCGCAGTCCATTGCTGCGCAATCTATCATGCGCAGTCCAGAATAACTAAAAGTTAGTTATTTCTTAAAACTCTATAAATAGAGTTTCAAGTCTCCATTCAAAGGGATCAATAATCAGAGATCAGAGATTAGATTTATCAGACTTCAAAGTTCAGAGAGTTCAGGAGTTCTTGTCCAAGTGCTGCTGCATTCTTCCGAGGCTTTTGCCTTCAACTTCCGAGACTTTTTTGCCTTCAATTCCAGAGTTGTCTTCAACTTCAGAGGCTTTATCTTCAGAGTTCACATCGTCCAAGGGATAAATCAATCGTCATCTAGATTGGATTCCTAAAGTTGTACCATTCCCAGAATTCAAATTGTAATCTTTTACAAAGTTTGTATCAATAAAGTTCTTCAACTTTTGTTTTTGCAAACAAAATGACGACTCTGCTGGGGACGACTTTCTCCTCCGATGAGGAAGTGACAACTCAATGTGACGTAGCGTCTATCGAAAAGACGCAGAAGACACTGGTTGTGAAGATCAACCAGACAGCCTACGAGTCTATGATCAATTCCAAGACCACTCCTCGTACTGCAACCACTGCTGCCACAAGCAAAGTATGCCCAGTGTGGGTTCCAAAGACTGCTGCACATTCTGTTAATGCTGACAGTGTCTTCTGCGCAGTCTGCCAGCAAGACTACTGCGCATTCCAAAGCTTCTGTCATCAAGCCTACAGCATAATCTGTCTCTGCTACTGCTGCGCAAACTGTTATTGCCAGTACACAGAAGACTTCATATGCTGCCATGGCTAAGTATAAAACTCCTATGCCCCTGGCGCAATTGGCTGCCAATATATCTGTGCAAACCAATGCTCCAGCATCCAGAGTCCATTCTAAGTACTCTATAGCAAGAACTCCTGATGTGCAAACTATAGTCTCTGTGGCTAAAACCAATGTGCAATCTATTCATGCGCAAACTGCTTTTGCGCAATCCAAGAATGACAGCCTTTTGGCTAAATCATCTTCTTCCCATAACAAGGAAAAAGACTCTTCTCTTCTTCTCAAACATCCTGTTGCTCTTGAACAACCTACTGGGGGTAGTCCTTTGGCTATTCCTCTTCCCCTTCAAAACAAAGAAAAAGGCCCGTTGGTCTTTTCTCAAACTTCCTTGTCCCATGACTTGGAAGACAACAGAGGGAAATGCTCTTTAGCTAACCCTTCTTCACAAAACAAAGGAAAAGGCCCTTTGGTCTTTTCTCAATCTTCTTCAGTTTTTACCGAAGAAGATCAATCTGAACGTGCCTCGGCACTAATCAGTACTAGAACTCTTTCAAATAAGGATTCTTCTTTCAAGAGAACTTGTACTGACCAAAGAGGTATTCTGCCTACCCCGGTAGCAGAATTCCAGGATCTTCCAACTCTCAAGATTTCCCGTTCCAGACAGGAAAAACTGCTGGTGTCTCAAACAGAAACCCCTGGGGGTGAATTTGCTGATCTCAGAACTTATCTCAACAGACCCACTTCGGTAAAACGCAAACAGCCAATGCCGAAGACCAAGCATCATCAAAAACAAATCTCCAGGGTTAAAAATCCTGACACTTATGCCAATGAAGTGAGCACTTCCCTGTATACTCAAGGGACTAAATATTTGAAGAATCGAAATCATGTTCCGAATGTTATCAAAGAACAGACCCCTCCGAGTTTTCCTCGTCCTGTTGTTGTTCCCGATCTCCGAGAACATCTAAGACAAAAACGAGACAATGTTTCAACATCTTCAGTTCAACCATCTGATCATCATTGCAACCACAAAGTCATTATTCAATGTTGTTGTCAAACAACAAAATGATCTGTCTTCGATCGTCTGACTTTTGCTAAATCTGAACCTATGTCAGAGGAAGACGAAGTCTTGTATGCTTCTATCAATATGACTTCCCGAGACACTGGGGGTAGAAGATGCTCTAAGCATGGCAAACCTCGTAAACCAAGTCAACGGTATTTAGAATTACTCCAAGAATCTTCTGAAGGAGTGTTTCGACATACTCGTTCTCGAAGCCGAGATACAATTGGTCAAAGGAATCTTCCTCAAAATCCTTCAAGTTATCTTCTTACTTCTCAGTCAGGAGACGATTCTTTCTTCGACTATGATGCACATAGCGAAAGCTCTGAACAGATAGTGTCTTCCACTGTACCAAGAGAAGTGACAGCTTATGTTGTCAATGAAGATCCAGATGCTTCAACTTCTACGAATCAAGAACAATGAATCGCTGCACTTGAAGACAAGCTAAAAACCATGGCTGAAATGGTTGCTAGTATACATTCTATCATTATGGCACAACATGCTACACCACTGACTGCACCTACTGCAAATCCAAAGATTATAGCATCTTCGGTACCTGCCAATACTGGACTGGGAGTAGTGTCTCCTCAAATGCCTCCTGTACAAGTATAAATTCAAACTACACCTAGTCAATCAGGAGCTGGGGGTAGTGCTTACAATGTTGTTCCTCCTCCTACCGCTCTAACTCAACCTGCTCCTTCTTCGTCATCTGAAGACGCCAATGAAGCTGTCAAACTCTTGCGAACCCAGTTCGAAGCTTTCAAAGAGAAATACAACTTGCAAAGATTGGGGATCAAGCAGCCCTATCCAGTTGAATGGAAAGAAGTCCCGTTCCCACCGAAGTACAAGATCCCAACGATCTTTTTGTTTGATGGCAGTACTTCTTCTAGTCAATTTATCAATCATTTTGAGGTAATGACCGTTCAACTCCAGCCAAATGACACTCTTCTTACCAGAGTGTTCGTCGGTTGTTTAGCCGACGTAGCATATGACTGGTACAGAAGTTTGCCCGATGGTTGTATCACTTCTTTCTCAGGTCTTAAGCAAATCTTTCTGGAACGATTCTATGAAGGATTCAATGACATGACTATGTCGGCTCTCAACAAAATCAAACAGAAACACAATGAAACTGCTGAGAGTTTCATCGAACGGTTCCGCCGTGAAGCCTTAAAGATGCCTCCCGGAACTCCAGCTGTTGTCACTATTGATACTTGTAAGGCAAATCTTTTGTCTATCATCAGTATGTGGACGGGATCTACCCAGTTCCAAGATTGGCCTTTATTCATTGTCAACGCCAAAGCTGCAGAAGTAAGTGCCGAGAAATTCAAACAATTGGGGGTACAGATGTCTAACCCCGATCGAGATGAACATCAGACATCAGGTGGTGGCAATCGCCAGAACAACCGCAAAGCAAAAGAGACTTTGAACATTAATTTGAACAAGAATAAAGAATCTTTAGCTGTCAATGTGGCTCCGCCTACTTCCACTCCTACTCCTTCTGCACCTCTACCGAGGAAATCTCGCCCGAAAGTAGAATATTCTTTCGACGAGAACGATACTGCAAGCATCTTTGAATGTTTACTCAAAAGCAACAAGATTCAGCTCCCAGACCCAAAGAAACCTGATGAAGTCGGTAAGACAGATCATCCTAAATATTGTGTCTATCACAGGTTCATTGGACATCCTACTCGAGCATGTTATGTGCTTAAAGGCAAAATTCAAGAGCTTGTCAATGCTGGTGTCGTCACTTTGCAGCAAGATGAGAAGACTGTTACTGCGAACATGGTTTCAGTCTAGTTTGGTGACTTTTCTCCACAGATGGTACAGCACGGTGTTATTCTAATTCCTAAAGCTACTCTTGAGATTGAGAATCTCCCACTTCCACCAAATGAAGGTCTTATCCCTCTATCTCTTGACAACGGTGAAATTATGTAGATTCATCCCGATCTTGCTCCAGAGTTCGAAGTGCCCTCTTCTTCCAAGAAGAAAGATCGTTCTAAAGGCAAGACAAAGACTTGCAACATGGTGTCTTTTGATCCCATAGTTGACGAAGAGATTCTGTTAGGCACCAGATCAGGGAAAGCCTATTTGAAAGATCATTCTGAAGTTCAAGAGAATCCTACTTCTTCTTCTGATCCTATTCCAGTACAACCTACCTCCTCTGAAGAAATTTCTTCTACATCTTCACCAGTTGTAGTGCCTATTCCTCCCAAGCCGGTGGTTGCTGACAAAGGCAAACAACAAGTCCGCTTTGACAAACCTCTGAAGAAATCATCTCCTACAGGACTTGAAAAGCCATACAACTTCGATATATTGGCTCAACTAGCCAATACACCGGCTAGGCTATCAATATTCGAGCTCTTGCACCTTTCTAAAGAGACTCGAGAAACTTTAAGTGAAGCCCTGATGCAGGCTGAAACTTGCCTAACTCTTCTCAAAAAGTCGGAAGCCGAACCGGTCTCTTGTCATCATTGTCATAGTGTTCTGGAGTTGATTCCAAACATCACTTTCACTCAGGATGATATGCTGCTGGAAGATAATAGACATGATCGTCCTCTCTACTATACAGGGTATGTCGGTTCAATGAAAGTCGATCGTATCCTGATAGATCTGGGGTCCGCTCTCAGCATCATGCCAAAGACGATGCTAGATGCGTTAAAAATATCAGTGCATAATCTTTCAAGTACAATTACCACTATCTTAGGATTCAATCAAGGCAGGAGTGAACCTTTGGGCAAGATCCGCCTAAAACTCCAAATAGGCAATCTTCGCACAAAGGTAACCTTTTATATCATCGACAATCATGGTTGTTCTTACAATGCTCTCCTGGGAAGACCCTTTCTCCATGAACATAATATCGTTCCATCAACTCTTCATCAATGTTTCAAATATGTTGATGATAAAGGAGAAGTTCATAAAGAAGTTGCAGACCTTTATCCTTTCAAGGATGTTGAAGTATATTGCAATGACGCTCGTATGTATAAAGAAGAATTTATGAAAGTGGTATTGGCCATGGATACTGAAGAAGACCAAGAAGCAGTGCCCAAAGACACTCTCATCATACCTGTCAAAGGGCATGTTTCTCATCCTCAGTCTTCTAAACCACTGGCTATTCACTTGCCAGTCCAGAGACAATCTACTAATGACGATCAATATAAAAGGAAGCTCACCTCTTCTGAGCCACTTGTTATTGACTTACGTCGTAACAAAGACAAAAAGCAGCTCACTTCTTCTGAGCCACTTGTTGTTGATTTAACTCACAACAAAGAAAAAAGGGAGCTCACCTCCTCTGAGCCACTTGTTATTGACCTTCGTCGTAACAAACTTCCTCAACGTTCTTCTTCTCCCCCTCTTGTAATCAATCTGACCAAGCCTGCTAAGGCTAAAGGTCTTGCTGTAAATACAGATGTACATATCAATGAAAAAGCATCTACTTTCCAGTATACTGATGTTGTTTATCATACTAAATGCTATTTGGATATGTTAGATAGCTTCAAATCATTTACAATGGGAGTTGTACAATCTCTTCAAACAGAAGTTTTATATGAGCATCCAAAAGATTTATATCGTATTGCTCCTGCTCGCAAGAAAGGTGAACGTCTAATACTTTTTAGTAAAAGACCGGAACAAAAATTCAGCTATACGGATGATAGCAAAGTTAACGACACGGGACATCTTCAATTCCGTCGTTACAGTCAACAATCAAAAGACATCGTCCGAAAGATGGGCTACGACTTCAAAAGCGGCCTCAACTACGGTAAGGGAAGAAAGACTCCTCTCCGTACCGCTGTTCCACAAGGAAAGTCAGAAATATATTACAGCAGGACCAAAAGAGGTCTCGGATATGCTTCCCCTCCAATGTTATCCCCAGCAGTTTTTGACTCTGATAACGAAGAACGTTCTAATTCTTCCGATTCCAGATCATGGGATTCTGACACTAGCATCAGTGAAGTCCATCGTGTAATCGTATCTTCCAATATGGTTTCTGCTGAATTTTCGGAAGGATATGATGAGGACATTGAAAAAAGTTCTGAAACAGATCCTTGGGCTCAACAGATGGATAATCAGTGGGTATTCTGATTTGAACAAAGAGAACCTCCTACTGAAGATCAACTAGTTCAAGTTGATGTAGGAGAAAGCGAGTCACCTCGTCCAATCTTTATCAGCAAGAATCTTCCAGAAGCAGATAAGCAAGAGTTAATTCTTCTCATTAAAGAATATATTGATGTCTTCGCTTGGAGTTACGAAGATATGCCAGGTTTAGATCCCAAAATTGCTACTCACAAACTGAACATTCTGCCTAATGCTAAACCAGTCAAACAGCAGCAACGGCGATTCAAGCCTGAAATGATGGACGCAATTGATGATGAAGTCAAGAAGCTTATCGCTTGTGGCTTTATTCGAGAAGAACAACATCCTGATTGGGTAGCCAACGTTGTTCCAATTCTGAAGAAAATCGGCAAAGTCCGAGTCTGCATCGACTTTCAAGATCTTAATGAAGCATGTCCGAAAGATAAATTTCCTCTCCCTATCACGGACGTCATGATTGACAATACCTGTGGGTTCGAACGAATATCTTTTATGGATGGGTTCTCTGGATACAATCAGATCAAAATGAATCCCGAAGATGAAAAGCACACATCTTTTCGTACTCTTCGGGGAGTCTATTGCTACACAGTGATGCCATTTGGTCTCAAGAACGCTGGTGCAACTTACCAACGGGCCATGAGTACTATTTTCAGAGATCATCTTCGTAAAACAGTCGAATGTTATGTTGATGATATCGCTGTTAAAAGTCGTCTGAAAGAAGATCATATCCAAGATTTGAGAACAATCTTCAATCTCATACGTCAACATCAGCTCAAGATGAATCCCACCAAGTCATTCTTGGGTGTCTCTAGTGGTAAGTTTCTCGGCTTCGTCATTACCTCTAAGGGTATACACGTAGATCCCGAGAAGATCAAAGCCATTCAAGAGATGCGTCCTCCACGCAATCTAAAAGAGCTACGAGGATTTCAAGGTCGACTTGCGTACATCAGGAGATTCATTTCGAACTTGTCTGGACGCTGCAGACCATTCACTCAACTAATGAAGAAGGGTGTATCTTTTATTTGGACTGAAGAATGTCAACAAGCATTCGACGACATCAAACGATATCTTATGAACCCACCAGTTTTGGTGCCACCAATCTCAGGCATTCCATTCTTAATGTACGTCCGTGCTATGGACCATTCGTTGGGTGCTTTACTCGCCCAAAAGAACAAAGACGGTCATGAATAAGCTATCTACTATCTCAGTCGTACTATGATTGGTGCTGAACATCGTTATAGTCCGGTTGAAAAAGAATGTCTAGCCCTTATGTTCGCCGTTCAAAAGATAAGGCATTACATCATTGGTCAAACCATTCATGTTATATCCCGAGTCAATCCTCTTCGGGTACTGATGAAGAAGCCTAGTACACTCAACTCTCGGCTTGCTACATAGGCCATTCTTCTAGCCCAATATGACATGGTGTATGTTCCTCAAAAGTTTGTCAAAGGTCAAGCACTGGCGGATTTCTTGGCGGCTCATCCTGTACCAGAAACATCCAAGCTTTACGATGAAATTCCAGACGAGACGTTGGAAGTCAATTTGATCTCTGAAGAATTTCCAACCTGGCGTCTATTCTTTGACGGAGCATCCAGAATTGGACCCAACGGTGCTATTGTAGCAGGAGTTGGAGTTGTTCTCATTTCTCCTGATGGATTAACTATCCAAAGAGCTTATTCTCTAGACGAATCTTGTTCCAATAATATAGCAGAGTACAATGCTCTACTTATCGGTCTTCAATTAGCCAAGCAATTGAATATTGAATATCTCGAAGTTTATGGCAACTCTAAACTGGTTGTCAATCAGGTTAGAGGAACTTATGAAGTCCGTCATCAAGATCTAGTACCTTACTTTGAGGCAGCAATCAACATGGCTACATCATTCAAAGCTTTCTTTATTGAATATGTACGACGAGCTTGCAATACTGAAGCAGATGCCTTAGCCAATCTTGCAGCAGTCTTAGCCGTTCCTGTCAGAAGACAACAAATGGTGGTTATCTCTAATCGAGAATTGTTTTGTGTCGAAAACAATCGTAACATCGAGTTCAGTAATTTTGCTGAAATTAATGTTATCAATGAAGATTGGAGAACTCCTTTCATCGACTTCGTGGTTCACGACATATTTTCCGAAGATCCTAAGGAGGCTACAAGTATTCGACGACGGTCTCTACGATTCTACTACAACTAAACCACTAAGACTCTCTATCGACGGACTTACGACGGTCTTCTTCTACGCTGTCTAGCTGGTGATGAAGCAAAACAAGTACTGCGTGAAGCTCACGACGGTGTCTGTGGAGCACATCAGCCCGGTCCTAAACTACAGGATCGCATTCGAAGAATGGGTTACTACTGGCCCTCTATGGTATCAGATGCTATCGAATATGCAAGGAAATGTCGAGCTTGTCAAATTCATGCAGATTTTATTCATCAACCTTTGGAATTTCTACATCCGACAGCCGCTTCTTGGCCTTTCGAAGCTTGGGGCATGGATGTCATAGGTCCTATTAATCCTCCTTCTTCTAGAGGACATCGATTTATTTTAGCAATAACGGACTACTTCTCTAAGTGGGCTGAAGCTATATCTTTGGCTGAAGTCAAGACCAGTAGTGTCATCAACTTCGTCAAACACCATGTCATTTATCGATTTGGTGTCCCTCGACGAATCATTCATGATAATGGACCGCAATTCATCAGCCAGAAATTCACCAGATTCTGTGATGATCATCGGATTGACAATGTCGCCTCGACTGCCTACAATCCTGTCGCTAATGGTTTAGCTGAAGCCTTCAACAAGACTATTATCAAGCTCCTCAAAAAGTTTGTATCCACTAACAAATGGAATTGGAATGAAAAGCTTGGCGAATGTCTATGGGCCTACCGAACTACGGTCCGCAACCCTACAGGTTTTACACCTTTCTCTTTGGTATATGGCTGTGAAGCTGTTCTTCCTCTGGAACTTCAAATTCCTTCTTTAAGGATTGCCATTGCTAACGAGCTCACTACAGAGAACAATGATCTTCTTCGACTTCAAAAATTGGAGGCACTTGATGAGAAGCGATTAATGGCTCAACAATATATTGAGTTATACCAAGCCCGCATTTCTAAGACTTTCAACCGTAAAGTGAAGGTCAGAGCCTTTCAGCAAGGAGAACTTGTTTTAACAGTCAGACGTCCTATGACTATGACTCATATGAGCAAAGGCAAGTTCAACGCAAAGTGGAAAGGTCCCTACGTTATAAGCAAAGTCTTCTCAAATGGAGCTTATCAACTCTCAGAACTGGACGGACGAATTACAATGATGCCTATTAATGGCAAGTTCCTTAAAAAGTACTATGTGTAAATGTAAATGTTTGTAAATCATCAGACAAGTTCATGTTCATAAATAAAAATTTATTTCATCATGAATGATAGTACATGATATTAAGGAAGGTCACTATCATCCTTCTGTACATTTGGACGTGGACCACTGCCGTCCTTTTTAAAAACACGGTCAGCAAAAGAGCCGAGAACCTCCTTGCTGGAACCCACTAGCAAGCGGCCATCCTCATGGCTTCCTCCTCTTCGGTCCTTCCTGGTTCAAGCAGAAAGTCCAGGATGTCGCACGGTGGCTTGGATGCAGACGAACCTTCGCCTACTTCTGCCTCCTTTGATTGAACTGGATCGACAGGACATTCTTCAACGCCTTCTTCAACCTTCGGGGCGAGTTCAGTCTTCTTTAGTGCATCTCCAGATGACATTTTTTTTATGTTATGTTGGAAAAGTGGAAGTATTCCTTTCTGTTAAAATTCTGTTTTATTTATAGGCAGAGACTCTCCAAATGATGAAGCGACACATTCATCTGACGGTTCGTCCGTTCATTTCCTGACGGTTCATCCGTTCATTTAATTCACTTGATGGTTCGTCCGTTCATTACATTCATCCGATGGCTCACCCATTCACATTCATCCGACGGTTCATCCGTTTATTATCATCCGACGGTTCATCCGTTCATTATCATCCGACGGTTCATCCGTTCATTATCATCCGACGGTTCACCCGTTCATTCATCATCACTTGACGGTTCATTCGTTCGTTATTTTCCATTTTGACGGTTTATCCGTTCATTCTATCATTTGACGGTTTTCCCGTTCATCTCACATCCATATCAGCAATTTATCGTTTCGATTAAGTTATCAATTGAGATAATAATGTTCAGTATACTCTGCCACGTCCATATTACCTCTGAGCAGATATAATGAATATAATTATTTTCTACAAAATTATCAAGAAATATATCATGTCTTGCACCTCTGAATATATTTTCTATCTCTATTATTTATATCTGAACAAGATATGCAACAAATAATGGAGCCACAACAAAAATGTCTTTTATTAATTGAAATATAAGACAATACAAAAATACATATACTTCAAAAGACATAAAGATACAAAATATTCCACTAAGATGGAGGTATTATCAGATTGTCAATCTGCTGCTTGAGAGTCTGCAGCCGTTCTTCACGAGTGGACATCACCCTCCTTCTGGCTTCCTCCATCCCAGTTTCTTCATTAAAAGCAGGCATGGTCACCATTCGACGGGTAATCTCAGCATTATGAGCTTCTACGTACTCATCCCTCTCCTGAATCAGAGCATTAAATTGTTGAGTTGCAAGCTGATGATCAGCAACTTCATCTTCTAACTCCTTCTGAAGACGAGCAATCTCTGCCCTTAGCTCAGCAGCTCTCTTTTCTTTTCTATTAGCCATCAAGGTTACTGATTCCATCTTGGAGTTATACTCAGCAGATTTTGCAGAGAAAGCTTCCAAAAGGTTCTGGAGATTAACCCTTTCAATATCAGCTGCTTGAGCCAGTTGTTCGAATTCTGCTTGCACTAGAGACTCCACATCTCCTTGGTTGAGCTCCTTATAGCTTTTGATGGAAGTCTCTAATTCATTCAAAATATGTTCCAAGAGAGTGGCTTGAGCCTCGTCACCTTGTTCCCGGATAGCTCTTATTAAGAGAGAGGTTGGACCCCTAACCATGAAAAAATCAGTACCCTCTTTCTCTATTATTCTTTTTACTAGAGGTCCCAAAGATTCAAAAAAGCATCTAGTAAAAGATTGAATCACAAGATTATTCGTTGCTATAGCACCAGGAGTTGCAGCCACTCCTGTTGATGATGAGGCCGTAGGACGTTCAATCTCTTGCGTCTGGACAGCAGGCTCTTTGAACAAAGGAGCCAAAGTGGAGCTAGTTGCCCCTCCTGTTTGTTCTTCTGCAAAAAAAGTAAAGATTGTTATTTTGCCTGTTGTTCGCTATTGACCAAGAAAATTAAAGATGTAAATTATCTTACCATGGTTGAATCCAGCAATGAGCCTATTATCTGCTGGAGTAGACTCTGGCCGAGCAGAAGTAGCTTCAGCCATAATAGCTTGACTACTGCCCGCTTCAGAACCACAGGATAAATGATGACTGCTACTAACAACCACCGTCGTTATAGGCACTATGTCCGTGCACGTCGGAGGTGCTAGAGGAGTCTCAAGATCTGCAGGAAATACAAATAAAGACATTAGCTATCAATTTATTCAAGAGGAGATTGCTAATTTCATTTTTTATATACCTTGAGGATCATTGGCGGGAGTTTCTTCCGGGGCTTCTTCATCTACTACTTTTTTCGGAGATACTGTTATCTCAACATCCTTTTCAGGATTTAAGGTATCAGCAGCATTTTCACGAACCTCAACATCCTTTTCAGGATTTAAGGTATCAGCAGCATTTTCTGGAACCTCAACATCCTCTTCAGGATTTAAAGTATCATTGACAGCATTAGGAGATGTGTGCACTTCATCATCTCTTTCAAGATCTTGCATATATTCATCAATATTCTCAGACGAAGAGCTCTCTTCATCTTCGTCTTCTTCTGGTGCATTCCCACTGGTAGTTGCGGCTTGGTCACCATAGTCATCCAGAGGGCTGTAGCTGCAATCTTCTAGAGCTGCAATTACTTCGCGATCTTCCTCTTCGCTAAGGGTTCTAGGAGTAGGCGAAAGTTCAATCATCTCTGCAGCAGGTAAAAGAGAGTGTACAACATTCTGTTCTTCCTCCACTTCCTCCATAACACTTCCTCTGGGCTCTTCGGCCTCAGTTCTCGGATCAAGATCTTTCCTTTGCTCGATCTCCTCTTTATGTTCGGGATTAGGAGTTTTATTCCTAGGTTCTGAAATAGGAGTAGAAGATGGCAAGGTTAATCCAGCCACAGCATCCATTACTATTGAAGACGAAGCTCGATTTCTTCTTTGGGCCAGCTTCTTTCTTTTCAGTGGCCTTTCAGGGCTCTTTATATTTATAGTCTCGACTTGTCATTGGACAGAGGTCGGTGTGGTAGCCTCTTCTTGCTGAATTGTTTCGGCCAGCTACCGAGATTGAGATCGAGTGGTGATCTTTTCAGAAGAATGATCTAAGATCAATTTCTTCTTTGTTGCTGGAGCAGGAGGTTCCTCTCTTCTCCTTCTTTTTGCTGAAGATTTACCCACCTTCAAAGAGATACGTAGTGGCGCGTTAACTTCTTGAGGGAACATAACATCCCTTGAGGCCTCCAAAGGTGCATCTTCTGGCTCATGTACTTCATCAATTCCTATGAGCGACATGACGACTCCTCCTCTCTTCAATCTTGTTGAAGATGCGAAGCTATCCGTGAGGTTGAAATTCTCAGCAAATGTGTTTAAAGATGTATAAAAAACTGAGTATGTAAACAGCATCCGAGGGCCATGATTGCTGTTTACAGGCATCGAGAACGTCGATTTCGTATCTCGAGCATTATAGTAAGCCCAGGCCCGGGCCCCATCTATCAAATAACCCTTTCCCTGAAGACATGTGATAGCATTCCCCACATGGAATTGGTCATAGCCGAACTGTCGAGTGAATCGACTGGGGAGATATGGCTCTAAATAACATTCATCTTCGAACCGGTATACCAAATGAGACGGTCGAATTGTTTTCAACCACTCAAAAGCTGCACGGCTCAGAGGATGCATCTGCGAGTCAATCATATTTGTCCACATTTGTTCGTAACCAGCAGGAGGAGGGGTACAATAAAAGTTCCATCCTTTGCTCAGGTTTAGAGCATATCTACAGTCTCTTAGAGCAGTTAATTTCTACTTACCATTGGAGTATCTCCGTAAAAAGCTGCCGTCAACCGGTCCCATGCCGGGGTCCATCAAAGTGGGATGGTGAAGGAGCAACCACCCAAATAGATATGTATACGGTAATTCCAACCGAGGAAATTCTTTTTTACCCTTGGATTTCAGCATCAGATCGACATATAGACGAAGACCAGCATTCAGCTTACAAGTCATGGCTGACAGAAGATCCATCTTATAGCCGAAGACTAATCTAACGGTCGCGAAAAGAACACCACGATGGAAGCGGTCTACAGCGCTGGATCCCGGAACTACAAATCGACGAAGCCAATATGTCAGAAACCCTGTTAATTGGGCTTCTTTCGACATCGGTCTATATCCTACTCTCCAATAACTTTCGAGAGTATCTCCTGTCTTCAAAGGAGGACATTGATAATCATCCTTCATTGCTTTATCAAAATCGCCACTTTCTTCCATCAACTTCATCACTTCTGTGTTGCTCAATGGCTTAAAGAAATCAGGATAGCATCTATCGTGTTCCTTAGTCTTCGGTTCTTGAATGTGGTTAAGGAACAGATAAGGTAGCCATTTCAAGGAATAGCAAGTGTTTGATGTAGCACTCTTATAGAACAGGGAACAGATCTTATAATGGCATAGCAGTTCCTCGAAGACTGCTACCATTTCTGCATTCTCTCTCCGGAGTTTGTCCAACTCATCATTGGTTGGAACAAATTCTTCGTATGGGGCATCTCCCATTGGCAAATAAGATATGTACTTCATCTCATGGAGTGCAAACCTGATTTCTCCGCCGGGAGTCATGAAGGTCCCTGTTCTGTAATTATACCTCTCTGCTAAAGCCAAGAACAGGTGAGGGTTCGGAGCAAAACCATAGACAGTGGCATGCACTGCTTGGTACAAATTGATTTGTTGCAGTTCGCCTTCAAACTTGGTCAGAATCCAATTTGCTATGCAGCTCCATCTTTTAAAATCTGGATTCACCAATCCAGTTAGTCTGATGTCTTGCTCCGGATATCTTCCTTCGACTTTCGCAAACTCATTTGCGAAAATTGGGGTCCTGACGGGCATTAACAATGAAGAATTCTCCGGCGGAATACAACCGGGTTTCAGACCTCTCAACAAAACATTGTACCGTTCGGAAGAACTGTAGAACATGTCCTTCTTGTTCGACCCCTTCTTCACAAAAATTTTTCCTGGACGGGCATCTTGGAACGGAGTAAGGTTCCATTCCATCTTCCTCGGATAACTCGCATGAGCATACCGGGATAATGGGAGGCAGCGTGGAACATTTGGTATCGAGAAAGATCTATCCGTCTGATGGACAATCCTTTCTTCCATCCTTGGTCTTGGTTGAGAACTTTTCTCAAAAGCTTCACCAAATAAGAATAATGGTTTCTTGTGTATAACAGCATCTGCCGTTTCCAGAGGTTGTCCGTTCATTAAACATTGCAGTGTTTTATTGTCTTGGGATATCAAAATGGCCTGACGGGAGGTCGGCAGATCGTACTGAGGATAATACACATGTGACAAGTCCTCTTTATATTCTGATTCTGAAAGGGTCCCTACGAAGTTCTCATATTCTGGGTCTTCTCTGGTATTAACTGCATCAGACAGAGAACACAAAAAAAATTCAGTATAAGTCAAAGTCAAAGATTCAGTTTGCGCAAAAATTTGATTGCACAAAATCAAATTACGCAAACATCAGATTGCGCAAATAATCAGATTGCGCAAACAAATAAACATCAGTTTGCGCTGACAGACTCGCACAAATCAGCAAGTTGCGCTGACTTTTGTCAGCGCAGTTCAACCGATTGCGCAGAGAGTCGTCCTTCATAAAAATGAAGAGTGGACTGATTTGTGCAACCAGAACCCTAAAAAGGGTGGCGCAGTATGATCCTATCTCTAAAAAGAGATGGATTCTGAAAGGAACAGTGAAATCAAAACTCTAAAAAGAGTTTTTGATTGGGTTATCTACCTATCATTGCTGGATGAGCAGTTTTATGGCGCGAAGCTCGTCGCGCAGCCCTAGTCGATGATTCGGCGGGGGCCTTTCCCTTAGCGGTGGCAGAGGATCGTCGGGGAGCCATTGCGATCGTCGAAGAGGAAAGAAAGGAAGAGCTCAAAAGTTTTTCTCTCAAGTGTACGAAGAAAGCAAGTAAAGAACACTTCGAATGAATTGAAGAACTATTTATAGTTTTTTAAGTCGAAACGGCCGCCTTAGATTGCGCCTAAAAATGGGCTAAACCCTCAGATTGCGCAGACAACTCATTATGTGCGCAAATTGATTTTAAATTCAAAATTCAAAGTATTTTGAAATTTTGAATAAATTCAATTTTCGAAAACTTTGAAGGGGGTCTTGTAGGTCCTAAAAAATCAAGTGGCATACATCAACAAAGTCAGAAAATCAAGAAATATAACTTTCAGATGAACTGCACAGACATCAGATTATGCATCCTTCAGATTGTGCAAGATAGACTGCGCACACTTCCAAGCGCGCAGGCTGACGTGGCAAATCACCATCTTTACCTGACACAAATCAAATCTTCTGACAACTCACAGCGCAGAGAACGAGGCGACCGTTCGTTTAAACGTACAGCACGGCGCTCGAGGACAGCTGGCAGCGCAATCCATGTTGGCGTAATCTATGTTGCGCAATCCATTTCCTGCGCAATTCAAGTTGGCGCAATCCAAAGCCTGTGCAATTCAATGTGCGCATTCTATCAGTACAAATGATAAAATACACGTGGCATTCATGCCATCAATTGCTCATTTTGTGGCAACTGTCTATGCATGATCATGCGCATTTCAATCAAATGATGCCATGTGTCCAAGACAGTTGGCCCATGATCCAGCAACTGCCTGCGCAGTCCATTGCTACGCAATCCAATTGCTGCGCAATCTATCATACGCAGTCCAGAATAACTAAAAGTTAGTTATTTCTCAAAACTCTATAAATAGAGTTTCAAGTCTCCATTCAAAGGGATCAATAATCAGAGATCAGAGATTAGAGTTATCAGACTTCAAAGTTCAGAGAGTTCAGGAGTTCTTGTCCAAGTGCTGCTGCATTCTTTCGAGGCTTTTGCCTTCAACTTCCGAGGCTTTTTTGCCTTCAATTCTAGAGTTGTCTTCAACTTCAGAGGCTTCGTCTTCAGAGTTCACATTGTCCAAGGGATAAAGCAATCGTTATCTAGATTGGATTCCTAAAGTTGTACCATTCCCAAAATTCAAATTGTAATCTTTTACAAAGTTTGTATCAATAAAGTTCTTCAACTTTTGTTTTTGCAAACACCATGGTCAAGGCCAGCACTTGACCATGTCCTCTGGGTGTGGGTCCCCTCTGCTGAAAATTCCTCTGTCTGCTTTGGATCAGGGCTTGGGCTTGGGCATACTGCTGCGGTCTCTGCTGCTGGAATGCCTGGGCCTACGTCGGCAATGGCCTCGGAACGGGTACTGCAGCTGCTGCTGCTGCTGCTGCTGGACTGGTGCTGGTCCTCTAACTGAAGGACTAGAAAAGGCCGATAAACTCCCCCTGTTCGGGTAATTTTCAACCCTGTGGTCCGGGGCACCGCAAACCAAGAACAAACCCTGTGCTCTGCGACACTCTGATACCACATGCCCTGGCTTCCCGCAGTGTGAATATCCTACTGCGGAAGACTGCTTTTGCTTTCTGCTGCTGAGGGTGCGTCGAAATGGAATGTTGAACCGACGTCACTGAGGCTGCCCGCCTCGAAGCTCCAATGGTCAAAGCCCTGGCTGCCGGGGCTAGTGCTGATGACTGATTCATCTGACCGTGGGATCGCTTTCGACCTCCGATCCTATCCATGATCCTCTGGGGAGGTATACTCATATCTCCGGGCTGCTCTCAATACTGCATCAAAAGTCTGATGCTCAAACAGCTCTACTGCCAATAAAATCTCCAGATGAAGCCCCTGTTGGAACTGCTGGGCTCTATCGAACTCGATCGCCACCAAGGTGGGAGCAAACCGACTAAGTCTCGAAAACTCGGCCGTATATCCGTCGACCGTCCTGCCCATCTGTTTCAGATTGGTGAACCTCATCTGTAGATCGTACCGAGCTACAGAAATACTTGGTCTGGAATCTCTCCCTGAATACTGTCCATGAAATAGGGGCCACTAATCCATCGGCCTGCGCTGTCCACCAGCTGCGGGCAAGATCTAGTAACTACAGGTGCACTACGGCCACCTTCTCATTCTCTGGAGTCCTGGCTGCTTCTAGAATCACCTATGTGTCCTGAAGCCATGCATCTGCAGCAATCGCATCTTCACTGCCGTCGAAGAAGGGAGGGTTCAAGCGCTTGAAGCTATTGGCCGCGCTATTACCCTGATGACCTCCTCTGGTCAAAGCATCTGCCACCGCCTGGTACAAGGCATCTCCTCGACGATCCTGAAAGGCTAATAGTGACCTGATGAAACCCACCAAAGTGCCATCATCAGGCTCTGCAAGCTGGACGGGCTGAACTGGTGGTTCTCCTCCGGTATGCATGACTCTGGAGGCTACTCTTGAATGCTGGGCTTGATCTCCAGGTTGCTGCTGATCCGTGGGAGGTGCTCCGTCTTGCTGATCGACAGGTCCAGGAACAATGCCGCTGAAGAAGACGACATAGGGAACAATAAGGAAGGACCAGGACAGATCAACGATACAAGCATGTGATCAGGTCAAGAATTCAGGGATTCAGAGGATACGAGTAGAGATTAAGGGCGAGTACTGATTGAGACATCTATTCGGTAAACCCTCACATATCTTGATTTACAAGACCTGCATGGGCCACCACTAAAACCATGTAACGTCCCAGAACCAGAATACTGGAGAGCAGGGGCGTACATAGCCAGCTACATATATTAAAGTGCAACCCACCTCGCTATACGGTCACGGCTGTCTAGATACATGAGGGTTTAACTACAAGCCAACAGTCTCCTATGGTTATGAACAAGCCTATTGTCTCAATCTCAAGCAAGCAATAATAGTTACAAGATGTCAGAGCACCAAATATATAATAGCAAGGCATCCCATACATTACATATTGGATGATCATGAAGCTAGTCGTACAAAATGTCAGGACTAGCAAGAGTTTCAGTCATACATGATCAACCCTAGGATTTGCCAATCATGTTACAGCCCGTAAGCAGACAGTAAATAAGGTGCAATACGAGCTAACACGTGCTCGTCGGCTAAACGCCTCAAAAGAATAATTTTACAATAAGTGGGAGGACAAAAGAAACCCACTCGTTGCCAGGGTTACGCCTGGTGGTCACCATCTGGCTGGAAGGTAGGTAGATCCTCTGGAGCTGCTCCAATATCTAGCCATACAAAACCAGCTGGGTTAGACCCCAGAAAGAGCAAGTGCCACAAAGGGGACTTCACTTAGGAACTAAAATCAGCATATCACAATAGAATATTAAAGATAATAAATAAAGAATTGATAATAATAGAGATAACAACAGTAAACTGAGTACGAGGAAACTATTCAAGTAGCCAGGTCACAACCCTTAAACCAAACAAGGACCCGGGTTGCAACCCTTCACCTGAATAGAAACCCGTCTCAACTACTTGTTGGTAAGCAAGAACATAGGGTGAAATAAGTCAATAAACGAAGAGAGGAAAACAGAACTGCTCCGGGAGCCAGGTTACAATCCTTAAACCAAACAAGGACCGGGATTGTAATCCTTCGCCTGAACAGAACTGGACCCCTGATCTTTATTGTTAAGACAGGCACAATAAGCAGGACGATATATGATAAGATAACCACGAAACTATTCAGATAGCCAAGTTATAACCCTTAAACCAAACAAGGACCGGGGTTGTAACCCTTCATCTGAACAGAACATGGTATCCCATCATTTATCGATACAAGAAATTATGTCATGATATAATCTTGTACAGGATCATGACAAATTAGACTGGGCTGGACTTCATCCAATCAATCACGGCCAAGCAATAAGTACGGCTTGATACTTTAACTAACTAGGGTTATCACAGGCCTAGTTACTAGCAAGATGCAATGAGATTATTCCAACAGCCACAAGCCCTGCAGACCATCCAGGTTATCCAAGTCGAATGTCCGTTTATGAAGGATGCAACACGTGACAGTGTGCTGGAAATGTGTCCTACTTGTCGGTAGGCTACAAGTCCACTTAATGCGTCCAGATAATGGGATTGCCTGTAGCTGGGAAGATCTCTTCATGACTACTGAATCATTCTAGTTAATTAGCCTTAGTCAATTTCAGTAGGTACCCCTGACCGTGGTACTCAGAAATTTCCATCCTAGACATGATGCAAGACAGTACCAGTTTATTTGTACAAACACAATCGCCCATGGTGTCCAGGTCTTTCATACTTGTCATGTTAGGCTAGCTGTCATAACAGCATGTCGAGACATATCATGTCAGTTCACTTGTCAAGAGTGCGCCACAGCGGACCACTATCGTGTTCTATTCTTACCTTATCATAAATGAGAAAAACTTGCATAAAATAATTAGTGGCATATTCTTGAAGCCAAGAAAAATATCTACAACTTTCATGTTTTGAGTTTTTCAAGATTCTAGCTACAAAACAACTTAAACAGGCAAAAATAGTAAAATAGAGCAATTTCGACGCATGGAATTCCTGCACGATCAGCGCGTGGGATTCCTGCACCAACGGCACAAGGGATTCCAGCACAATCGACGTGTAGGATTCTTGCGCAATCGGCGCGTGGGATTCCTGCATAATCGGTGCGTGGGATTCCAACACCATCGGCGCGTGGGATTCCTGCGCAATCGGCGCGTGGGATTCCTGCACCATCGGCGCGTGGGAATTCCTGCACAATTGACGCATGGGATTCCTGTGCAATCGGCACGTAGGATTCCAGCACCATCGGCACGTGGGATTCCTACACCATCGGTGCGTGGGAAACTCACGTTGCGTCTTCAGGACATGCGCGTAGGGAACCTACGCGCATGACACGCTCGGAGTTAAGGGATGCGTTGCCGGGACTTCACAGCGCATGGCCTTCCGGCGCATGGCCTCCCGGGCGCATGAGGGGTCATCGTCCCCAAACAGCAAGTTCAGCCATGGAAGTTCCGAAAACTTGCCATGACCATAACTTACTCATCCGAAGTCGAAATCAAGCGAAACAAAAGCCAAAACTGCATAAAATTGAATTCTCTACAACATAGAACCATTAGTTTTCGAAAATAACTATGTTTTAGAGATCAAAACCAAGAAAACCAAAAAGTTAAAAACTTAGATCTACAAGAATCCATCCATCAAATCCAAAAATGCTAAGTTCTAAAGAGGTTTAGAATCAAGTAAGGAAGAGAATGGAACAATAAAACTTGAGATCCATCATGAAGCAAGTTTGCACTTGCCTAAGCTCTCTCTCTCTCTCTCCCTCCTGGTGGTTGAAGAAGTAATGGTGGAGAGTAAATGATGAAGGAAAGAAATAATGATGAGAGAGAAAATGAAGGGGTTATAAATAAGGAGGGTGGTGGTAGGTAGGAGGGTTCACCTTTGGTTCATGATGAACCAAAGCAAACCAAGCCAAGCCGAACCAACCCAAGAATAAACCAATCAATGAAATGCTAGAATAAATCAAGCAGGGAGACATGTAATACGGGTCAAATTACATATACTATACCAAGATACGCAATACGAACCACAGACATTACAGTTAGGCATTTAATGAATGAAGTAGGACACAATCACCTATCAGGTTGAAAGAAATGAGTCAAGGTTAGACCTTTAATTCAAGTTCGAAAGTAACTGGTATCATGGTAGAGGTTATAGATTAGCCATTTGACTGGAAAGTCATACCAAGAAAATAGAGTACAAGGAGACGTATTTTAGTGGGACATGATATATCTATATTAAGGTGGGATCGTCTAAGTCTAACATATGAAGTTTGTTGGAAGGAAAAGTCTAGTGTTGTGCTCCAAATATTCAAGTCACGGTAAGGGATGCCAAAATATCTAAAATAGAAAGTGGGAGTTCATGAGGTGAATATTAATGCTCAAAATAAAGGAGATTAAGTTAAAGCATACGATAAAATTAATTAAAAAACCAGCAAAAATTTAGGATAACAGTTCTAGAGAGAAGATAGCCTCTTAAATGAATACAGTCAATGAACAATTAAATCATTATTCAAATTGCAACTGGGTTAGAAGGTTACCATAAAATATGGAGATTCGAAGGAAAGTCGAGTAAGTAAAGATTGAGATACAATATAATTTGGTAGATGACTAGCAACGCTTGTGTATATACTACTATCATGGTCATGAGTGACATGGCATTTAGTATGGAATACTTCCAATTTATTAGGGCTATCTTGGTGGCCTAATATTAAAATTGAAAACTCAAGTTTCCTCCAAAAGTTCCTTAATAAATTTCTCTAAAATGAACTACCCAAATTTCATATTCACTCCAAGCCGTCAAATTTAATCATGACCAAATCAAATCCCTTTCCAAGTAAACTTTTATCACGTTACTACTAACCTTTCCAAAATTTAACATTTTCACTCCAACTTTTAAACTCAAGAAAATCATGAATCAAAAAAAAAATTTATATCACTTCATAACTTTAAAACTCCAAAAATTTCTCCAATAACCGTCAAGATAAACTTTTAACATATCACGAATAATCTAAAATTTACAGCTCAATATTTTAACGCACTCATCACATAACTTCTATTTCTAAGCCATTCAAACAAAATCAACTTTTTAAATGTTAAATTCCTTTAATCAATCAAAATAACTTTTCACCACATCTTTAGTAACTTTTTTCAGAGATTGTAATATTAGCAATCTAACTTTAAACTCAATATTCAAAGGATCTTATCAGTCATCAAATCAAATTTTTTTTTCAAAATTTTCAATCAATCTCGAATAAACCTTTATTGTGTCACAAATCAAATCTATATATTTTTCTTCTTCTATCATTAATCCAAATCTTAAACTCAAAATTTAAATAGGAGTTATCAATCGTAATTCATACAAGAGTTTTAAGTAGATCCTCAATTTGATTATATATCCTTCAAAATATTTTAAACCAAAATTCTTAATATCCTTAAGATCATACTTCTAAGTTAAAATATTAGTTCAAACAATCCTTCGAAGTAGAAGTTAAAATATTAGTTCAATTTGATTCCACTATCATTTTGTAGATAAAATATTAGTTCAAACAATCCTTCGAAGTTATTAATGTTGCTACAACCCAACTTGGGATTTACTAATCCTTAAGATCATACTTCTAGAAAAAACAAATGCCTTTATACTCAAATATAACCTCAATGGATATTAATTGTCAATATAATCCTTCTAGCCATGTGTTTACCCCATAAGCATATACTAGTGTAGTCATCTTCCTAGTTGTCACTAAGCACGAAACTAAGAATATACGGTAGAAGGAGTCAAGCAAGATGCAAATCAAGGAGGTCGAACGAGAGTTCGGAATTTGAAGTCAAGAAAGAACGTCAAGTAAGTGGATGATATTCTAGACTCTAATCCTATATTGTAGGCCCGTTCGGTACATTAATATAATCGAAACGGCAATCTTGACCTGCATGGGCCACCACAAAAATATGTAATGCTCTAATCTCAAAATACGTAGGACTAAGTACGTAGACATGCCAGCTGTATACATACGAAGTACATGGGCCTTGTATGTATACATAAGTTATAAAATGTAGTAAACCACAACTAACTAATCTCATCCACAAAATGAAGGAATAAAAGATATCATATAATGAATTATTTTGGTACAATATGTTGGGTGGAGACATATCCACTACCAATAAGTTTAAATAAGAAAGAAATATACAATAACTGATTTGGTCGAGCGAAGCAATGCCGAATCCAAAAGCAATCATCACGGAGGAAGGAAGACATGGCCTTAGCTAGAGCACCTGTAAGAATCACGAAACACACACACCTGGAGAGATCACCAGGTCCTCAGAGGGACGTAACAAGATACAAGAAGAACATGCCATTATAACTGTAAATGTAAATACTATAAACTACGACACAACATGGTTCCTAACCATCTAAGTGATATGCACTTTGAGGACAATATTCTACACAGGGGATATAGGATCAGCAGAGTAAATAAAGAGTGGCAGTAGGTAGCGCTCATCCGAGTCACTATCGGCCATGGGCAGTAAGTAGCGCTCCTCAGAGTCGCTATCGGCCCCGGGGCAGAAGGTAGTGCTCATAAGAGTCACTATCGACCCACAAATTTACAAAAAATAAATATAGCCCCTACGCTAGTAGCTGTCCCCTCCCCCAATGATACTATACATGTATCGTAACCACGACACACCAACACGTGTCACTTCCACAACACTGTTTTATACCTAATAACTGTCAAGTCTTCTAACATGTATCTATTGACAGTTATTCCAACGCATGCACACGGGGGATCAACCAACACGCAAGTGACCACTACATGATACTCACAACTCACACACAACTCATGATACCATTGTGACAAAGTCAATGACATGCATCCTATTAACGGAAGTCTCTTAACTCTAGGTCCACAAGCAAGAAGAAAAATAAACTGAAAATATAAATGCAGAAAATAATAACAGAATAATAAGATGTAACTAAATGTAAGCAGTAATTATGGCAAGGTATCTTGTCTGGTGTCACGTCTGGTGTTGTGCAACGATCCAACAAGTCATGTTTGTCCGATAGCCATCTTTGATGTGTAAGGGTCCAAAATTGCATGAAAATAGGAACGAGGGATCAGTCGTGACCAAGAAAAAGAATTGGGGAGAATTTCTTGAGAAAGTAATCGTATTATATATATTTTGGGAATATTTGAACACAAGATTTTTATTTATCTACAGTAAATATTTAGAGGAGACTAGGAAATCTTTTGTATATAATTATATCTTTTTATTAGTAAAATATATATATAATGTTAAAAATCTAGAAAAAAAATTATTTTGGGCAAAACTATAATTTAATTTTAGGATTTAAAAACTAACTTTTGTCATATAATATTGTGTCAAGCTATATTTAAAATAATCTATAATAATAATAATAACCTATTATCATGTAGACTACTAATGTATATAAAATTCTTAAAAGTATTAACCATGTTATTATACTACTTACACACATACATATATATTTTGTAAAATTTCTAAAATAATAATGTTACTAGGTAACCAAAATACTAGTGGTAGTATTATAAAAAAAATACTATTATTATACGCGGTTATACGTGCAAAGCACGTGTATTGTATAATACTAGTATACATATACTGCCTTATTATAATAAATAAGTTCTAACATTATTGCATCTCAAAAATAGATCTAATCATTATTAATAATAATACTAACATAAAAAAAAACTAAAGCCCATAAGAGAGCAACTAAATAATTAATTAATTAAAAAAACAAAAAATAAATACCATTTAAAGCAGTTGAGCTGCTCCTCTTTAGAAAAGGAAGGGGAGAAATCGAGAGAGTGAGAGAGGAAGAAGAAGGGGCTCACCGAGTGTTGCGCGCGGGAGAATCTCGCCGCGGGTGCTCGGCGCTGACGCCGGTGGAGGGCGCTGGGAATCTCTGGCACGGCGGGCGACAAGGCTCACCGGCTCGTCAAGGCTGGTGATGGCAGCCGGATGGGCACGGTCGGCGTGCGACCTTCGCAGGGCGACGGCGGTGGCGCAGCCACGCAAGGAAGTAGGCGACGCGGCGGAGTCGGATGACACAGCCGGGGGTGGCGTGCGAAAGCTCGCCACGGGCAGCGTCGCAGCTCCACGTGCAGTGCTGGGAGCTAGGCGGTTGCAGAGGGCTGGCATGACGGTGCCCTCCACGGAGGCGGAGTTCAGCGGGGGATGGCCACGGCTTCAGCGGCTGGGTGCGGGATCTGGGATCGACGCGATTGGAGATCGGCTGGCACCTCCGGATGAGCGGTCGCGGGTGAGAAGCTCGGCTGGGCCGTCATGGAGGAGCACTGCGGAGGGGAGGGGCTAGGGGTTTTTCGGCGACGGCGTGTTTTGGAAGGTTAGGGCTCTTCCTTCCTTTTTCTTTTTCTGGTGGCGGTGGTTTTGGTGGCTGGGTTAGCCGGGGAGATGGCGGTGGTGTGTGGTTGAAAGAGGCAACAGGGAGTCAGGAAAGGGTTCAATCGTGATGGTATCGGGGTTTGGCCGGGGCTGGTGGTTCTGCTATTGGTGGTTGTGGTGGTATTGGCGAGTTCAGGGGCAGGGAGGAGGGTCGATAGTTGGTCGGAGACAAGGATGGTGGTGGTGGGTCTGATGGGGTCACGACGAGGTGCTGGCAGAGGAGGGTGGTCGAGGTGGTGACAAGGGATGCGGTGGACACCTGGCCGAAGGCTGGTGGCGGCCAGGGCAGTTAGGATTTAGGGTTTAATATTTTTGTACTGCGTCGATGTGTCAGACACAGTAGGATGGGTTCACGTATTCGGTAGGCCTGTCCGAATATCGAGACACGAGAAATTGGTGTAACTGTAATAGAAAGTAGAAGAAAAATAGTGGAAGAGAATGGCGACACCAACACGATGCACATCTGGGTTGTGGAAATTTGGTGAGAAAAGGAGGACAAGTACCTCTCCTTTTATAGGAGGTAGGAATCCCATTAGGATTATGAATAGAGTAATTTAAACCCCCCCCCCCCCCCCCGATGGATAATTTCATCTATTAATTCAAATAAATCTTAAAATTTAGTCGTTCCAATCTGAATTTAAATCTTAGATAAACTCTCCATTAAATTTAAACTTCATTTAGAATAAAAGCTTTTCCAATATAATTTATCATAATTAAATAAAATTTAAACCAAAATAATATTTTAAAATAGTTTTTCGGATAATAAAATATTAATATTAAATAATTTTCAAAATTAGAATAAATTTATGTCTCGTATAAAATAAACGTTTGCATAAAACCTCGTTTTCAAATTACTATTTATATAAACTTCCATGATGTAAAATAAAGTTTTGGAAATTCCAGTATGATGCATTTTTATAATTTATGAAATCAAAATTATTTATTATTTATTATTTGAAAAACTATGCTTCTAAAATAAAAATATTTTTATAAAAATATGTACCTCGCACATATTCGCACTTGACGAGCCATCCGAAAATATGAACTCATACGCGACGTACAATACGACTATGCGACGTACAATACAAAGCAAAAATTAAAACCAAATTTATTTAAAAAAATTTATAGTAGAAATTTAGGGGGTTTACAAGATGGCATCGGCTTCAAGGAGGAGATGGGGATGGCACCGGCTTCAAGTAGGTGGAGATGGCACCGGCTTCAGAGGCGTCGATTTTTGGACGAGTCAGAAGGAGTCGACGAGGAGGAGGAGGGATTCGTTGACGAGGAGGAGGAAGGATCGACAAGGAGGATGAGGGAGCAGGCAGCGGGGCTCCGGTGTGGTGAAGCAATCGACGAGGAGAAACAATCGACTTTGGGAAAAAAAATAGGCTTTGGGGGGAGAAGCAATATGACTATGGAGTTTTGGGGCTTGGGGGGGGAGAAGCAATCTGACTTTGGAGTTTTGGGAGGAAAAGGTATTTCGGCAGCGACTGAAATGTTAGTCGCTAGATTGTTGACTATATAATTAAGATATTACCGACTACTTAGCAACGAGATGTAGCAGTTGCTAAATAATTTCAAAAAAAATTCAACGCAATAGCAACTGACTTGCGATGAACCATCATGTTCTTTAAACTAAATTTTCAACTAGTTGAATATAAGTTGCTAGTTAGTCGCTAATTTAGCGACTAATAGACGTTAGTTGCCAGGTTAGTCGCTAATTTACCATAATTTTGTAGTGAGATACTTGACGCTCTTGTGGTTCGTATAAATCCTGCACGCCATGCCATAAAGATAATGGTGCCACAGCTTCAACGCAAACACAATTGCCGCTAATTCTAGGTCATGAGTGGGATAGTTCTTCTCATGCAGCTTGAGCTGTCTGGAAGCAAAAGATATCATATTGTCCTGCTGTATGAGCACACACCCCAAACTCTGGCCAGAAGTATCGCTGAAGATTTAAAATCCCTCGGTCCCTTCAGGAAGAGTGAGTATCGGGCCAAAATGAGCTTCTATTTTGCTCATGGAATGAAGCTTCACAGTCGTCTGACAACACGAACGTGACTCCCTTTTGGGTGAGACGAGTCAAGGGCGATGCAGTCTTTGCAAAATCCTTCACGAAGCGTCTATAGTATCTCGCCAAACCGAGGAAGCTTCGAATTTTACTGACAGACGTGGGCTGTTTTCAATTAACAACTGCCTCAACTTTCTTTAGATCAACTGAAATGCCTTCAGCGGAGATGATGTGCCCAAGAAAAGATACACTGTTCAGCCAAAACTCATATTTGCTCCTCTTCGTAAATAATTAATTATCTCGGAGGGTCTGGAGTACGATTCAGAAATGTTCTGTATGTTACGCTCGATCCTTCGAGTAGACGAGGATATCGTCTATGAAGACTACTACGAATTTATCTTAGGAACGGACGGAACACCCAATTTATTAGATCCATGAAGGCGGCATGAGCATTTGTCAGGCCGAATGGTATCACCAAGAACTCGTAGTGGCTGTAACGAGTATGGAAGGCAGACTTCGGCACATCCTCTGGCTTGACCTTGAGCTGGTGATAACCCGATCGAAGATCAATCTTCGAAAACACCGTGGCACCTTGGAGCTGATCAAACAAATCATCGATACAGGGCAGGGGGTATTTGTTCCGGACGGTAGCTTTATTCAATTTCCGGTAGTCGATGCAGAGCCGCATCGACCCATCTTTCTTCTTGACAAACAACACAGGCGCACCCCATGGCGAGACGCTAGGACAAATGAACCCTTTGTCGAGCAATTCCTGTAGTTGTACCTTAAGTTTTTTAATTCTGCAGGGGCCATTCTGTACGGGACCTTAGAAATCGGTCGAGTGGTGGGGAAGGTGTCAATAGTGAACTCGATTTCTCGATCGAGTGGCATGTCGGGTAGCTCATCCGGGAACACGTTTGGGAATTCTGCCACAACGTCAATTTGATCCGTATTTGTACCATCCTGTCGTATGTCTCGAACGAACGCCAAGTAGCCTTCGCATCTAGAATGTAGCATCCGTCGAGCAGAGATCGCGGAGATCACCATGCATGTTATCGACGCTTCGTCACACGAATAGCAGAATTTAGGCTCCCCCGGTAGGCGGAAGGTGACCATCTTTCCTGCACAGTCAATAGTGGCCGAGCAAGCTCCGAGCCAATCCATCCCTAGAATGATGTCGTAGTCCTTAAAGTCCAGAACTATTGCATCTAGAGTCAATTTTCTCCTACCTATACATATCCAGCCGTCTCTACAGATAGTGTTTACAGGGATCTGTGTACCCGACGGAGTGCTAACGCTAAGGTTAAGGCCTGTAATACCGGTGGTTCGTATTACGTATTTTGGTATGTGTGTACATATTTTAACTCGTATTGCATGTCCCCCTGCTTGGTTTATTTGGCATTTTCATTGCTTGGTTCACCTTGGGATTGGTTCGGCTAGGCTTGGGTTTGCTTATTTGGTTCATCATGAACCAAGTGGACCGAACCAACTCCCACCTACCACCCCACTCCTTCCTTTATTAGCCGCTTACTTTTCTCTCTCTCCTCATTACTTCTCCTTCCCCTACCATTACTCTTCTTCACCTACCAGAAAGAGAGCTAGGCAAGTGTAACTTGCTTCACGAAGGAACTCCCATTTTGTTGTTCCATTTTCTTCTCCTCAAGATCATAAGCCTCTTTAGTACTTAGTGTTTTCAAATTCCATGGCTCATTCTACGTAGATCTAAGTTCTAGTATTTTCGATCTTCTTGGTTTTGATCTACTAAAATAGCTTGTTTTCAAAAACTAAGAGTTCCATGTGGTAGGCCTCTTGATTTTGCACAAGTTTGGTTTTGGGATGGCCGGATTTCACCAAGTCCTGGCCGAGATGGAGTTCCTGAGCTTTTACGCATGTTTGCTTTGGCCACGGGGAGAAGATGAAGTTTTACGTACACGTTTTACGTGTCAGCGTGTTATATCAGTCTTTTACGCACACGCATTGCGTGCCAGCGTAGTATTCAGCTTTTACGTTCACGTCTTAACGTGTTAGCGTAGTTCCCTTTTACGCACACGCATCGCGTGCCAGCGTACTTCATTTTACGCTAAGTTGTTCGATTTTACGCTCAGGACTCTCTCGCTCGCGTAAAATCAGGCTAGCGTAAAATCCCTAGCTCGAGCAGACCTTCACGAGCGTAAAGTTGCCCGAGTTTTTCTCGCGTAAAGTTTTACTCGCGTAAAATCTGCTCGAGGGTTCGCGCGCGTAAAATTTTACGTACGTACAATCTTGCTAACGTAAAGCCTGGCTAGCGTAAATCCCAGTTGTATGCTCCCTTGCTCGCGTAGAGCTTGCTAGCGTAAAGCTCACGCGTAAAGTTTCACTAGCGTAATCGGTGGTACGCGCGTAGAAACTTGAGTTCCTATGGCGTACACCTTTACCTTTTATATATATTTTACGCCCATTTTATATCCTTACGCCTTTTGTCATGAACTTGATAATCATAAATTTATTTAATATGTTTGGAAATGATAATTGAATATGTCATAATATGACAAGTATACCTGACATGATCATCTCGAATTGCTGTTACGATGGCTAACATGACATGACACGACCTGACAAAAATGATTGACCTGGACACCGTGGACGATTATGTTTGTACATATAAACAAGTACTGTCTTGCATCATGTCTAGGACGGGGACCCCTGAATACCACGGTCAGGGGCACCTACTGAAATTGACTAAGGCTAATTAACTAGAATAATTCAGTAGACATGAAGAGATTCCCAGCTACAGGCAATCCCGTTATCTAGGCGCATTAAGTGGACTTGTAGCCTACCGACGAGTAGGGCACATTTCCAGCACACAGTCATGTGGTGCACCATTAATAAATGGACATTCGACCTGGATAATCGGATGGTCTGCAGGGCATGTGGCTGTTGGGATAATCTTATTGCATCTTGCTAGTAACTAGGCATGTGATAACCCTAGTTAGTTAAAAGTATCAAGCCGTACTCATTGCTTGGCCGTGATTGATTGAATGGAGTTTATTCCAGCATAGTCTTATCATGATCCTGTGCTAGATTGTGACATGACGAGATTATTTATGCTTGCCTTAACAATAACGGTCGGGGTCCAGTTCTGTTCAGGCGAAGGGTTACAACCTCGGTCCTTGTTTGGTTTAAGGGTTGTAACCTGGCTCCCAGAGCAGTTCTGTGTCTTCTCCTTGTTATTGTCCTATTTGCATCATGTGCCATGCTCGCCCTATTTTATAAGAATATGCCATGACATGGTTACCTATGATTGCCTTAACAATAAAGATCAGGGGCAAGGTTCTGTTCAGGCGAAGGGTTACAACTCCGGTCCTTGTTTGGTTTAAGAGTTGTAACCTGGCTTCCGGAGCAGTTCCTTATCCTCTCTTCGTTTATTATTTTATTTTTTACCCTATGCCAAGACTAATCATGTTTTACTTACAATAGTATTTGAGACGGGTTTCTATTCATGTGAAGGACTGCAACCCCGGTCCTTATTTGGTTTAAGGGTTGTGACCTGGCTACTTGAATGGTTTTCTCGTACTCAGTTTACTGTTGTTATCTCTATTATTATCAGTTCTTTATTATTATTTATCTTTAATACTTTATTGTGATATGCTGATTTTAGTTCCTAAGTGAAGCCTCCTTTGTGGCACTTGCTCTTTCTGGGGTCTAACCCAGCTGGTTTTGTGTAGCCAGATATCGGAGCAGCTCCAGAGGTTCTACCTACCTTCCAGCCAGATGGTGGCCACCAGGCGTAACCCTGGCAACGAGTGGATTTCTTTTGTTCTTCCACTTCATTGTAAATTATTTTTTTGAGGCGTTTAGCCGACGAGCACGTGTTAGCTCGGTTGCACCTTTATTTACTGTCTGCCTACGGGCTATAACATGATTGACAAATCCTAGGGTTGATCATGTATGACTAAACTCTTGCTAGTCTTCATATTTTGTACGACTAGCTTCATGATCATCCAATATGTAATGTATGGGACGCCTTACTATTGTATATTTGATGTTCTAAGATTTTGTGACTGCTACTACTTGCTTTTGATTGAGACACTAGGCTTGTTCATGACCATAGGAGACTGATAGATTGTAGTTAAACCTTCATATATCTAGACAGCCGTGACCGTATAGCGAGGTGGGTTATACTTCAAAATACGTAGCTGGCTATGTACGCCCCCGCTATCCAGTATTCTAGTTCTGGGGCGTTACATGGTTTAAGTGGTGGCCCATGCAGGTCTTGTAATTCAAGATATGTGAGGGTTTACCGAATAGATGTCTTAATCTGTACTCTCCCTTGATCTCTGCTCGTATCCTCTTGATTCCTGAAAATCTTGACCTGTTCACATCTTTGTCTCGTTGATCTGTCCTGGTCCTTCCTTATTGTTCCCTATGTCGTCTTCTTCAGCAGTATTGTTCCTAGACCTGCCGATCAGCCAGGCGGAGCACCACCTGTGGACCAACCGCAACCTGGAGATCAAGCCCAGCATTCAGGAGTGGCCTCCAGAGTCGAGCCTATTGGAGGAGAGCCACCAGTTCAGCCCGTCCAGCCTGCAGATCCTGATGATGTCACTTTGGTAGGTCTCATCAGATCATTATTAGCTTCCCAGGGTCGTCGAGAAGATACCTTACACCAGGCAGTGGCAGATGCTCTGACCAGAGGAGGTCATCAGGGTAACAGCGCAGCCAACAGCTTCAAGCACTTGCACCCTCCATTCTTCGATGGCAGTGAAGATGTTATCGTTGCAGATGCTTGGCTTCAGGACACAGAGGTGATTCTAGAAGCAGCCAGGACTCCAGAGAACGAGAAGGTGGCCATGGTGCGCCTACAGCTATTGGATCTTGCCCGCAGCTGGTGGGCGTCGCAGACCGTCGGATTAGTGGCACCCATTGCCTGGGCAGTCTTCGGGGAGAGATTCCAGACCAAGTATTTTGATGTTGTAGCTCGGTACGATCTACAGACGAGATTCACCAATCTGAAGCAGATGGGCAGGACGGTCGACGGATATGCGGCCGAGTTCTCCAGGCTTAGTCGGTTTGCTCCCACCTTGGTGGCGATCGAGTTCGATAGAGCCCAGCGGTTCCAACAGGGGCTCCATTTAGAGATTTTGTTGGCAGTGGAGAAGTTTGAGCATCAGACCTTTGATACAGTACTGAGGGCAGCTCGGAGGCACGAATATACCTCCCAGAGGATCGTGGATAGGACCGGAGGTCGGAAGCGATCCCATAGCCAGATGAATCAGTCATCAGCACCAGCCCCGGCAGCTAGGGCCTTGACCATTGGAGCTCTGAGGCGGGCGGCCTCAGTGACGTCGGTTCAGCATTCAACCCCGACGCACCCTCAGCAGCAGAAGCAGAAGCAGTCTTCCGCAGTAGGATGTTCACACTGCGGGAAGCCGGGGTATGTGGTATCAGAGTGTCGCAGAGCACAGGGTTTGTGCTTGGTTTGTGCTGCCCCGAACCACAGGGTTGGAAACTGCCCGAACAGGGGGAGTTCATCGGCCTTCTCTAGTCCTTCAGTTAGAGGACCCGTACCAGTCCAGCAGCAGCAGCAGTAGCTGCAGTACCCGTTCCCGAGGCCATTGCCGACGCAGGCCCAGGCATTCCAGCAGCAGAGACCGTAGCAGTATGCCCAAGCCCAAGCCTTGATCCAGAGCAGGCAGAGAAGTTTTCAGCAGAGGGATCCCGCACCCAGAGGACATGGTCAAGTGCTGGCTTTGACCATGGGAGAGGAAGGATTGGCACCAGGTGAGGTGGTGGCAGGTACTATTCTCGTCAGCATCTTTCCAGCTTCAGTATTATTTGATTCTGGTGCCTCGTATTCATTTATGTCTGCACGATTCGTGACACAGGTAGGACTGGATCCCGAGTCATTATCAGTAAGGCTCAATATACTTACTGGTAACGGACTTGTGGGAGTAGATAGAGTGTTTTCCTCGTGTCGGATCGTAGTTAGCGGTAGAGAATTCCCCGCTAGATTGATAGAATTCCCGATGGCCGATTATGATGTGGTCTTAGGGATGGATTGGTTGAGAGACCAGTATGCTAGGATAGACTGCCATCTTGGCAGGGTTGTTTTTAGCATTCCAGGCAAGCCGGAGTTTTCCTTCTCCCGAGGCGAAGTTGAACCTTCTCCTCCAGTGTTGCGGATGGCAGTAGCAGTAGTGCAGTTACCTCGGATAGTCGAAGAGTTTCCTGATGTTTTCCCCGAAGAGCTTCCAGGGATGCCGTCAGAGCGAGAGATCGAGTTTACCATCGACTTGATTCCCGGAATAGCCCCAGTGTCAGAAAGAGTCTACAGGATGGCGCCGTCAGAGCTAGAGATATTGTACAAGATGATTGAAGAACTCAGAACCAAGGGATTCATTCGTGCTAGTGGATCGCCTTGGGGAGCCCCTGTCACGACCCGCACCCACTGTGAGGGTACGAGAATGTAACAACGCCCTGCCTACACCGCAGTGTCGGCGGTAGAGCGCTGTCCTAGGTCAACATACATCTAACAATATATATCTAAACAATTTATACTCCCCGAATGGGGGTGACATAACAGTAAAACTCAATCACAACTAAGGAAGAGATAGCACGATATAAAATAGAACTCAAGGAAATAAATAGATAAAAAGTAGTCTAAGATAATCCCAGCAATATCCAACAGTACAAGGTCTCAGATGAAAGAATATATACAACTCTGAACTCCAAATAAAGTCTAACTAAAACATGTCTCAAGACTGCATAAAGTAAGATAAGCCTAACTAATCTAGTCTATGCAATTGGGGTGATATCCTCAGCTAGAGCTGGGTCCTCTTGAGGGTCCAGCTCGCAGGTGTCATCTAAGGCTGCCCCATAGTAAGTGTCCAGGCAAGCCTCCTCCTCGTCCTCTGTAATATTTTCAACAGATCCAGTCAGGACAAGAGCGAGTACAGTACATCTCAACAGTTCATAGCAGGTTAGAAGATATAATCATGCAGTAAAGTAAGATACAAGTACTGAAGGAAGTGCAGTATGTAAACAGAGAGAGAAAGCTGTAAGAGAAATATCTACTATAAAATAGAGAACTATCATGTGACTAGTGAGTCAGAGTACAATATAGACATGTAAATGGCATAGGAGATTCTGATGCTATACTATGGAAGAGATTCTGATACTACACTACTTGGATATTATTCACATGTCCATTTCTACTCCCCCGTACCCCCAATCAATACACAAGGATCCAGCCAGGTTATGTTATGATTCCATGCAAGGCCCGAAGGGTGATACATGGATGCCCATAAATGGATGATTCTAGGAGATTCTAGGATACCCAGTGAATGGGATAAGAGATTCTAGGAGACTCTACGATCATAAGAGTATATGTCGCAAGTGATCAAAGAACCAGTGAAGCATAGTGATACGCCATGTAAGTGAAACGCACAGAACATGAAGTACCCGATGCTCCCTAAGGATAACATCTCAAGAAGGAATCCATATAGTACCAATCCGTGTGACCATCGTGACAGTACAAGTAAAGTAATCTACTGCAGGAAATAGTTCTAAGCAGGATATGAAATGATCAGAGAGTATACTCGCCTGTATCTGAGTGTCCAATATGAAAAGTACCGTCCGAGGAGTGGTGTCTGGCTCCTAATCAGAACAGCACAAGTCACAACAAGTCCAAAATGGTAAAATGAAGTCCTACTATGCATTCTACATGATTCTAGGTCAATCTAGGCCAAAGTCAACTCTTGGTCAACTCTGGTCAATCCTAGAAGTCAAACTAGGTCAACCAAGTCTAAATTAAGCCAAACTAATCTACCTTAGTCTAATCAAGCCTAGTTTAGCACTTCTACACATTCACTAGGTCAACTGACATCACACTTACACAATTATCTAGCACAAAGATCTATGTACCCATTATCTACCTATATGATATCCATACACAAATAGATATTCACAATCTATAACCCACAATACATAATAACTTATATATACCACAACTTTACATTATATATATAGATACATATATTAGAGTTAGTATTACATATACACTCTACAATAGGAAATAGAATAGGCAGGTAGGGAAACAAATGTGACTGTGTGTGTGCAACTGTGCTGTGCAGAACAGCAAAGGACAGACCCAAAACAGTGTGAATAACAGTGTCATGTGTGTGTGTGTAATGTAAGACAGTGAGTGAAAAGGGTGTGCATTAGGGTGTGACAGGAAACTCAAGTTAAAGAATGTGTGTGTGTGTATATTGTGCACATATGGTGTATGGCAGCAACCCAAGTAAACCCAGCTATCAACTACCATTCCATTTAAATTCAGTTCATTACATAAAACAAATCTCATTCGAAAACCAATTTCTTAGTTCAGGAAACTCAGTATTTGTTTACACAGGGAAAATCTCAGGTTTCAGACATTGCTGTCAACAAATCAAGTTCATAATTCATATTTCACTGAATGCCTATCATTCCCAGGTTTTAGACTTATATTCAGCTCAAATCAAACTCAGGAATTTCCTGATCAAAGGTTCAGTTCAGTCCCTTCCCAAGGCCATATTACTAAATCAATTGATCACCAAAACATCCAACCCTATTCTCAGTTTTTGATGCAAAAGAGTGTAACACACAGGTGTATAGATAGGGATCCAAGTATTCATTCTCAGGTTTTACTTAAACAATTTAGGAAGACTTTAGAATCCTTGTTGACAGTTAACAAATTGAAGGAAATATGCAACATCAGTTATCACCCATTTGAGGATCAACCCAATAGCCAATATCTCATTTTCACAACCAAAAGCCCACATTCAAATGTAAAAACCTAGCTAACATGTATATTGATATGTGGGGATCATAATTTATTGGAAACATAGCAGAACAGGGAATTAAAATAGGTTGGAAACCACAGGGACTTCACTGTGTCAGTTCAAGTATCAGAGAACAGTTCAAACTCCCATTACAAACCAAAATCCAATCAAAACCTAATCTAGTGTATAAACATGATCTACTACAAGTTATACATCAATATTAGGACCCAAATAGCAAATGAAATCATGAATTAAACTAATTAAAATGGGAATTTACACACAAGAATACAAAACTGGACAGTGGGGAAAAACAGTGTCGTGCACGTGTTCATTGAGCTCGTGTACGTGACACGACACGACACAGACCCTGTGCTCGTGTCCCAGTATCAATTAGGTCTAGGTGTTCATGTCTATGTGTCTGCACAGTATCCTCGTGTCGCCGTGTCTGTAAACCAGAGCCGTGTCAGTGGCCAAATAACTCGTGTGCACAGACAGTGCAAAATACGTGCACAGTCAATTCCTTCCTAGACACGACACGGGGACACATGGGGCTTGACACACGGGGTATCAGTCATGGCCCCATGCCACATGTCAAGTCTCGTGTCCAAAAAATACGTGTCGTGTCCGCTACAGACCCCGATAGGCAGGGGAGCACTGTAGCGGTGCGTGCGGTCGTGTGCGGCGCGTGGCCAAGCCAAGATCCCGACACAAAACGACACTGACACTAACACAAAAGAACAAAAATCAATAAGCAAGATCTAAACTAACATTCCTGTTCAAAAACAAATTAAAAATATCCCCAACAGCCCCTTTGTGGCATTTTCACAAACACCTGCGTAGGAACACAGACACGTGTCCAAAACGGACACAAAACCTAAGACACCCGACACGAATCCTATCCAGAATCTTAGGGGACCCTTAGGGCTTCCTATTGGTGAAGACAAAATGAAAATCCATGGAGAAATAGGAAAGTTACCTATTGATGAACAATGGGTGAAAAATCTCCAAATAGAATGATTTCCTCAACCACCCAAATCTCACAAATTGTTTCCTTCCTACAAACAATCAATACCAACAGCAAGAATATTGATATTAGGATCTAATGCAACTAGTTTAGGGAAAAAAGGACCTAAAATGGATTTATTATGAATTTCTAAAGATAGGAGCTCACCTCTTTCTTTTTGAAATAAATTTCCTAAGGAAGGGAGGCTAGCCCTAGATTTTAGGAGGGGTTTTATAGTGGGGGAATCCCAAGACACTAGGTGGCCGGCCACTACACTTAGGGTTAGGGTTTGGTAGTTTGGGCTTGGGCCAAGTTACATGAGCTATGGTTTATTTGATTAATAAAGACTCTAAGTCATAAGTCATGGCTTATGGCTTTCTAATTTCTATAGCTAAATAGGTTCTAATGACCTAACCATAGATTAGGCTAGGTTAGACTAGAGTCACAAATTCTAACCAAGCTCAAACTAACTAGGGTTAGCTCCTAGGTTGATCTACATGGGTCCAAACTAGCCAAAATCAATCTAGTCCAAACAATTCCAAAATAATTCCTAAAAATTCCCATAAATTCTAATTAATTCTAATAAATTTAAAATACCCCAAAAATGACAAAAATACCCTCACAATAGAAATGTGGTAGTGACAAATCTACCCTCCTTAAAAGAATTTCGTCCTCGAAATTGAAAGGCGAAATACAACTGATGAGAAGGATAGAAAGCATACCTCACGGTCCAAAAAGATAAGGGTAGCGCTCGCGCATCTCATCCTCCCGCTCCCAGGTAGACTCTCCTGGAGAATGATGCCTCCATGCAACGTGCACCAAAGGTATCACCTGGTTCCTCAGAACCTTCTTCCGTCGATCCAGAATCTCTACTGGCTGCTCCGGATAGCTGAGAGAAGGCCCAACCTCTATCTCTGAATGATCGAGCACATGGCTAGGGTCAGCCATGTACCGTCTCAACTGTGATACATGAAATACGTTATGGACCCCCACAAGTGCAGACGGCAAGTCTAGCCTGTATGCAATGTCACCGACTCTTCCGCTGATAACGAAAGGGCCGATGAAGCGCGGGCTAAGCTTCCCGCCTCCACCAAAACGTATCGTACCATGAGTCGGAGATATTCTCAAGAAAACCTGGTCTCCGACCTAATCACAAGCAAGGTCTCAATTAATATAATAAATAAACATGATCAAAATAATAAACAAACAACCTAAATCTAATCCTACTCTAATCTGTACCTCAAACTCTAAGGGCCTCCGGTGGCTATCAGCCCAGTGCCGGTGTCTGTCCTGCGCCACGCGAAGTCTGTCTCTGATGAGCTTCACCTTCTCGGCCGCATCAACAACCATCTCTGGCCCCAGTAAAGCTCGCTCACCAATATTATCCCAGGATAAGGGCGTACGGCACCTACGCCCGTACAGAGCCTCGAAAGGTGACATCTCAATGCTGGCCTGGTAACTATTGTTGTAAGTAAACTCCACCAAATGAAGATGATCCTCCCAGGAACCTCCAAAGTCCAGGACGCACGTCCGCAGCATATTCTCAAGGGTCTGAATAGTCCGTTCTGACTGTCCGTCCGTCTGGGGGTGGTATGCAGTACTAAACTTGAGCTGAGTGCCCAAGCTGGTCTGCAGACTCCTCTAGAAATGGAAAGTAAAACGGCTATCCCGATCTGAGACGATGCTGATCGGAACTCCGTGGATCCTGACTATCTGCCGCATATACATCTCTGCCAGCCTCTCCATAGACGTACCCACCTTGAATGGCAAGAAGTGGGCCGATTTGGTCAAGCTGTCAATGATGACCCAAATCGCGTCTTTCCCTCCTAGAGTACGCGGCAATCCTGAAATAAAGTCTATAGTGATATGCTCTTATTTTCACTCGGGAATGGGCAGCGGCTGCAACAATCCACCGGGCCTCTGTCTCTCTGCCTTGACCTGCTGACAGACCAAACACCTAGCCACGAAGCGAGCCACCTCCCGCTTCATTCCTGACCACCATACATGCTCCCGCAGATCTCGGTACGTCTTGTTGGCACCCGGGTGTATAGAGTACTGAGATCTGTGGGCCTCCTGCATAACCTGCTCCCTGAGCTTTCCGCTGGGCACACATAATCTGGAACCGTGCCTCAAGGCACCATCCTCTGCAAGAGAAAACTCGCCCTCCGGCAAACTTGCTCGAACCTGTTCCTGGAGACACCGTAGAGCAACGTCCTCAAAATGTGCCGACTTGATCCTCTCTACCAAGTCTGACTGAATCTGCATCCCCCATAGCTGCATCTGCACTCCGGGCACGATCACCTCAATCCCAAGGCTCTCCAAGTCGGCAAGCAAATGCCGATCCATGGTCAAACACATGGCTGTCGGATACCTACTCAAGGCATCGGCAACCACGTTGGCCTTCCCTGGATGATACTGCAGTGCAATGTCGAAGTCCTTCATCAACTCCAACCATCTGCACTGCCTCATGTTCAACTCCTTCTGAGTGAACACATACTTCAAGCTCTTGTGATCTGTGAAGATCTCCACCCTCTTACCATATATATAATGCTTCTACAGTTTTAGAGCAAAAATCACTGCTGCCAGCTCCAGGTCGTGGGTAGGGTAGTTCTTCTCATGGGAACGCAATTGTCTGGAAGCATAGGCAATTACCTTCCCATGCTGCTGCAACACACAACCCAGCCCCTTCCCTGAAGCATCATTATAAATAGTGAATCCACCTGATCCTGAAGGCAACGACAGAATCGGAGTTGTCGTCAGCCGCTTCTTCAACTCATCAAAAGCTGCCTGACACTCCTCTGACCAAACATACTCAGCATCCTTTTGGGTCAACCGTGTCAAGGGCTCTGCAACCAGGGAGAAATCCTGTACGAATCTCCGATAGTATCCTGCCAGCCCCAGGAAACTCCTGATCTCTGCAACTGAAGTCGGCGTTGTCCATGTCTCAACTGCTACAATCTTCTTGGGGTCAACTGAGATACCATCTCCAGTCACCACATACCCCAAGAAGTCCACCCGATCCAGGAAGAACTCACATTTGGAGAGCTTTTCGTAAAGCTGCTCCTTCTTGAGAGTCTCCAGCACGATCCTCAAATGCTCCTCGTGCTCCTCCTCAGTCTTAGAATATACCAAGATGTCGTCAACACCACCACAAACTGATCCAGATACTGGTGGAACACCTTGTTCATAAGGTTCATAAACACCGCTGGTGCATTGGTTAGCCCAAACGGCATAACCAAAAACTCGAACTGTCCATACCGCGTCTTGAAAGCGGTCTTGGGAATATCCTCCCTCTTCACCTTCACCTGGTGATATCCCGACCTTAGATCAATCTTGGAAAATACCCGAGCTCCGCTCAATTGGTCAAATAGATCGTCGATCCACGGCAGTGGGTATTTGTTCTTGATCGTGAGGTTGTTGAGTGTCCTATAGTCAATACACATGCGTACTGACCCATCCTTCTTAGGCACGAACAACACTAGTGCACCCCATGGTGATGAACTCGAGCGGATGAAGCCCTTGTCCTGTAGCTCATCCACCTGCTTCTTCAGCTCCACCAGCTCGCTGTTGTTCACCCGATAGACATACTGAGAGATGGGTTCCGCTCCTGGAACCAAGTCTATCGAGAACTCTATGTCCCTGTCTGGTGGCAGTCCCGGCAACTTCTCTGGGAAAACATCTATGTAATCTGCTATCAAGGGGTGTGGAATCGTTTGCTCCTCGACCGAGACTCCACAGAAGACTCCGCTGCTCTGCTCTGCCTGACGTCTGGAGTACTCGAACTCTGGCTCCTCCGGCGCTCTGAAAAGAACCCTACCCCTCTGCAATCAATGCTGGCGTGGTGCCTGCTCAACCAATCCATGCCTAGTACTATATCGTAGTTCGGCAATGGCATTACGAGCAGGCTCACCTCCAACTCACGGCCTCCCAAAACTACTCTCCGACCCTTACAAACATCACTCACGAGGATAATACCACCCCCGGTCGTGATCTTGTAAGTCCTAGGCAACGATTCAGCTATGATACCGTGTCTAATCGCAAAAGATACTGATATGAAGCTATGCGAAGTGCCAGAATCGAATAATGCAAATGCTGGACTGGAGTCGAGAAGAATCGAACCTGTAATCAGCTCTCCCGTCACCTCCGCATCTCCAGCTGCCATGGCGAAAGCTCGCCCCTGCTGGCCTCCCCTGGCCTGCTGCTGGTGCTGGACGAACCTCTGCTGCTGCGTCGGCAGGGCTGGTCCCCTCTGCTGGCCTGCTGGAGCTCTGACTCCTCCTCCCTGGACTGCTCGTCCCATGCGGCACTCCCTCATCTGGTGGTCTGCTGAACCACACACCATGCACAGGCCCAGACTCTTTCGGCACTCATTAAAGACGTGCCCAGGCTTCTTGCAGTAGGCATAAGTGACTCCCTGTCTCTGACCCTGCTGGTGCTGTCTCGGCTGCTGCTGCTAAACTGGCCTCTGCTGGATCAGCTGCGACTGAAACTGCCTCAGCTGCTGATACTGAAAGTGGGGCCTCTTGGCCTGGCCCCCGTTGCTGCTGCCTCTAACTGGGTCTCTTCCCCTCTTGAGCCTAAGCTTAAGATCATCCTCTGCCAACAGGGCTCCTATCAAGATCTCCTCGAACGTAGCATCTCTGCTGCCCTTGGTCAGGGACTTGACCTCCTTGACCAGACCCTTCTGGAACCTCTGGGCTTTCGCCGTCTCGCTCAAGCCCTCCACGAACCTGCCGAGATGACCAAACTCTCCAGCATACTCCTCTACTGAGAGGCTCCCCGGGACCAAGCTCTCAAACTGCGACTCTAAGGCTCTGACTGCTGAATCTGGGAAGAACTTCTTCTTGAAGAAGCCCCTGAACTGCTCCCAAGTCTGCCCCGGTACCCCCATCCTAGGGTCTGACTGATACCAGGTGCGAGCAAGATCTCGCATCCGGCTAGCTGCGGCCTCGATCTGAAGGTCTGTTGGAATCCTGGCCAAGCGGAAGATCTCCTCTATATGCTCGATCCACTCATCGACATATAGGATCCCCTCTGTCCCCAGAAAGTCTCTGGGGTTCATCTTCTGAAACTGCTCGATCCCCGGTGTCCTCGGCTGCTGCACCACTGGTCAAGCTGCGGCTGTCGTGACGGCCAACTCCATGCCTCTGTCCTGTCGAGCCTGCTGTCGATCCATGAACTGCTGGAAATACGCAAACATTTGAGCTGCATCCACATGTCCTGGAGGCGGTGGCGGCTGGAAGGGATCCTCTGGAATGATCGGGTCCTGCCTCCCAGTCGGTGGATGCATACCCCCTACTGCGGCTGCCGAGGTCTCAACACGAGCTGAGGTGGCAGGAGCTGCAGTCCCCTGGCCTCGCCGTGCTGGCTAAGAGGTAGCAGTCCCCTCTATAGCATCCTCATGAATGGCACGCTGCATCTAGTCTCTACCATCCTGAAGATAGACAAACAAGAGTATCAATTTCTGAGAAAGAAGCGAAATAACAAAGACGGACAATTATAATTCAAAGGATCAGCTGACAAAAGGATTTAGATGGCAATAAAAGAAATTTTTTCTAAAGTGATTGAGTACCTTAAAATTAATGTCCTATATCCTACTGCAGGCTGTAGTGATACTCTAATTCGAATACCACTACACTTCTAGTCTAGACCTGCATGGGCCACCACTAAAAACGTGTCACGACCCGCACCCACTGTGAGGGTACGAGAACGTAACAACGCCCAGCCTACGCCGCAGTGTCGGCGGTAGAGCGCTGTCCTAGGTCAATATACATCTAACAATATATATCTAAACAGTTTATACTCCCCGAATGGGGGTGACATAACAGTAAAACTCAATCACAACTAAGGAAAAGATAGCACGATATGAAATAGAACTCAAGGAAATAAATAGATAAAAAGTAGTCTAAGATAATCCCAGCAATATCCAACAGTACAAGGTCTCAGATGAAAGAATATATACAACTCTGAACTCCAAATAAAGTCTAACTAAAACATGTCTCAAGACTGCATAAAGTAAGATAAGCCTAACTAATCTAGTCTAGGCAATCGGGGTGATATCCTCAGCTAGAGCTGGGTCCTCTTGAGGGTCCAGCTCGCAGGTGTCATCTAAGGCTGCCCCGTAGTAAGTGTCCAGGCAAGCCTCCTCCTTGTCCTCTGTAATATTTTCAACAGGTCCAGTCAGGACAGGAGCGAGTACAGTACATCTCAACAGTTCATAGCAGGTTAGAAGATATAATCATGCAGTAAAGTAAGATACAAGTACTGAAGGAAGTGCAGTATGTAAACAGAGAGAGAAAGCTGTAAGAGAAATATCTACTATAAAATAGAGAACTATCATGTGACTAGTGAGTCAGAGTACAATATAGACATGTAAATGGCATAGGAGATTCTGATACTATACTACTTGGATATTATTCACATGTCCATTTCTACTCCCCCGTACCCCCAATCAATACACAAGGATCCAGCCAGATTATGTTATGATTCCATGCAAGGCCCCGAAGGGTGATACATGGATGCCCATAAATGGGTGATTCTAGGAGATTCTAGGATACCCAGTAAATGGGATAAGAGATTCTAGGAGACTCTACGATCATAAGAGTATATGTCGCAAGTGATCAAAGAACCAGTGAAGCATAGTGATACGCCATGTAAGTGAAACGCACAGAACATGAAGTACCCGATGCTCCCTAAGGATAACATCTTAAGAAGGGATCATATAGTACCAATCCGTGTGACCATCGTGACAGTACAAGTAAAGTAATCTACTGTAGGAAATAGTTCTAAGCAGGATATGAAATGATCAGAGAATGTACTCGCCTGTATCTGAGTGTCCAATATAAAAAGTACCGTCTGAGGAGTGGTGTCTGGCTCCTAATCAGAACAGCACAAGTCACAACAAGTCCAAAATGGTAAAATAAAGTCCTACTATGCATTCTACATGATTCTAGGTCAATCTAGGCCAAAGTTAACTCTTGGTCAACTCTGGTCAACCCTAGAAGTCAAACTAGGTCAACCAAGTCTAAATTAAGCCAAACTAATCTACCTTAGTCTAATCAAGCCTAGTTTAGCACTCCTACACATTCACTAGGTCAACTGACATCACACTTACACAATTATCTAGCACAAAGATCTATGTACCCATTATCTACCTATATGATATCCATACACAAATAGATATTCACAATCTATAACCCACAATACATAATAACTTATATATATACCACAACTTTATATTATATATATAGATACATATATTAGAGTTAGCATTACATATACACTCTACAATAGGAAATAGAATATGCAGGTAGGGAAACAAATGTGACTGTGTGTGTGTGCAACTGTGCTGTGCAGAACAGTAAGGGACAGACCCAAAACAGTGTGAATAACAGTGTCATGTGTGTGTGTGTGTAATGTAAGACAGTGAATGAAAAGGGTGTGCATTAGGGTGTGACAGGAAACTCAAGTTAAAGAATGTGTGTGTGTATACTGTGCACATATGGTGTATAGAAGCAACCCAAGTAAACCCAGCTATCAACTACCATTCCATTTAAATTCAGTTCATTACATAAAACAAATCTCATTCGAAAACCAATTTCTCAGTTCAGGAAACTCAGTATTTGTTTACCCAGGGAAAATCTCAGGTTTCAGACATTGTTGTCAACAAATCAAGTTCATAATTCATATTTCAGTGAATGCCTATCATTCCCAGGTTTTAGACTTATATTCAGCTCAAATCAAACTCAGGAATTTCCTGATCAAAGGTTCAGTTCAGTCCCTTCCCAAGGCCATATTACTAAATCAATTGATCACCAAAACATCCAACCCTATTCTCAGTTTTTGATGCAAAAGAGTGTAACACACAGGTGTATAGATAGGGATCCAAGTATTCATTCTCAGGTTTTACTTAAACAATTTAGGAAGACTTTAGAATCCATGTTGACAGTTAACAAATTAAAGGAAATATGCAACATCAGTTATCACCCATTTGAGGATCAACCCAATAGCCAATATCTCATTTTCACAACCAAAAGCCCACATTCAAATGTAAATACCTAGCTAACATGTATATTGATATGTGGGGATCATAATTTATTGGAAACATAGCAGAACAGGGAATTAAAATAGGTTGGAAACCACAGGGACTTCACTGTGTCAGTTCAAGTATCAGAGAACAGTTCAAACTCCCATTACAAACCAAAATCCAATCAAAACTTAATCTAGTGTATAAACATGATCTACTACAAGTTATACATCAATATTAGGACCCAAACAGCAAATGAAATCATGAATTAAACTAATTAAAATGGGAATTTACACACAGGAATACAAAACTGGACAGTGGGAAAAAATAGTGTCGTGCACGTGTTCATTGAGCTCGTGCACGTGACACGACATGACACAGACCCTGTGCTCGTGTCCCAGTGTCGATTAGGTCTAGGTGTTCATGTCTATGTGTCTGTACAGTGTCCTCGTGTCGCCGTGTCTGTGAACCAGAGCCGTGTCAGTGGCCAAATAACTCGTATGCACAGACAGTGCAAAATACGTGCACAGTCGATTCCTTCCTAGACACGACACGATGACACATGGGGCTTGACACACGGGGTGTCAGTCATGGCACCATGCCACGTGTCAAGTCTCGTGTCCAAAAAATGTGTGTCATGTCCGCTACAGACCCCGATAGGCAGGAGAGCACTGTAGCGGTGCGCGCGATCGTGTGCGGCGCGTGTCCAAGCCAAGATCCCAACACAAAATGACACTGACACTAATACACAAGAACAGAAATCAATAAGCAAGATCTAAACTAACATTCCTATTCAAAAACAAATTGAAAATATCACCAACAGCCCCTTTGTGGCATTTTCACAAACACCTGCGTAGGAACACAGACACGTGTCCAAAACGGACACAAAACCCAAGACACCCGACACGAATTATATCCAGAATCTTAGGGGACCCTTAGGGCTTCCTATTGGTGAAGACAAAATGAAAATCCATGGAGAAATAGGAAAGTTACCTATTGATGAACAATGGGTAAAAAATCCCCAAATGGAATAATTTCCTCAACCACCCAAATCTCACAAATTGTTTCCTTCCTGCAAACAATCAATACCAACAGCAAGAATATTGATATTAGGATCTAATGCAACTAGTTTGGGGGAAAAAAGGACCTAAAATGGATTTATTATGAATTTCTAAAGATAGGAGCTCACCTCTTTCTTCTTGAAATAAATTTTCTAAGGAAGGGAGGCTAGCCCTAGATTTTAGGAGGGGTTTTATAGTGGGGGAATCCCAAGACACTAGGTGGCCGGCCACTACACTTAGGGTTAAGGTTTGGTAGTTTGGGCTTGGGCCAAGTTACATGAGCTATGGTTTATTTGATTAATAAAGACTCTAAGTCATAAGTCATGGCTTATGGCTTTCTAATTTCTATAGCTAAATAGGTTCTAATGACCTAACCATAGATTAGGCTAGGTTAGACTAGAGTCACAAATTCTAACCAAGCTCAAACTAACTAGGGTTAGCTCCTAGGTTGATCTACATGGGTCCAAACTAGCCAAAATCAATCTAGTCCAAACAATTCCAAAATAATTCCTAAAAATTCCCATAAATTCTAATTAATTCTAATAAATTTAAAATACCCCAAAAATACCCTCATACTAGAAATATGGTAGTGACAGCCCCGATGCTTCTTATAAATAAAGAAAGATGGTACGTCCAGATTATGTGTTGATTATCGTACCTTGAACTCAGTGACAATCAAGAACAGATATCCTCTCCCAAGGATAGATGACTTATTTGATCAACTTAGAGAAGCAGCAGTATTCTCGAAGATAGATTTGCGGTCAGGGTACCATCATATCAGAGTCAGAGAGCAGGACATCCCGAAGACGGCATTCAGATCTAGATATGGACATTAGGAGTTCCTTGTTATGCCATTTGGAGCAACCAATGCGCCGACTCTATTTATGGACCTCATGAATCGCATCTTCATGCCTTATTTGGATCAGTTCGTGATTGTTTTCATAAACGACATCCTGGTCTATAGCAAGAGTGAAGCGGAGCATAAGCAGCATCTCAGAGTTGTCCTCCAGATTCTCCGAGAGCACCAGTTGTATGCCAAGTTTAGTAAATGCGAGTTCTGGCTCGATCGCATTTCGTACTTGGATCATATCATTACCCGAGAAGGAGTTGAAGTGGATCCCCAGAAGATCGTGGCTATAGAATCGTGGCCAGTACCTAGCACAGTTGCAGAAGTTCGTAGCTTTCTTGGATTGGCCGGCTACTACCGACAATTTATTTCAGACTTTGCTCGAATTTCAGCGCCATTGACCCAGTTGACCCGCAAGGATGTGCAGTTTGCTTGGACAAGAGAGTGCCAAGATTCTTTTGAGAAGTTGAAGCGAGGCTTGATGACGGCACCCATTCTCACGCTTCCAGATGGAACCGGAGGATTCTCAGTATATTATGATGCTTCAGGCAGAGGTTTAGGATGTGTTCTGATACAGCATGGGAAGGTAATAGCTTATGCGTCACGCCAACTTCGTAATCATGAGAGGAATTACCCAACCCATAACTTGGAGCTAGCAGCAGTAGTGTTTGCGCTTAAGTTGTGGAGGCACTACTTGTACGGAGATAGGGTGGAGATTTTTACCGACCACAAGAGCCTGAAGTATATATTCACTCAGAAGGAACTTAACATGCGTCAGAGGAGATGGCTGGAGCTTCTTATGGATTATGATGTCAATTTGCAGTATCATCCAGGAAAGGCCAATGTCGTAGGAGATGCATTGAGCAGGAGAGCCGGAGTTTATCTTCTAACAGCGCAACCAGAGTTGTTAGCAGATCTTCAGAGGATGGGAATAGAAGTTGTCCTTCCTACCAATATGGCATTGATGGCCAGCATGCAAGTCCAGTCCACTATAGTCGAGAGAATCCGGATGGCTCAGTCAGCAGATTCCAAGCTCTAGTGACTCAGAGCAGAGTGTGAGACGGGACGTAGACCAGAGTTATACATTCATGATGATGGTATACTTCGACATGGTAAACGTCTTTGTGTACCCAGTGGAGATATCAGATAAGAGATCATGGCAGAAGCTCACAGTTCGCAGTATTCCATTCATCCCGGTGGCACGAAGATGTACCGTGATATCCGTCAGTACTTTTGGTGGAATGGCATGAAGAGGGAGATAGCCCAATTTGTCTCTCGATGTTTAGTTTGTCAACAAGTTAAAGCTGAACATCAGAGGCCAGCTGGACTTCTTCAGCCCTTGTCGATTCCAGAATGGAAATGGAAGCATATAACCATGGATTTCATGACTGGATTACCTAGATCCCCAGCTGGTAGAGATGCTATCTGGGTTATAGTTGAACGGCTCACGAAGGTGGCTCATTTTCTCCTGTTCAGAATTGGTCAGTCGACGGCTCAGCTAGCAGAGATGTATCTCCGGCAGATCATCAGACTTCATGGTGTTCCAGTCAGTATCACCTCGGACAGAGATTCCAGATTTACGTCGCACTTTTGGCATAACCTGCAAGAGAGTTTGGGGACTCGCCTCCAGTTCAGCTCAGCATATCACCCACAGACAGATGGCCAATCAGAACGCACAATCCAAACTCTCGAAGATATGTTGAGATCTTACACACTCGACTTCGGTGGTTCATGGGAAGATCACCTGCACCTGGTAGAGTTCTCGTACAACAACAGTTTCCAGGCCAGTATCCAGATGGCACCGTTCGAGGCACTATATGGTAGAAAGTGTCGATCCCCGCTAGCATGGGATGATGTTGGAGAGAGACAGATGCTCGGTCCGAAACTTATTGCCCAGACAATCGAAGTAGTCAGGAGAGTCCGAGATCATCTCCGCGTTGCTCAAGATCGCCAGCGTCATTGGGCCGATTCTCATCGGCGCCCTCTCGAGTTTTCTGTCGGCGATCATGTATTCCTGAGGATTTTTCCTAACCGTGGCGTCATTCGTTTCGGCGTGCGGAGAAAGCTTAGTCCTAGGTATATAGGTCCGTTCGATATCTTGGAGCGAGTAGGTGATGTATCCTATCGTCTTGCTCTTCCACCGTCGCTAAGAGAGGTGCATGACGTGTTCCATGTATCCCAATTACGACGGTATATCTCGGATCCGAGTCATGTCCTTGATCATTCAGAATTGGTTGTTGGTACCAACCTTTCGTATGAGGAGAGACCCGTATCCATATTGGACCGAAGAGAGAAGATACTCAAGAACAAGACTATCAAGTTAGTCCGTGTTGCTTGGGGTCATCACTCTTTGGGTGAGTCAACGTGGGAGCGTGAGGATGATATCCGAACACGATATCCCGACCTGTTTGACTCGTGAGGTATAATGCCTTCCTTATGCCTCATGGCTTCGATTCCTTGCTTGCATGATTGATTGCCTGATTGCTTGACTAGTATAGCTTGCCTATGATTAATATAGCTTGTTCTTGCATTCCTAGCCTCTTGATTTAATTCCGAGGACGAAATTCTTTTAAGGTGGGTAGAGTTGTAATGCCTGTGATTCGTATTACGTATTTTGGTATGCGTGTACGTATTTTGACTCGTATTACATGTCCTCCTGCTTGGTTTATTTGGCATTTTCATTGCTTGGTTCACCTTGGGATTGGTTCGGCTAGGCTTGGGTTTGCTTATTTGGTTCATCATGAACCAAGTGGACCGAACCAACTTCCACCTACCATCCCACTCCTTCTTTTATTAGCTGCTCACTTTTCTCTCTCTCCTCATTACTTCTCCTTCCCCCACCATTACTCTTCTTCACCTACCAGGAAGAGAGCTAGGCAAATGTAACTTGCTTCACGAAGGAACTCCCATTTTGTTGTTCCATTTTCTTCTCCTCAAGATCTTAAGCCTCTTTAGTACTTAGTGTTTTCAAATTCCATGGCTCATTCTACGTAGATCTAAGTTCTAGTATTTTCGATCTTCTTGGTTTTGATCTACTAAAATAGCTTGTTTTCAAAAACTAAGAGTTCCATGTGGTAGGCCTCTTGATTTTGCACAAGTTTGGTTTTGGGATGGCCGGATTTCACCAAGTCCTGGCCGAGATGAAGTTCCTGAGCTTTTACGCGTGTTTGCTTTGGCCATGGGGAGAAGATGAAGTTTTACGCACACGTTTTACGTGTTAGCGTGTTATATCAGTCTTTTACGCACACGCATTGCGTGCCAGCATAGTATTCAGCTTTTATGCATACGTCTTAACGTGTTAGCGTAGTTCCCTTTTACGCACACGCATCGCGTGCCATCGTACTTCGTTTTACGCTGAGTTGTTCGATTTTACGCTCGGGACTCTCCCGTTCGCGTAAAATCAGGCTAGCGTAAAATCCCTAGCTCGAGCATACCTTCACGAGCGTAAAGTTGCTCGAGTTTTCCTCGCGTAAAGTTTTACTCGCGTAAAATCTGCTCAAGGGTTCGCGCGCGTAAAATTTTACGCGTGTACAATCTTGCTAGCGTAAAGCCTGGCTAGCGTAAATCCCAGCCGTATGCTCCCTTGCTCGCGTAGAGCTTGCTAGCGTAAAGCTCACCCGTAAAGTTTCACTAGCATAATCGATGGTACGCGCATAGAAACTTGAGTTCCTATGGCGTACACCTTTACCTTTTATATATATTTTACGCCTATTTTATATCCTTACGCCTTTTGTCATGAACTTGATAATCACGAATTTATTTAATATGTTTGGAAATGATAATTGAACATGTCATAATATGACAAGTATACCTGACATGATCATCTCGAATTGCTGTTACGATGGCTAACATGACATGACACGACCTGACAAAAATGATTGACCTGGACACCGTGGACGATTGTGTTTGTACATATAAACAAGTACTGTCTTGCATCATGTCTAGGACGGGGACCCCTGAATACCACGGTTAGGGGCACCTACTGAAATTGACTAAGGCTAATTAACTAGAATAATTCAGTAGACATGAAGAGATTCCCAGCTACAGGCAATCCCGTTATCTAGGCGCATTAAGTGGACTTGTAGCCTACCGTCGAGTAGGGCACATTTCCAGCACACAGTCATGTGGTGCACCATTAATAAACGGACATTCGACCTGGATAATCGAATGGTCTGCAGGGCTTGTGGCTGTTGGGATAATCTCATTGCATCTTGCTAGTAACTAGGCATGTGATAACCCTAGTTAGTTAAAAGTATCAAGCCGTACTCATTGCTTGGCCGTGATTGATTGAATGGAGTTTATTCCAGCATAGTCTTATCCTGATCCTGTGTTAGATTGTGACATGACGGAATTATTTATGCTTGCCTTAACAATAACGGTCGGGGGTCCAGTTCTGTTCAGGCGAAGGGTTACAACCTCGGTCCTTGTTTGGTTTAAGGGTTGTAACCTGGCTCCCAGAGCAGTTCTGTGTCTTCTCCTCGTTATTGTCCTATTTGCATCATGTGCCATGCTCGCCTTATTTTACAAGAATATGATATGACATGGTTACCTATGATTGCCTTAACAATAAAGATCAGGGGCAAGGTTCTGTTCAGGCGAAGGGTTACAACTCCGGTCCTTGTTTGGTTTAAGAGTTATAACCTGGCTTCCGGAGCAGTTCCTTATCCTCTCTTCGTTTATTATTTTATTTTTACCCTATGCCAAGACTAATCATGTTTTACTTACAATAGTATTTGAGACGGGTTTCTATTCAGGTGAAGGGCTGCAACCCCGGTCCTTGTTTGGTTTAGGAGTTGTGACCTGGCTACTTGAATGGTTTCTTCGTACTCAGTTTACTGTTGTTATCTCTATTATTATCCGTTATTTATTATTATTTATCTTTAATACTCTATTGTGATATACTGGTTTTAGTTCATAAGTGAAGTCTTCTTTGTGGCACTTGCTCTTTCTGGGGTCTGACCCAGCTGGTTTTGTGTGGCCAGATATCGGAGCAGCTCCAGAGGTTCTACCTACCTTCCAGCCAGATGGTGGCCACCAGGCGTAACCCTGGCAACGAGTGGGTTTCTTTTGTTCTTCCACTTCATTGTAATTTATTCTTTTGAGGCATTTAGCCGACGAGCACATGTTAGATCGGTTGCACCTTTATTTACTGTCTGCCTACGAGCTATAACATGATTGACAAATCCTAGGGTTGATCATATATGACTAAACTCTTGCTAGTCTTCACATTTTGTACGACTAGCTTCATGATCATCCAATATGTAATATATGGGACGCCTTACTATTGTATATTTGATGTTCTAAGATCTTGTGACTACTACTACTTGCTTGTGATTGAGACACTAGGCTTGTTCATGACCATAGGAGACTGATGGATTGTAGTTAAACCCTCATGTATCTAGATAGTCATGACCGTATAGCAAGGTGGGTTGCACTTCAAAATACGTAGCTGGCTATGTACGCCCCCGCTCTCCAGTATTCTGGTTCTGGGGCGTTACAAGGCCTAACGGTGCTATGGAAAATTTGTGTTCATCAATAAAATCTGCCACTATAAAACTATGGATAACACCCGAATCGAACAGTACACGAGCAGGTTTATTATTGAAGAGTAGTGTACCTGTCACGACTATATCAGAGGCAAATGCCTCATCTCGAGTTATGGCATAGATGCGGCCCTGGGCATTGGGGCGACGATCCTGACCATTTTGCAGCACGGGTTGTTGGGCTCGAGGCGCTGGTCCCTGGTTCCCTGGACAATGTTGTTGTTGCTGAGGCACCGTTAGGTTCGGTCTCTTGGGCGAGCAATTTGAAATGAAGTATCCCCTCTTACCACAGTTCCAACATCCTCCTTCAAGAACTTCGCAATCGGCGGCTAGGTGTCCGAATCGACGACATCTGTTACAGCAAGGCCCCGTGTTCTACCCTTGGTATCCGCTTTGGTGCCCATTGTTCGGACTCTTGGTCACATTGTTTTCTCCTGCATGGCTAGGGCGCTTATGATTGTATGTATGCATAGTGTCGACAGGAGCTGGAAGATATTGTCGCTCAAGACGAAGAGCGTGATTCAGGGACTCGTCCATTGTCTTGTATTCTAAAACTGACACATGAGCAGAGATAGAGGGCCGCAGACCCACTTCAAACCGCCGAGCGCAACTCTCCATTGTAGGCAAGAACGATCCAGCAAATTTGGCCAGTTTATTTAACTTTGCTGCGTACTGCCGCACCGTCATATTCTCTTGCTTCAGCTGCATAAATTTATTCTCCTTTTCTTGTCGAACGGCTGCAGGGAGGTACACGATTTCGAACGCCTGTCGGAAGGTGGCCCAAGAGATTGCCGTTGTCTCGTCGTCACGCTGGATCACTCGCTTTTGCACGGCCCACCAGTCATGCACGTTCAATCGGAGTAGAAGCTAAGCGCACGCAACTTTCTTGGACTCATCAACGCCTAGAAGCTCGAACCGGTCTTCCAACTCCTCCAACCAATTGATCGCCAAAGAAGGGTCTTCAGTACCGCAGAAGGACGTGCGACAATTTTTCGTAAATTTTGACACCTCAAAGTTGGAACTCCTTGGTGTTGCAGGTAGTCGTCCGGGTACCTCCGGCTCGATTTCGATCGGTCGGACCACAGGCTCGGTTACGGCATGAGTCGTTGCAGAGTTGCCGTTGGCCACAACTGTCTAGACGATTTGCTGAAGAGTATTAAGCTGCTTCTGCTGCAACTTGAATTGCACATCGAATCGGGCCTCAAACTGAGTCTGTCGTGCCTCAGCTTGTCTCTGCTGGTCTTCAACGTGTTGTCGATGCTGTTCGTTCAGGCGCTGATTGGCCTCGGCCTGACGTTGTTGCGCTTCCAGCATGCGCATCATCCATTCCATGGGATCCATGGGGGCATTTGAGGGTCCCTCCTCCGAGTTGCTCGAGCCGCTCGAAGCACTTACTTCATTCCCGCCCGCAGCTTCTCGGACTTCTGGGATAGGAGGCAACTCATATTAGTCTCAAGAAATATTATGGACTCACTATATGGAACAACTCATCTCATCGACACGAGGTCAAAGGTTCGAGCCTCAAACAGAAGGCCAAAGGACATAAAGCCGTGCTCTGATACCATTATCTCATGCCCTGATTCCGTAGAATCGATAGTCATCTTCCAAGCATGATGCCGTGCGAACCAAGTTGCGATCGCACAAGGCATAGTCATAAGGTTATCCGAAACACAACAACAAGAGAGTACGTAGAGTAAATGAAACACATTATATAGAAAAAACTTGAGCTTTACTGATAATGAACATCATTTTACAGACTCGATACAAGGTGCCGCACGGGCTACAAACTGACTCCATTATAAAATGAACGTTGATGAGATAGCCGTTCCATACATTGCATCCCTTTATACAACCAAAGTATGCAGACACCTGGGATAGGAGAGAGTCGAGACATCTCATCTTAGGCAGTTGTGGAGTCTTGTCACGACCCGTACCCTAGAGTAAGGGCACGAGAACGTAACAACGCCTAGCCTACGCCGCAGTGTCGGCGGTAGAACGTTGTCCTAGGTCTCCTGCATCTAACAGTATAAGGCTAAGCAGTTTATACTCCCCGAATGGGGGTGACATGGCAGAATGTAAACTCAATCATATCTAAGGTAGAGCATAATGGTAAATAGATAAAACATAAAATCCAAAGAGATACAGCAGATAGAAGTCTAAGTGTCTAAGATACAAACTCAGAATACATCTCAAAACTCAACTACAATAATCCATAAATACAACTCAAGACGACAGAAAATAAACCATAAGAAAATCCTAGCTATCTATGCAACCTCTACTGTCTCCTCTAGGCTAGCAGGCAACCTCCAGGCTATCTGTAAAATTTATCAACAGGTCCAGTCAGGACGGGAGCGAGCACAGTACAACTCAACAGTTCATAGCAGGTTAGAAAATATAATCATGCAGTAAAGTAAGATATAGATACTGAAAAAAATGCAGTATGTAAACAGAGAGAGAACTGTAATAGAAATATCTACTATACATAGAGAACTAATAGTGCTAGTGAGTCAGAGTAAAATATAAACATGTGAATGGCATAGGAGATTCATGACTACAGCTAAGAGAGTGATTCATGACTACAGCTACTTGGATAATATTCACATGTCTATTTCTACTCCCCCATCCCCAATCAATACACAAAGATCTGTTCAAGTTATGTTAAGATTCGTGAAACTTCACATGGCTCATAAAATGAGTGATACGTGAAGGTGATTCATGATGGCTCTGTGAACATGAGAGTACATGTGTCACAAGCGATTCGTAAATCAGAGGAAGCATAGAGATACGTGATGATTCATGAAACGCACAAAACATGCAGTATCCGATGCTCCTGAGGGAGATAACATCTCATGAAAAGATCCATATAGTACCAATCCGTGTGACCAACGTGACAGTATCAAGTAAAGTAATTTAAAGCAGGAAAATAATTCTAAACAGGATATGAAATGATCAGAGAATGTACTCGCCTGATACCCTGAACAGCTGATATGAAAAGATGGCCAACTGGAGTCACAGAGTCCTAGTTATAGCAACATAGGTTATAAAGAGTTCAATTTATATGGTAATTGAAATTATAATATAATCTACATGATTCTAAGTCAATCTAGGTCAAAGTCAACTTTGGTCAACTCTAAAGTCAAACTAGGTCAACTCTAGTCAACTGTGGTCAACCTAGCTAGGGTTGGGTCAACAATGGTCAACTAGTCTAGTTAGTCAATTCTAGGTCTAAACAAACTAAGTATATACAAATCAATTATCCAAGATAACTACTAACTCATAGCCTAAGTCACTTACTAAACCAAGCACAAGACTAAACCATAAGCTAACAAGGCACACAAACTTAGTCATATAATGTATATATATTATTCACATTCACATATTCATATACATAGATATATATAGGAAAGCTATATATATAGGCACATACATATATATAATATAGAGAGAGAGAGAATGAGAGGTAAAAGAGTAAGTGAGTATGTGTGTGTTTGGCATGTGTGAAAGAATGTGTTAATGTTCTAAAATTTAGTGATAGGTAGGTGTATATGACATGGGATACATGATGTCAAAGGGTGTATGAATGAATGTGTGTAAAAGGTTATAGGTTAACTCAGTTTATAGAAATGCATACATACATACATACATACATACTTATATTGTATATATGCATACATACATATCATGTATATTACATTACATGATACATACATGTATACTTGTATTATATTATACATACATTCATGCATATTAGATACTTGTAATTATATTAACATATTGCAAACATTCATTTCATTCATGCATCTATGCATTACATACATGTTTTATACATATGCATACATTGTATATTCATATTATTTCATACATTAGCGTAGAGACATACAAACATGCACACATCATATATTTCATACCTTGTATTACCTTACATATCATGTTATATATTATCATTCATTCCTTTCATATATTACATTCTATATTACCTATATACAAGTATTTCCTCCATTCATTCATGCTTGCATCATATACTCTACATTACCATACATATTATCATTATATATTGTATTACAGTATTTATACATTATGCATTCATATCTATTATTACATATATATCTTCATGCATACATTGTATATCATTCTTTCATTCATGCATTGCTTATATGCATTATATTAATTGCATTCCTACATGCTTGCATTCAACCATATATATACATTAATGTAAAGAGAATATATATCATATATATATATATATATATATATATATATAAAATATATATATATATATATATATATATATATATATATAACATTTTATTCATCTAACATATCATGCATTACATACTCTATATTCATTTAATATCTATACTACATAGGCTCATAGGTTACACAAAATGTATATATCGTATAGTCACTCTTCTACTTAAAATCAATAATGTACCAATTGGGCATTCACTAAATTTTAGGATTAAAGTATGTCGTAGCCCTTTGTGTTAGCTTTCCGAAACTTTAAACGGATCGCATTTTTGTATCCGAAAGCTCCCGGAATCGCAAAAATAGCGAAACACGTTCGTCTTTCGTACAGCTAATACTCAAATAATTTTACAGAAAGTTACAGAAAGAATTTGGCTTATTAAAATATATATTTGGAAAGCTAACTTCGATACGGTTCTTTTAAAAAAAAATGGGAGATAAATCGGAGTTCTAAGCTAAAAGTTATGACATTTCTAAGTTGCTTTGGTCAATAAAAACGTGGATGAAAATTATGACGAATTTAGGTAGTTTGAGACAAAAGAAACACAAGTATATAACATAATATATCAAGAAGTCACTCTCTACACTAATATATATATATGAGACACTATAGAACACATCTCCAATACAAAAATATGAGATTAAACATGTAATAATCCATTCATACATAACAACAACACATAGTGTGTCCAAATTTGGGGTTTTTCCACATGGACACAACCACAACACAAAGGACACTCCTATGACCTCCAAATAGACACGAAATGGACACAAATGGAGATACAACCATGGGGGTCATTCCTATGGGTTCAAAATATACCTATATACATGAAGAAATGAAAAGGAGAAGGGATTTATACCTCCCGGTAGATCGAATCGAAGAAAAGCCTTCCCGGAGCGACACCGATACGTAGAGATTCCAAAAGGACACGAACGAGCTCCGAATCCTCCCAAACTTGGGTAGCTTCCTCCTTAGCTAGAATGGAGAAGGAAAGAAGAAGATTTGGTGGCAAAATGGAAGGATTTGGTGAAGAAATTGCTAGGGATTGCTCTCTAGAAATTTGGGGAAGAACAAGAGAGAGAGTGTGGATGAGAATAATGAAATGAACTTGAGCCTATCCTCTCCCAAAGTGGCTGGCCATATAGGGCTATTTGTCCTATTATGGTAAGGTCCAAAATGCCCCTACTAACCTATTCTATTAGTATTAGGAAAGGGCTAATTGGTTGGGGCTAAATTAGTCATTCTAAAGTCTCTAATCACACTAACCTTATCCATAATAATTAGTCTAACCTCTAACTAAAATATTTCTATCATGTGGGCCATAGCTAACTAATGTGTGGGTCCATAAAGTCAACACTACCCCCGGGTCCCCGTTTCAAGTCGGATTGAGTTGAAATTCGAACCCGACTCAAATAACCCCAAAACAATATCATAAATAATAAAATAAATTTTAAAAATATTCAAAAATGTAAAATGACAAAAATACTCCTATTTCTGAAAACTGGGGGTGACAAATTCCTCGAAATTAAAACCAAACAATAGTAAAATGTCAAAATCACAAGTCATAATTTTAAATAGTTTAAAAATGATTAAAAATCACCAAAAATCATAATATGAAATAATTATCAATAAATAATAATTATAATTACAAAATTTTAAAATTACCCTTATTTGGAAAACTGGTGTTACAATCCTACCCACCTTATAAAAATTTCATTCTCGAAATTAAGATGATCGTACCCCCTTCTAGGTCAAACATAGTCAAGGGTCAATCACTAGTCAATTTCTCAACATCCAAGTACTTGGTCATCAACTGGTCAACTTCTTAGGATTTTACCTATGCTAGCTATCTAGGTGTTGGCAACTAGAATTTAGCAAAAGAGAAACTCTATAATAGACTAGATCTTAACTTTCCAATCCTATCAAGTCACATATTACTAAATACCTACAAGCTAAGCACATGAATACCAAATACCATATATATATATATATATATATATATATATATATATATATATATATATATATATATATATATATATATATATATGCTCAAGAACAACAACCCATCACATATATCCTAAGTTCATCTATATATATATATACATGACTGATCAACCAAGGGTTAAGGCAGACTAAACTTATAAGGGTCTGAAATAATGCTTAAAACTAGGCTAAGGATGAATGGTCTAAATCAAGGGGACATGGTATCTAGTGAAGGGTCTGCACACTGCCTATAAAGGTGATCAACACAAAGGAACTCAACACGAAGAGAACATAACTAAAATAAAAAAACTGAACCAAGTATAGGTTAAACAACATGTTTATAACCCTATACAACAATGGCCTATAGATACCAACTAACCTATATCCCATATGCCAATATCATCTGTAATCTATCTATGCAAATAGACCTCTCGGTCTTAGGTGAAACTACAACTATACTCAAAGGCAGGCTCTGGTCATGGATGCCTCACTGGAAAGGGTAAAGAAAAGTAGTAATAATCATCAAGGCTGTAAGGCATACTAACATTCTATGTGTAACTGGTTGGTATTATAGATAACAGGAGAATTATCTATAATGGGTTACTATTCTAACACCAATGCTAACTATCACCTCTAGGGTACAGACACTCTACAAGTCATCATACCATTATACTATGAAGGAACTACCTATGAATAAGCTCTACAAAACTAAATATCCCTACTCCTAAGTCATTTATAACAATCAAAAGGGTATGATGTTTAAACCTTCTCAAGATACAATCTGTTAATCATATGCATCTATCCAAAATTATGTTGTCCAGAGTCTTCATCATGCTAGTGAGCAAGGCTACGATAATCACAGAGTCCTTGACTAAGGTACGTACCTCTAGGTTCATGGTATTTAAAATTTTTGCACTGTCGCATGCGACGGCGAAAACCTTAAATTCCCATACCCGAGAATACATCCAAAATCTGACTACATGTACTCACTATACCAACTAACATGACTATCGAGGATTTTAGATTCCATGATTTAGGCGACCTAGCCCATATGATTTTCTCAGAAGAAAAACAAACACAACAAAAGAGTAACATGACAAAATTAATCAATCAACAAGGAACATATGGAATCGGATTTCAAGGTAATTATAAAAGATAATTGCGGGAAAAGAATTGAGAAGAACGGAACTTGCAACAAGATCTCCAACGGTCTGTGTATCTTCGACTGTCCTGACGATAGCTCGCCCTGCTGGTTTCTTCCAGCCTGATGTTGATACTGCACAAATCTCTGCTGCTGATGCTGCATGAATCGTTGCTGCTGAGAGAAACCAAAAATAAAGAAAAAAGTCTCTATATAGACGGAGGTTTACCTCCAATGTAGCAGAAACGCCAACCTGAGTCGGCACAACAGAAGCTGCGGTCTCGAGGCCCTGATGAACAGGACGAGAGGTGGCCAGCCTCTCAATAGTATCCCCCGAACTGAAGCGATGAGATCGTGTCTTCATAACCATCATGAAGACAGATCAAAACAAGAAGCAATTTCTGAGAATAAAGTGAAAATTCAAAGGAGAACAGTTTATATTCAAGGGAAGTCAATAAGCAACAATTTTAGACAAAAAGAATCGGATTAAGAGTTTTTTCTAATGTGATTGAGTACCTCCAAAAATATTCTAATCCTACTGCAGGCTGTAGTGATACTCTAGTTCGAATACCACTACATAAACTCGACCTGCATGGGCCACCACTAAAAACGTGTCACGACCCGCACCCTAGAGTAAGGGCACGAGAACGTAACAACGCCCAGCCTACGTCGCAGTGTCGGCGGTAGAACGCTGTCCTAGGTCTCCTGCATCTAACAGTATAAGGCTAAGCAGTTTATACTCCCCGAATGGGGGTGACATGGCAGAATGTAAACTCAATCACATCTAAGGTAGAGCATAATGGTAAATAGATAAAACATAAAATCCAAAGAGATACAGCAGATAGAAGTCTAAGTGTCTAAGATACAAACTCAGAATACATCTCAAAACTCAACTACAATAATCCATAAATACAACTCAAGACGACAGAAAATAAACCATAAGAAAATCCTAGCTATCTATGCAACCTCTACTGTCTCCTCTAGGCTAGCAGGCAACCTCCAGGCTATCTGTAAAATTTATCTACAGGTCCAGTCAGGACGGGAGCGAGCACAGTACAACTCAACAGTTCATAGCAGGTTAGAAAATATAATCATGCAGTAAAGTAAGATATAGATACTGAAAAAAATGCAGTATGTAAACAGAGAGAGAACTGTAATAGAAATATCTACTATACATAGAGAACTAATAGTGACTAGTGAGTCAGAGTAAAATATAAACATGTGAATGGCATAGGAGATTCATGACTACAGCTAAGAGAGTGATTCATGACTACAGCTACTTGGATAATATTCACATGTCTATTTCTACTCCCCCATCCCCAATCAATACATAAAGATCTGTTCAAGTTAAGATTCGTGAAACTTCACATGGCCCATAAAATGAGTAATACGTGAAGGTGATTCATGATGGCTCTGTGAACATGAGAGTACATGTGTCACAAGCGATTCGTGAATCAGAGGAAGCATAGAGATACGTGATGATTCGTGAAACACACAAAACATGCAGTATCCGATGCTCCCGAGGGAGATAACATCTCATGAAAAGATCCATATAGTACCAATCTGTGTGACCAACGTGACAGTATCAAGTAAAGTAATTTAAAGCAGGAAAATAATTCTAAACAGGATATGAAATGATCAGAGAATGTACTCGCCTGATACCCTGAACAGCTGATATGAAAAGATGGCCAACTGGAGTCACAGAGTCCTAGTTATAGCAACATAGGTTATAAAGAGTTCAATTTATATGGTAATTGAAATTATAATATAATCTACATGATTCTAAGTCAATCTAGGTCAAAGTCAACTTTGGTCAACTCTAAAGTCAAACTAGGTCAACTCTAGTCAACTGTGGTCAACCTAGCTAGGGTTGGGTCAACAATGGTCAACTAGTCTAGTTAGTCAATTCTAGGTCTAAACAAACTAAGTATATACAAATCAAGTATCCAAGATAGCTACTAACTCATAGCCTAAGTCACTTACTAAACCAAGCACAAGACTAAACCATAAGCTAACAAGGCACACAAACTTAGTCATATAATGTATATATATTATTCACATTCACATATTCATATACATAGATATATATAGGAAAGCTATATATATAGGCACATATATATATATATATATAGAGAGAGAGAGAGAGAATGAGAGGTAAAAGAGTAAGTGAGTATGTGTGTGTTTGGCATGTGTGAAAGGATGTGTTAATGTTCTAAAATTTAGTGATAGGTAGGTGTATGTGACATGGGATACATGATGTCAAAGGGTGTATGAATGAATGTGTGTAAAAGGTTATAGGTTAACTCAGTTTATAGAAATGCATACATACATACATACTTACATTGTATACATGTATACATACATATCATGTATATTACATTACATGATACATACATGTATACTTGTATTATATTATACATACATTCATGCATATTAGATACTTGTATTTATATTAACATATTGCAAACATTCATTTCATTCATGCATCTATGCATTACCTACATGTTTTATACATATGCATATATTGTATATTCATATCATTTCATACATTAGCATAGAGACATACAAACATGCACACATCATATATTTCATACCTTGCATTACCTTACATATCATGTTATATATTATCATTTATTCCTTTCATATATTACATTCTATATTACCTATATACATGTATTTCCTCCATTCATTCATGCTTGCATCATATACTCTACATTACCATACATGTTATCATTATATATTGCATTACAATATTTATACATTATGCATTCATATCTATCATTACATATATATCTTCATGCATACATTATATATCATTCTTTCATTCATGCATTGCTTATATGCATTATATTAATTGCATTCCTACATGCTTGCATTCAACCATATATGTACATTAATGTAAAGAGAATATATATCATATATATATATCATTTTATTCATCTAACATATCATGCATTACATACTCTATATTCATTTAATATCTATACTACATAGGCTCATAGGTTACACAAAATGTATATATCGTATAGTCACTCTTCTACTTAAAACCAATACTATACCAATTGGGTATTCACTAAATTCTAGGATTAAAGTATGTCGTAGCCCTTTGTGTTAGCTTTCCGAAACTTTAAACGGATCGCATTTTCGTGTCCGAAAGCTCCCGGAATCGCAAAAATACCGAAACACGTTTGTCTTTCGTACAGCTAACACTCAAATAATTCTACAGAAAGTTACAGAAAGAATTTGGCTTATTAAAATATATATTTGGAAAAGCTAACTTCGATACGGTTCTTTAAAAAAAAAACGGAAGATAAATCGGAGTTCTAAGCTAAAAGTTATGACATTTCTAAGTTGCTTTGGTTAATAAAAACGTGGATGAAAATTATGACGAATTTAGGTAGTTTGAGACAAAAGAAACACAAGTATATAACATAATATATCAAGAAGTCACTCTCTACACTAATATATATATATGAGACACTATATAACACATCTCCAATACAAAAATATGAGATTAAACATGTAATAATTCATTCATACATAACAACAACACATAGTGTGTCCAAATTTGGGGTTTTTCCATATGGACACAACCACAACACAAAGGACACTCCTATGACCTCCAAATAGACACGAAATGGACACAAATGGAGATACAACCATGGGGGTCATTCCTATGGGTTCAAAATATACCTATATGCATGAGAAAATGAAAAGGAGAAGGGATTTATACCTCCCGGTAGATCGAATCGAAGAAAAGCCTTCCCGGAGCGACACCGATACGTAGAGATTCCAAAATGACACGAACGAGCTCCGAATCCTCCCAAACTTGGGTAGCTTCCTCCTTGGCTAGAATGGAGAAGGAAAGAAGAAGATTTGGTGGCAAAATGGAAGGATTTGGTGGAGAAATTGCTAGGGATTGCTCTCTAGAAATTTGGAAAAGAACAAGAGAGAGAGTGTGGATGAGAATAATAAAATGAACTTGAGCCTATTCTCTCCCAAAGTGGCTGGCCATATCGGGCTATTTGTCCTATTATGGTAAGGTCCAAAATGCCCCCACTAACCTATTCTATTAGTATTAGGAAAGGGCTAATTGGTTGGGGCTAAATTAGTCATTCTAAAGTCTCTAATCACACTAACCTTATCCATAATAATTAGTCTAACCTCTAACTAAAATATTTCTATCATGTGGGTCATGGCTAACTAATGTGTGGGTCCACTAAAGTCAACACTACCCCCGGGTCCCCGTTTCAAGTCAGATTGAGTTGAAATTCGAACCCGACTCAAATAACCCCAAAACAATATCATAAATAATAAAATAAATTTTAAAAATATTCAAAAATGTAAAATGACAAAAATACTCCTATTTCTGAAAACTGGGGAAATTAAAACCAAACAATAGTAAAATATCAAAATCACAAGTCATAATTTTAAATAGTTTAAAAATGATTAAAAATTACCAAAAATCATAATATGCAATAATTATCAATAAATAATAATTACAATTACAAAATTTCAAAATTACCCTTATTTGGAAAACTGGGTGTTACAAGTCTTTAAAAGTGATTTAGTCAAGGCTTCGCATGCACGGACGAAGCTTCAAAACACACGAGCGCTGCCTTCAGTCACGTGGTACGCTCCTCCTGATTTATAGCACCTGTGGAGAGCAAGGATCAGTACAATCAACATGTACTGGCAAGTGGCTAATTATTTTCCATACTCTCATTTGGTTCAAGAATTTAGATAAAACATGCAACTTGTTTTAGTGATCTTTCTAGCCATCTTAGTCAGTTCATGCAAGCAGTTTGATGAAACATAAATAAGGAAAATTTATGCTAGAACTTGTAGAAACGAAGTCGTAAAGCAGAATACTCTAGAGGGGTGGTGAATAGAGTAGGTAGCAGAATATTATTAATTAAAAACTTGTTAGCAGTTAGATCACAAAAATAATATCAATAATCATAAAGTAATAATTGTAAAGAAAAGAGATCAGAAGGCAAACACAAACACATCAATGTATACTGGTTTCCCTCTTGTGAGGACTAGTCCAGTCGGAAGAACTCTAGCTTCCAGTTGAATCCACTATTGAAAAATTTCGCAAGTTTTCATACGAAGTCCTTGCAACTTCTACAGACGCGAGCTTTGATACGAAGAACTCGACCAACTTCAATTTTGAAGAGTCTTTCTTCAATCAAGCCTCTGATTACAATTTCTTTGAAATCTTCTAGACCGCACCGTACCGATAAATTGACTAGAGAATTGTAACTGGCTTGGAATTTAAAAATGAAAGCTTTTTAGAATTCTTTGGAAAGAAACGTGTATGAAACCCAGAGTTTTAGAATTATTTAATTATTGGATTGTAGCATAATTTTGTTTAATTATTATTATTATTATTATTATTATTTATTTAGTCGGTTTTAGAAAAAAAAAATATATTATTTTAAAAATATCGTTGGTTTTAATTGTGGTCCTACCCCGATCCTGAGTCCAGACTCCGAACCCGAGTTCGAACCGGTCTTCCATTTACTGAACCCATTTTCGTTCCAGTCCCGAATCCACCTTTTAATCTTCTAATTAAATATTAATTATTAGCTTTGATTATATATATTCTATTTATGGTTAAGAAAAAAAAAGAATGAAACAAAAACCCAAAGCCCTGACTCATTCCCCCACGACCTGGACCAACCTCCCCTAATTTTCCTCTCCTGTGATCCCTCCCCACCACACACATCTCTCCTCTCCCTCTACTTCATCTCCTCTTTTAAACCCACCAGTCCACTCTGTAATGCCCCGCTCCGCTCGGTGCATTACGATGAGTCGTTGACTCGAAGAGTTACGTTGGCCAACGGTAAGCTTTGAGTCGGTTGGAATCTATGAATCGAATCGATGCAAAGGAGAAGTCCCATTTGAGCAAGTACTGATTTAGTTGATCTGGTGTGCAGGCTATGCTTTTACGCTGGACGATAAGAGGTCGGCATTTTGCCTTATGCAATGAAGTGTCCGCGAAACCAAATTGTGGCCTTGCAACGGATTGTGGCATAGACATGATAGGCCAAATCAACCGAGTAGTTCAAAGGAATGGCTAAGTCCGAGAGTTAGCTATGCGACCAAGTTATGGAAGCAAGCCGCTTCAACTCGGCGAAACGGCAAGGCGTATCGACTTAAGGTGGGCGGGTTCTTGACTCTCTCTCCCTTTTTCTTCACGTCTAATAAAATATGTTATAGAATGTGTAAGATGTTATCGAGTTAGCGAGCGTGGCTCAGCGATGAAAGATCTAAATATGTGTTGAACACTAAGATAGAACATTGAACAATCGAACAATTGAAGCGACGTGCATCGAGTGCACGGGTCGCGGTAGGGCAATGATGGTAGAACATTGAGAAGATGATAATGAGATGTGCATCATGTGTACGGCTCTGAGAATATTGAACACTAGGCGTAGAACATTGATTACGGCGCTGAGCGTGCCCTCGGGCACTTATGTTACGAAAAGACTAAGTAATACGGAATTATGCTATGAGTATAACTTACGAATGGTACGCGTTGAATATGAGTATGAGATGACTAAGCCGTCGGGCGTCGTGCATCAATATGGATGTGTTGGGGCATAACGCCGACGGAGCTCCCCATATGAATGGTAGATTATGTTTATGAGACGCGAATATGTTTATGGCACGGGAAACCGTTTATGGCATGGGAAACCGTTTATGGATCGAGACTATGTTTATGAAAACGGAGGATTTGGTTGGAATGTTATGTGTGATTGCTATGGCGCGTATTGCATGGTCAATGGACTCGGATTGCCCGTGTACGGGTACGGCTTCCCTCGGACGGTTTCGCCGGGGCACCGGGACCGTTCGACCTAGGAGGGAATTATGTGTGGTATTTATGGTGCACATCATTCGGACGGATTACGACCGTCCAGTGCTGTGATAAGCTATGATATTCGTAAGTTTGGGATCCTTCGAATACTGGGCTAGCAACCCGTATCGAAGCGATTGTAGGCTTACACATAAGAGATGCCAAGTCCATTACGGTACGAAACACCGTGACCTTCATATAGATAGGGCCGGTAGGTTGAGTTGAGAATTGGGTACAGGCGTAGGGCCTGCGACCCTTATGCATTGTCTAAGTTTATGATTGGAATGTTGCGTGAAATATATGGTTTCATACGTAAGTTCTAACCAGTACAGGCTAAGGAAAATGGGATGGAGATGCGCACGAATCACTATGTTTATGTCCAGATTATGTTTAACTGTATCTGCTGCAGGAACACGGTATGGGACACATTTATGATAAGTTGCTATATATAAAGATTGCCATGAAACTGATCCTAAGGCTAAGCAGAAAGATCACCAAATAATGATGCATGTTTCACTAAAAGATATTTAGTGTTTGGTTTGGGTGCGAGCGGATTTTGATCAGTGCGAAGCGAGGACGAAAGCACTAATCCTCCACTAGTTTATGTGAAGTATCAGGTTATGATCGGCTCGGGGCGGAGCTTGGCTTGGACGTGCCGAGACATGGAGTCCTTGGCGTTCAAGAGGAGCTACCGCATAGGCGTTCGGACTTGCGAAATGGAAATGTTCGGCCGAAGACTACTTGGTGGCTATAAAGAGGCATAATGTATGGAACAATATAATCCTTTGTGAGCTAGAGAGATCATGAGCGTTGTAGCCAATTGGCATGTTAAGTTGGGCTATTCCGTGCCTTTGTAACCTTCAATTCATTATGAATAAAAGAGATTCTTGTTGTATACTCTATTTTCCTTCCGCTGCTTATGTTATCAAATTGAGATAGTTCTATGTGAACCTGTTATCTTGCCTTGCACGAGCGCAACTCCAGGCTCGTGCGGCATCATGCCCCAACGAGGACTATGATTAGGGTAAAATCTAGCGAGGACGAGCAATTTTCCGGGTCGGGGTGTGACAAGTTGGTATCAGAGCGGTTCCATCCTTTGGACCGTGCATGAATCTCTTTGACCCTCAGTTGCTTCATTATCGAATTCAGTTGACTCAAAGTTGTTTTCGCAACCGCATGGCTCATGGATCTGCTCGACGCTACATTGGATGTTCCATACAATAAGTCTATATTAAGTGAGTACGTTTGCCACAAGTATGTCGTGACTATCACGCTATCTTCGGATGCCATCGGAGAACGTTGGTTGCACGAAGTACAACGAGTTATGGAATGTTGGTCGCACGAAGTGCAATGAATATGGTGATGTTGGTTGCACGAAGTGCAATGATATACGTATTGTTGGTCGTACGAAGTGCGAGGAGTTATGTGTTGTTGGTCGTACGAAGTGCGAGGAGATATGTGTTCTTGGTTGCACGAAGTGCAGCGAGTCGAGATATGTGGCGATGTGTGTTATGTGGCTATGTGTTGTTGGTTGCACGAAGTACAATGGATTAATATGTGAGGCGATGCATGTTATGTTGCTATGCGAACGGTTATGTGTTGTTGGTTACATGGAGTGCAGCAAGTCATGAATCGTTTGTTACATCGGTACAACGAGTCGATATGGTATGATGCGTGTTGTATGGCTATGCGGATGGATAGCGATATGTTACGCAAGATTGAGTAAAGACCTTAAGTATCGAGAGTAAATTGTTGTACGGGTTGCAACGTGTGAGATTGGAAGATCACGGATGCGAGTCGAGTTGGTCGCTAAGTTGAGTTGAGTAGGCGAACATGTATGTTGGCCGAATGTCGCGTTGAGCTTTGAATAAGCGAATGTTGCGGGCGTGATCGATATGATCGCTGAGATACGGTTAGATTGAATGTGTGCCAAACTTAAGCTAACGCTAGAGCTGGGATCGGAAGGATCGCCATACGGGATAGCTGATTGAGAATAGATGTCGGACCTATGCGGAATGTGATGCCGAGTAATGACTCGATTTCGAGTGGTATATGCAATACCACTTGTGCGATCAGTGTAGCAAAGTATTGTATCAATAAAGATAGGCTCAATTCTGAGTGGTATATGGAATACCACTTAGCGATAGTTATGTTAAGCCGCTTGGTGACTTGCGATAGATTGCGTCGAGATGATTGTATCGGTTATGATAGGTTTGTCCGCAACGGACAGAGTAGTACCGAGACTTGACTGGGAATAACTTGAGAGAAGTCAATGCAAGTATGCCTTGATAAATTGAGTTGAACGATTATGCGCAAGTCGTATGCATAAGATAATGTGTCGAACGAGGAGTCCTTAAGTGTAAGTCGAATGATAGGCTGAGCATGACGAAGAAATGTACGTTGAGGAAATGGTCGAATCGGTCGAATTTATTTGAGTTAGTACGGAAGCTTGTTCGGAACGTATTGAGTAAGTACGAAGAAACCGTACGAACGAATTTGAGTTAGCGCAAGGAATTAGTAGCACGACTTTGGAAGTGCGAGTTAGGGATATGAGAATGGATATGTGAATTGGAAATTGTGTTGCGATTTTGGTAGTGAGTTATAAAGGAATGAATCTTGATAAGTGCGAGACTTGATTCGTATTCGAGTTCGGATAATGGCAATAATTGCAACGGGTTTGAGCTTATGAGAAAGGAAGATGTTCAAGTTATGCATATCGACGATGGTATTGAGGCGTATCAAAGACGATATACAATAACTCGGGGATACTCTAATTGAATGAACGAAAATTATGTTGAGCATTATTGTTGGATGAATAAGATGCAAGTTAAGTTATGGCAATTGAAATGATAACGGTAGTGCTTCGAAAAATTCGAGAGGGGATGTATGTTACTTGGATGAAAACGAAAGTGTCTGGATTGCTTCGCGGATCACCACTATGTTGACATTCTTGTCTTGAGCGAGCGTAACACCAGCCTCGCACATGCGTCACGTCAATTTAGAACGATTATTTCGCGTGAGCGCTGGTATGGTGATTCATCCAGCGGGGATGATCGAACTTGCGAGGCGTGGCAAATTTGATATGGACTCGTGGTTTGATGCAAAGGTGGAATTGAGGATTGTACGATAAGCCTGGAAGTGTGTCAGATATTGGCCGTAAGTGTATAGACTCGAACGGAGACGAACAAATAGTGCTCGGTTGCGATATTCTTAACGATAGTGCCTAAGTGATTCGAGTAGTAACGGCGCGCAAGCGCATGAGTCATTCGAGTAGCAACGGCACATCAGTTGCGCGGGAGTAGATAAGTTATGGATTGATATGTCAGATTGGGTAAAGTTCCATAGGAATTATCGGAAATTGATTTGGCTTCGCGATAGGATATAGCATGGTTCGTTGTAACTGTCCCTCGTTGATGATCTTCAATTATCGAGCGTAGTTTTGGGGCAGATGACCCTAGAAGACTTGACCGCCAAATCAAGTAAATGTTGAAGTCCCATAGGATGACCCTAAAGAAGTCGCGTAAGAAGGATAAGGAATGAGGTAGTGCATGTTGAGGATAAGTCTAAGCGAGTGAGTATCGTGTCTCGAAAATTAGCGAGTACTAGAATCGATATTGTCAAGAAAAGTTATGTTGGATCGAATAGATGTTGAGGAACGTGCTTAGCGTAGTGATGCGGTAAGGCGATTGCAAGAATTTTGTAATGCACGAGAGCGACGGATAGTAGAATGACCCTAAGAGTTGTGTCGTAGATCGGTTTGAGTAACGGTTAGGCTACGTGCGTTGAGCGCGCGATCTATATTATGTTACAAAATGAAGTAGTCGAGATTGATTCAAAAATTGGGTAAGGAATTCCATTCGCCTGAGAATAGGAGATAGACGTATCGTAAGAGACCTTGGATCGGGAAGATTGTTGCCTTTGAGCATCGTAGACTCAAGTTGACCTCTGGGTCGGGAGAGATTAAGCATGATGTCTGGATAAGTTACCTAGTGAGGTTAGCCCCAGACGCGATGCGTAGGCAGTTCGAGAACGTGGGTCGTGTTGGGATAGATGTGTGTGAGACTTGGTACGGATTGTAGACAAGGAATTCGTGACATGTCGGACTTAGTCCATGTCGTTAAGGCCAAGTGTTATGAATGATTGGATGAAAGACTTGAGTTATGTGAGAGAAAGGAAACGTTTGGGCGAGTAGACGTTGCGAAGAATTGTTGTGATCGGATGCGCAATGACTCGACGCAATACGAGTGTTACATGACCGGCGAGGAAACTTATGAGATCGAAATTACGGTTTGAATCAAGTTATGTGCAGAGATGTTTGGAAGAGGATCGCATGTTATGGGATGATGCATACGAGAAGTATTCTGAGAATAGGCGCTAAGAATTGACTAAGTCGAGTACGAAATGATTAGGTGCTTGAGGATTTAAGTTGAGCTTGTTAGTTGTCCCGATATCCTACAACTGAGCTTGGCTGAAATGCATATATTGGTGGGATGCCTAAAATATGTGTATGATCCAAACTAAGTTGTATGATTCCAACGATAGTAGCACGAAATCGTGAAGCGATCTAGCAAGACACTTGGATTTAAGTGTTGGTTTCGATTCGAGGACGAACCTGATTTTGAGTGGTATATTATGTAATGCCCCGCTCCGTTCGGTGCATTACGATGAGTCGTTGACTCGAAGAGTTACGTTGGCCAAAGGTAAGCTTTGAGTCGGTTGGAATCTATGAATCGAATCGATGCAAAGGAGAAGTCCCATTTGAGCAAGTGCTGATTTAGTTGATCTGGTGTACAGGCTATGCTTTTATGCTGGACGATAAGAGGTCGACATTTTGCCTTATGCAATAAAGTGTCTGCGAAACCAAATCGTGGCCTTGCAACGGATTGTGGCATGGGCGCGATAGGCCAAATCAACCGAGTAGTTCAAAGGAATGGCTAAGTCCGAGAGTTAGCTATGCGACCAAGTTATGGAAGCAAGCCGCTTCAACTCGACGAAACGGCAAGGCGTATCGACTTAAGGTGGGCGGGTTCTTGACTCTCTCTCCATTTTCCTTCACGTCTAATAAAATACGTTATGGAATGCGTAAGATGTTATCGAGTTAGCGAGCGTGGCTCGGCGATGAAAGATCTAAATATGTGTTGAACATTAAGATAGAACATTGAACAATCGAACAATTGAAGCGACGTGCATCGAGTGCACGGGTCGCGGTAGGGCAATGATGGTAGAACATTGAGAAGATGATAATGAGATGTGCATCATGTACACGGCTTTGAGAATATTGAACACTAGGCGTAGAACATTAATTACGGCGCTGAGCGTGCCCTCGGGCACTTATGTTACGAAAAGACTAAGTAATACGGAATTATGCTATGAGTATAACTTACGAATGGTACGCATTGAATATGAGTATGAGATGACTAAGCCGTTGGACGTCATGCATCAATATGGATGTGTTGGGACATAACGTCGACGGAGCTCCCCATATGAATGGTGGATTATGTTTATGAGACGCGAATATGTTTATGGCACGGGAAACCGTTTATGGCACGAGAAATCGTTTATGGCACGGGAAACCGTTTATGGATCGAGACTATGTTTATAAAAACGGAGGATTTGGTTGGAATGTTATGTATGTTTGCTATGGCGCGTATTGCATGGTCAATGGACTCGGATTGCCCGTGTACGGGTACGGCTTCCCTCGGACGGTTTTGCCGGGGAACCAGGACCGTTCGGCCTATGAGAGAATTATGTATGGTATTTATGGTGCACATCATTCGGACAGATTGCGACCGTCCAGTGCTGTGATAAGCTATGATATCCGTAAGTTTGGGATCCTTCGGATACTGGGCTAGCAACCCGTATCGAAGCGATTGTATGCTTACACATAAGAGATGCCAAGTCCATTACGGTGCGAAATACCGTGACCTTCATATAGATAGGGCCGGTGGATTGAGTTGAGAGTTGGGTGCAGGCGCAGGGCCTGCGACCCTTATGCATTGTCTAAGTTTATGATTGGAATGTTGCGTGAAATATATGGTTTCATACGTAAGTTCTAACCAGTGCAGGCTAAGGAAAATGGGATGGAGATGCGCACGAATCACTATGTTTATGTCCAGATTATGTCTAACTGTATCTGCTGCAGGAACACGATATGGGACACATTTGATAAGTTGCTATATATGAAGATTGCCATGAAACTGATCCTAAGGCTAAGTAGAAAGATCACCAAATAATGATGCATGTTTCATTAAAAGATATTTAGTGTTTGGTTTGGGTGCGAGCGGGTCTTGATCAGTGCGAAGCGAGGACGAAAGCACTAATCCCCCACTAGTTTATGTGCAGGCTCAGGTTATGATTGGCTCGGGGTGGGGCTTGGCTTGGATGTGCCGAGGCATGGAGTCCTTGGCGTTCAAAAGGAGCTACCGCATAGGCGTTCGGACATGCGACATGGAGATGTTCGACCGAAGACTACTTGGTGGCTATAAAGAGGCATAATGTATGGAACAATGTAATCCTTTGTGGGCTAGAGAGATCATGAGCGTTGTAGCCAATTGGCATGTTAAGTTGGGCTATTCCGTGCCTTTGTAACCTTCAGTTCATTATGAATAAAAGAGATTCTTGTTGTATACTCTGTTTTCTTTCCGCTGCTTATGTTATCAAATTAAGATAGTTCTATGTGAACCTGTTATCTTGCCTTGCACAAGCGCAACTCCAGGATCGTGCGGCATCACGCCCCAGCGAGGACGATGATTCGAGTAAAATCTAACGAGGATGAGCGATTTCCCGGGTCGGGGCGTGACACACTCATCTCCTCCCCTCACTCATTTCCTCACCCTCTCACTCTCCCCTTCCCCAAGCCCTCACGCGCGCCCGGCCAACCCGTGGCCCTGCTGCCCCGAGCACCGCCCCAGCAGCCTCCCGCCGGACCCCCGACTGGCCCCGTGCCCTCCGGCCTCCGATCCGACCCCGCCTCCCAAGGGCGCACCCCCGGCGCCGCTTCCCCGGCTTCCCCTGTCGGACCCGCGCCCACGCGCCCCTGGGCTGCCCACCTCCGGGCTGCGCCCACTCCGGCGCGGATTCCCCGTGTGCCCCCTCTCGGCCCGCCACCAGCGCCCGCCTCCGGCCCCGCCGACCTTCTCCGGCGCTGTCCCGCGCTCCGGCCGGCCGTTCCCCTCTGCCCCAGTTCCCGCGAGCCTCCCGTGCCCCGCTGATCCGAACAGCGCTGTCCAGCGCTGTCCCGGGGTTTTCCAACCCGCTGTCCGTGTTTTCTTCGTGCCTCGATCTCCGGATCCCGCTGTCCAGCGCAGCCATACCCCGGCGAGGCGCTGTCCCGAGCCGATACACTGTCCGCGTGTTCATTTTCTTTCTTTATATCATCTGAGAGCTCTAGCCGAGCAACCCAAGGTATAATTCCTTTGTCCCGTTCCATTTTCGGTAGTCGATGATGAGAATTGGTCCCCGATTCCTTCCCGGGAATTCGGTTTTGTGGGCGTAATGGTTTCGGAGTTTCCGAAATTGTTTCTGTGATGTTCTGTGGTTATTTCGGATTTTTCCGAAATGTGTTATTCTAGATTTTTGGGTGCTGTGGTGTTCCGACTTCATTTCAGGATTTCTGATTTTATTTCGGGTTTCGATTTAGCTTCGAAAATGGTTCTGTGAATTTAATTTTTATGTAAAATGGTTTTGGAAGTTAATTTTTGGATTTTCCCTGGTTTGGGATAATTGTTGGAGTTGTCTGTGCATTTTTCCAGTTTTGGGTTGTCCCAGATATAGAGGAGATGTTGCCCAATTTTTCGGAAATATTTTTAAAATGGATTTTCGTATAAATTTTGGGATTTGAAAATCGGACTTTTGCAAAACGTTTATATATTAGATTTGTCGGCTTTCGGATTTATGGATTTCTGTACCACCTTTTTGGTGACGACCTTATAGGTCGAATGAGCCTGGCGAAGCGCAAATGCTACAGGGTTCCTGTACGTTGAGGCGCTAGCCAATATTATGACTTTTGGACCAAGTCTGAGACTCATATAATTATTATCTTTAATTTATAATTATTATTTTAGTACGGGTACTGCTATTGTATTTTTGGTGCAGGGCTTCGGCCTGCTGAATGGACCGCTTCCCAGCATTCAGGATTCACCCAAGTTTTATTATTATTCCTAAATTTCATTTATGTAAATTAATGTAAGGGCATAAGCCTAGTTTTCTACTTTATTTTGCTGTGGACTTGTATTGTGTAGATTAGAATTTTTTTCCTTTATTTTCTGGATGGTTTTATCATTTTCGTAATTAGGCGCTTCATGACAAAATGGCTAATAAATATTTTGTATAAATTAATAAGGATTTTTCACGATAAAATAACTTGAATAAAATATTGATAGTTAACAAAACCCACGTTTTATCATTGAAAGAAAATGTAGTTTTATACGTATAATATTAAAAATACAAAGTTTTGTGAATTAACCGGTAACGACAATTTTTCCAAGTAAACCTGAAACTGGCTATCCAACTTAATGAGAACCAACGTAGTACGCGTCGTAAACCGATTAAATAAACAAACTTAAAACTTGACTAGGACCTGCTACTAGAAATTGCAACTAGCACACTTAAAGCCAAGTTCTCAACTGTAGGATCTCGAAGACGAACTTGACTTTCTCCTCGGTACCAACTTGCCCCTACTTCAGTCTTACAAATCGAGGCAAGTTACAGTTATATTATTCTGTATTTTAATTAGTAATTGTTATCTTGCATGTTTAAACTACATTGTTACATGGAACTCTCTCCTAGAGTATTGATTGATTGACTGCGGGATATTGGGGAAGTAGTGTAGTGTCTATGACCAATACCCCAAATAATTAATAAATGTATTAGCTTACCCCTCTTACACACGGGGATAAGCCATATCGTATCGCTAGGATACAAGTGTAAAACCCAAGCCGGTCATAGTCATTATCTACTCAAATCACATTATTTTCTACCGTGTAGAATTGTAGGAAAATATTGTATTTCAAATTGTTTAAAATTGCAAATTTCTATTATTATTTGAAATGTTGGATATATACACGTACTTGCTCCCTCCTGTCTGGAGACCCAATATTTTAGGTGTCACTGATGATTGCTGAGCTATAGCACAATAGCTACTATGACCCAGTACCATATTCTGCTGTGTTACCGGAGACCCCTTGGAGGACGCAGATCCTGAGGCTGACAAGACAGCCATTCTAGCTAGTTGACGTTTTAATTCGAGTTTCTTTTATTGGAATTTTTGTAGACTTGAATTCAGTATTTCCTTTCAGCACTTTTAATTTCAGATGTATTCCATTTTGTTGATTAATAAAAGTTTTAAAGTTCCCGTATATAAATGTTGTGACAAATGTTTAGATGTTGTGATTACCTGCAATAAAACAGCTTACTGTCGCCGTCTCACAACGGTGCAGGCTGGGCATGATCCGGTTCGACCCAACAAGTTTGGATCGGGTCGTGACATGTTTTTAGAGCTTAGAAGAGAAGAGATGAAAGTGAATGAGTGATTTGAAATGATCAAAATTTTTCTCTATTTATAGTTTTTTCAAAGGCAGAACTCTGGCAGAATTCAGGCAAAATTCGGACAGAACTCTATGTGACAATCCGCAACGGAAGGGAGACCAAGTTTTTTAAACGTTCGAAAATAAAACGGTTACTAACCGAACTCTGGCTGAACTCGGGCCGAGTTCTGTCAGGGTTGGTCATGGTTTTTCAAAAGTGATTTTTGGGCTTTTTAAAATCCTTCAGAAGCTTTTGTAAATAAAGGATGTTTTTCAAAAATATAGGTCATTTTTAAAAAAGATTTTGGATAGCCTATTTGCCAGTACGACTTGGTGTACAATGTATTCCTAGACTCAATAAAAGTAAAATTTATATTGCATAAAGAAATACAAACTCGAGTGAAAAACATAGCTTCAGTCTTGAACTGAGTAGATATCCGATCTTGATCAGTGTCAAAGTGTCCAAAACGTCTTGAGTAAACATCTGAGTAGCTCCGTATATCGAGACAGAGTTTAATCAATTATTAAAATCAGGTTTGACCATGACCAATGGGCCAACAGAACTTACCCACGGCAGAGCGTGCCGTGTAACATAAAGCTTACCATGTTCTTCCCTATTATATTGTATAACATAAGTTTAACTAGTGCATATTTGCGGAGATCATTGGCAAGAAAACCATTTTGGACATAGCTTGGTTTAGACGGTGCACGTTCAACGCGGGTAGCGAGCCCCGTTGAAGGAGTACCGAATAATCGTGTTTCTTCCTACGCCGGATCGGTTCCGTGGCCCCGAAATACTGTCCGAAGAAACAATCGCCCTTGTATACAAGTTGTCAACCATGCTACGTTAACAAGTGACTTAAGGCACATTTTATGGTATCATTGCGACAACTTTATAATTGATTAATTTCTTAGTTTTGCAAATCATGAAATAATGCTCTCTCTCTTTTCTAGAACCTTACGTTTCTATTTTTGAGCGTGAAACTTGTATTTTCTCGAGTAAATCGTTCTAATTTGATACAGTTATCCCCGAGTTCTTGTTTTTAAGATAGAGGGTTGAGGTGAAGGAGGTCAGCCACTCACATTGATTTCTGTTTGAGGCGAGAGACTTGTTGGTCGTGCTAGACGTCGCCTACGCGATTAACTAAAATCGCACAAGCAACTGATTAAAACACTGTATTATTCAAGGAGTTCGATATGTAAATGCGAGTTTGAAACGCAAGCCATGAAAACATTTACGAAAATGCATTCAGAAAATCAAAGCCAAAACTAACGCAAGTGCGGCGTGAAAAACAGAGCAACGAGAGGTCTCTTCTGACTCAGCCGCAGAGTCTATCCTCGAGGCGTAACTCGCTGAATATGGGACTTGATTCCAAAGAAGCCTTTCCATAACGAGAAAAGGATCTTAATTCAATCGTTCCCGTTCGACCGATTCGATCGATCCCGACCTATCGGTCCTGACCTATCGGTCCCGACCGAATCGATATCGACAGTATTCCTTTCTCGCGCACCCCGTGGACGGAGAACGGTACACGATGTAGGGACGGGGCACTTCACCTGTAAGAAACGTATATGAAGCAACCCTATATTCGTGGTTAAGGGGAAGTCTAAAGTGCAGCTAAGGCTTGATTTGGGATTGTGGTTGCTTTTTAAAAGTCCACAACAGAAGTATCTTTCTTCAGCATGTTGATGATTGGTACCAAAAGATGTCCCATAGTTGAATTGTATTTTTTATAAGTTATTGTTACCAAACAATCTTGAACCACTTTCCAAGAAAGCAAAGAAGAAGCTGCCTGCCAGGCTCCAATAAGCAATTTGAAATCCAGCCTAAGTAAGTCAGTTTATGGAATTTAAGCACTTATGTAGGTCTTGAACTTGTTATTTCACCTTAGCCACTCATATGCAAGTTTGGTCTATGTTGGTGTCAGGTTGATCATTCTGTTTCCATTCCTTTTAGGAAGATTAGTTTGAAGGTGTAGGTCGATATTATACTTAGATGAAAATTATGCTGAATGTATGCTATCTTGAAGAAGTTTTTGCGGACTGAATTTTATTCATCAGACTTGGGTAATTTGAGATATTTTCTAGGACCTGAAGTAGGTAATTATAATTTCTAAGGACTAAACTCGTAATATCCTTTTATATCTAGTAGTATATATGCACATATATTGTACGCATTTTAACTATTTTTTTTATGTATTGGGGAAGCGCAAAAGTTACCATAAGGGGATATTATGATGCGGTAACTTATCGAAAGTGTGAAAGTGACACTTGCAACATGTTGAGTTGCAGTGCACTACTTGCAGCATGTATGACTTTCCAAATTGTGCTTTGATAGAGTATTTTTTTTGTCTCCTGCAAGTGAGAAAAAAGAGTTTGATTGTTTGGATGGTTGTTGAAAGTGAAAAAAAAATGACTTTACTTGTTTGGATAGTTGTTGAAAAGTGGGTGTTGAAAATGATAAAAAATAATGAATATTAAGTTTAAAAAAAACTAAAGTTCCCTAATTTTTTATTAAACAAATTAAACTAAACTAAGCAATATATACTTCTCCTCTATCTCTCTCTCTCTACTCTTCTTCATTTTCTTACACCTCTCCCTACCGCCTCCTCCAACGCCTCCTCCAACCACTCCTCTCCCTACCGCCTCCTCTCTCCACTGCCTCTCCCTACAAGCGACGACTCCGGAGCATTTTTGACAAGTTCGAGTTTCGGAGCGGGGGGAGGGGGGGGGTGGGAGGTCTGGATCGATGGCGACGCTCGGTCGCCGCGGAGGTGCGGCAGCGGTGCTCTCCGTTCCACAATTTTTTTTCCTGAGATGATGTGGGTGCCACAGCTGCAACCAACTTCCTCCTATTTTGAGCTGCAAGTGATGGGATGGAAAGTAGGGGGACAACCACTGAAACCTGTCCGGAAATAATTAGTTTCATCCCCCCTCCTGAAACCAAATGCTAAAAGTGATACTTTCACTGGACAGTTTCATTGAAAGTGTCCACTTGCAGCAGATTGCTGCCTACCAAACAGGTCCTAAGAGCAAACTATATTTTACTTATTATTTTTTTTCCATACGCAATTACCCATTCGTCTTCATTAAATTTAATGAACAGTTTTAGTTAGCAAAGTTAGATAACGACATATTCGAATTTTTTTACGGTGAAATCAACCTTTATTATTATATAGTAGTGTACAATAGTTATATTCCAAAGTTGACAATAATTGGAAGGAATTGGGTGACACAAGATGAATTATGCGTTTCTAGTTCGAGCCTCTCTTTGGCTACTCACTGCAGTTAACCACTTGACATGATCAGTTGAGTTCAAAATAAACGAAAATGCTACTTTGTCCATTCGCAGGAGTGACCTTGCTGGTCCGTGTCGACGTGGCGGCCATTCATTCATCCTCTGGTAACACGGATCCACCTTCAACCAGAAGGCCAATGAGGATACGCCACGTGGCTGCAGGCTGGTGCGGGCACCCTAGCGGTGGACAAAATAACAGCACCCTAAAATAAAATAAAATAAAGGAATTTTTTGACTTTCATCCCACTTATTAATATGAATTTGTACTTACATCCTACTTTTTAATTTTATTTGACTTACATCCACTTTTTGTCACGAAAAATATTTTTCGTGAGAAAACGAATACTTTTCGTGACAAAACAAATACTTTTCGTGACAAAAAGTGAGATGTAAGTATAAAAAATTAAAAAATGGAATGTAAGTACAAATTCATATTAACAAGTGGGATGAAAGTTAAAAAAAACCCTAAAATAAAATAGGAACCGCTATTTTCTCTCCTCTCCGCCCGCGTCTGTTCTCCTCTCCGGAACCCTAACCTAATAAATACGAACGGACCGATTCTCTCTCTCCTCAACGGCGGCGGCGGCGGCAGAGAAGGGGCGGCGGCGGTAAATAAGTTCGCACAATGAGCTCTCCCGACCTAAGAGACCTCCTCACTTCCTTCAGCCCCTCCTCCGACTTCTTCGCCGTCGCATCCGCCGACGGTCGCATTAAGGTCAGCCACACAGTCCCTGTACTTACTTTCTTTTATTCATCAAATCGAACTCAACGTTCTCTTTCGCAGATATGGGACGCTCTGAAGGGCCAGCTGCAGACCGAGTTCGCCGACATCGCGTCGTCGTCGTCCCCAGACGACGACGACGACGCCCCGCTCGTCGGCGCCCGGTCCGAGCGCGGGAGGGGCCACCTCGCGGTCGACTACAAGTGCATGAAGTGGGTCCAGTTGAAACCCAAGGTTCTAGAACTAGGTCTTGTTAACTATAATTTTTCATTAGTTTCGGATAGTCAATGTTTATATTTTGAGTACTCGTTTACTGCAGAAGAAGAAGAAGAAGGCTGACAGTTCGTTGCTGGTGCTGGGGACTGGCAGCGGCGATGTCCTGGCGCTGGATGTATCCCTGGGTCAGCTTAAGTGGAAAGTCTGTGATTGCCACCCTGGGTGAGTTTCTTAAACCATAGAACATACTATTTTCGTGCGAGTACAATTTGTTAAGACCTTGGCAACAAAACACCCAAATTCAGCAAATCAGTACGAACTACAACAAAAAACTACATGCAAGAATATTTGGGTTTTCTAATCCGTCATCTTCATAATCTAGGCCTTTTTGGACTGTGGTCGGACTGTGTACAATCACTTGCAAAAATAACCACCAGTCAGTATAATATAACATTGAGTATTCTGCTATCTGGCTTGGCGGCCAATGAGCATTTTTGATGAGGCTATTATTCTCAATTTGAAGCTTTCAGTGGGCATACATGGTGTGAAGGACTATGGGTTCGTGAGTTTAAATGCAACTGTTAACCCGAAATTCTTTGTTTTTTTTGGCAGGGGTGTCACTGCTATTTCTTTCTCTGGACATACTTCATGTATATACACAGCGGGTGTTGATGGTATGGTTTGTCAGATCGATTCCTCAACGGGGAGCGTGGTTGGAAAATTCAAATCCTCGAGGAAAGCAATATCTGCTTTGTGTATTTCTGCAGGTAGTTAGTGGGGATGTTCGTTATTCAAATTTAAGTCTCGGTAGCTGCGTGTTCATGAGTTTTATCTTACATGCTTGATTTATCTAAATATGATAAAGATTTATGCTAAAAAAATGTTTGATCAGTCTATATTGCATGTATTGTACATTTTGTTTGCTGAACGAGGATGATTAGTTTAAAAATACATATTTTCTTTCTTAAGCTTGGGGTTTCCTTGTTGAGCGGGTATCCCATCTATGTTTTATATGGAATATATCCTCTCAGCGTGGAGTCTGATTTTTTTTATAGTTTGGTGGTGTTGTACCATAGAAATTATTATTAGACAAGGAAACTGTAGTTTCATCTTCTTCTACTCGAGAATGTTGATACAATTCCTCTTTTTTTCCCCATCAGATGGGAAGCTAATAGCTACAGCCGCTTCCCAGTTGAAGATCTTTGATTGCTCAAATAATAAGAAGATAAAGAAATTCTCTGGGCATCCGGTGAGTAAGAACCAGTTTTTGGCCTATTTTTTATTCTCTCGAGTGCAACTTTCTGTTATTCTGTTATAAACTTCATGTTGTTTAACAGGTTAGTGTACGCTGTGCTATCTTCAGTGAAGATGGGAAGTACATCCTATCTTCCGCAGTTGGAGAGAGATATATCGCCATCTGGAAAATGGATGGTGGCAAAAAACAGTCTGCCAGTTGTGTTCTCGCTCTGGAGCATCCTGCTATCATTCTAGACATGAAGGGCTCCGATAGTGAAAGCTCTGAAGTTGCAGGATTGTATGTTTTGGCCATTTCTGAGGCAGGTCTCTGTTACTTCTGGTATGGAAGTAACATTGAAGCTTTGCAAAATAGTAAACCTACAAAAATTGCTTTGGCTTCTGGTTCCCTTTCAAGGAATAACAAGGGTTTGGCAATATTTGCTGCAAAATTTGATTCTGTTGCCCAACCTGCCTCCACACCAGTGCTTGTTGCTTACGGTACCTTAATAAAGCCATTGTTTGAGAAACTCATGGTGCAGTATGGCGAAGACATGAACCTGGAAGCTTCTCAAGATGGTGTTCTTGTGTCAACAAGCCTGTCTTACATCCCGCACAAAGGCCATAAGACTCTAAACAAAGGTACGACTTGTACATCTAAACAACTGGATTAAATTAATTTATTGTAAGTCAAAATTAATTGTAACTCCAACCTTGTTGAAGACCTCTTCTAAATCATTTCAAAAGCATACGTGTTATTTTAGCATATACTTCTATTCATTCTCTGTTCACGCTGACTCATATAATGTTACTTTGGCATATTGTACTTCTGATTATATGTATGTCTGAAATACCTGTTTTTTATATCCTTAACAGTCACTGCACTAGACCGAGCAAATGCAGAAGATGCTATACTTCCCCTTCCGAAGCTCTATGTCTGTGAAAAGAAGAGGAAGCATGGCAAGCCACCTGTTATTGGAGACGTGGAGAAAGGGGCTGCTGATGCTTTTCTTAGCAAGATGGATAAAAGTTGGCCTGCGCGTGCAGAAGGTAGTGTTGGTTCTCACTCTCTTTTTGAGGGTATAATTCTGCAACAATTATATATTATGTTCAACTCGTGAAGTTCTTTCTTATTCTTTCGTAATAGGGATGTTAGCGGGTCTGAGGTTGAAACCTCCGCCCCACTTTCACCTCCATGTCTGCCTCCAGCTTAGAGGAGAAATATTGGCTCCACCTCCACCTCCACCTCCACCTCCATATGGAGGTCCACATATCTGCCTCCACCTCCCCTTCCGATTCCGCCTTCGTCTTCACCTCCACCTCCACCTCCACCTCCAACTCCATATAAACACATGTCAAGGGTGAAGTGTTAAGAAATGTTTGCTTTAACTAATAGAAAAATCCGAACGAGTAGGGTATGGAGTCAAAGATGTAGTCGGGACGGGTACGTCCATGCCGCCACCTCTGACCATCTTTCATACTAGTGTTGTTAGCGGATCGGAGGTTGAAACGTCTACCCACCTTCGCCTACATATCCGTCTCCCGTTCGGAGGAGAAATATTGGCTCCACCTCCTCCTCCATTGGAGGTCCACATATTCGCCTCATTCTCCGCTCCAGCCTCAGGAGTTTACCTCCACCTCCACATAAACACATGTCAAGGGTGAAGTGTTAAGAAATGTTTGCTTTAACTAATAGATAAATCCAAAGGAGTCGGGTATGGAGTATGGGGCGGAGTCTGGTAGGGTACTCCCATGCCTCCACCTCTAACTCCAACTCGGATGTTGGAGGTTAACTCCACACCCGCCTCCGCCTCCACTTTTAGCTGCCTCCAAATCCACCCGAAGTCGGGTTTGGCAAATTGTAGCTTTGTGTTCCCGACTTCACTTGCAGTGCTATTTCATACACTTCCAAATCTCATAGTTGAACACCGTCACACTGCTTACAGTAAATCTTAAAGTAATTCATATTATGAGAACATTTTATTTAGTTTCTGATCAGCAAGTGATTTTTTTTTACCAAAATCATGGGCTTTGATACCTTGCGCATGTAGTGACTAGTTTGTCTGTTTAGTTCTCTACTTTGACAGGATACTTCGGTCATTTACTTACTGACAAGTAGTTTCATTTACTTATTCTCATGGTATAGCATAATACATAACCTTTGCTTGTCTATCATTTTAGTTCTTATTGGCACACTTCAAGACCTGGTATTTATGCTGAATGTTTATGGTTTGCAGGTTACCCACATAAAATTGAAGAAAAAGATGTTACATGTGTGGAGGATAAGCTTAGAGCAGCAGGGATTCTTGGTGGTAAGGACAACCTTGTTATTGGAAGTGATCATAGAAGTGAAACCATGCAAAATGATTCCCACTTCCCTGTTGATGCTAATGCCCCAACAAAGAAGGTTCGTCTTTCCTCGTAATAGCTACAACAATAATGCCTCATCCCAATAGAGACGTCTCTGTAACATTAGCAAATATCAGATCCTGCTTTATAGTTTTAGTCCAAGTTCATTTAGGTGTATTTCTAGTTCCTGAAGCTCCTTTAACTAGTATTCTATTACTCATAACTGATGCATCTATTGCTCTCAGTTGCACAGGCTAACTAGTTTAACTATCTGAGATGATTTTTTTGGTCATCTTATCCTCATTTGGCACCACTTCCAACCGCCCATGTATATACTCATTTCTTATATTATCTTTCAGTGTATTCATCCATAACTGTGAATAAGAAAGAGAATGAAAATTGATGCCATCTTCTAATTATAGGAAGAAATTACAACGAAATTCAAACTATTTTAGTGCAATTTCTAATATGTTCTCTTTTGCGGCTTTTGTCACCACCACTACGAGGTTGTCTATGCAACTGTTTAATTGCCACCTTGACTACTGTCACAACTAAAGACTAGAATGCGGATCTCCAGTGTCCCAATATATATTATAGTCATCTGTCGCTACCACCCGCCACTGCTGTCCTACCATACAAACCAAACCACCAATTTGTTTACACCATTATACGTTGATTCATGAGGATCTTACCTGTGTTAGAAGCCAAAGAACCAACTCGGTGTCCGGTTCACGTTTTTTGGGATTATTTTGCGTTTCCTATTTTTGGTGTTTACTTCAATCTAATGTTGGAGATTAATCATAGGATTTTGGCAATATAAGTGAGGCCCCTTAAGAGTTATAACTTGATTGAGAGTTTAAGAGGTGCAAGGAGGTGATTAGTAAAACTATATGGATTTTTCCTTCTTAGGTCTCGTTTGGTTCGCAGAAAGGAATGGAAAGAAAATCAATTCCTTGGCATTTTCTTTCCTTTGGGAAATTATAATTCCCGTTGATTTTCCTTTCCGATGTTTGGAAATGCCAAGGAATTTGGAAAGGAAAGTGAATACTTCAATATGGGAAAGTGATTCCTTGCTTGGATGGATGGAATCATTTCCCTCCTAATTTCCCTTCCATTGGGAATCACTTTCCTTTCCTCATTCCCTTTGGCACCCAAACATAGGAAAGTAATGACTTTCCTTTCCCAACCCCATGATTCTGTGAACCAAACGAGGCCTTAATCCAATAATGTATTCTTATTGCTTCTGCATAATTTCTCTTTAGCCACTTGCCTCCCCTTCTACTGGTTGTGCATCCATCTCTCCTTTCGGTGAATCGGGATCACCATCATCACTAGTGGCAATCTAGCATTGACTCTCCCAAAATCGGGTTCTTCTCCATACGGATACGTGTAAACACACTGATACTCTAAAATATACACCAAGGCATGCAGAAATCGATTTATATTGCCCCCTCCGAATTGGGTTGTGTATTAGTGTACTGCAAAAAATATGGCAATGTGCTCATCGCCTTTCTTTACTTCATTTAATGCAATCAAACATTTATTATTTACTGTCAACGACTAGCTCAAGAGTAGCAACTCATTTCCTTTAAGCTTCTCTCAGTTTGTTAAGTAATTGATGGTTGTCATTCACTGTATAATAGCATTTAGAAAACCAAGTCAAATAACACGTTTTTTCAGTGTTAAAACAACTCAAATGAGTACCAAGATGAAGCTATTTCTCATTAACGAGCATGTACAATCCAACATTTGGATTGATCTCAGATTTTTCCCATTAACATAATAGTTCAATTTGGCCCTTGTTTTAGATAATGGAGCTTAAGCAACCCGAGCTCAAGCTAGTGAATTATTTATAAATCAACCTTGAATATGCCTCATCAAAACGTAATCCTAGCTTATGATGTGGTCATCAGTGTGCCAGAAGTTGAACAAAGTCTTAGAACATGTGAATTTCAGCTTATTTGCATCTCTGACTGTAGTGTATTCTTGGAACTAGATAAGGAGCCATATCATGTCGTTGAGCTCTGATGATGCTTACAAGTTGCTAGATATCTTGGTCTCTTCCTGGAAATCAAGGTTAGTTGTCTTCTCATTGTATATCTGAGTACATTGATTATGAATGTATTGTGAGTGACATATAATAATCAGCTTCACAAAGTTATGTTGCTGACTGACGATTATAACAGTTCAATATGTCGGAAAACAGAACTTTTTAAGTTTTATAGTTACAAAACTGCCATCACATGCTTTAGAACAAATAGATCATAACTCTCTCTCTATATTTGTGTGTGTGTGTGTGTGACGTGCGTGTGTGTGCGCCTGCTTGTATTGCATTTATGTATGTCTGCAAGTTTTAAATCTATATTGCATGGATAGAAAAAATACCAAATGATATGTACACCACAATATCGATTTTGGTGTATCCTAGAGTATTTTGGATTACCTGTGTCATGCCCGATACGTACCTGACATGAACATGGTATGAAACATCAACTACTTTGGAGTAGTTGTACACTACCCACTTATGCATGTACACTGTTTCACCATTTATTATTTAAAGAACACTAATAAGCATTACCACCAAGTACGATATTGAGCTGTTGGATTTGTTATATTTTCTTTACAAACATCTAGGAACGAAAGAGTTAAAACTAATTACAGTTTGTACAAATTTATATCTATTCATATTACTTGTATTTGTAGTTCTATAATATCTAATATCCTTAGGTGACTGAAATCATTATAAAACAACATGAATCCTCTCTCCAATCCGTTTCAAAATTTCATCACCCCTAGCCATTTGTTGTGACTATGGATTCTTGTTATTTCTTAGGTGCATATTGTTAAAGTCCCTTCCGCTGCACAACTCCAAAGTCTAGACTAGAGTTGTGGTGAGGGCTAAGGGGTTAATTATTTACATTATTCCAATCTGGCTTCGATTGCCATGCTGAAGTCCCTGCATCTACACCAAAACTTAGCATAGAGTTGTGATGAAGTTAATTATTTATATTAACTCATATTAATCCAACTGTTAAACCCTATTATATCCTTTGATGTAATAGCCCAGAGTTACTATAGAATTTCCTCTTAAGCCAAAGGAAAGGTCATAGGTGAATAGTTATTAGCTCAAAAAAGCTAGCTTAAGCTTGCATAAAACAACTCTCAATCAAATTCTTTTCTAACATCTGGGATCCCTTCAAGCTATTATGATTTCGTATGCCCCTCTTATTTAGCATTTGAAACGAGGCTGTTGCAGTGATGAGAAACTGGTTTGGCAGTTAGCTTGTAAATGTAGGTCTTGGTGTCACGTCCCACTCCCACAATACAGGATATGATCACGTGACATAGGCCAACGATGCATCACAACAAAGTTTATACTAATACATTAAGTTTCATACATTCATACCTATCATTTAAATCCAACAGGAAAATACATAAAGTTCCATACTGCCCTTTTCTGGAAGCCTTTTTAGGCCATGCCCTCTGTGACACTAACATAAACCATATTCTTCTTTAAAACTTCAGTCCATTTTTGTTTAGGCCTTCCTCTACTCTTAGCTGCTTCTTTAACTATTATCTTATCACTCCCTACCGAAGCTCTTTGGTCTGCGCTACACATGATATTTATTACATTCTCTTCAATAAATTTTGCGCTAAACTTTTGACTGGTAATAAATGTTAAATTCTTTGGAATGCCAAGGTAATAAGCTCCTAATCTTTGTGCAATTGGTGCAATATCACTTGTGTTGGAGGGTGTGTGTGTCCCTTAGCCTTCGTGAGGTTGTGAACATGCAATTCAACTTTTCTGTGTGCGTGCACACACATGCATGCACTCCACAAGCTTTTAGGCATTTATACCACTCACTAGCATTTGATATGGATAGGTTTAGAGTGGAGAACATTCATCTAAATAAATGACTATGAGGCCATTATTCATGTCTAGTGGATACTCTAAATTAATAAGTTTTTACATCAACGAGATCCATCAGATTGCTGCCATCAGGGGTTGGCCCAGCCAGTGGGAATGGTGAGGGATAACAGGGAGGTCTTGGGTTTGAGCCAGACCTTTGAGAAAAAAATGGTCCTTCAGCTTGCTACTATATAGAAAGGGTTAAAATTTGTTCTTTTGATGTGCAAGTGGGATCTTCAATAACCAGGTGATCTTAATGACTATAACCTATATTATTGTTGACTGAGAATCTTCGTGCAATTTTCTAATACATTTTGTTTATGGGTCTATTTAATAGATGTACAATGAAAAGCTGTATCTTATCTGTTAAAAAGGGTACCCTAGAGAACACCTTCACAATGCAATATAACTAGATGGTTTAGTATCCAGGTAAGAAGAATACATGAGTTTGAGAAAGCTAGTCTGAAGTGGGTAGAATAACTATTTTTTCTTACGAATTGAAGAGATTGTAGGAAAGAAGTTAGGGAATACTTATCATTTGTCACTTTTGTAGGTCCAGCTCACAAATTGAAACACCAGTATGTCTGAAGCACCACATTTTGTTAATACCTAGAAATTGTACCCTACAAGTTATGAACATTTTGCTTGTCCACATATCCATGTGAATCATGGTATCTATAATATTGATTTAACCTCACTGCAGTTTACAGCATTCAGTTATATTAATACCTTTTAATTTCTTTACTGATATCTGTAACTTCAAAACACAGTAAACTCGTGCTATTACACGAGGAAAAAGTATAGGCTTTTGTTACTTATGATAGTCCCAATCCTTGCTAACTGAACCTCTGATAGATTTCTTTAACCAATTGTCTCCTATTTGGGAGCTTCATTAATCTACTGTGAAACCCCAAGATCTACTCCCACATTGGATATGAGATTGGTTTATTTTGAATGCTCGAGTCTCATGTGTCCATTCAAGTTAAGCATTTTGGCAATTGGATAGCCAAGTGGTGATGCACATTGAGGCGCATGAATCAGTCATGTCCTGGCGGGCTCGTTGCCTGGGATGTGACATCTACCTTGTGGGAACTACAAATTTAAAGGTTATTTCATAGGGAGATGTGTTAAGTTTTCCTTTTTTCTAACAATAAGACGAGTGGAAATTAATTTGATTCAGTCCGGAGAAATATTTATTATGCAGCCAAGTGGTGATGCACATTGAGGTCCATGCACCAGTCATGTCCTAGCGGGCTCGTTGACTGGGGGCATGACATCTACCTTGTGGGAACTAAAAGTTTAAAGGTTATTTCAAAGGGAGGTGTTAAGTTTTCCTTCTTTTTAACAATAAGACAAGTGGAAATTAATTTCATTCAGTGAGGAGAAATATTTATTATGTTTTTTTTGTTACATCGGAATTTCATAAAGATATGCCAATTGCCAAGAGAAGTTACTTTTTATACTGGAACACATAGATCACATGTCATATATGTCAACTATCTTTGGAGTTTTTCTTCTGTCTGGATACACCAGTTTGCTCTTCAAAATAATTTTTTGTTGTGAATGCAAAGCCACAGAACAGTTTGCTTCCTTATTACATCCCTGTTCGCAAGAGTAAGATTTACATTTTTCACCTCCGTATTTAAAAGTATAAGCTTGTTGGTACCTGTTAAGAATGTGTGCTTCTAATATTAGATATAACTTCTTTTACTTAATGGCTAAAATCATATTAATTTCAACAGATCTGCCACTTCGAAGCATGCTCTTTCGTGGATATATTTTATTTTAGTCATCCATGGTCAGTTCATCATGTCTCAGGAGTCCTCCAAGAAATTGATTGGTTCCTTGCAAAAGGTACATATTTCATCTTTTTTGTCGCCTATCATACAAGAAAACCTTAGTTTATACTTGCTCCCTGATAAAGCATATATAATATATATACTTGTTTTCCGTTAAATCTTTTAGGCACCTTTGGTTGGAGGAATCAAGATCAGGACAAAAGGAATTAGGGTCTAATTCCTGAGAATTCCTGCCAAACACTATTTTGCCACCTGAAACCTCAAGGAATTATAATTCCTTGATTCCTGTCAAAGTTAACCTTATTCCTTAACTTTTTGTTGTTGTTGGTCTTATTGGCTAATTCCTAGATTCCCGGCGAGGGAGGAATTGGATCATAATTCCTATGATCCGAAGGTCTATGAAAAACTTTTAAATATTGTACTATCTCTAACTTAAGATTTCTAAAGATGGGGAGTTTTGTATGGCATTTCTTATGATGCCGCTGTTAGTTGATTATTCCTTTACAATGTGAATTAATGGACATGCCTTGCATGAAGAGTTAAATTTGCCTAGCAGGAGTAAATATATGTGAGAGATTTTTTTTTCACTGTTTCGAAGCAGATAAGTACACTGTCCTTAATTGGTTCTGCCATCAAATCTCGATTTTGGATCATCTTTTGAACACCCATTACAGCAACAATTATTTTCTTTTTCAAGAGACCTAATTTTCAAGGTTCTAAACGGCGGTAGGCGGGTGCGCGTCGGAGATAGTCCGCCTACCGCCTAGGCACTGGCTAGGCGTCGCCTAGACGGATCATACATTTTGGACATTTTTTTTACTATTTTACTATTTTTTTTTTTTTTTGCATAATATGCATATTTTTAGAGTTTTCCATGGATAACAAAGTTGTAGAACGAAGATTTATGAAGTTCTAGTTTTGTAAAAGTGAACCATAGGCCCATAATACTTGCAAAACCTTTTGGCCGAAACTTGTTATTAGGTACTGCTCTGCCTAGGTGCCCGTCTACGCCGATTCACCTCCGCATATGCCGCCAAACCTCCGTTGGCCGCCTACTCCACCGCCTACCACAAAGGCGGTGCGGACATATACCGCATACCGCTTAGGCGCCGCCTAGGCGGCCGTCTCAACCGCCATTTAGAACACTGCTAATTTTACAAATTTTGTGACTAAGCCTCAAGAGTCCACTCACTTGGGGTGCCGTTGGAAACCTTCAGAAAGCCCAAGACCAGAATGTATTTTGTAGACCGACGTTTTTTGAAACAGTCCCTTATCTTATCTAATTCACAGAGATGGCTATAAAGTTCACTTTGTCTTGTAATGGAATCCAGCATTCATAGGACCACATCTTACAATTCCTATACTTATTTGATGCACTAATCAACTCACGGCTGATTGTTTATTTTTTCGGCTTTTGGAGAGAGATGGAGTGCACGTGTTATCATGGGTTAAGGAGTAACTTATTGTTCTACCCTAGAGACTTTTTTTGTGAAAGTTTGTTTTTGCTATATAATTCCTACGATGATGATCCAAGTTTAGATGAAGAAAGAATGTTACTATGTGTGATCTAATGTGCACTCAATCCTGGGTATTTATGGATTATCAGATTACATGATAAAAAAATGATAATTATATGGTCACCTGAGAATTTATGCTTCCCACAGGATTAGTTGTACATTTCGTTCAATTATTCACTGGTTACACTTCTATAACTGTAAGAAGGGCTCTTCAATTAGGTAGTCTCAGTATCACCTTAATTTTCCATCCAAAGAACCTCAATCTAGTTCACAATCTATATCACTATTTATTAATGATTCGGATAGCCGAAACCAGCAAACTGCAGGTAAGAAGAACTAAATGAATGATCCAATAAAAAACATTTTGGAGACTTGGCCTATCATTAATTTTCTAAGACTGAAGTCTGAATTATTTAATTGACTTGCTAACATACTGTAAACTCTCTTTATATTAACAAAATATTATTTTAAAAAATATTTATGAGCCATTATATTATCTTTTATCTTTGTTAACATGTATTAGGATTATATAGTTCTGCTTGGGTAAAGAAGCACTCCTCATCCCTGTGTACCCGTAGAGTGAACCACAATACCTTTTTCTGATAAGAATATTTGACATTTGAAAGATTGGAAAATCAACTCAATTTCCTTAGGCAACTGGTCTCTACAACATAAAAGGGGTAGATAATGATGAACATAACTGAAAACAGCGGCATAGCCAGGATTTTTATCTAGGAGGTGCGAACATGTTCCTCATTTAGGACCTAATTGTGGGCCTTCCTATAGCTGAGTTGCTTTCATGTATATTTATATCCTATTTGTAGAACAAGGGAACAAGAAACCATCATTTGATCTCAAAGCTTGTTAGAGACTATGTTATTAGAGACTATTACAGGTACATATCCAAGAGAGGTACAGAACAAGAAACCATCATTTGATCTCTAAGCTTGTTAGAGACTATGTTATTAGAGACTATTACATGTACATATCCAAGAGGTACGTATCCAAGAGTCGGGCCCTTCGAACTCATAATTGAAGGGGACACATACTCGGCTAAAAAAAAAAAATCCAAATATTGGGTACGAGGATATGACTATTAAAATAAATATATTTGAACATGGTGTCATAAAAATACATCATGTAATTAAATTTGTATGGTTTTGTAAAAAGACATGTAATTAAATTTGTATGGCTTCATAAAAGACATGTAATTAAATTTGCACGGTTTCACAAAAAGGTAGCCTCTAATTAAATTTGCATGATTTCATAAAAAATAGTTGTTATTAAGTTTACATGGTTTCATATATTAAGTTTATAATTAAATTTGCATGATTTCATAAAAAGACACATCTTGTAATTAAATATGCAAGTTTTCATAAAAAGACTAATTATAAACTACTAATAAACTTTACCGAACTAGTTGATAAGTCCCTAAGGGACCGTCCTTTCATCTCTCCTACTACTTTACTACTGGTCTACCACATTAAAATAAACTCTACTTCACTACTACGTTAAAATAAACTATCTACTTCACTACCAGTCTTCCGATTGTCACCATGGAGGATTGAATACGGATCCCATACCATGTCCTATCGGGTCGACACGAGTACTGCTCCTTAAAGTGAAGAGTCATGGTAACAGAGGTTAGAGAGTCTGGAAAGACATCATGGATTCAAGGGAACAAGAAGCCATCATTTTACATCCGTAAGCTTGTTAGAGAGGTTAGAAAGATCGCAACATGGGTTCAAGGGAACAAGAAGCCATCATTTGATATCAGAGAGGCTGGAAAAGCCGTTCGTACGGAAAGACTGGACGACTGGACAATCTTTCTAGATAGTAACAATGCATGTGGGCTAGGAGGAACAAACTATTACCTTGGTTACAGAAGGAATTGTATCTATTTCAGTCTCAACCGTAGTTATAAAAAATAAAATAGGAGAAAAATATACCGCTTAATTTATAATGGATTTTTGACATCGTTGAGAAGAACATTCAACCGAACATGATGCCCACCATATTTGTCGGCATGCTTTATAGATAGAATCACCAAAATAAGCTTAGTGTTAACATTAGCTTTAGTTATATGTAATTTATAATTGCTAGATTTTTACTTCATTGTAGTAAGAACTTTTATTTTTTCTTAAAGTTTGTTCAGTAGGAGAAATTTTGTTGAAGTGAACTTCTTTTTGAAACTCACCAATCATGCATTATCAATACTAGTATATATACATGTGCGCTGCACGTATTCCATACTGTTTGAAAAAAAATCAAATAATAATTTCAGTTGCCTACATTGTCTCTTGGGTTCCTGTGCTTATTAACTTTTTAATTTTTCTCTTTTGGCTTCAATACTATATGCATGCATGCACACATGCCTACTTTAATACATATTTTATTGCATCCAAACTTTCCTTTATTGGATCTTTTTAATTACCCATATACCTCTGTTAATTTTAATAAATCTTTTTAATTAGTAAATGTGTTGAAGGGTATTTTTGGAAATAAAACTTCCATGGTGAAGCTAACTTTTGGCATTATATAGTAGAATAGATAAACAACAATGGATCAAATTATTTGATCTGTTTTTGTTTTTTTTGAAGTTCTTTCTTATTTGTACTACATGTGAGGATTTGTAAGCCTATAACTTGATTTGTAAGTCTATACCTTTCATTTAGATTATAAATTCTATTTTTTATGTTTGATTCCAAAATCTTTTGTCCTTATAACCAAAGGACAGTCTATCAGCGTATTTTCCTGGCATCTTTGTTTATTAATTAAAAAATAGTAAATTTCTGAAAAAAAGAATTATAGGACGATGATTTGAAAATTCAGTTTGTCATTTCATTCTTATATGTGTAATTTTCTTTGAAGTTATCAAGACTAGAAAAATCATAAAGTCACGTAAACATTAAGGAACGTGATTTTCACACACAAAAAAATAACTATATCTCAAGGATAATGGCATATCTTGAAGCATATGGAGTTCGAGGACCAACCTCTTCTTTTGGCATTGTCGTGCTACTAGAGACTGTAGTTTACCATTTTGATCAGCCAATGACAATTATATCTCAAAAAGATTTATACTTCTGAAAGAGCCAAAAGTTCTATCACACTTGAATACAGTTGAAAGTAGTTAACAAAGAACGAAACACATTCCTCTTTATTAAAGCGAATACTCAGCTAGCTTTGTAACTGTTCAAATAGGACTAGAAATCAATAAATATTTAGACTGACTGTCATTTAATATGTATATAAAAAAATCCAGGGTGCGCAGCACGGTCCCTTGGGAGCGGGTGGCTACGCCCTTGACTGATAATGAGCATGGATTTGTTGCAGTGAGGATTGGTAATGGTTGTGGAAGCTTTTCATTTGTTAAATTCTTGATTGAAGTTTACCCTTGCATCCACATATCTTAGATCCACTGGGGAATAGATAGTCTCATGGGGGTTATTACAAGAGAATTCTGGACTATCTTATGGTGGAGAGGTGCCAATAATAGTAATGCGTACGGAGCACAGCTGCATGACTGTAGATCATCTGAGTTTCACATTCCACTATTGGGTATAGCTTGTTAACGTTAAGGACATTGCGTGCTACACTCTCTTTGTTGCCACTATTGGTATTATAGTTTTGTCAACGACTAAGGGCATTGTATGCTATACCTCTTTGTAGGTCCAGCTCATTTTTATACATGAATGACTACTGGAAATGAAATGAAATGATTGGGATGATGATGGTGTATGTATATGCACCTTATCACAGTGTTGAAGGTTTGTGAAACCAGGCAATTGGTGATTATGTTTGCTTCCAATCTTTTGGTTTATATTTAATATTTTTTATAGTAACTTGCACTTACTCACAACTACTCATTTTGATTGATTTAGAAGCTTTTAGAGTGTTCATGCAAGGGCACTATGTTTTGATTCCAAGCTTTCTAAGGTTCACAGTATCGGTATCAGAATCGGAATCGGACTATTCCTATGAGTATTGGTATCGGCGATATCGGTAGTATCGGCAGTTTCGGATCGGAGTATCGGATTCTTTGGTATCGGAAAACAAATAATTATTAATAAATTATTTACATTTAAAAACATATACTTTTTACATTTAGGCATAATTTTAAGTATTTTTAGTGTTATTTCGTAGTAGTTTTGAAATTAAATGAAACAGTAGTCACTCTTACCGATTGGTTAACATACAATAGATTGATTTTCTTCTTTTACATGCTTTTACAACTTTATTATGCTTTAAACCCTTGCTGATTTGTCTTTTTCGTTTAATTTTCTTTGCCGAATTGACTGGAAAAGAGACCCCCAATGTCGGTATCGGTCAGTATCGGGTATCGATCGGTATCGGATAGGGACATGCCACACTGTATCGGTATCGGCCGTATCGGATCGGTATTGGCTGATACTGTAAACCATGTTTATATACACGTACACTATTATATGTATATGTATATAGTTTCCTCTTCTTGCACCATTATGTTTTTACTTTTAGTCTTGTATTACGAGAACTTATCATTAAGTAAATAAAGAAAGGCATTCTGGGGGCTTTTTTAATATTTATTTATAAATTGGCATCACTGTGTGCTTGACATAGTACACTTCCCATTATGTGCTTAACCTTGTGCTTTAGAGGAAAAAGAACATTGCTAATTCCTTTGACGACTTGCAGATGACAAGGTTAAGATGTGAAGTGATTCAACCTTTGTTAAATTTATCTGGCCGCCTTCAGCTCATCATGGCACAGGTTTATATTACATTCTTTCTTTCTTTCTATTTAGAGTAACTTAATTTTTTTTTTTTTTTTACATTTGGGCTGGATAATAATGTTTCTCCATGTCAGATTGACAAGGCTGGGAAAAACATTGTTCAAGTACCGCTAGGCGAACATATTAACGATCATAGTGAAGATGATGAGGATGAAAGTATTGATGAATTGGTTTACGGGGAGGAAGATGCATCTCAAAGTGATAGTAGTGATGATGATTAGTGTCAAGTGTGACAGGAATCGTATGTTGATGTATTCTGAGTGATAATTGAGTTCTCATGCGAGTTTATTTAAATAGTGGCGTATAATTAGTAATTTGAGCATCTTACTGGAAAGCCATGTCGAGCACAGTAGCAATGGGTGCCATTCTTGCACCTGTGCACAAAATTTTGTTTCTTATGATCAATGCTGTGGAGGATGATTTGAGCCTTTTCTAATCACTTTTGATGATTCTCCATCTTGCACTGTGGTGGTTAAATTTTGTTATTTGTATTGTCAGTGCATATGCTACTTGTATTGCCATTCTTGCACCACAGTGTTAGGTTAATTTTTTGACCGCATTTTAGCTGTATGGTACTCAGGATGTCGTCAAGGATCAACGTAGGTTGTGAGGTGAATCAACATTTAGTTTTTCTTAGTTAGGGGTGAGCATTATTCGGTTTTGGACCGAAAATCGAACCGAACCGAATAAGAGGTTCGGTTCGGTTTTAAAAAAAATCGGTTCGGTTTCGGTTTTGAAAATACTAAATTTTCTTATTCGGTTTTGGGTTTCGGTTTCGGACCAAAACCGAAAATCGAATAAGAAAATTTAATTAATATATATATATATATATATATATATATATATATATATATATATATATATGTGTGTGTGTGTGTGTGTACTATATATATAAGTATTAATATATATAGGTACATACTAAATATATATAGGTATATACTAAATATGTCTATGTATATTTAGTTACTATATATATTAACAAAAAAAGCTCAAAAAATCAAAAAAAATATGAATAAACCGAATAAACCGAAAACCAAACCGATTTAATTCGGTTCGGTTTGGTTCGGTTTTGGGCCAATTCGGTTTGGTTTTGGTTTTGCTTATTCGGTTTCGGTCCAATTCGATTTTGGGTAATTCAAATTTAGTTTTTGTCGTACTTGGCATTCCTGGATCCTAAATTTTAAATTTTAAACGGGTCAGCACGGGTCGTGTGACATTAGTACTTTTGTTTTTAAGCAGTTCTTTAATATCAACATGCTTGTATATGTATTATTAGGTGCTTTGAACACCAAATAATGTCCAGCTTGTACATCATTAAAAATATTTTTACTAAGGAGAAAATCAACTAAGTACAAAAATAACATTATCGTAAAATGCAATAGTATGTAATGGTAGCATGGGGGGATCCAAGAATTATAGTCATAAGGTGCTTGAGAAAATTTCATGTGGGTGCAAAGTAGCGATACAATTAGCGAGAACATTTATTTTGTAGTACTGTTGATCTGTAATCGTTTGTTAGTCGTTGGTTGGTCGCCATTGAGCGACGGACTTTTTTTGTTATTTTTTCTTTGTTGCTGATCCACACTTTTTTTCTGTAGTGAGTTTACAATTTCCTACAAGGAATTGCATTCATTTCCGAGTGCAATTCAATAATCATGATGACACAAAAAATGGCTAATGTGTTGAGGCGGTCCGGCAAGCCCACGGCCCAACCCGTTCCTCGAAAACCCGTTAGTTGCTTGACCGAACCAACCCGGCCCATTATCATCTCGAACGCCAACTTGGTAATCGCTGACCTACCAGTATCTGTATATATATTAGATTGGGTATCTATGGAGAAAGGATCTCCGTTTGTGATCAGCAAAAATATAAGTGGCCATCTCCAATTGTCCACTTTTTTGGTGAGAGAAACACAGCATTTTGATGTTTGTAACGTTATGTCTCTCTAAAAATATACAAGCCACACTTATAGGAAAATGCTAAGTTTACTACCAAATTTTTACAATCTTCTTACAACTACTCTCTCCCACCCCTTACACATGGATCCCACCGGGTCCCACCACCACTCTCACCCGCCTGCTACATGGGCTCCACCCGGCCCCACCATTTTTTTTCCTCCTCCAATCGAAGTCCGACACGTGTCCGGTTGTAGGAAAGTTGTAAAATTTGGTTGTAGGCATAGCAAAGCTCGCCACACTTTAGCTAAAAGTATAGGTATATACAAAGTACTCAACCTGTCCTTCTATATGTACTCCAACTGCCGATGATTCATCCAACTCCCTTTCCTCTTTGAATCACTCCAGTCAGATATGATAGCTTTTCTCCATAACAAACTTAAATTGAACAGTTTGGTGATTTTAATTAGGACAAATTGTATTAACTATTCCTATATTTTACACTTATTATATAAAATATTCTTACTTCGAAACTAATTACACTGACCATTTCCCTATAGTTTCTATTTTCTATAGAAACTTATAACACTGACCACCCATTTCATAAAATTTCTAAAGGAGAGGGGCGGCCAGTACTGTAATTATTTCGGAATATGAACAGTTCCTGTAATACTTATAAAATATAGGAGAGTACATCAGTGTATTTATTTCTTTTAATTAAGAGTAAACCTATGTTACACAGACGGAGAATGGTGTACGTATCTATATCCTATATATATCTTGTCCGTATTCGTATAACAAAGCTGACTACATATTTTGAAAATATTTGTATCCCGTATCTGTATGTGTCGGTGCAACATACATATAGGTGTTGACACTGCACAAGTTAACACATAAGAAAGAAATCTTTTTTCATCCAGTTTTCTCACGCGCGCGCGAGTTGCCACGCCGCGATGATGGCGAAACATCCACTGCTAGATTGACAGGCTCACATGGATTTCTCATGCATAATGTTCTTGCGCCCTCCCTCTTCTTGAGGCCTGAGAAAAGAGTGATCAAGAAGAATGTGGTGTAGCAAACACAATGATTTGTTTGTATATTTTTACAGCTTTTCTACTTAGATTCTTGATAGACAGATACATAGCATGAAGTCACTCCCCCTATGGGTCCCTAGATGATGTAATCTAATTGACTAGCCAAGTCAATTAATAATCAGCTCACATTAGAATGATTGGGAGGCTACATAGTGCAATAAGAGCTATAAGAGCTTAAATTTGACTACATTTGTTCACAGAGATAGAGATGTAGGGAGGAGAGAAAAGGAAGCAAGCTTATGGTAGACAACATGATGTTGTTGCTATGGCAAAGAGTGTTGAGTTTGGGACCATCATGGAGCCTGTGGCACTGCAGCTGCTCAGTGTCTCTTTTGCTATTCATTGCTGCTCAGCTAATTGAGTCAGCAGTGCTGATGATGGACTAAAGCTTATAAAGAACCTTTCACTTGCCATGCTCATATATCAATGGTGTGGCTCCTCTCCACTCACACTTGAAAACTGATACGATCAGTGGCCAGTTGCATTATGTTTTCTGCTTAAACTAACATTACTGCAAAGAATAAGACAAGTGTGTGATATGATAGTAGTAGAAGAAAAAAAGAAACAAAAAACACTCTTTGAGAGGTTATATATAATCTTCTCAAACCAGGTAATGTTGCAGTTTGAACAACAGTACCAAGCAATGGCACAATTTGTTGGACTTTTTTTTTTTTTTATAATTTTTTTTGCCAAGATCTTTCTTATGATTTTGAGCAAGGACCACCTTGATTGCAACTCACAAAAGAAGTGGTATAATAAACATTAATGACGGGATCTTGATCTCTCTCTATATATGTTGCACGGGTACGAAAAAATTTGTAGCGATCGATATCAGCATAGTGTCCGTATCTGTATCCATTGCCCGACTTGTTAGCACAGCAAGAGAGGCTACAAATTTGTTCGTTCGTGAAAACTAACTACTTCACTTCGGTTCGAATCTCAAATCTCAGGGTCTGCTTGGATTGAGGGTTAAGAGAGTTAAGTGAGGAGAAGTTAAGTGAGGGGGAAATAAAATCATGCTTGGTTTGATGGTGGAGGTTTAGGAGGGAGAGTTATAGAGGATTAAGTGAGGGTTTATTTCACGCTCTTTTATCCATTTTTTAACCCCCCAAATCGGAGGATTAACGAGGGTGATTGAGAGGTTTTGTTTAAAAAGTCACAAATACCCCTTATTTGTTTTATAAAATATCATGATTTTTTTTTTCTCAATATGTTAATCCGTAGCTTCCTAATTTGTGAAGATATTTTGACAATTCTGATTAAAATTTTAATCAAATTTAATTTTATGACATATGTAATAAGGTTATTTTGATAACTATCATATTTTTATTAATCATCCTCTCACTCAAAACCTCCAATCCAAACAAGAGTTATTAAACACCCCCCACTTAACTCTCCCTCCAATCCAAACAAGGTTACTTCCTCTCGTTTAACTCCCCCTCATTTAACTCCACTTAACTCTGCTTATTTTTTTCCCACTCAATCCAAGCAGACCCTCAAGAATTCAACTGCGAGGGTGTGATGTTGTGAGATCAACTTTCAAGAAAAATCTTCAATATTGAGATGTGCTCCAAATTTGCTCATGGGTTGAAGCATTTTGCGGCCTTGAATTCGAAATTGAGTTAAATAGTATCCAATGTAGGACTCTTCAATATTATGTTGGCTTGAATTTGCTAAATTTGGTACAACATATTCGGGGTGTCTTTTCTTCTCCTTTTTTTTTTTCTTTTCTTATATGCTAGTTCAATTTTTTGTTCAGCTTTTTTGATGATACGAGAAAAACTTCTTTTAAAAGTTAAATTTGCTATTAAGTTTTCAAATATAACAACAATAGTAAACCACCGAGTCTAGAAAAAACTCTCTCAAACAATTATACTCCAAGTAAAAATAGAATATTTATTTCGCACACCATCATAAAAGATTTTCAGATTTATTAGTTTCGAAATAATAATTCGTACTAACAATGACGCACGTAGAACTGGGTGATAAATAGGATGCATAATGTTATTTTAGAATTACACAATTTTTTCTTGGTTCAAATAACTCCTATATATTACTTGTACATCAAAATAATATCAATCAATTTCCTACATAAAACTATAGGATTCATGTTGAAATGGTGAGGGTTATATCAATGTGCCCTCTCAAAGTTGGTGGGGAGGTGCACCCAATGGCGAATGGCCTTTCATAGGGGTGGCCAAAAGTGGAACAGCCAGCCATGGAAAAGAGGAGGGAATGTCCCACGACAAACACACACCCCCACTGACCAATCCACCAATGTGGGCCCCAGCATGACGTATGCGACTCCGTGGGCCCCACCAGCAGACAGAGAAAATAGTTTACTGTAACATGTTGAGAAGTTGTTCTTCAAGCATGTGGGTAGTAAAGCGGCTTTGGGTTGCTGGGCAACGGCTCACTGCCGCTGCCAGCTTTTAAAAGTTAACACGCCCCGTTTGAGAGCAATCATGCGTTTCTTCCTTTCCTTTCCTTCTCTCTCATCGCTCACCTCTCCTCCCCCGTGTCCATATTAGGGATGAGCATTCTGTTTATTCTGTTTATAAAAATTTAAATCAAAATCGAACCAAGATTAGTCAATACCGAAATCGAACGGAACCGAATAATCAATTCGGTTTATTCGATTTGCTCGGTTAGAATATTTCTATTGTTTAATAGGTCAGATTCAAAGTTGGGAGTGTGGTTGAATTATATACACACATCGGTTGTATTTTAAAGTTGTGACAAAAGTTATACTATTTGTAAAATTACCAAATTTGACTTCAAAACATACATAGAATTGTTGTTTTTAAAATATACACATTTCTAATCACAAAATATTCATAAAATTGAAAATATTTATATAATTGTACAATTCGGGTTTGGATCGAAATCGAAATCCAAAATCGAAACCGAACCAATTTTTTTTCTCTTCCAAATGGAATCTCTTATATGGTTCCGTTAGGTCAGTTTTAGGGCCAAAAAATGCTCACCCCTAGTCTATATGCTTTCCAAAACCTTCATAAATTCAATGGCCCCTTTTCAGGAATAACTTCTGTTCTAACTTGAACAGGTTGTGCTTAAATACAACTCATGGCATAGCTAATGGGAAAGTGTACATATCCTATTCGGAAATTGGAATTTTTTTTTTCCAGTAAATTTCATATAGAGGGAAGAGTTATAGGTGATTTGCACCTGAGCACTGGCGCCCCTTCTTTTTTTTTTACATTTGGAGTCATGAAACTGGCACCCCATTCTAATTTATGTGCGTGATGGCAGTGTGACTGGCACCCAACTCTATATCTAATTGACTGGCGCCTGTTTTAAAATATTTTCTTTTTATTTTTTGAAATCACACGCACACACAATTGGTGGGCTCGAACCTTGCCGGTCCCTCCGGATGTCCGCTCTAATACCACTAGGCTAGAGAGCTCGGACAAATATTTCCTTAATTTACTACAGCTATGCACATTTTAGGTACAATTTAACTAAAATCATACATGATTATGCTTATTGGTTACTATAAATCATGAATGGAATCATTTATGATTCTTAATGATATTGAAAGAAATAGCAACAGTTCTCTGGATGTTCCTATTTGGTTCAAAACGTCAATATTTTAGCCAACCAGGCTTTGGATATATAATTCAATTCCAATCTGGAACGTTAGTTTTACTAATGCAAACACCTGCCCTAGTGACATTTCTATGAGAACTTTATACGCCAATAGTGGCAGCAAACAAAACATCTTTTCTTTCTAATTTTCTAACAAATGGCTAACAGAGCGTTGAAGTTTGAACAAAAGAAGTGGACATGGTAATATCTCAGCATGCCTCAAGATGTCGAGGGAAAAGAAAATAGTTCATGTAGAACTACCAAGGAAAATGGCCTATACACAAACGTGTATTTGGATTATGCTTATAATAAGAACCCTACCCCACTACCCCCACAAATCATAATTTCTTATTACATAGAGGCTTATATATATATATATATATATATATATATATAGAGAGAGAGAGAGAGAGAGAGAGAGAGAGAGAGAGAGAGAGAGAGAGTTGGACGCCAGGCACACTGGCGCTATACATAATATTAGACTGGAACGCCAGTGCCCTAGCGCCAAATGTACTTTTTTTGGACACCAGTTGCACTGGTGTCCCATCCCTATCCCTTTGTCTGATGTAACCGCATAAAAAGGAAGCTATCTGATATATAAATAATATATATATTGAAACAAGATAAATCTATACTTATTTCTCCATAGAAAATTAAATGTGCTTTCTTTGTTGCTCGAAAATGTAATTTTTTGGACACCAGTTACACTGGCGCCCCAGCCCTTTGTGTATATATATATATATATATATATATATATATATATATATATATATATCAATCCAGCACATGCGGGCTCAGTTAAATCGTGTGTCTCCCGCACACGATTTTTAGCCGGTCGTCATATCATTTTGGACTCTACATGATATATAGATAATATATATATTGAACAAGATAATTATTTTACAGACCCACATTTATTCCTCCATAAGAAATTAAATGTGTTTTCCTCGTTGCTCGAACCTACAACCTCTTAGGGCGATATGCCTCACTCTAACCACTTGAGCTAAAGGTATATATATATATATATATATATATATATATATATATATATATATATATATATAAGGGATAGGGATCCCCTCATTTTTGTATTCCACAATCATCTCATCTTTTACATCCGTTGGATCTTGTTTAAGTCATATAATCTTAATAGTTGATTTTTTAATGGTTAAGATGAGACGACTTAAACAAGATCCAACGGGTCTTACTATGGGGATGTGTCACGCCCCAGAACCAGAATACTGGAGAGCGGGGGCAGACATAGCCAGCTACGTATATTGAAATGGAAACCACCTCGATATACGGTCACGGCTGTCTAGATATATGAGGGTTTACTACAAGCCATCAGTCTCTTATGGTCATGAACAAGCCTAGTGTCTCAATCACAACAAGTAAGTAAGTCGCAAGATGTATGATCACTAAATATACAATGATAAGGCGTCCCAAATATTACATATTCAGCTGATCATGAAGCTAGTCGTTACAAAATGTTAGGACTAGCAAGAGTTTAGTCATACATGATCAACCCTAGGATTTGTTAATCATGTTTACAGCCCGTAGGCAGACAGTAAGTAAAGTGCATCGAGCTAACAGGTGCTCGTCGGCTAAACGCCTCAAAAGAATAGTTTTACAATAAAGTGGGCAAAACAAAAAGGAAAACCCACTCTTGGCCCGGGTTCCGTCTAGTGTTCACCATTGGGCTGGAAGCTTGGTAGATCCTCGGGAGCTGCTCCGAAATCTGGCCACACAAAACCAGCTGGGTCAAAACCCAAAAAGAGCAAGTGCCACAAGGGGGCCACGAAATAAGAACAAAAGCCAGCAATCAGCACAAGAAAAGATAATATTAAAACTCGAATTAAGAAAACATGTCAGGATGATATACGATGAGATAACCATGGAGCTATTCCGATAGCCAGGTTACAACCCGTAAACCAAACAAGGACCGAGGTTGTAACCCTTCATCTGAACAGAGCTTGGTTTCCCACCATTTATCGGCAAGATAATAATACAAGAAATCAAGACAGGAAGCAATCTTGTACGGGATCAAGACATGGCTAGACTGGTTATACTTCATTCAATCAATCACGGCCAAGCAGTTACTACGGCTTACTACTTTAACTAACTAGGGTTATCACAGGCCTAATTACTAACAAGATGCAGTGAGATTGTTCTACAGCCACAAGCCCTGCAGACCATCCAGGCTACCCAGGACGAAAGATTAGGGTTGAATTCAGGTGGGTACATGGTCCAGGAGACGCATGTACCCTTAGGTGACTTAGAGGGTGCAACACCTGACAGTGTGCTGGAAATGCGCCCTACTCGACGGCAGGCTACAATTCCCTGGAGCGCCCAGGTAACGGGATTGCCTGTAGCTGTGTTATCTCTTCATGACTAGTGTGTTATTCTAGTTATTAACCTTAATCCATTTTAGTAGGTACTCCTGACCGTGGTACTCAGGAGTCCCATCCTAGACATGATGCAAGACTTGGACAAGTGGATTTAACAAGCAGGCAAGAAAGAACCACCCACGGTGTCAAGGCAGGTCAAGCTAAATTATCAAGTCATGTTACAGGTCAGGAGTGCGCCGCCACGGGCCACTATCAAGTTATCAAGATAAATCATGTCAGGGCACTTGTCAGGAGTGCGCCACAATGGGCCACTATCAAGTCAGGTTGGTCATGTCAAGAGTGCACCACTAGGGGTCACTGTCGTGTTATGCTAGTTCCTTGTCATACCAAGCCATATACAATAGTCATTCCAAACATATTAAGTAAAATCAAGTTCATGACAAAAGGCGTAAGGATATAAAATGGGCATAAAATATCTAATAAAATATCAGAATACAGGGATATAGAAGAGTCAAGCTTAGAGAAATAAAACCAAAACTCCAAGAGCCAATGGGTTAAGCAGGGGGTCAAGGGGCAGGGCAGCGTACGCACAAAAGTCACGCACACAGGAGAGTTGCGTGTGCGAAAAGTCACGCACGTAGGGGGGACTGCGTGGGCGAAAAGTCACGCACGCAAGGCTCGCTCAAGTCTGCGTACCAAGGCACACTCAAGTCAGCGTACCAAGGCACACTCAAGGGAGTAGCGTACGTGAAAAGTCATGCAGGCTCACTCAAGGCAGCGTACGTGAGAAAGTCACGCAGGCTCACTCAAGGCAGCGTACGTGAGAAAGTCACGCAGGCTCACTCAAGGCAGCGTACGTGAGAAAGTCACGCAGGCTCACTCGAGGCAGCGTACGTGAGAAAGTCACGCAGGCTCACTCGAGGCAGCGTACATGAGAAAGTCACGCAGGCTCACTCAAGCAGCGTACGTGAGAAAGTCACGCAGGCTCACTCAAGGCAGCGTACGTGAGAAAGTCAAGCAGGCTCACTCAAGCAGCGTACGTGAGAAAGTCACGCAGGCTCACTCAAGGCAGCGTACGTGAGAAAGTCACGCAGGCTCACTCAAGCAGCGTACGTGAGAAAGTCACGCAGGCTCACTCAAGACAACGTACGTGAGAAAGTCACGCAGGCTCAAGGAGACACGCTTCCAACAGGAAGCGTACTCAAGTCTGCGTACGCAGCGCTAAAGAGCGCGCGTAGCTCAGTGTGCGTGAGCTAAGAAGCTCTGCACACTGCTCACTGTCTTCTCCAAACAACAAGAACACCATGGCAGAACCCAAAACTTCAAAACAACATAACTTGGTCATCCGAACTCCAAATCCGAATTTCCAAAGTTCCAACTTGGGTGAAATTAAACTCTCTTCCACATAGAAACATCAGAACCCACAAAACTCCAACCGAAATAGATCAAAACATACAAAAATCCAAAATAGGAATAACTAGATTTAGAACAATGGAGGCTCCAAATCACAAAATGCCAAGAACTAATGTTGATCACTATGTCCTAGTCTAGCAAATGGACAAAGAAAATATGGTTCTCATGTGGTGGCAAGATGCACTTGCCTAAGGGTTGGAGAGTTGTGTGGAGGAAGAAGTAGAAGAAGAAGAAGAAGAAATTAATGGTGGTTATGAAGAGAGAGAAGAGGTTGGTGGAGTTATAAAGAGGGTGTTGTGGTGTTTTTGAGGGTGGAGCTTAGGGCTATGGTGTTCCAACACATAAACCAAACCAAACCGATTCCAAACCAATTAAAATCGAGCCAAGCCCAAAACCTAAAATACGAGAAATACCGAAATTCCACAAGTTAAAAAAAATAAAAATATATGCCAAAATTCAGATACGAGTATAAATACGAAATACGGAAAATACGAAAAATGAGGGTGACAACTCTACCCACCTTAAAAGAATTCCGTCCTCGAAATTTAATCAGGGAGCTAGAGATTGCCACGACAAGCTATACTAAGCACATGCAAGTTACACTAAGCAGTTCAATCATACAATCATACAATGCAAGCAAGAAAGGGAAAACGTAAGGCATAAGAAAGACATTATACCTCACGAGTCAAACAGGTAGGGATATCGCGATCGGATGTCGTCCTCACGCTCCCACGTTGACTCACCTAGAGAGTGATGACCCCAAGCAACACGGACTAATTTAATAGTCTTGTTCTTGAGTATCTTTTCCCTCAGGTCTAAAATAGATACGGGCCTCTCCTCATACGAAAGGTTGGTACTAACAACCAATTCCGAATGATCTAGGATGTGGCTCGGGTCTGGAATATACCGTCGTAATTGGGATACATGGAATACATCATGTACCTCACTTAGCGACGGCAGAAGAGCGAGACGATAGGATACATCTTCTACTCGCTCCAGAATAATGAACGGCCCTATATACCTAGGACTAAGCTTTCCCCGCACGCCAAAGTGAATGACGCCGCGGTTAGGCGAGATCCTAAGGAATACATGGTCGCCGACAGCAAATTCTAAGGGACGCCGATGAGCATCGGCCCAATGGCGCTGGCGGTCCTGGGCAACTCGGAGGTGATCTCTGACCTTTCTGACCACTTCAACCGTCTTGGAAATTAATTCGGGTCCGAGCATCTGCCTCTCCCCGATATCGTTCCATGCTAGCGGGGATCTACACTTCCTGCCATAAAGAGCCTCGAAGGGTGCCATCTGGATACTGGCCTGATAACTGTTGTTGTACGAGAATTCCACCAGGTGCAGATGATCCTTCCACGAACCACCGAAGTCAAGGGTACAAGATCTCAACATATCTTCAAGAGTCTGGATTGTGCGCTCTGATTGACCATCCGTCTGTGGGTGATAAGCTGAGCTGAACTGAAGGCGAGTCCCCAAACTCTTCTGCAAGCTGCGCCAAAAGTGTGATGTGAATCTTGAATCCCTGTCCGAGGTGATGCTGACTGGCACACCGTGAAGCCTGACGATCTGCCTGAGATACATCTCTGCTAACTGTGCCATCGACTGTCCAACTCTGAATGGGAGAAAGTGTGCCACCTTGGTAAGCCTGTCCACAATCACCCAAATGGCATCTCTGCCGGCCGGAGATCTGGGCAATCCGGTCACGAAATCCATGGTTATATGTTCCCATTTCCATTCTGGGATCGGTAAGGGCTGAAGAAGTCCAGCGGGCCTCTGATGTTCAGCTTTAACCTGTTGGCAAACCAAACACCGAGAGACAAACCGGGCTATCTCCCTCTTTATGCCATTCTACCAGAAATGCTGACGGATATCACGGTACATCTTCGTACCACCCGGATGAATAGAATATTACGAACTGTGTGCCTCTGCCATGACTTCCTGTCTGATATCTCCACTGGGCCCATAAAGACGAGTGCCGTGCCGAAGTGTACCGTCTTCATGGATACATAACTCTAGCCTTCTTCCTGCTTCACACTCTACTCGGAGTCGCTGGAGCTTGGAATCTGTTAACTGCGCCATCCGGATCCTCTCAACTATGCTGGACTGAACCTGTAGACTGGCCATCAATGCCACGCTGGTTGGAAGAACCACTTCGATTCTCATCTTCTGAAGATCTGCCAATAATTCTGGTTGCGCCGTCAGAAAATAAACTCCGGCTCTCCTGCTCAATGCATCTGCTACAACGTTGGCCTTCCCTGGATGATACTGCAAATCCATATCATAGTCTACCAATAGCTCGAGCCATCTTCTCTGCCGTATGTTAAGGTCCTTCTGGGTGAAAACATACTTCAGGCTCTTATGATCAGTAAAGATCTCTACTCTATCCCCGTACAAGTAGTGTCTTCACAACTTCAAAGCAAACACTACCGCCGCCAATTCCAAGTCGTGGGTCGGATAATTCTTCTCATGATCACGAAGCTGCCGTGACGCATAAGATATTACCTTCCCATGCTGTATCAAGACACACCCCAATCCTCTGCCTGAAGCGTCGTAATAAACTGTGAATCCTCCGGTCCTATCTGGAAGGGTGAGAATGGGAGCCGTTATCAAACCTCGTTTCAACTTCTTAAATGATTCCTGGCACTCTGCTGTCCAAACAAACGGCACATCCTTGCGGGTCAACTGGGTCATCGGCGCTGAAATCTTTGCGAAATCTGAAACAAACCGTCGGTAGTAGCCGGCCAATCCAAGGAAGCTGCGAACCTCTGCCACTGAGCTGGGTACCGGCCATGACTCGATAGCCACAATCTTCTGGGGATCCACTTCCACTCCTCCTCGGGTAATGATGTGACCCAAGTACGAAATGCGATCGAGCCAGAACTCGCATTTACTGAACTTGGCGTACAACTGATGCTCCCTAAGCGTCTGGAGGACGACTCTGAGATGCTGCTCATGCTCCGCCTCACTTTTGCTGTAGACCAGGATATCATCCAAGAACACAATCACAAACTGGTCCAAGTAAGGCATGAAAATGCGATTCATGAGGTCCATGAACACTGCCGGCGCATTGGTCGCTCCAAAGGGCATAACTAGAAACTCCCAATGCCCGTACCTCGATCTGAACGCCGTCTTCGGGATGTCCTGCTCTCTGACTCTGATCTGGTGGTATCCTGATCGTAAGTCGATCTTCGAGAACACTGAAGCCCTTCTGAGTTGATCAAACAAGTCATCTATCCTCGGAAGAGGGTATCTGTTCTTGATTGTCACCGAATTCAAGGTACGATAATCAACACATAGCCTGGACGTACCATCCTTCTTTTTCACAAGAAGCATCGGGGCTCCCCAAGGCGATCCACTAGCACGGATGAATCCCTTGGTCCTCAGTTCTTCAATCATCTTGTACAAAATCTCCAACTCTGAAGGCGCCATTCTGTAAACTCTTTCTGACACTGGTGCTGTCCCAGGAATCAAGTCTATAGTGAACTCAATCTCCCGCTCTGGCGGCATCCCTGGAAGCTCCTCTGGAAAGACATCTGAAAACTCATCGACTATCCTGGGCAACTGCACTGCTGCTACTGCCATCCGCAATGCTGGGGAAGATGGCTCCACTGCGCCTCTGGAAAACGAAAACTCTGGCTCGCCGGGGATACTAAAAACAACTCTGCCAATATGGCAGTCTATCCTAGCATACTGGTTCCTCAACCAATCTATGCCTAGGACTACATCATAGTCTGCCATAGGAAACTCTATGAAACTAGCGGGGAACTCCCTACCGCTAACTACGATCCGATACGAGGAAAATACTCGATCTACTCCCACAAGACCATTACCAGTAAGTATATTGAGCCTCACTGATAATGACTCGGGCTCCAATCCTATTCGTGTCACGAATCGTGCAGACATGAATGAATGCGATGCACCAGAATCAAACAATACCGAAGCTGGAAAGGAGTTGACGAGAATAGTACCTACCACAACCTCACCTGGTGCAACTTCTTCTTTTATAGCCATCATCATGGCCTGACCTTGTCCTATGGCTGCTAGTCCCCTCTGCTGGAAACCTCTCTGCCTATTCTGGGTCTGAGCTTGGGCTTGTGCATACTGCTGGCGGTGCTGCTGCTGGAATGCCTGAGACTGAGGCGGCAAGGGCCTCGAAGACTGATACTGCTGCTGCTGAACTGGTGCTGGGGCAGGTCCTCTCACCGAAGAGCTAGAAGGGTTGGATGCTGACGAACCACCTCTATTCGGGCAAGCCCCAACCCTATGATCTGCTGCTCCACAAGCCAGGCACAATCCCTGCGCCCTGCGACAATCTGCCACCACATGTCCTGGCTTCCTGCAATGAGAACATCCCATCGCGGAAGTCTGCTTCTGCTTCTGCTGCTGCGGGTACGTCGGGATCGAATGCTGAACCGACGTTACTGAGGCCGCCCGCCTCGGAGTTCTAATGGTCAATCCCCTAGCTGCCGGGGCTGGAGCTGATGATTGGTGCATCTGACTGTGGGACCGCTTCCTACCTCCGGTCCTATCCACAATCCTCTAGGAGGTATACTCATGCCTCCTAGCTGCTCTTAAGACTGCATCGAACGTCTGGTGCTCGAACTGTTCCACTGCCAACAAGATCTCCAAATGCAGCCCCTGCTGGAACCGTTGGGCTCTATCGAGCTCGATTGCCACCAGGGTGGGGGCAAACCTACTCAGCCTAGAAAACTCGGTCGCATAACCATCGACCGTCCTGCCTCCCTGCTTCAAGTTGGTAAATCTGGTCTGCAGGTCGTACCGAGCCACAGTATCAAAGTACTTCGTCTGGAATCTCTCCCTAAATACTGCCCAAGCAATGGGTGCCACTAATCCCATGGCCTGCGTCGCCCACCAATTGCGAGCTAAGTCCAACAACTGTAGGCGTACCACCGCCACCTTCTCATTCTCAGGTGTCCTAGCCGCTTCCAGAACCACCTCGGTATCCTGAAGCCATGCATCCGCGGCAATCGCATCCTCGGTGCCGTCGAAGAAAGGAGGGTTCAATCGCTTGAAGCTGTTCGCCGCCTGATTCCCTAGAGGTCCGTCTCTGGTCAAAGTATCTTGAACTGTCTGGTACAGGACGTCGCTTCGACGATCCTGGGAAGCTATCAAGGTTCTGATGAGGCCTACTAAGGTACCATCATCTGGCTCTGCGGGCTGGACGGGCCGAACTGGTGACTCTCCTCCAGTAGGCACAACTCTGGAGGCTACACCGGAATGCTGGGCTTGATCTCCGGGTTACTGTTGATCCACGGGAAGTGCTCCACCTTGTCGATCGGGATGACCAGGTACAGTACCGCTGAAGAAGACGACACAGGGAACAATAAGGAAAGGACCAGGACAGATCAACGATATAAGCACATGATCAGGGCAAGAATCCAGGAATTCAGAGGATACGAACAGAGATCAAGAACGAGTACTGATTGAGACATCTATCTGGTAAACCCCCACATATCTTGATTTACAAGACCTGCATGGGCCACCACTTAAACCATGTCACGCCCCAGAACCAGAATACTGGAGAGCGGGGGCAGACATAGCCAGCTACGTATATTAAAATAGAAACCACCTCGATATACGGTCACGACTGTCTAGATATATGAGGGTTTACTACAAGCCATCAGTCTCTTATGGTCATGAATAAGCCTAGTGTCTCAATCACAACAAGTAAGTAAGTCGCAAGATGTATGATCACTAAATATACAATGATAAGGCGTCCCAAATATTACATATTCAGCTGATCATGAAGCTAGTCGTTACAAAATGTTAGGACTAGCAAGAGTTTAGTCATACATGATCAATCCTAGGATTTGTTAATCATGTTTACAGCCCGTAGGCAGACAGTAAGTAAAGTGCATCGAGCTAACAGGTGCTCGTCGGCTAAACGCCTCAAAAGAATAGTTTTACAATAAAGTGGGCAAAACAAAAAGGAAAACCCACTCTTGGCCCGGGTTCCGTCTAGTATTCACCATTGGGCTGGAAGCTTGGTAGATCCTCGGAAGCTGCTCCGAAATCTGGCCACACAAAACCAGCTGGGTCAAACCCCAGAAAGAGCAAGTGCCACAAGGGGGCCACGAAATAAGAACAAAAGCCAGCAATCAGCACAAGAAAAGATAATATTAAAACTCGAATTAAGAAAATATGTCAGGATGATATACGATGAGATAACCATGGAACTATTCCGATAGCCAGGTTACAACCCGTAAACCAAACAAGGACCGGGGTTGTAACCCTTCATCTGAACAGAGCTTGGTTTCCCACCATTTATCGGTAAGATAATAATGTAAGAAATCAAGACAGGAAGCAATCTTGTACGGGATCAAGACATGGCTAGACTGGTTATACTTCATTCAATCAATCAGGGCCAAGCAGTTACTACGGCTTACTACTTTAACTAACTAGGGTTATCACAGGCCTAATTACTAACAAGATGCAGTGAGATTGTTCTACAGCCACAAGGCCTGCAGACCATCCAGGCTACCCAGGACGAAAGATTAGGGTTGAATTCAGGTGGGTACATGGTCCAGGAGACGCATGTACCCTTAGGTGACTTAGAGGGTGCAACACCTGACAGTGTGCTGGAAATGCGCCCTACTCGACGGCAGGCTACAATTCCCTGGAGTGCCCAGGTAACGGGATTGCCTGTAGCTGTGTCATCTCTTCATGACTAGTGTGTTATTCTAGTTATTAACCTTAATCCATTTTAGTAGGTACTCCTGACCGTGGTACTCAGGAGTCCCATCCTAGACATGATGCAAGACTTGGACAAGTGGATTTAACAAGCAGGCAAGAAAGAACCACCCACGGTGTCAATGCAGGTCAAGCTAAATTATCAAGTCATGTTACAGGTCAGGAGTGCGCCGCCACGGGCCACTATCAAGTTATCAAGATAAATCATGTCAGGGTACTTGTCAGGAGTGTGCCACAACGGGCCACTATCAAGTCAGGTTGGTCATGTCAAGAGTGCACCACTAGGGGTCACTGTCGTGTTATGCTAGTTCCTTGTCATACTAAGCCATGTACAATAGTCATTCCAAACATATTAAGTAAAATCAAGTTCATGACAAAAGGCGTAAGGATATAAAATGGGCATAAAATATCTAATAAAATATCAGAATACAGGGATATAGAAGAGTCAAGCTTAGAGAAATAAAACCAAAACTCCAAGAGCCAATGGGTTAAGCAGGGGGTCAAGGGACAGGGCAGCGTACGCACAAAAGTCACGCACGCAGGAGAGCTGCGTGTGCGAAAAGTCACGCACGCAGGGGGGGCTGCGTGGGCGAAAAGTCACGCACGCAAGGCTCGCTCAAGTCTGCGTACCAAGGCACACTCAAGTCAGCGTACCAAGGCACACTCAAGGGAGTAGCGTACGTGAAAAGTCACGCAGGCTCACTCAAGGCAGCGTACGTGAGAAAGTCACGTAGGCTCACTCAAGGCAACGTACGTGAGAAAGTTACGCAGGCTCACTCAAGGCAGCGTACGTGAGAAAGTCACGCAGGCTCACTCAAGGCAGCGTACGTGAGAAAGTCACGCAGGCTCACTCGAGGCAGCGTACATGAGAAAGTCACGCAGGCTCACTCAAGGCAGCGCACGTGAGAAAGTCACACAGGCTCACTCAAGCAGCGTACGTGAGAAAGTCACGCAGGCTCACTCAAGGCAGCGTACGTGAGAAAGTCAAGCAGGCTCACTCAAGCAGCGTACGTGAGAAAGTCACGCAGGCTCACTCAAGGCAGCGTACGTGAGAAAGTCACGCAGGCTCACTCAAGCAGCGTACGTGAGAAAGTCACGTAGGCTCACTCAAGGCAGCGTACGTGAGAAAGTCACGCAGGCTTAAGGAGACACGCTTCCAACAGGAAGCGTACTCAAGTCTGCGTACGCAGCGCTAAAGAGCGCGTGTAGCTCAGTGTGCGTGAGCTAAGAAGCTCTGCACACTGCTCACTGTCTTCTCCAAACAGCAAGAACACCATGACAGTACCCAAAACTTTAAAATAACATAACTTGGTCATTCGAACTCTAAATCCGGATTTCCAAAGTTCTAACTTGGGTGAAATTAAACTCTCTTCCACATAGAAACATCAGAACCCACAAAACTCTAACCGAAATAGATCAAAACATGCAAAAATCCAAAAATAGGAATAACTAGATCTAGAACAATGGAGGCTCCAAATCACAAAATGCCAAGAACTAATGTTGTCACGACCCGTACCCTGATTAGGGGTACGAGAACGTGGGTACGTCCAGCCTACGCCGCAGTGTCGGCGGTAGAACGCTGTATAGGTCATCTATAACAACTAACATCTAACAATAAGACATATAAACCTGTCATCTCCGCACGGAGGTATAACATAACATCTCAACTCTATATCTCAAATACAAGTCTAGGAAAGATAAAGATAGAACATGATATGGAATCAGATGAAAGGAAGAACTGAATATATATAGAGTTATCACACCACACAAGTAGATGTCCAACACAAATAAGTACAAGACCTGAAATATAACTAAGTCACAACTAACAATCGGAACAGTCCGATACAAAATAAAAACTGTAAACACTAGACTAGACTAGGCACCCTCTACTGAGCTAGATGCTCCTCAGGATCCTGAAGGTCACCCTCATGTGTCCCATAGAAGGTAGGACAGTCACCATCATCATCTGTAATATTTTCAACAGGCCCAGTCAGGACAGGAACGAGCACAATACATCTCACACAGTTCATATCAGGTTGGGAAATGTAAAGCATGCATAGAGTAAGATACATGAACTGTAAAGAATATATGTAAAACGAGAGAGATTTGATAACTGGAAATATCTATATATATGATAAGTAAGAACTGTAGGTAACCTGTGATTTAGAGCATGATATGGTTATATAAACGGGCTTAGGACATATACAAGATTTCACAAGATTTCACATGAATTTGTACAAGATGGGATTTGATCACATAACCATTTTCTACTCACCCTCCCCAATCAATACACAAGGATCCAGTCAAGTTACGTTACTTTGTACAAGAGGTTTTTATCATGTTTGCTCACGTGATCATGAGAGTACAAGATTGCACAAGAGTATACATGAAAGCGGTGTACATGAAATACAAGATGTTCGTGAAAAGCACATGACAACTGTATCTGATGCACCCCGAGGGAGATAACATCGCATGACAAGATCCATATAGTACCAATCCGTGATAATGACGTGACAGCATCATGTAAGGTATTCTAGAGCAAGAATATAAATCCTAACAAGTATGAAAAGATCAGAGAATGTACTCGCCTGTCACCCTGTATGACTGATATGAATATATGTCCGAACTGGTGTCACAGAGTCCTATTTAGAGTAAAACAGGTCAACATATCCACAATGGTAAAAATAGAGTATACAATGCATACTACATGATTCTAGGTCAATCTGGTCAAAAGTCAACTCTTGGTCAACTCTAAAGTCAAACTAGTCAAAGTTAGGTCAACACTAGTCAACTAGTTAGGGTTTTAGTCAAACTAGTCAAAGTAGTTGTTTTAGGTCATTCCTAGTCATTTCTAGGTTAACTAGGTCACTTTTGACCTAAGGTTGACTTTGGTCAACCCTTAGTCAACAAGGGTCAACAAGTGGGTTTAGGGTCATTAGGGTTAGCCCCTAGCCATAGGCTAATGATCCTAGGCCATAGGCCATAGTCATAGGTTTTCATATAAACCTATACCTAGTAAGTTATATATATATACATGTCTATATATATATATATATAGATATATACAAGTCTATCTACTACCCATTTATATATCAATATATGAATACTATATATAATACCATCACCCACATATATATATATATAAAATGATACTACATGAGAACTAATACAAATATATATATATATATCATATATATATATATACATATATATATATATATATATATATATATATATATATATATATATATATATATATATATATATATATATATATATATATATATATAACTTATATATATTATATATATATAGAGAGGGAAGAAAGAGGGAGAATTAGAGTGAGAGAGAGTGAATGAGAGAGAGGGTGAGACAGTGAGAGAGAGGGAGAGAGGTCTGGAATAGGGTCAGGACAGGGGGGGGTGTGTCTACTAGCCTTGATGATGCCCCAAAGCTTGTGACCTTGTTGGCTAGCCTTCCACAGTCTCTTCTAGGTACTAGGATTTCAATGCAAAAGATTTGAGTGGATTTGGAGTTAAAATGAACAAGTTATGGGTGTTTGAAGTGGAGGAGTTTTCAAGGTTTCATGAAGTTGTAAAAATGGCTTAAATGAATGATGGGGTGTGCATATAGGATGGGGGTGTTGTTGGCTGCCATGGGGGGGGGGGGGGGTAGGGGTAGGCTATAGGGCCCCTTTCCACCTTGCAAAGCTTAGCCCCTAAGGCTTTGACTAAGGGGGTTAGATATTTAGGTTCTAAATATCTAAAAAGTGAAATATCTAGATATTTATCTAACTAGATATTTATACATAAGGCTAATATCTAATCATTAGTCTTCTAGGTTAGTGGCTAACCTCTAGATTAGGGTAAATAGGTTAGGGATCATCAAGTCACAAATCAAAAGTCCAGGAATAGTAAAATCTCACTAATCCTTCTTAATTCCTAGAAAATTACCAAAATACCCCCTTAGGCTAAAACCACTAAAATGATATTCTAAGCCTATGGTCAAGTTCTCATGGTCATGGCAACTTCTAGGTTAGAGAAAACTAGGATTTACACTAAGTTATACTAACCAAAATCACAAAGTCATAAGTCATGACTTAGCATAACTTTAGAAATGGTTTAACTACACTAATAATCACCAAAAATCATATCATGACTAAAATACTATTAATTAATAATAAAAAATAATAAATTTTCAAAAATCCCCAATTTCAGAAAATTGGGTGCTACAAGTCTACCCTCCTTAGAAAATTTCGTCCTCGAAATTAGAATGGTCATACTCCTTCTAGGTCAAACACTCAACAATCAAAGTCAGAGTTACTACTTAGCAGCATACAAGGTCAACAAGTAAAATGTGGATAGTAGACCTATACTGGGTCATGTCCAATAAATTGGACTGGCAGGTTTAGGTCAAGGGTGTCCTCAATTTAAATTGGAATCAAAAGTAACTCTATGGGGTAATTTAGGATGAAGTCTTGTATCAGGAAAGTCGTACTAAGCAATTGAAGTATAAAATGGTGTGCCTTAGTGGGATACTAAGGTCATGGGTGTAGGTTGTCAAGTCTAGGTCATGCCTGTGAAATTGGTTTTGAGAAAACAACTAGTCTTGTGCTCCTAATTTAAAAGTCATGGTAATGTGCCTACGATGATCATAATTAGAGTGGGAATGGTCAATGGCCTAAATTTAAACCAGAAGTTGTGATGCAATAGTAGTACAAGGATAGGTTAAATGGGATAGTCTGTGACTATGGGTATTAGACTAGGTAGGTAAGAAAACAATGAATCAATAGGGTTAAGAGGTTTACCATTCTATGGTTAGAGCTACTCTTCTAAGTCAAAGGTATAGCACATACATCAATTCATTCCTAAAGGATTATATTAACAATTAGAGCTACTCCTACTCCTACTCCTACTCCCACTCCTAAGTAAGAGATAAAATCAAAAGAACTATCAGGTCAAATTCATCAAAAATAAGAAATAGGTAGGAGCATATGGAATTGGATTTCAAGACAGATATAATGAAACAAGATGGAAATAGATTTGAAAGAACAGAACCTGCAAGTGGCTCCATCCATGTAGAATAATATATGAAAGCGAACCAAAGTACAATAGGTTGATCAGACCATCATGCACCGGCCCTGATTAGACAATATGTTAGTGGGTACTAGCCCCCAATAAAATATGTCGTGATCAAGCTCGATAAAATATAAGCTTGTAAAACTAAGGCTAAATTAGCAGTAAAGAAGGTCAAAATATAAGGGAGGTAATGATGAATAAGGTTAAATAGTCCAAGATCCCTTAAACATCAAAGAGTGAGGGTGAATTAAAACAAGAGGAAAAGGGTTTTCAATATCGAAGTTCAAAATAAGATTCTCAAGGGTCGTCCCGAAATCTCTCATGAAATCCTAACAGTGATTGAGTATACTCTCATCCTAATACCTTAATTCCTATATTCTATCGCAAGCTCGTAGCAGTACAACTAAGTCGTCGTGCTACTACGAAATCGCACAAATGCGACTCTCGACCTGCGTGGGCCACCACAAAAACGTGTCACGACCCGCACCCTGATTAGGGGCACGAGAACGTGGGTACGTCCAGCCTACGCCGCAGTGTCGGCGGTAGAACGCTGTATAGGTCATCTATAACAACTAACATCTAACAATAAGACATATAAACCTGTCATCTCCGCACGGAGGTATAACATAACATCTCAACTCTATATCTCAAATACAAGTCTAGGAAAGATAAAGATAGAACATGATATGGAATCAGATGAAAGGAAGAACTGAATATATATAGAGTTATCACACCACACAAGTAGATGTCCAACACAAATAAGTACAAGACCTGAAATATAACTAAGTCACAACTAACAATCGGAACAGTCCGATACAAAATAAAAACTGTAAACACTAGACTAGACTGGGCACCCTCTACTGAGCTAGATGCTCCTCAGGATCCTGAAGGTCACCCTCATGTGTCCCATAGAAGGTAGGACAGTCACCATCATCATCTGTAATATTTTCAACAGGCCCAGTCAGGACAGGAACGAGCACAATACATCTCACGCAGTTCATATCAGGTTGGGAAATGTAAAGCATGCATAGAGTAAGATACATGAACTGTAAAGAATATATGTAAAATGAGAGAGATTTGATAACTGGAAATATCTATATATATGATAAGTAAGAACTGTAGGTAACCTGTGATTTAGAGCATGATATGGTTATATAAACGGGCTTAGGACATATACAAGATTTCACATGAATTTGTACAAGATGGGATTTGATCACATAACCATTTCCTACTCACCCTCCCCAATCAATACACAAGGATCCAGTCAAGTTACGTTACTTTGTACAAGAGGTTTTTATCATGTTTGCTCACGTGATCATGAGAGTACAAGATTGCACAAGAGTATACATGAAAGCGGTGTACATGAAATACAAGATGTTCGTGAAAAGCACATGACAACTGTATCTGATGCACCCCGAGGGAGATAACATCGCATGACAAGATCCATATAGTACCAATCCGTGATAATGACGTGACAGCATCATGTAAGGTATTCTAGAGCAAGAATATAAATCCTAACAAGTATGAAAAGATCAGAGAATGTACTCGCCTGTCACCCTGTATGACTGATATGAATATATGTCCGAACTGGTGTCACAGAGTCCTATTTAGAGTAAAACAGGTCACAACATATCCACAATGGTAAAAATAGAGTATACAATGCATACTACATGATTCTAGGTCAATCTGGTCAAAAGTTAACTCTTGGTCAACTCTAAAGTCAAACTAGTCAAAGTTAGGTCAACACTAGTCAACTAGTTAGGGTTTTAGTCAAACTAGTCAAAGTAGTTGTTTTAGGTCATTCCTAGTCATTTCTAGGTTAACTAGGTCACTTTTGACCTAAGGTTGACTTTGGTCAACCCTTAGTCAACAAGGGTCAACAAGTGGGTTTAGGGTCATTAGGGTTAGCCCCTAGCCATAGGCTAATGATCCTAGGCCATAGGCCATAGTCATAGGTTTTCATATAAACCTATACCTAGTAAGTTATATATATATACATGTCTATATATATATATAGATATATACAAGTCTATCTACTACCCATTTATATATCAATATATGAATACTATATATAATACCATCACCCACATATATATATATAAAATGATACTACATGAGAACTAATACAAATATATATATATATATATATCATATATATATATACATATATATATATATATATATATATATATATATATATATATATATAAAACTTATATATATTATATATATATATATAGAGAGGGAAGAAAGAGGGAGAATTAGAGTGAGAGAGAGTGAATGAGAGAGAGGGTGAGACAGTGAGAGAGAGGGAGAGAGGTCTGGAATAGGGTCAGGACAGGGGGGGTGTGTCCACTAGCCTTGATGATGCCCCAAAGCTTGTAACCTTGTTGGCTAGCCTTCCACAGTCTCTTCTAGGTACTAGGATTTCAATGCAAAAGATTTGAGTGGATTTGGAGTTAAAATGAACAAGTTATGGGTGTTTGAAGTGGAGGGGTTTTCAAGGTTTCATGAAGTTGTAAAAATGGCTTAAATGAATGATGGGGTGTGCATATAGGATGGGGGTGTTGTTGGCTGCCATGGGGGGGGGGGGGGGGTAGGGGTAGGCTATAGGGCCCCTTTCCACCTTGCAAAGCTTAGCCCCTAAGGCTTTGACTAAGGGGGTTAGATATTTAGGTTCTAAATATCTAAAAAGTGAAATATCTAGATATTTATCTAACTAGATATTTATACATAAGGCTAATATCTAATCATTAGTCTTCTAGGTTAGTGGCTAACCTCTAGATTAGGGTAAATAGGTTAGGGATCATCAAGTCACAAATCAAAAGTCCAGTAATAGTAAAATCTCACTAATCCTTCTTAATTCCTAGAAAATTACCAAAATACCCCCTTAGGCTAAAACCACTAAAATGATATTCTAAGCCTATGGTCAAGTTCTCATGGTCATGGCAACTTCTAGGTTAGAGAAAACTAGGATTTACACTAAGTTATACTAACCAAAATCACAAAGTCATAAGTCATGACTTAGCATGACTTTAGAAATGGTTTAACTACACTAATAATCACCAAAAATCATATCATGACTAAAATACTATTAATTAATAATAAAAAATAATAAATTTTCAAAAATCCCTAATTTTAGAAAACTGGGTGCTACAAATGTTGATCACTATGTCCTAGTCTAGCAAATGGACAAAGAAAATATAGTTCTCATGTGGTGGCAAGATGCACTTGTCTAAGGGTTGGGGAGTTGTGTGGAGGAAGAAGAAGAAGAAGAAGAAATTAATGGTGGTTATGAAGAGAGAGAAAAGGTTGGTGGAGTTATAAAGAGGGTGTTATGGTGTTTTTGAGGGTGGAGCTTAGGGCTATGGTGTTCCAACACATAAACCAAACCAAACCGATTCCAAACCAATTAAAACCGAGCCAAGCCCAAAACCCAAAATACGAGAAATACCGAAATTCCACAAGTTGAGAAAAATAAAAATATATGCCAAAATCCAGATACGAGTATAAATACGAAATACGAAAAATACGGGAAATGAGGGTGACAGGATGCTTGGAGGATGCAAAAAAAGGAAGGATCCGGTGTGTGTGTGTGTGTGTGTGTATATATATATATATATATATATATATATATATATATATATATATATATATATATATATATAACGTCTTTCACATACGAGAGATTGTTTAAGGAATAGTTACGGGCAAGACGTTGAAGTGTGTTCGGTCCAACAACGACGGTGAATACATTGGTCCCTTTAATGCTAGCTTACTGCAAAGACCAAGAAATTTGACACCAAAAGACTCCGCCAAAGACACCTCAGCTTAATGGTGTAGTGGAGCGTATGAGCATATCACTGGTGGAGAGGGTACGTATTTGCTGTCAAAAGCAAATTTCTCGGACAATTATTGGGGTGAGGTTCTCAACACAGCTACTTATACTATTAATTTATCTTCTAGTAAGGGTACATATTTGCTGTGAAAAATAAACTTGTTGGACAGTTATAGGGGTGGGGCTCTCAATATTGCTGCTTATGCTATTAATTTGTCTTCTACTGCTCCTTTGCGGGATGATGTGCCTGATAAAGTATGGTACGATAAGGTGCCATCATACAACCACCTTCGAGTGTTTGGTTGTAAGACCTTCGTGAATGTATCGAAGGACGAGAGATCCAAACTTGAGCCGAATATGAGTCATTGCGTCTTTGGCGGCTATGGTTGGGTTAAGTTTGGCTATAAACTCTATGACCTGGTAGAAATAAAGCGCTATAGAAGTAGGAACGTGGTGTTCGTCGAGGATCAGACCATGACCAACACTCAGTATTTTGAGATGTCTTCTGAGGTTGAGGAACTGCGTAAGTTAGAGTCATTTATGTCACGTCCCGACCAGCTAAATCGTTCGTCCTCACATCGATTGAGCCGAATCGATCGTCCTCGCTGGGACGTGATGTCGTACGAGTATGGAGTTGCGCTCGTACAAGGCAAGATGATTCAATATTAAAATGTTATCTCAATTCACAATATTTGTACCGAAAGAAAGCAGAGTCATATTGAAGTTACACAGAGTATACGAAATAATTCTTTTATTTAATATGCAGCGAAATAAACTGGCTCTTGCTAGCCCCAATAATTATGCTAAATTGGATTACAACACTCATAACCACTATTGCTCACGAAGGATCTCGACATTCCATACATCATGTTTTTTATATCCCGGCTGCATCTTCATGTTGTAAATCTGAGTCCTGACACTTCAACACGTACAAGTCGCTTCAGTACCTTGGGGGTTGGGATATTAGTACACAATTCGTACTAGTGAATGTAAACCCACTCGCCTAAAATGACACTAAGTAATGTTGTGAAACATGTAGCTTAATTTATAATCTTTCTATCTTTGCATTATGATCAGTTTCGTGGCATCTTATAAAAATAGGAAAGCATGTACTCATGGTAAACATGTTATACTTGATAGCATACGCAACAAAGGAATATATCAAAAACCCGTCGCCTTATGACGACTTCTTACCAACCCGATGCACTCACTTATGCTGATGCAAGGCGAATACTTACCATCCTTCCCTGTCATGTTAAGAAATATTTAAAACATAAATGTGACACGATATGTTTTCCTGCACCAGGCATAATGTCAGCCCATCAGCACCTATCTATATAAAGGTCACTGGCGACAAGCATGCCGCCATTTAGGACAATATCCCTGGTTAGATGACTTACACATTGCATGCGGGTTGCTAGACCCATCGAAGGCATCATCTAGCCGTATTACTGTCGCAGCTACCATTTGGGTCTTAAGTCCAACTGGTGGTCCAGCAATACCCCGTGTCGATCCATTGACACGGTTTCTCAAATTATTTCTTCTAGGTCGAATGGTCCCAATGTCCCTGCGAATCACGTTCGAGGAATCCTCAAACCTTGTGCATAGGCATCCAAGTCCATGACCATGCAATACACGTCTAACTTATACGAAGCAAAAGCATGGTATCGAAACGAAAGTAAAGCATTTATACATATCTATTCGCAACATTCCAGCATCTCGTGCTATCACACAATGCCACTATGTCCTATCTCAATGTTTCAGTCGGCACTTATGTCCAACTCAATGTTCAAATAAACGACCTGAAGGCCCCCAACATTCCGAGGCAACATGCCACATTCAACAGCTCCGTGGCATTTGTGCCACAACTATTCACTTCGAGTACGAACCCATAGTCTATAATTCTTATGCATATATATATATGCATGCTTCGACACAGTTATTCTCTATTCTTTGACTCGTTCATTGGATTCACGCCTCGCTATAATGTTTAATATTCTATGACTCAGTGTTCAATGTTCTAAGGCTCGTGCACTTGATGCACGCCTCGATGTAATCCTTCGATGCTCTACGAACTGGTATTCATCACGCATTGCCCGCTAAATCATTCGTTCTCGCATCGATTCACCCGAATCAATCGTCTGAGTCTGAAGTTGCACTCGTACAAGGCAAGATGATTCAATGTTAAAATGGTTATCTCAATTCACAATATTCAGCGGAAGAAAGCATAGTCATATTGAAGTTATCAATAAGCAGTGGAATATAAAGGCTCTTACTAGCCCCCATGATTATGCCAAATTGACTTGCAACACTTATGATCACTATTGCTCACAAAGGATCTTGGTAGCCCCAATGATTATGCCAATTGACTCCGATCATCCCGTGATTTTTTTCCATCGAGATTTTTCACATAAAAATTATTGTATATTTACGTTGTTTGGTTCTTTGTGATTTTAGCGATTTGGATTTTTTTTTTTGGCTTGGTTGCTTTCACTCCTTCTTGATTTGGAAGAACGATTTTTGCGCATTGTTTCGAACAAAAATTGCAAATGTGATGTGCTCCTATTACTTTGGCTATCTAATATTTTTTTCATCTCGAAAGTAGGGAAACCCAACCCCTCACTTGTTTATTACTAAATCGGCATTATATGCTATAATATTGGATTACAAACTAGGACCCCCTCGTGTCACATGCAACTCCTTTCACTCGTTTCTAGTAACGGAAAAACGACAAGAGACAAACCGAACACCATCAAAGCATCCCACCATATAAAATTGAACCGTAGAATGGTCCGGGCGGTGCTATTGGCTCGATTACCGGGTCGAGCCGCTCGTGCACAGGAGGAGAACCACGCTCGCACAAGTGCCGGAATAGAATACTACACCCGATAGCAAACCCGACCGCATTCCCGAAACCGGGATGTCTGGCTCTAGGGTTGAGCATTTGGTTTATTCGATCTCAACCGAACCGAAATAGATAAAATCGAATAAATCGAAATTCTAAACCCTAAACCGAAACAAAATCGAAATTATCCAAAATCGAAACAGAAGCGAAGCGAATAACGATTCGGTTTGTTCGGTTGGAGTATTTCTATTATATAATGGGTATGGTCCTAAGTTAAAATCATAGTTAAATGATATTAGAAATTATAATTTTTATACACACATTTGTTGTTTTTGCGTCCAAAGTCAGAATATTTGCTTAATTACCAAAGTTTGGTTTCAAAAACATAAATAGAATTATTGATTTCAAAATATACACATTTTCATTACAAACACATGCATAAAATTGAGGGTATTATATAATTGCACAAGTCTTACCCGATTTTGGACCGAAATCGAAACCAAAAATTGAAATCAAAACCGAATAGCAAATTTAAATATTTTCAAAATCGAAATCGAAAGTTTTCAAATCAAACCGAATTGATTCTGTTCGATTTTTGATCCAAAACCGAATGACGCTCACCCCTAGCTCGCTTATCCAGTTTGACCCGTTGTTTTAGAGAGCAAATTTTACCCGATCGGATTTGGATGATGCAACAAACGGTTTGGTTTAACCTTCCGGTTGGTTCAATGGGTCGAATATTGCAAAAGATATAAGGATTGTAACAAAATATTTGAACTATATATAGACTGAATATGTGATTGTTAATCATGGTTGTTCTGTTGGAGTAGGTGGGGTTCTCAACCAATGTGGAGAATATCCCGGAATATGACGAGCACCATCCGTGTGTCGAAAGAAGCTCGGGGAGTACATCGATCGTCTATTTTTGAACATATATGGTAAGCAAATATATAATTGGATTTTCATATTTACTTTGATCATATATTTATGATTGGATCTTTCATATAGTGGCTTTCCATATAATTGGACTTCCAATTATGGCAAGCCAATTATGATTGGATTTCCATTAAGTATATGATTGATGCATATTGGAAGTTTCCATATATATTGGCATTCCATGTATAGATTACCAAGGGCTTATAAAAGGTTGATGCATGCAAGTTGAAAAACATCTCAAAAGAAAATAAGACTGCTTTACAATATTTGAGAGAGAGAGAGAGAGAGAGAGAGAGAGAGAGAGGATTGAGGACTATTGTGAAGGAGAGATCGATCGCTTCGAATAATTTTTCGACATCTCTTGTTCTTCGGAGTCCGCAATCAAATTTTCTTCTTTCAAGTGAGTTGTGGTAATCCGTGTTGGATCGGGAGGAGCTTGTATAGGGTGTATTCTCTTTACTCCATTAGTGAAAGTTCTTCAGGGTTGGACTCCGATCGTTCCTTGGTTTTTCCCGCAAGGATTTTCTACGTCAAAAATCTTTGTGTCTGCAATTGTGTTTGACGTTTTTGGTTTGTGTGCTTTTGCTCGGTTCTCTCGCATGACTTTCTGGTTTGGGAGAACAGTTTCCGTGCTTGGTTCCCAACATGTTCTTGCTTGCAATCTCAATTTTTTTTATTATCTAAAACTAGTTATATGTTATCAGGGCCGGCCCGGAGTATTTGAATGTCCGGGACGAAATTCAAACTTATGCCCCCTTGTTAAATTTAAAAAAAATAAATAAAGTATCAATTATTCAGTATTTCATTATTATGAACATAAATGTTTTGTATAATTTCTTAGTATGATTCCTATAAAATATACATGTAGAATCTTGTTCTTTGGGATATGGACGTAGCCACTTCATGTGGACTTTTATGCACCTCTACTAAACTAGATTATGAAACAAATTAATGAAATACTTCTTTTTCTCTTGTAGAGTAACATAGACTACATCTTCTTAATCTTCAAGTTTCTCATCTTCGTAGCATTATCGATTTATATTTTAGAATAAGTATAATTTGTAGCACAATCATCATCCATTTGAACCTACAAAATAATACAAAGTATCTGTGTATTTGTTTATGATCTTGACTAAAAAAATATCTCATTCAAGCAATCGAACATATATAGGATATTCACAATGCAATACACACCATGCATCATATACACAAACCTATCATAATATTAGCACAATATCTCGATCAGAAAAAATAAACTAAATGATCTAAAAATTAATAAAGTTCATAAATTTGACTTTAATTTATAGAAGATAACGATGCTATTATTAGCAGGTTTAAGCAGATGAAGTATATGAAGTTCTTCATTACGAATAACTATTGGTTAACCTAGTAAAATACAAAATCTAAAGTAGTGATAACTAATATTCCATGTGCATACCAAGAAATACCAAGAAATTAGAAATTAAAGACTCAACAAAATTTTAGTAACCATTATATGCAATATTTGATCAATGACAAGTGACATATTATATATATGGCAATATATGTCGGATAGAGCACTTACATTCTTTGTTCCAATTTTGATCGACTCTTCTTCAACTGTATATTCTTGCATATGTCATGTGCATATTTGCTCGTCATTTTTAGCCATTTAATGTTGATCGTGATATTTTTTCTTTCTCGGAGATACGATTTCGTGTAAAGAGATTCGCAGCTGCGGACGTTTCCAATTCCCTACCTTTTTTATTTTTATGTTCTCCGTCCTATTTGTTTTTTTTTTTTCTTCTTTTAACTTTAGATGCTTAGGCTAGGCAATGGGGTAGTGAAGGTTGCAGGTTCCTTTGGCCTTACTAGAAAAAATTATAATTAAAATCAATAAAAAATAAAAAAAAATTAGGGCCCCATGGACCTTGGGGCCCCGGGCCCAGGCCATGTCTGCCCCTCCCCCGGGCCGCCCCTGTATGTTATGAAAGTATGTTTAAAGTTGATTTCAAAAATTATTTTTTATCAATATTTCTGCCATGAAGTGTCAAATTGAGGGAGCGGATTACCTGTCCCAGCTGATTCTATGCCAAGGGGTTTTTGGACCGAGAACCTACATGAATCGAATAACAGTTTCGGTTAGGTTTGAAAAGAATTCGGTTTGATTTCCGTTTTGAAAATATTAAGGTTTTTGGACCGAGAACCTACATGAATCGAATAACAGTTTCGGTTAGTTTTGAAAAGAATTCGGTTCGATTTTCGTTTTGAAAATATTAATTTTTTTTCGATTTGTATTCCGGTTACGATTGAATAAAACTTACGCAATTATGAATAACCTTAATTATTATATATATATAAATATATATATATATATATATATATATATATATATATATATATATATATATATATATATATATATATATATATATATTGGAACCAGGTAGCACATCGAGTCGTGGTGTACTGGTAACACCACCGTGCACCGGGGGTGAGGGCCGGGTTCGTGCCCTCCCTCCTACGGAGGTGGTTGGGTGGCGGTGGCCACGGCCTCCGGGTCAAGGTCGGGTGGAGTCGTCCATAGGCTTTGGTTATATATATATATATATATATTACATATATATATATATATATATATATATATATATATATATATATATATATATATATATGTATATATATATATATATATATTGGAACCAGGTAAATTGTTTCTGGAATCGCTCCCACTGGGATTCGAACTCCTGACCACTCGGGCCGCATGCATCTCTCTTATACAACCACTAGGCTAGAGGTCTATATATATATGAAATGGTAATTAGTTTCCGGAATCGCTTCTACTGAGATTCGAACTCCTGACCACTCAGGCCGCATGCCTCACCACTACCACTAAGCTAGGGATCATTGGCATATATATATATATATATATATATATATATATATATATATATATATATATATATATATATATAAAGTATAACTTTGATCCCAACTTTAAAATACAATAATTATATATTAACCACAAATTTAAATTTTGGCCGACCCATTAAACAATAAAATTGTCCAATTGAACAAATCGAATATCCGTAAGATTTAGGTTCACTTTCGGTTTTATATTTTTTAAAAATTTGGTTTGTTCGATTTTGACTATTTTAGTTCGGTTGAAGTCGAACGCATACCCCCTAATATGGATTGTATTAAAATATTTTGAACTATATATAGACTAAATTTGGGATTGTTAATCGTGGTTGTTAATTTCATGACAACTTTGTTAATTCCCAAGATTGGATGAAACTGAAACGAATTGATAATCAATTAACTATTTAAAAATTCCGCTACATCATCTTCTTCCAGGATGGTGTTCATCAACCGTTTCCGCATGGTGCTCATCAATAGCATGTTCGTTGTAGTTCCTCCGCCCTGCTAATCTCAGTTGTCATCATCAACGTTCATCTATCCCTCCTCCCCTCTATTTTCCTATGTCATGGATCCTCCATCGGATCCACCATATGAAGAAATCCTATCAAAACTCTCCTCCCTGTTCATGACGTCCCATTCCGATCCTGATGTTTCCTGCAACTCCTCATCTACAGACCCTCAAGCAGAATGGAATCTTTACCTCTTCTTCAAAATTCTCTCACAGAAAAACTATCCTTCTCATATCATTACCTCTACAATCCTAAAAATTTGGAAGATCAAAGGTTCAGTTAAGGTATCAGAATACCATGAAGGATCATATTCTGCAAAATTTGAAAGATTGGAAGATCTGGATTATGTCTGTGGTAATGGACCATGGAAGATCAATAATCACATGCTGATTCTTGAGAAATGTTTCCCAAACAAATTGCCAAGCGACTACAAGTTCACTGACAGTGATTTTTGGGTTCAAGTACTTCATGGCCTCCCAATAAATCTTCTAACCATCAACTTTGTTTCCTCTGTTGATGCAAGATTAGGAACAATTCATCCACCTTCTCTACAAGATGCCTGTAATGGAATCTCTTTACCAGGATAAAGATCAGAATAGACATTACAAAACCACTGCTCAGGAGTCTTAAAGTTCCAATGGGTAACAATAGATTCTGCTTGGTCTTGATCAAATATGAAAGGTTACATAAGTTTGTTTATTTTGTGGTTGCTTGGGACATGGTGTCAAGAAGTGTCGACTTCATCAAAAATATGAAGGCCTGAAGAATGATAACTGGTCATTGGAGCAAAAGGAAAAATTTCAGATGCTACTAGATAAACGTCTTGATCTGTCTATTTGTGTAAATCATGCTGACAGATTAAGGACTACATCCCAGTCCAGAGGTAACTCGAAATTACCTTCCTCATCTTCCAAACCCAGTGAACCTTTATCCTCTGATCAATCTCCCCATGTCAATACTGTCCCCAACACTTCAGTTAACATAGAAATGTCCATTGATCCACCTTCATCAGTCCACATTTCATCATCAATCCAGCCCAAATCCTCTGATCACAATACATCCCTCCCTATTCCTAATGCCGATATCACCTCCTCCGATCGTTCTCCGACGACGGTTACAGCCGTGGGTAAGGGTGCCATGGAGCAAAATATAATTCAGTTATTTTCAAATAACCAACCACGTGCGGTTAACCCCATGATCTTTGATAGAGTGGACCAAGATACTACTAATCCTAAACCTTTCATTCCTATCAGTGAGTCCATCACTCTTCCTCTGAAATCAGTGAGTGTCACGACCCGCACCCTGTATAGGGGCACGAGAAGTGGTTATGTCCAGCCTACGCCGCAGTGTCGGCGGTAGTAAGCTGTCCTAGGTTGCTAACTAATCTTATGCAGTGAATATAAAAAGTACTTGTCCAGATATCAGCTCCGAATGGAGGGCAAGTAAAGGGTATGATCTACTCAAACACTGTCTAAGCACGAAAAGATAACACAGAAGTTATACCTAAGGAATTAAAGACAACAACAACTAACTGCTAAAATAATACACCAATATCTCAAACCAACTTAATACAGACTCAATATCTTAACTTTAATACAACAAGCCAAAACATGAAAGCTAAAGTAGTCTACTAGCTAATCTCCTGAATCACTCCTGAGAGTCAGAACCAAAGGTAGCTAATCCCTCGCCAGGTCCATGGTAAGCAGGGCATGTGTCCTCAGGATTATCATCTGTAATATTTTCAACAGGTCCAATCAGGACGGGAACGAGTACAACTCATCAAGAAAAACTCAAGTAAATGACAAAGAACTAAAAAGCAGTTATAGACAGTTTTATTGATGAACATGGCAGTTCTATGCAGGTAATGATGGCACAGAGACACAGTAAGATACAAGAAAAGAAAGGTAACTAAAACAAGAGAAGAATCATGGCAATGAAGACTGTAATAAAAGCTAACTGAACTAGAATATCATGTGTGAGTCCAGACAGTACGATATAAGTCTAATGTAATCCCAGTGTGAGTCCAGTCCATATAATCTGATACCAGATAATTTCTAGTACAAGATGAGTCCAACAGTGATCAATGAAACCAGGGTGAGTCCAACTATGATCTAATAGTGTGTTTTAAAATACCGAGGTCGACATGTAAACGGCTGTAGGTATCAGGCACATCTCTCACTGATCAGGCAAGAGATGGCTATGCTTCCAGTAGATTCCAGTTGGAGATTCCAGATTTGGGGTATGTCTACATGTCTTACTCAATATTTCCCCGCCCAGCAAGTGAATCCAGTACAAGACACAAAAATCGAGATGAGTCCGGCTAAATGATGATTCCAGAAATGATTCCAAAATGATTCCAGTAATTCCAGTAATAGAGATCAGTAAGTAAGGTATGTGTCGCATACATGAATCCAGAAATATCCATACGTGTTGATACAGAGAATCACATAGAACTAACTAGAACTGAAATACAGTAATCGACAAATAAATGAGAGAATTATCAGAGAATATACTCGCCTGTTACTCTGGAAAGAGTAGTGTAATATCAGATGTCTGTACCAAGGTCACAATGTCCTAAAATAGAGCAATACAGTTATGACATGTCCAAAATGAAGGTAAATGAAATCTACGATGCAATCTATATGAATTCTAAGCCAATCTAGGTCAAAGTCAAACTAGGTCAACACTACAGTCAAACTAAGTCAAATTAAGTCATATTAGGTCACAAGAAGTTAAACTAAGTCATACAAGGTCAAACAAGGTTAAACAAGTCTAATCTAGGTTAAAGTCAACCCTTGGTCAAATATTCTAGCCAAACTAGTCAAGTTATCTAGGGCTTAGTCAATAATGGTCAGATTAGTCAATACTAGTCAACATGGTCAAAGTCTAGGTCAATCTTAGACTAACTAAGGTTTTGGTTAATCACAGACTAGTCAATAAGATAATTAGGTTAATCTTGACTAATGGTCAACATCCAGTCAAACCCTATAAGGCTAACTCAAAACCAAACATAGGCTAACCTGTCTTAGAATACCTAAGATACTATAATACTAGGCTAAGGTATAACCAACTTCCTATACAAGGTATATCACTCACAAATACATATAGTACAAACCAAACTTAACCCTATAATCAAGCAAATCCATACTCTAACTCAAATCAAGACTCAACTCCTATTATCTCACTTAACCCCATACATATCTTCATCTACATGGGACTACCCATATAACTCAAGTTACAATAATACCCTTATATAGGTCAAAACCCTAACCAACTAGTTTACAGTCTAGGGTTTGTCAAACCTTAGTCACCAAGTCATTTAGAGTCCATCTAAGTCCATTCTAGGTCAATTAGGTCAAGGTTTGACCTATAGTTGACTTTGGTCAACCATGGTCAACAATGGTCAACCTATAGTCAAACTAGTCAACTAGACCTGTTGGTCATTTCTAGACTCATAGGTCATGGGCCATAGGCCATAGGCTATGATATCTAGACACTAACACATATATATATATATATATATATATATATATATATATATATATATATATATATATATATATATATATATATATATATATATATACAACTACCTATATAATGCATATATATATACTCTCATATATACATCAATGTATATAATATAGATATATATCCCTATTTACATATACCCTCTATGTATACATACATATATATCCAACCTATATATACACATATATATATCCTCATTATATAACCTATATTTATATACCAATATATAATCTATTATATATATATAACACATATACAATACATAACTATACATATCAATATACATGTATATATAGAGAGAGGGAGAGGGAAATGAGAGAAGAGAGGGTTGGAATAGGGTTAGGAAATTAGGGTTAGAGGATTAGAGAGGGTTAGGAGTTTGGGGACTGAGGTTAGCTCAGTTTCAGAAAACTGAAACTCACCCTCCTACCAAACACACACACACCTATACATATATCTATATATATAAATACACATATAGGTATAAAGAGGGAGGGAATGTGTAAGGGTTATGGGTTATAGTTTAGGGGCTGGGTTAGGGTTATAGGGACTGCCCTAGTTTCAGAAAACTGAAACCAAAACCCCAGAAACACACACTCACATATGCATATATACATACATACACTCACACCTACATATATACATATATATACATCTATATACACTATAACTTGACCCACACACTCACATACATATATATATACATATACTGTATACATACACACAAATATACATGTATACACATTTTAAAATCAAATCAAAATCCATACTGAAAACCTGGAAAAACCCAAAACTGAAAATAACATAGTGAACAGTGAAAGAAAGGGGGAAATTCGAAATTGAACCCAAAATCGAGCTAAGGTCTCGACCTAGTGGTTGGTAATGGTGTGTCCACACGTGTACATGTCGTAGGTGTCCCTAAGAGGCCACCACGACACGACACGGCGTGTCCAAGGTATGAAAAACCCAATCGGGTACGCTTCTGTGCACTGTGTCGTGCTTGTGTGCACTCGAGTGTAGGACACGACACAGGTGTCCTCGTGTCTCGTGCACATGTGGGTGGGTTCGCCTAGAGTTAAACTAAGTGTCCAGTAGCATGAACAGTGTCCAAGTGTCCCCGTGTCCGCGCACGAAGTGCGTATCAGAGGCACTGTGCGCGCGTGTAAGTGACAGTGTGTGTCCAGTGCGAGTGCGATTCCTCACTCGACACGACACGGCTTGATACGAAACTTTAGGGATGTCTTGTCAGACATTGCCCCTAGGTTTGTGTCAAGTTTCCCGTGTCCACGTGTCGTGTACAGTGCACACGAGGGGTCTGGTAGCAGGACAGCGTGTACTGTCTCGTGCACGCGTGTCGAGGGCTTGTGTGCCACGTGTGTGTCACCTAGGGCCTCGTGGTCGTGTCCTAGGATAGGTGAGGTATCAGGGTACGTGTCTAGGTCACTGTATCGTGTCCACAACACGTGTGGACACGACACGAAGTGTCAAACACTTGCGTGTTTACAGTGTGCACAGTATAAACAGTGTGTTAAAATCAGTGGGTTCGTGTCCTGTTTTGGATACGAACAGTGTCCAATTCATGCTCAGTCCTAGGGAATCGTGTCCTACACATCTAGAGCTACCCAAAAATATATTTTGTTTGGAAAATTTTGAATAAAAAGTCCTATGTGGCATTTCACCAAACACCTATATAAAACCATTGATACGTGTCCGATACGGACACCAAACCAAGTCTAAATCTCACCAAACTTAGCCTACAGTTAGGGTATACCTATATGCATGCAATTATGAAGAGAAATTACAATAATAACTAGGTTTGGGGATGTTACCTATGAGTGCAAAAATCCAATGAAACCAAGGTAGGGGGGTATCCTCTTCACTTGAGATGGCCAAATTGATCTTCAACCTTGCTAGCTAGCCTCCCTTAGTATCCTCAATGGTAGGGGGTTCCAATGCAAGAAGTTTGGCTCAATTTGGAGTCAAATTGGTTAAATGGTGAAGGGTTGAAGTAGAGGAAAAAAACTAGGTTTTAAGTGTAATGAAAAGAGGCTTGAATGAAAGGGGGGTGGTGTTCATATAGGATGGGGGCATGGGTTGGGCTGCCATGGGGGGGTAGGGTAGATATTTAGGGTTCCTTTCCACCTAGCAAGCTTAGTCTCTAAGTCTTTGACCCTTAGATATTTCTAGGTTTCTAAAGGAAATATCTTAGATAGGTAATATCTAGATATTTGTCTAACCTTAGATATTTCTAACATAAAACTAACATCTAACATTAGCCTCCTAGGTTAGTGACTAATCTCTAGGTTAGGGTAAACTAGGTTAGGGCTAACATGACACTAATCCACTAATTAAATAATAATAAAAACACATAAATCCAAATAATTCCTAATAAATTCTAGAAAATTACCAAAATACCCTTTAGGCTAAAAAGCCCTAATTTGATGTTCTAAACCTATGGCTAGGCTCACATGATCATGGTTAGTTTCTAGGTTATGAAATCTCTAGGGTTTACACTAGGGTTACACTAGTAAAATCACAAAGTCATAAGCCATGACTTAGAAAATAGTTTTAAATTAACTAAAATCATCAAAAATCATATCATAACTAAAACACCATTAATAAGTAATAAAAATAATAAATTTTCAAAAATACCCCAATTTTAGAAAACTGGGTCTTACAGTGAGCCCAAGCCAACCACCTTTGGATCCTATATCTTCAAAAAACCCGATTGATAAGATATCTATCCAAAAAACCACTCCTCACTCACATATATCTATCACATCTGATTCTATCAATGATCATCACCAAAAAACAATCCTACCATCATCAAATGTTACACCTACCACTATATCCTCTGCTTCCACATTTACATCCCTGATAAATGCCCTTACCCCAAAGCAATCTCCTCTGAACATTGACTCAACTAACATCACTGCTCCTCCTTCAACCAATTCTCAAAAATCAACACAAAAAGACAACGATCCTCTATCATCAATAAAACTCCTGACAATGTCAATGACAGACCCCTCAAAAGAATGTTATTATCCCCTGATGAAAACACAGGCGCGGCTGGCCTTGAACAGCCTCCACAACCATGATTCTCTCCTGGAATTGTAGGGGTTTGAGGAATGACCCTACAATTAGAACTTTAAAGGCATTCCTCCGTGCATCTAGGCCAAAAATATTATTTCTTTCTGAGACTAGATGTTCGTTAATAACAGCTTCAAATATAGCAAGGTCTCTGGGCTATGATTGTTTCAGTGCAGTCTCATCAATTGGATTCTCTGGTGGATTACTTCTCTGTTGGGATGCTAATATCTCACTTAACATTATATCTTCATCCAAAAATTGCATCCATTATTGCCTACAACTTCCAGGACAATCTCAATTATGGCAACTTCTTTGTATCTATGGTCCTCCTGCAATTCAAGAACGTACTTCTTTTTGGCGAGAATTGGAATTCACCATAGCATCTATCACTGTCCCATGGTTATGTATAGGAGATTGCAACAATATATTATCTGCAGAGGAAAAATTTGGTGGCAATACTTTCAACTATAATCATCATAAAGCTTTTATAACATGGTACAATCAGACGGCAGCCATGGATATTGGGTATCGTGGACCAGCTTATACTTGGAATAATTGAAGAAAATCTCAATATTATGTGGCAGAAAGGTTGGACAGGGCTTTGGCAGACACTCAATGGCGTACTATCCATCCTCATGCTGGTATCCTTCATCTACCTTGTATCAATAGCGATCATAATCCGATCCTTTTATTACTGACCACTAAATCTAGAAGAAGAAGAATCCCACATCGTTTTGAAGCAGCTTGGGTATTGGAATCCACCTTCAGTGACGTGTTCTCTGACTCTTGGACGAAGCAAACAAATTCTGATCTACAATCTAAACTGAGGAATGTTCTCCCACAACTACACAAATGGGGTAAATCTACTATCGAAAAACTGGATACTGATATCAAAAGTCATGAAAATATCCTTCTCCATATCCAGTCACAAACTCCAACAGATGACACATATTCCGAAGAAAGGAAGATTCAAATTTCTCTTAACAAACTTTACAACCAGAAAGAATTATACTGGAAACAGAGATCCAACATTTTATGGCTTAAGGAAGGTGATAGAAACTCTCAATTTTTTCATTTATCAGCTACTATGAGGAAGCAAAGAAATTTCATATATCACATTTATTCAGAAAATGGAGAACAAGTCACAGATCATCAAGCAATCTCTGCTGTTTTCATCTCCCATTTCAACAAATTTTTTTAATCAGTTGATACATCCCCTGTTCCTGAACACATCCTTACAGATCTTCTTCACATTTCAACTGTTGATAATGAGATAATTTGTTCTGTACTACAAGAAGATGAAATCAGGAAAGTTATTATGAGCATGAGCCCATACAAATCTCCTGGACCAGATGGTTACCCTGCCTATTTCTATCAAAAATGCTGGAGTCAAATTGGTCATGAGGTATCTCTCTTCATTCAGGAGTTTTTCACTACTGGAATTATGCCTTCTTTTCTAAATCATACTCATATTGCACTTATCCCAAAAGTGAATACTCCTACAAATCCAGTAGATTTTCGTCCTATTGCTCTCTGCAATGTTCTTTACAAAGCGATCTCTAAAATCATCACTAATAGACTTCGACCACATCTACATAAATTGATTGGCCCATATCAAAATGTATTTGTTCCTGGCCGACACATTGGTGATAATGTAGTCGTTGCGCAGGAAATCATTCATTCCATATCAAAATTCTCCCCGAACAACAGTGCATTTGCATTTAAAGTAGATATGTCCAAGGCCTATGATAGGCTTGGTTGGGGGATTATTAGTCAAGCTTTAAAAGGGTTCGGTATTTGTGGTAAATCACATGATCTCATAATGCAATGTGTTACAACGCCTACTTTTGCTATTCTCATAAATGGTGAACCATCTAACATGTTTACTCCTGCTCGTGGTATTCGCCAAGGATGCCCACTCTCCTCCTATCTATTCATCCTTTGTATGAAAATCCTATCTACACTCATTGAATCAATGGTTAGAAACTGTCACGACCCGCACCCGCTAAAAGGGCACGTGACGCGACAACGCCCAGCCCTCACCGAAAAATCGGCATGGAACGCTGTAGATTTTTCTACTCTAAACAGTTTATATATATAACAAAATCTGTCGAGAATATGGTCAACTCCGAACGGAGGACAAGCAATGAATATATATACGAGTACTCAATCACGACTCTAAGATAACAAAGTAAAGACTGAAATAAAAAGACAACAAGACGATAAAATAATATATAACCTGTCAAGTCCAACACAAGAATATATACAGTCCAAGTCTCTAATACAGTCCATAATAATAACAGTCTCAAAAGTAGCTGAAGACAATGTCCAGTACAAAGACCTACTCTAACTAAGTAATAGGTAGGGTCTCGTCAGGCGGAGCTAAGCCCTGCTGGACCAAAGTCTCCAAGTCTATGCCCACTACGTCATCCGGACCGTAGTAGGTACTATAGTCTCCCTCATCTGTATCTGTAATATTTTCAACATATCCTGTCAGGATGGAACGAGTACAATCTACTAACAACATTTCACAAGAAAATAGAGAGTATATACAAGAAAATCATGGAATGTACATGTGAGAATCATGGCAAGGTAAGCTGTAAAACTAGAGCTAGAACAAGGCAAGTAAACTGATCATGGCATGTACAAGAAGTCAAGAATCATATATCTAGGTGTGTGAATACTAGCTACAATATGTGGCCGGCTTGGGTCTTGCACAAGGTCTACTGGCCTGGTTAATCATACGTGGAGTGTATGATTAACACTCACAAGGTCTACAAGAGTAACAAGGTGGATAATGACCACATGTCTACACTAATACTCCCCGTCCCCGTCTGGTAGAGTGGATCCAAACAAGACACGTCACGACACGGGATTCTACGAGAAGGGAGCAAGTCCCCTCGAGAATCGGCATCCATGTACTGCACAAGAACTACAAGGGGGCTTGCACAAGACATACCAAGACAACAAGGAATAACACCTCATGTCGGGATCCATGAATACCAACCCGTGTGACCAATGTGTCGAGAACAAGCATATCTACACTAATTACATGGATTATATCAATTAGCATAAATTGGAAAAGTGTCAGAGAATGTACTTGCCTGAAATATGATATGGTACGTCAACCGGAGCAAATGCAGTATCTCGAGGACCTATAGAGAACAAGACGTATCAATACTATGTTTAGGAAGTAAAATCTAATCAATTTGAATCCTATTAAGTCATTCTAGGTTAAGACACGTCAAACTAGGTTGTGCGGGGTCAAACTATGTCATATTAGGTCTAACTGGGTCATACTGGATCAATGCAAGTCAAACGGAATTAATCTAGGTCAATTTGAGTCAACGGTTGACTTACAGTTGACTTTTGGTCAACTGGTCAACTCTGGTCAACCATGGTCAACTCTGGTCAACCCTAGGTCAATTTTAGGTCACTGGTGACTAACAGTTGACTTTTGGTCAACTGCACAAGTCTAATGGAATTTGGAACTAAATTGGGCAAATTGTTGACCCATAGTTGACTTTTGGCCTAAAAAGTCATCCGTGGTCAACCGGGGTCAAGACTAGGTCTAGACGGCTATTTCTACCCATTACCAACCTTTACAACCTATATCCAAGTCCATCTTGGACTTCGATACTCATATCTTGGCCATAGGCCAATTACCTATTTTACCCTTAAAAAGGGTAAAATTCTACCTTCGGCGATTATCTAGTTAGCCTACCTACACTTGATATTTTGATCCGATCTCCCCAAGGTAGTATGATACTAGCCTATACATATATTATCTACCAAAATACCTAGGTAACGCGGACATTCGGTCCATGATACGGCCCGTTGTCAAAATCTTGAATATTTCAAGATACGTACCGATACGGCGCGATACCGGCGCCCTACGACCCCGATTTCCACTCGGGAGCTTATCCGCAAAATCTAATTCATATAACCTAGGCCTACGTCAAGTTTTATCGCGATCCGATACTCCGGGCTCAATTTCTCCTTCTAACTCGATTTCTACCAAAAATCCCCTCTTTGCTCTCATTCTAATTCTCCTCTTTAGATCTAATTTCTAATTCTTCTTCTTCTTAACTTCTTCTTCTTATTCTTCTTCTAATTTCCTACTTCTCTTAATTTTCTTCTTCTCCAACTTCTTCTAATTTCCTTACTTCTCCTAACTTCTTTTCTTCTACTTCATCTTATTTCTTTTCCTTCTTCTTTCATCTAACTTCCTATCCATCTATCTATATATATAAACATATACATCTATATATATATACCTACATATATACATATATATATGATACTAGGGGGTGTTAAATAGGCTTATAGGGGGCTTAAAAAGGGGGGGGGGGGACATGTGCTACTGCTGCTGCTGCTAGGCTAGCTGCTGCTGCTGCTGGCAAGTGCTGCTGCTGCTGTTGCAACCTGCGGCTGCTGCTGCTCCTACTGCTGCTGCTGCAGCCATCCTTCTTCTTCATCTTCTACTACTTCTTCTCCTCCTATTCTCCATATATATATATATATATATATATATATATATATATATATATATATTTTATATATATATATATATATATATATATATATATATATATATATATATATATATATATCCCTCCACCTATCTATCTATCTATATATATATCTATACATTCACTCACAACTCTCTACTTATATATAACCCACACACACGTCTATCTACATATATAAATACACATACACATCTCTTCATATATATACATATATATACACCCACACACACACACACACATATATATATATATATATATATATATATATATATATATATATATATATATATATATAAATATAGACACACACTCACAAACACATACACACACTCTCACTCTCACACACTCACACAAGCTCACTCACACTCTCACCAACACTCTCATGACACAAACACCACCACCACCAATCTCTACATACACACAAATACATATATACAAATACATACACATATATATATATATATATATATATATATATATATATATATATATATATATATATATATATATATATATATATATATGCATATATAAATATCACTCTCAAACACACACACCACCCTCTCACACTCTCTCACACACACTCACACAAGCACACACACACTCCCTACCACTCTCACACACCACCACCACTCTCCCAAGACACCCATACATATCAACATACATATATACCCACACATATATATCTACATATATATAAATATACTACTCTAGTTAGAAAACCCCCAAATAAATCCTTAACCTAGATTCTAGGGAATCCTACAAAATTTAGGGGCAAAGTGTAGAGAATTTCATCCTCTCTAATTATTGTGAAGGCAATATATGCAAAAGAGAAATAAATAGGGGATTATGAACATACCTAGGTTCTTGGAGAGGGAGAGAGAAAGCTTGGAAGAAAAGAATTTGTGAGAGAGAGAGAGAGAGTTTCTTAGAGGAGAAGCAAAAGGGGGGGGGGGGGTTATGTCATGGCCGGCCACCTCCTTGGGGCTATTGGGTTGGGATCCAATAAGCCCCCAACCCATTAAGCCTAGTTTGGTTTGTTTCGGGTTTGGTTCGGTTTGTTTCGGTCTAAATTAATCAACTAATCAAGCTCTAAAATGGCTAATTAAACCATAAAAATAGGGTTTATAATTTCTAACCTAATTATGATGGTATGTGGGCCAAGCCCAGCTAGTATGTGGGTCCCGCTAGGGTCCAGGCTACCCGGGTCTCCAATTTGAGTCCGAATTGGATAAAATCCAAACCAACCCAAATAAATCCCAAAAAATCACATAAAATTAAATAAAATTCCTAAAAATTATAAAACTTGAAAAATGACAAAAATACCCCTAATTCGAAAACTGGGGGTGATAAATCTACCCTCCTTAAAAAATTTCGTCCTCGAAATTCAAACGGTCGTACTCTTCTCTAGGTCAAGCACCCCACAATCAAGGTCTACTAAATTTTTATCCTAAGTTATATAACATGTAACCCAGGAAATCAGAACACATACATGGTTTTAAATCTCTACAGTATCGTGTTATTGCAGTCTTCATTGGGGTTTCTATTTAATCTAGCATGATCATCACATATGCAACTAAAGGTACGAAGAAAGCAATCATCAATCAATAGGCGGAGAGAACAGGTAAAAGAAAGAGCAAGATCCTACCTCCTAGTCCAATGCGTGCAGGATCCTCAACTGCCATCGCAAAAGTCCTGTCCTGGCGGGGTATATCCCGCTGCTGGTGGAGGGCGTGATGCGGTGCCATAGGTGGCCTACCCTGTGCTCCCTGAGCTGCTACCGCTCCATTGGCTACCCTGCGAGGGTTCGCAGGACAATCTCTCAACTGATGTCCAGCCTCCCCGCAGTAGAGGCACAAACCCAGCCTCTTCCGGCAAACCTCCCAGACGTGACCAGGTCTCTTGCAGAAGTGGCAAGGAGCCCCATGCTGAGCCTGCCTCGGCGGAGTGTGCTGCACCTGCTGAACCGGTGCTCTGGTCTGATGCTGGAAAGGCTGATGCTGAAGCTGAGGGCGCTTAGCAGGCCCTACGCTGCTACTGGCCCCTGAAAACAAATCTCGATCCCTCTTCGGCTTCAAGCCCCACTCCCTCTCCACCTTCCGAGCCTCCGCATATACCTCTACATATGTCGCATAGAAGGAAGGGATCAGGATCTTGATATCCCATGTCAATCCCTCCCGGAAGCGCTCCGCTCGGATCACCGGGTCACTCACCATGTACTCGGCGTATCGGCTCAGTCGGCCGAACTCTGCCGCATACTCCTCTACGGTCATACTGCCCTGCTGCAGGTTCTGGAACTGCCGCACGAGGCCGATCTTGTCCATGGGAGAAAAGAACTTCTCTCTGAACAGGGCCCAAAACTCAGCCCAAGTATGGCCCTCTCCTGCAAGAGCCGGCTCGTTCCGGAACCATGTCCGGGCAATATCTAACAACTGTAACCCAACCGCCTCGACCTTCAGGTCGTCTGCCAGGCGGCAGGCCCTCATCTGGCGCTCGATATCCTCGAGCCAGTCATCAGCATAAATAATGCCCTCTGTCCCTTGAAATCCCTCGGACCAAGTTTCTTGAAAGCCTGAATATCCCCTATCTTCGGCTGCTGAACCTCCCTCTGTGGAGCCCCACGCTCCACTGCCGCCATAGCCAACCTGTGTGCATCCTCCATGCCCTGGCGCATGGCCTCTGTCTGCCTCAACTGAGCCTCGTGCTGGGCCCGCTGGGACTCCAGCACCTGGTGAAAGAACGCTAGCATCTGCCCCATGTCTGTGGACAGAGAAGGCAATGGAGGAATAGCTCCCATCATCACCGGAGGAGTCCCCTGCTGAGGAGGAAGAACGCCCCCGGCAGCTCCCGCTGTAGCCCCCGGCACTACGGGAAGAGCACCCGCAATGGCCCCAAGGACGGTCTTCGAGGTAGCTGGAGGAGTACCTCCGAGAGCCCCAACAGAAGTCCCATCAGCCGAGGAAGTGACCGGAGCCTGTCCGCCAGAGGTGGCAGACCTCTCCGTCTCCCCGTGCTCCTCGCCAGGAGAATGAGTCATTACTATCCTGGAGACAAATTGAAAAGAAGATATCAATATGGCACATGAAGGCAATATCAAAGGAGGACAGCTAGAATGCAGTAAATCGATATCAAAGATGGTAAGCAAGATAAGCAAGGAAAGATCCTACTGTGATTGAGTACTCTAGCCTATAGCCTATCCTAGATACGTACCGCAGGCTCGTAATAGCACTCTAAGTCGAGCGCCACTACGACATCGCACTAATTACGACTTCAGGACCTGCGTGGGCCACCACTAAAATGTGTCACGACCCGCACCCGCTAAAAGGGCACGTGACGCGACAACGCCCAGCCTTCACCGAAAAATTGGCATGGAACGCTGTGGATTTTTCTACTCTAAACAGTTTATATATATAACAAAACCTGTCAAGAATATGGTCAACTCCGAACGGAGGACAAGCAATGAATATATATACGAGTACTCAATCACGACTCTAAGATAACAAAGTAAAGACTGAAAT